>JAUCRC010000004.1:10622500-11822500 GCA_032399595.1 Tetragonula carbonaria
AATAAAGTACAAAAAGTTGTAACAAGAAAGTAGAATAATAAAGTAAAGAGAATTATTTCTTTCTATTCCTCTTACAATTCACCGAGAGGTTGAAATTAAAATATTAAAAGTCCTTTATGAAAAACTTTCATATCATATTATTGTAATAATTCTTACGTTATATGAAAATGTGACTTATTATCAGACAGTGCATGAAAAATTTAATTATTTATATATATATATATATATATTTATATGTATAAAATAAAAAATAAATATATAAAATGAAAATGAATATATGTATAAAATAAGTAAATAAATATATATATATATTAAATTCTATATATATATTAAATTCCTATTTAAATCTTACTTCTTTCATACTATACCAAAAAAATCGAAATTATTTGCACAGACACGAAATTCTGATCAATTAATCGTCATTCATCTCTCCGGACAATCTAGATCAATTTTCACATTTTTCAACGAGGCGAAACGAGTGTCGTAACACTTGTGAACGAGAGTGCAAATACAGATTGAACAAAGAATCACTGTGTGTCTGTACGTAACGTAAGGGATCCTTGAAAAGCATTTGATGACGATGTAAACTTAAGGAACGACTCTGAACTGTGCATCACTGCAATGTCGCATTGTGTACACACGTTTGCTTCACCAAATCGCATGTACGTGGATCCGATTACGTAAATGTACATATCTACGTGTATATATATGCCTATCAATCTGCAGATGTGCATCTACACATACACATGGCACATACATCATTCCCCTGAATTCACGTATGTATTCTCGCGGCGCGTGTGTGTTCACGGATCCATTTTGGAACGTTGCATGTAAATGCAATTACACGATCACGGATATATGCGTGTACGTTTAATTTATGTGCGTTATATTACGTTACATATAGACAACGTAATTAAAATTCGACCGATGTATGTTCGATTGTTTGTAAATTTGGAAGATGAATTTTGTTTTTTTATTTCACTGGAAAAGAGGAAAATGGAATTGGAACGACGAGAGAAACAGTGGCGCGAGGTCTAAGATTTGAACTTGTAAGAAAGAATTCAAGAAAGGTTTCTCTCAGAAGAAGAAGTGGTATTGTATACGGAAATTGCGAAAGAAATTTAAAAATCAGACTTTTCTATTCTACAGAAAAAGAGATTGTTGTCAATCAAGGAATTATAAGGACAGATGGCAGATCTGTGTTTAATTTTCGATAGAAATGCAAGAATCATTCCTTTTTTTTTTTTAAATTAGCAATATATAAGTAATTCAATTTTCGACAGAAAAATAATATAAGTAATTTAATTTTCGATAGAAATGTAAGAATCATTCTTTTTTTTTTTAAATTACCAATATATAAGTGCACGCATGCTTGATTGTAAAGGAAATGTAGAAATTAAATGTAAACGTTCGTTTGAATGAAAGTAAAATGAAATAACGATCAAAATTAGAAGAAAACGTACGGATTAAAGTTACGTTCGGATTCATAATTGATTCTCAAGGGACTGTTGACTACAGAAAGCGTAACGTTTCGTAATTGCTTCTTTTGTACGTACATCATCATCAGGAGGTCGATCGAAGTTTCAGATATCAAAAACCGGATGATTACGCTCTGTTCCAGTGAAAGCTCTCTCTCTCTCTCTCTCTCCCTCTCTCGCTATTTCTCTGTCACGCGGAAACACAAACCTTTGCTTTAAAGCACAAAGAAGCGTGGAACGAGTGCGTTTTATCAAACGTCCGTGGTGCACGAGCTCGCGATTTCATTCCCATTACGTGCGACTGCGATCGCATAATGGAACCACCGCGAACGCGAGTTCCAAAAATTCGAATCCTCGGAAACGCATTGATGGAACAGGGATAGATTTCCAATTCGTTGCCCCCTTCTCCCCCGTCAAATAAAATTATTCTCTATCGTTCTCTCTGATACGAACAATTTAAATAAGACTCGCTGTATACATATTAAAGTAAAAGTAACTAATTTCTGCCTCTCTAGATCTCTACTTTCTCTTTCTCTCTTTTTTTTTTTTTTTAATTGAACACGACAAAAGAAAACGAAAGACACGCAGAAATTACATAATTTCTGCAGAGAGGAGGCTAGAGGATCTATCGATCTTTCAAACGCGCGAGGGAAGAGAGAGAGAAACAGAAAGGTGTCCCGTTTTTGCGGTGGATTCCATCTCAACAGCAGGTTGGAAATGGAATTTTCAAATGCGAGAAATTCCAAGATATTACAAGCGTATCCAGTTTTATAAAATGCAATCGTAGAAGATTCGAGCATTCCTTTAAAAGTAGCAAACTTTTAAAAGTGTGTCGCACATCACATAGCTATGATTCCCCCCCCCCCCCAACGGCGGACAATTATTTTCTAATCTTTTTCTGAAGACACTGCAGGCACGTGTTTTAAGCCACGTGTAATTTAATAATAAGCGACCGTAGAGTTCGAAACACGAGTGAAAGCATCTGACTAGATGCATTTTACTAGGTTTCTGGATTTTACAGAAAGCGTTTCATCACGCAAGTATCAAATATTTCTATATATTTTTATCACGCGAGTGTTGCGTTCGATATTCTAAAGAAATGGACATTATAAATATTGTACGGAATAATTGGTAAATTAGGCGGACTGTTTCTAAGAAGAACGACGATCAAAATATTTTGAAAAATATTAGTTACAAGAATCGATATATAATCTATGTAAATCCGTGCTACGAGAATAAATACATTTGCTTAGAATATCTATATAAAATATAAAATGAATCTACAGAGATATCTTCTTGGCGAAAATAAATAAAATAAATTGACATAAAATCTCGAATAATGTTTGACGAAAGCAAGAGAAAGAAAACGAAAAAAACAAAAAGAAACGAAACAAATGAAAACGAAACGAATAAAAAGTATATATGCGCTAGTTAGGTAATTATTTTGGGAACGATGAGGGAAAATCAAATAGGAAAAAAATTTCAGAATTCTCGCCCATTCCGCGCTCGACATCGCGTATTCGTGCGCTCACCAAGGGACTTCTCCGATCAATTGCAATCAATTTGCGAGCGGCCGAGAGTGTCCAGCCTGGAACACGATTCAACTTGCACGACCAAAAAAAAAAAAAAAAAAAAAAAAGAGAGAAGCTTCCTTTTTGTTTTCCATTTTTATCACTTTTTCGCAGGCCTAGCGACGCCGGTGTTTGCTTTTATTTCCATCATATTTAGTCGCCGTGCCGCGCCGATGTTTGATAACACTCGATGATCATCCGGAGAACGGCCACGTTCTCCACGATAAAAAATTAAACATCGCGCCGCTGGGATAATTTCGAAATAGTCCGGTCGTTTCGAAAAAAAAAAAAAAAAAAGAAAAAAGAGAAAGAGAGAAATGTAGGCAATGTCACGTCTGGCTTGACTCGAATTTTCCAACACGACGTCCTTTCCGACTGACAATTTTTGGTTAATTAATCGCCTGATAATTGGACTTCTATTTCTATCGGATCGCTTTGGATTTTTATCGTTAATGTTATTCCCACGTGAATTAATTGTAATTCTGACACACGGAGCGATTACAATATTTCTCTGTTGCTGAACCTAAGTTTCATTCAAAAGACTAATTTTCGTTATATGTGTAGTGATCGCAATTTGAATGATGTTTGTTATATTAAATAACAAAGAAAACGGAAACAAAACGACAAATAATAAATACAAGATAGACAACACAGACAACAATAATTTTGATTAAACTCAAACGACACAATTGATTCTTTTATACAACACAAATGATCACTCTTTCGATCACGCTCATTCAACGCTCTTTTACGACTCTCCGCTGACTCTGTTTTCTTTTTTTCTTTTTTCACTCGCACGACTTTCCTCTTTTCGAAAAGAAAAGCGCTCGACGCCAACGCTGTGCTCCTCACATCACCGTTCATACTTTTTCGTTCACACGCATCTCCAGCAAACAGGCCATCTATCTAGAAGTAAAATTAACTAAAAACATAACTATCCTATTATAATATTTTCGATGCTACATATATAGAAAATATACTACGTGCAAAAATATTTTGTGAAACTCGCCTTTATTACAACGAGTATCGAAAACATAATCGAGACGGACAATTCGATACTCGGGAAGCAATTTTTCCAAAGCACTTGAATTGGAATCGGAACGTCTTCGTGGTTCACTCTGCGAATCAATGGAAAATTCTCATCAATTTGCGCGAGGTACCATTATTACCCATTTCACGCTTGTTTCACGATTCAACAATTAGTTACTCCTTGAAATTGGAGCTGAGCCCGATGGTTAACGATAATATTTGTATTCTTTCACCAGGAGGGGGTTTTTGGGGTTTTTTCCCCAGAAGAGACGAGCCGATCGATCGGAAGGACGTAAAAGTCAGGCTCGTAACGCGATCAGACACACGTGAAACGAGAGTTTTGGCTAACTCATGGATGATATTCGCGCGTCGCGCGCCACAGTATGGGGGTCAGGGCAATTTGCGACGATTTGAAAAACCGTGGCTTTGGAAAATGGGGAATCGCTGCGGAGGGAAAAAGCGAGCCGGTCATCGTCGTCGTCGTCGTCGTCGTCGTTTCGCTCTCGCAAAATTGCGAATTTCGAGCGCACGTTTCATGCGCTTGCGCACGCCGGGGCTGGCAGGCCGCCCCCAGGAAGTGCAGCAGGATGCATGCACCGACGACCTTATTATCCACTCCCTTCCACCGGGTCGAAATGAAGTCAAACTCGGCGCTGTTTGCGCTTTCGTTCGGAAAATTTCAACAATCGCCGGCATTGTGACCGGCCGTTCACCGACGCCATGAACGTTGGAAACGCACAATGGAAATCTATAGCATCTTCGATGGACGAGGAAACATCCTTTGCCCGCGACAAAATTTTGAAAGTTCCGAGAGAGAGAGAGAGACATCGATCTTTGAGTAAAAATTTTTTCCTCGCTTTATTCTGGATTTTCTGGATTTTTTTCACTCAAGGACATTTTTTTTTTTTTTTTGATACTTTCGAACGAATTGTTTCGACGCCGCAAGAAAAAAAAAATCTTTCTTCTTTCAGTTTACTGAATTTCTTTACTCAAAGACGAAAGTATTAAAGAATTAATATTTTTGGTAATCGAAGTCATTGGAAACATTATTTTATATTATCTGCACTTTGGAAATTTGTTTAATTGAAATTCATTAACGTGTCCCCTTCGTATAATTTCTTCACGATGGAAGAAATCATTCGTATTTTTCGTTTCCAGGATATTTGAAATGTCTGCGAACGTATTAAATTTCTTTGGTGCTAAGTGGAAAAGCGGAATATCAACGGTCGAGAGGCTCGATCGATTTCTACGCGACGTAGAATTGGATTTTGATAAATCTTCCAAAAGAGAAGTAACCTTTTTTCTTTTTTCTTCTTTTTTCTTCTTTTTTCTTTTTTTTTTCCTTTTTTTTGGTTTTTCAGCAGTTCCCTTTTCGTTCAGTCGTTTCGTTCGTTTAACCGTCTGCACGGCAAATGTGTTAGGTAATTGGATTATCAAGTGGCAGAAGGTAATTAGCCTGGCTTTCAAGAGATATGGTTTTCCCCGAGACTTTCGGAAATAACTTTCCAAAGAAATGGTTCGGGCAATTTTTTACCTAAAATTTAATTTCTGCGTTGAATTAATTGATTCGTCTAGACGCGAGCAGTGCGCTCGATTCTACGTTCTCGCTTATTTTTTCACTACTTTTGCGCATGCTGTTACAACAGCAACCCTGGCCTATTGTAATATATTCATACAATAAAAAACATTCACATTCATTTCTTTTTGCACACGTGTATTTAAAATAGCGGGATATACGATCAGTTTTTTAATTCGAACTCTTTGCGGCGAAAAATAAGTCGATAATTTCTTATCACAAATAGAAAATATACTTCTCTATACTTCTCTATACTATTTCTAAAAAAAAAAAAAAAAGAAAACAAATATCTTAAATATAAGATCATAGGTCCCAAAATCTTCAAAAAAGAAAAAAAAGGAATATATTACAAAAAACGCAGAAAAAATCCCTTTAGACTTTCAAATATTTTCACTTCCATCGTATTATCGCGGATAAAGCAAAAGTCCGATCGAACGAAACACGGAACAACCAACACGCGTCGGCCTATCGTTTTCGCCTCGCGCCAACAATTTCGGGGCCCTCCGATCGATTTTTCGCTGGGTTCTCGATTTCATGCTCACGTTGATGGATAATTAGCAGGGCGAAAGCGATACAGTGCAAAGCAGCAAAGCAACGCGAGGGCGCGAAAGCAGGGAATATCGAAACAGAGAGGTCGAACCGTCAGTGTCATGTTCGAAGCGCAATTAGAATCGCATTACACTTGACCCCACGGAACGCTAATAATTGTCGATCCAACGTTAATAAACGGCTTACTCAATGAGAGAGGCGAACTCGACGTTGTGCCCTGGTTTCGAGACGCGCGTGACGTTTCGTTTATGATCGCGTTAATTAGCTTTGCCGCGTCGAGTCGCTTCTGTTTCTCGCGACGAACGTTCTCTCGGCACACGATTTTCATTCTTGACGAGTCGAGGATGATAGTTTCTTACGCGAGCTTTTTGACAAACACGGACTGATCAACTTTATTATTTTAGCTTCTTAAAGGCTCGCTGATTTTTATGCACACGACAATTATTCAATCCTGAAGAAACAAGTGATATGTCCTTGTAAATTCATCTGTCTCTATAATATTTCTAACATCGTCATTTTTCTGAATTCTTCAATTTATGTTAAATTCGTCGTTAAAAAAACACTAATTTCATCAATTTATAAAAAACTGTATCTTCAATAATTCCCGAGATATTTGACAAAATATATTCCGCACCCCCAACTTTGAGGGTAATGTTCAACCCTTTAAATAGACGATTGCCGATGAAAAAAAATACGGGTCAAATCGAGATATATCGAAGAAGAATATTATGAAAAAATTTTATTGTAGTAACTGAACGTCGTATAGTATATTAGAATATAATCTAATTTTGTATTTTATATTTTCTATTTGAATTTTTGTATTTTATACAATATAATTTGATTCTACATTTTACATTTTCTATTTGATTTTATACTTTATATTTTTTATTTGATTTTATTAGAATATAATCTAATTTTGTATTTTATATTTTCTACTTGATTTTATATTTTATATCTTCTAATTATGTACCTATAGAGTTAATAACACAGTCCTCGACTCGTCGTCCAACCATGAAGAATGATTCCCGACCTCGACGATCATTACAGTTCGTCTCGTTACGAAACGTGTGTCTCTCTCTTGGTTTCGCGATTCGAGGACTCGCGAAATCGCGAGATTGCTCTGTAATTATATTCACTTTCTTTCGTTTTTCTGTGTAACGACGATCTCGGAAGACTTGCTCAGAAAAATGATCTTCTTGGTAAATTATTTCTCAAATTTTATTTTACTACTACATTTTCCTTTCCTGGTCATTACTTTTAAGAATTAGTTCGATGATTTTCTTTTATAATCTCACAGATTTGTAGTATTTCGTTTCGATTTTCTAACTCTTGCCGCTTCCTCCTGCGATTTTTCGAATTTTATTTCTGCATTGATCGCTGATTTTTAGAATTGTTTCGATATTTCAATTTTGTTGCCAATTTTCAAAGTGTTTCATTTTAATTCTTCTCTCTTGCATTTCGTTTCACTTTGGTTCTTCAGTTTCGTGATCTTGTAAATCCTTCAAATTTTATATTATTATAATGTCAAACGTGCTTTTAAATTCATTTATCATCTTGTCACGAAAGTTTTCTGCAATTTATTATCGAAAATATAAAAAAACAGAGGGACAAACGATTGGTCTCATTCGATAAAATCCTACTTTTCTGTTATTCTTTTAAGGCGAATTAATCTCACTCGAGTTACGCTGCTGCTAATTTAAACACGACACGTTCGTTAGAAGTTCGCGATATTTTCAACACTCTGGAAACTTTCGTGACGCCAAGTTTTTCGCTTTTGATTTTGCGGAAAGTGAGTCTCTCTCACTGCCAGTTAGCATTATTTTTAACAAATAATCTCCGCGTGAATTTTTCCTTTGCTTCTTAGATTTTCAATACAATTTTTTTTGTTTCAAACGTTTATTTTATCATACGTGAAAATCTAAAAGAAAGGCTTACAGAGAGACGTGATAAATATATGTATTAAAACAAAAAAAAAAAGCAATCAACAAATGGAAGAAAACTTTCTTTTCTTGATGACGCACATAACACTAGGATCTGATTTCCTAGTCACACTATCGATTAACAGTTAATGAACTACTTATTATACTGGAAAACAAAAATGTTTATATATATTGTATATTTGAGTATCCATTTTCTGCATCCAAGTCATTTGTACGTTTCTGAGCTATTTTCTGAATTACATTTGTAAATGAATGAAAATATTTTTAAATTACTTATCGCATAGTATTTTTTCTGAATTTGTGTGTACATGCGAGAGAAAAAACTCTCTGAACCACTGTCTTATTTTTTCATGACGAGAGAATATTCGTCATTAAATGATTCACTTTCTTTCTTCCTTTTCTTTTCTTTTTTTTTTTCTTTTAAATTTAAGTCTCATTGTCAGCATTATTTTAAAATTTTCATCGTTGTTCAATTTTCTACTACAACAGCATAATATCAATAAGTAACTTTCTAACAGTCAATATTTCTCTACGCCCTAATGATCAATAAATGTCAATTATTGTTGAACATTCTTTCTTCTTCAATATAAACCTGACTAAACTATATTTACAAATATTCTATATTAAATTTCTCTCACCGAGAGACTGTATTCTCTAATATCTCTGAAACGATCGAAATATTACGAGCATCATTTATTACTGTACTTCCACTTTATATACAAAAATTCTTCGCACTCGAAATGATGACCCGATCAACGTCGTCCGAGGGTTAAAGGTTTCCTTTCATTTTCATTAGGCACGTCTCACTCTCTTTCGGATCCCCGAATAAGGATTCGGATTTAGGTTCGCCGAGCAGCAACGTTAGCTGCGCGTACCAACCTCCGCCGTCCCGGATCGATCTCCCTGAAGGGAGCTGAAAGGGGGTTGCGACAGAGTCGCCCTCTTCGTCAGCGGGAACCCCAACATTTTCACCCCCGAAAACGACGGCCAGGAACCCCTGCGGCCCGTTCGTTTCAGCCAGTACCCGAGGGGAATGTACTTTCATTGTAGAGACAACCTCTACACACCCGGTTGTTGGCCCCTTTCCTCTTCGTCACGCCGGTGCTGCTCTTGTAGCCTGATAAACCGCGTGAAATCAAAATGGGACGAAAAAACTGTCGCGAAACTGTGGCGAGTTATTATTGGGGTTATCGAGCGGCTCTCTCTCGAGTGTCGGCGAATATATAATATTCAAGATCGCGAGATCTACGATTAAGCGCGATTTTACATCGGGCGAGGAGAGAAAAAGAAGTAGCTCCGAGGGTGAAGTTTGAGACGTCTGGAATTAGGTTATTTTTTTTTTTTTAGGAAGGAGAGTTTCTTTTTCTTTTCCCTTTTCTAGAGAAATAATGATCTATCAATATTGTAATATAATTCGTTTGTTACGAGGTGAAAAACGATGTGATGCTCTTTGAGGGATGAATTTGAGAGAGGAATTTTATAGAAGGGGAGTTTAATAACAGTGATAGATAGTGAAATGAACGAAGAAAGATATTTATTAGGACGTTCTATGTAGTTTACTTTCGGAAGAATTATATTGTCATTATATGTTACGTTGTTATGTAAAAATTATGAAGGATAATTTATTATTATCACTAGTATATTATTCTCTTATATTAGATTATTACTTATATATTACATATTATATTTATTTATACTAGGTTATTATTATCGTATTAGATTATCGAAATTTACGAGATGGTATATTTACTCAGACTGATGAAATTTTTTTGGGATGCCGTACTTACAAAAGAGGATTTTCTAAGAACTTTGCAGAAAGTTATACGATTATAAGAATTTTAATTAATTATCCATGAATGTTGCTCGATTTTTGTACAAATTGTCCAATATGTTTGTTTCTGTCGATAACTATTTACCAATAGCGTAACGTACATTCACGAGGAACCTTGATTTAACAATACAGCAAAAGAAATTATCGATTTTCCAACTTCAGAAATTCTCTGTCGTACAGAAAACTTATCAAACCGGAAATTGAAAGAAATGTAGAAGTTCTGAGTAGCACGTCAACTTCTTCATTGTATGAACAATGAAGTTTCTTTCTCTCTTTTGGTATTCGCGGACGATAAAAAAAAAAAAAGAAAGAAGAAAACAGAAAATTATTGCCAGACGAATCGAACGAACGAACGAACTTTTCTCTTTTCTTTTCAATTAATATCTTTTTAAGATAAATACAGGTTATTTCTCTCGTGGCGAGCAATAAATTTCACTCTTGTTCTTGAAAAATAAATGATTCACGAGACTCGCGAACGTTTTAAATTAATTCTTTCACTTTTCTTTTCGACAATATTATGATTATAATTCTCTTATAACGACGTATCGATGCTTCGTTTCCTCCATCTCCCTAAAGTGTATTTTCTTCTTTTTTTTTTTTTTTTAACACGTTATCGTTTTTTAACACGTTATCGTTTTAACAGATTTCTCGGAGAACTCTGAAAATTTCTCTTTACTCATCTGTCAAGTTGAAGGATAAATTCTTTCCCTTTCTCATTGGATATCTTGCTTCAACAATTGCTCAAGTTAGAAGTTGATTCCATTATGATATTTCTAAGATAGCGTGGCTTCTAATTGTTTTTACAGAAACGGAGACCAGCATGTATACGAAATGCATTAATCATTCGTAGAAGTGGACATCGTTTTACTGCGAGACGTCCTCCGTCTCTAGATTAATTTATCGATGTCTTTTCCATTCTTCCATTCAGTTTCGCCCGCCTAGGAATTGCATTATGTATAAGACACTATATATATATATCGTGCCTCCCCGTTCGTCGCGAGAATGATAACCGAGAGATAAAATGATAACCAAGAAGTAACATTCATTCTCTGCCTTCTATAATATTTTCCAAAATTTTTCTTCGCGTTTCCACACTTTTCACCTATTTCTCATGTTTTGTTAGAAATTTAATTAATACTCACGCGAGAGTGAAAAAAAGTTCACACATTCTTCTGAAATGAAACGAATTATTTCAAATTATTTTAAGCAATTAAGGAATCAAAAGTGGAGTTCTATTATTCGTTCGATACCAGACGAGGATTCAGAAAACGATGAAAACACGTTGAATTACTGTGGATTAAATTTTTCGATAGCCACCCCCTGTCAAAGAACGTCCACTTACCTCAGAGATTATTATATTGCACAGCCTTGCAAAAATATAAAATTACCGGCGAATCATCCGTTTCAAAGATTCATAAGCGCATCTCGAGCGCTTTCCGAACATAATACTCTTGACAATGTCTAAGGATAAATTCAAGCTGATTACAGTTGTAAGTAAGTATGTACCGCGGATCACTACGTCGCGGATTCTATCCCGAAATTTTCAACGTTGCCTTTGTACAGATTAAGGCAATGTGATTTCTCTACGGGCAGGGGAGGGGATGGGGGGGGGTAAACTAAAAGCCATTAACACACATTGGCCGATTGTCGAAAATGCCGTTCCCGAGCAATATGTAAAGAATCGTTTAGCAGAGTGAAGACGCTAAGTGAATACAGGTATGAATTCGAGTATTGAAGAAACCAAGCGTGTCGTTGAATAATGCATGGCAAAATAGATAATTAAAGAGAAATTACTAGCTATATATATATATATATATATATATATATATATGTAGCTACAGTAGATATATATATATATATATATAGAGCTAGTATATATATATATAATTATAGTAGTATATATATATATAGTTATAGTAGTAGTATATACATGTATAGTAGTATATATATACATATACTTATAGTATATATATATATATATATATATATATATATATATATATATACCAGCGAAAGACTAATTATATACCTGGCTGGTATATTCGTTAACACTTCTAAACTAATAATGGCTACGTTCCTTGTTGAATTTTTTCAACCTTTCAACCAGTTGAGGTTTCACCTGGTAGTTCCATGAATTTTCCAGAATTTTTTGCAAGCCTTTGTTAAAAAACTCCAGATTCAGTCATTTCGAAATCTACGGAGGTATGGGGCAATTTTTAATGCCGCGAAATGAAATTTTCGAACAAGTACTGATAAGTGAATTTTTTTCGAGTATCAATTGTGCTGGACGAACAATGAATTATTGACTTTCATCGTTGTACTCGCAAACGAAGTACTTTCAAAGTAATTTAAACGATCTGAAAAACAAGCTCGAGGAGTAAAACTGGATTTTTCGATTGTAAAAAAAAGAAGAGTTCGATCGCGTAAATAAATTACAGGTAGATGATAGAAAAGAAAGTCTGTCGAGAGCAAAGGACTGAATTATCAAATTTCAGAGAGGTTCACTTTCGTTTCCTTTGAGAAAGCTAAAGAAAAAAATTCAACTGTGCTACGTACGAAGATGTACATTAAAGATGTATACTGTACGAGATGTTTAAAGATGCATGTATGCTAACCTATATTTGAAGGTTTTACTACAGGTCTTATATAATTCAACTTTATATATGTAACACGAATAATATTTTTGCAATTTATAAATAAAGGTATGTATCTATTCTTGTGAGAGACATCTATGAACCTTTAAACGGAAATTCTTCTGATATTCTTGAAGTGTCTTGAATTCTCGGACAGCATTTAATAATATATTCAATTTATATTATATGTATAATAAATCATAGTGTCGTAAATAAATTCATACAGCATGATAATGTAAATAAGCTTTTCACATCTAAAACATCTAAAACATTCAACATTCATAAAAAACTTTGCTTCCCGGATACATGCAGCACTATTGTCACGAATGAAAGTCTGAAATTCTCCAAGAATTAAACGAAACGCAAACGGAGCTTTCCTTTTGTTGAAAAATACATTGAAACATATTGTACCATCCAAATTGAAAAAAAAAACATTATCCAAAAGAGTTAAACGACTTTTTCTTGATTGATATATCCAATATCATTATGTATGTAATTTTAGAACAATATAATTGGATATACAATTTGGATATACATCATATGTAATTTTGGAACAATATAATTGGATATACAATATATATACAATATCATTATATAATTTTGGTACTTGCTGTACTTGTTCGAAAATTGCAAAAATTAAAGAGTCAACTATCCACGATAAATATATCGAACATTTGCAAAATAATGCAAGTGTCGTTCGCAAAATTCGCGAAATATTCAGTGTACAAAATCAAAATACTTTCAAAAGTATCCCTTTCAGGATTATCCTTTTGACCGGGAGTGTATCCAAGAAGGGGCACCACACATGGTCACCGTGCAAGATAAACTCTCGTCTCGTTAAACAGATACGAAACGTCTCGAGTAAAGTGGCAAACTCGTCTTTGTGAACGTGCAGCAGTAGCAGCAGCAGCAGCAGCAGATCTCGTTCACCTTCGCAAGAACGTTCCAGCAAGAGATCACGAACAACCCGATGATGATTCACGTTGCTCCTTTTCTTCGAAACGGTGCTCTACGCGAGCATTTCCACTTGTCGCACGCTGGAACCATGAATGAACCACCAGCCACCGCGATCGTGAATCGGCCGTGCGATCGAGATGGCACGATCGAACCCGGTCACGAGAAGAAATTTGTCCAAATTCCACGACGAGACGAGTGGGACGCGTCGTTTACAAATTCCCCAAATTGGTGGCGATCACTGTTGACGCGCGGTCATTTACGATATTTGGCGAGCCTCCAGTGAAGAAGAACTATTTCCAAACGAACGATGCCTTAATTCGCTTGGTTAGTCAGCCTGGCTTTATATTTTTAGAGCTTTTCAACACCGGGAATAGAAGTCGGCGCGCGTCGAATGCATCGTTCAATTTTCTCCGTTCGAGCGCGTACTTTCCGCGAGGACCTCCGCGCTCGATTTCGTAATATCTGGCAGGCTTCCCAGTAACGCTGTTGCACCATTATACTATAGTACTCTTGTACTATACAATTAGCATTTCGCACCTTTCGCGCGGATCTCATTGCTCAGGATTCTTTGGTGATTCTCGACACAATGAGCGGTAAAACAAAATTCCGGATGTTGGATCAAAAAATGCTACTCCCTCTGTCCGAAAACGTGGTATACATTTGAAAGAAAATCTTAGATTATCTAGAGTTTCGAAAGCAACTGGCAATACTCATTATACTGGTGTTGTTTACATTGAATAACATAGCTGAATAACCTACAACATATTTGATAGGCGTTGCTTTTGAGTTCAGTTGGAATTTGAAGACCGAAAATTAGTTTTTTTAAGAAAAATAAAATAGTCACCGCTGTAATTTCAAAATGGAAAATCTTAACCGAAATAACGTGAATTTACAAAGAAAATCGTAGCAATTGACTAATGAACAACGTCATGGTATCTTGCAACAGCTATTACAGTGAAGAACAAAGAAAAATTAGAACACGGTGCTATTAATGAATTGATTGAATGTGTTCAAGATGCATTTAATAAATTAGAGAGAAATACTCTTGATAACGTTTTTATAACATTATTACAAACGTGTCATGAAATCAATTATGTTGACAGGAGAGGGAAATTCCTTTAAAACATCTCGTATAAATAAGGTAAAAACTTCATCGTGAGGGTCGATTAGCTGAAAAGTATATATATGTTCAGAAAAAGCGTTCAACAAGGCTAAATCTCACTTTAACGAAATTTGGATTACACTAAAATTATTTGTACGTAGTTATATTGTGATAATAAAATGAATTTAATATTTCTTTTATATTTAATTTTATTTTTATTTGATTTTTTTCGCAAATGTATACCATATTTTTGGACAGAGGGAGTATATTATAGAAATCGAAACTGTCCAATGTCGAAATATCAGTGAAATCTAAATTCTTGCTTGCTAATTAACAAGCTATTAAACTTCTTAGACACCACGACCTAAAATGCTTACCTCCTAAATTACAATTTATTAGACTTCTTACACTTTCATGAAGATAATTAAAAAGAAGAAAAAAAGATATGAAAAAATGAAGATAATTAAAAAGACAAACACGATGTAGAAAAGTAATACATTAAAGCAGCGAATTTTTGCACGTATAAAATTTCTATAAATCTACAAATTACAAGCTTTATCATTCTCCGAGTATTCAAACAGAAAGATCTCCAAGTTCGACGAAAATCTCCAAGAATACTCGTTCTCTCTACGAAAGACGAAGAGAACGAAAACACTGGTCGCCCCACGGTCGTCTTCGATTGTGAAACGCACTTTCGGTGGAAAGGGCGAAACGGCGTTAATTGTTCATTTAAACATCCACGCGATAGCGTTTCGTGATATTTGGCCGATCTCCAATACGCGTTTTCCGGTAGAGCAGCGCGCCGAAAAAGTGCCCTGTCTGTCCGTGCTGCCTACGCGCTTTGCATCGTTCGTTCGTTCGTTCGTTCGTTCGTTCGTTCGGTCTCCCCCTTTTTCTCGTCGGGGTAAGCCGATGGAAATGCCCTCTTTGTCGAGGGGCGAACTTACGCTGCCAACCCCGATATCCGACTGGAAAGGACGTCACCCTGCCACCCCCTGTTCTCATCCTTTTCTCGCTTGTATCGTCGCTTTGTCTCTCGTCCTGTGCAACCACCCCATCCCCTGCGAATGTTCACTGTTCGCAGTGAAAACGAGTGCAACGAGCCCCCCCCCCCGATTCCCTTCGAAAGCAAACAGGAACGTCCACGTTCGCTAAACGACACGTATTTGATCTGATATCGCGGAACGATAACACCCATTATTTTTTAGCAACCCCGTATTTTCGGTCGAAGATTGCAAGTAGCAACAGCAGCAGCCCAGCTGCGTTGATCGCGAATCTGGCGAAATGAGTTTCAGAGGAACGCGTGTTTGTTCGGCCGCGAGTGAAATAATAGAAGGCCTACGCGCGTACGTTTTTTGTATTATGTATGATAACCGAAAGCGTTTGAGTTTGTTTCGATAAATAATTTGGGGAATTTTACTGTTCGATCGTACGAGGGGAAACTGTTCGCTAAAAGATTAGGAAAGTTATTTTTATTTCTCTTCCTTTTTCTTTTTTTTTTTGAAGTTTTCAAAATTCGGAGAATCTGCGATAATTTATTCGTTCTTCTAAGATTTTCGTTCGGAGAATTCACGATCACTTCTCCCCAGAAAGAAAGAAATTTTTCTATAATCGTTCTGAAATTTCTTCCTGCAGAATTTGCACTTGACGAAATTTAAGATTGTAATTATAATTTAAGCTGTTCTCTTTCGATAATTTCGAACGAAAAATTTGCGTCTGTCCTTCCACAAGCCTTACTCTTCCCCCAGAAGAAAGAAATCCAACGAAATTTCTGCAAAACATTTGCCACTTAAGAAAGAGAAACCCCGCGACTATCCGCACTAAAGGAAATTCCATGAATTCTTTACTCGTAGAAAGAAACTCGCTTAAGAAAAAGAGAATTCGTGCAACTATTCGCGCGTAAAAATTTCCCTCGAAACGCGAAACGTTTCTCACTTCCCCCTAAATTTACGTTCTATCTCTTGAAATCATCTTGAAAATACAAAACTAAAAAAAAAAAAAAAAAAAAAAATCGAAACTCCTGTCTGAATCTCGCCGAACATCCCACGAAAAAAAAAAATCTGATCGAGAAGAATTCCAGCACTCGCCGTCAAGAGGCAGTAACGTCAAAACAAACGCACCCCTTCCCTCGGATATCGGCGTGCCGTTCCGTAACATAAATTTTCGAAGACGCGACCCCGTCGTGATTCATCGTTTATCTGTTTCACGACGTTAAACGCGTCTCTCCAGCTGAAAGCACCCCCTTCTTCTTTTCTCGCGAACGGGGGAGAAAGAGGAAACTGAAAGAGAGTGTGAGAGAAAGAACTAAGAGTGGGAAGGGAGACAGATAGGCCGGAATCGTCCGGCTGAAAAAGACGTCCGGTACTTCTTTCATTGACCCGGCTCTGCTGACGGGATCTTAAATGTGAAAACTCTGTCGTCTTATATCTTTCTTTCTTTCTTTCTTCCTTTCGTTTTTTTCTCTTTCTCTTTTTTATTTCTTTTCCCTCTTTTTTTTCTTCTAGAACCGCGCGAAACGAGACGAGGGTTACTACCTCGAGAACGAATGGAAATGAAAACACGACACGTCTTCCGCGTCTCCTCCTCCTTCGTAATTCGTGATTAACGCCACGATGAAGCTTTGTCTCAAATAATATACAGATTCGGCCGCGTCTGAATGGCCGGAGCCCATTAATGACGAGAGACGAGCGAAGGGATGAAGTTTGGTTAGAAGAAAGACGGCAAGAAATACTCTCTCTTATTCCGCTTATTTTCGCGCTTTGTCAATATTTCCCGTCATTTCGCTATTTATTATAGACGAGCGTGGGAAACGTCGAACGAGTAGAATAGAGAAGAACGCTAATATTGAAAGTGTCGTTTTGTATTTGTTCGGTTGAGTTCGGATTAAATTAATTCTAGGAAATGGCGGAGGCTGGGGGAGGGGGGGGGAGGGAGAGCAGTTCCACAGTATCGATTCAAATTTTCACGTCGATTTGCTTTTTTTCTTTTTTTCAGACGTTTTAGATTTATGTAATAATTCAATAATTCAAACATTCGTATATCATTATTATTCAACTCAGATATCACATTATTACAACTTATATATATTATTATAACTACTATAACTTTGAATATAGATATTATTATTTGCTTGTTCAAATACAGATATTTTCTTTTGCCGAATAATTTTTTCAATTTTAGCTTAGCTCAATTGCAGTTTCCTGTAATGTATATTTAGAAATATTTGAAACAACGTACGTTCCCTTTCGGATTTAATAAATCTTTTTAAATTATTATAATGTCACTACTACGTATTTAGTTTAGAATTCTAGATTCAAATGATCCCGCCATCACTGTTCGACGATTAGAAAATCTCATGTCGTATCATATTGACGAAAAACTGACGAATACAACGTAACAAAGGATCCGGAGAGTAGAAAAATTTCATATAAATAGCATCAGTAGAAACTTCGAGTATATTAATGTTAATGAAAAAAGAAACGTTCCATCGAGCACTGAATATTCGCGATAATTCATGCGTTTCGCCAGTGAATCATCATGCCGCGAAAGAAAGAGTTGGAAACAAGAGGCTTGGCAGGAACGAGCGATGAATACAGACATCAAGCAGGTATCCATCGTGAGGAATGGCGCCGCTCCGATCCTCCCACGCAGCGTCTTATTCAAGGATGACAGGATCGCACTGAAATAAACTGACCAAACGCGGAACACCTCTCTTCACTTTTCTACGATCCTGTTTATTCGCGATCTTTAATTGCGACGTCCGATTTTATCCCCTTCCCCATACGCCGTGGTCTCTTTCAAAAATTTCTACACAATATTTAGCGCTTGATCCACGATGGAAAAGAAAAAAAATTTCCTTCGAACGTTGCTAGACTTTTTCTTTTTTCTTTTTCACTTGTACTTTTATTTGTATTTTCATAATTCTAGAAAGAAGGGCAGGAGGATCAAAGGGGTATCAAAATGATCAAATAAAACAATGAATTCTAAGAATGAATTTAAAAACTAACGTTCGCGGTGTGACCATTTTTTCACTTCAATTTATACGACTGAAGAACGTCTCTTCCGGTTACGAACAATTCCGGGATGAAAATTTTAAAGTGAAGGTACCAATGTCAGAAATATCAAAATACAGCTCCGAGTTGAATGTATTTTTTCCATATGATTCACGATTGTGATGTTTTTAAACATTTCGATAATTTATTACTCTCGTAATCACGTATCACGAATTCCTGTCTGCTTCTTGCGAACTAATCTCTCTGATGGCAAACACTTGCATTTCATTCATCGTTAAATAATATTATTTGAGAATTAATTAACTGATAGCAGACGACTATAACAATAATAATCCATGTCGCACACGTCACAAAAATTTACACGGTCTAACGGTATATCCTCCCATTACTAATAAGATGAGAGAATAGAAAATTGAGTAATTTAAAAGTCAGAGAGAGAGAGAGAGAGAGAGAGAGATCAAATTACGTAAAATGAGAGAGAGAGAAAAAAAAGTTTCTAGCTTCTCTACGTACTCAAACGGCAAAAAGAATCATCGAAATCTCTAAAAGCGCGCTACTGAATTTTAAACATTTTTTTTTTTTGTCATTTCAACCGCTGGATATTAATCCTAAATTTACTATTCTCTCCGACGATTCGACTCCTGGAGGTTAAAGGTTTTAAAACAACGCTTCTGTAGAAAAAGAAAAAGAAAAAGAGAAGATCACTATCGGAGGAAATACTCTCGGCGAAAATAGCGAGCGAACGAGAGAAAGAAAGATTCGGCTGCGCCCTACATTCGCAAGGATTCGAAAGGTGTCGGCTGATCGATTCATCGATCGACCAGACGAAAATTCCGAGCAGCCCTGGCTGCTTCGTCGTGCTTCGAGCTTCCACGGACGTCATCGTCGACGACTCGCTTCGTCGTCGTCGTCGTCGTCGTCGTCATGGGTGCACACGTCGGCTGTGCTCACGGACTCGCTACGGACTCCGATGTTCTCTGGCGATCGATACACGGCCACCCCAGCGCCCCTTCTCCGCCGTAGCCGGGCCGATTTTTTCCCGTTCGAGCACCGAGCATGCGCACCACGCGGATTCCCCCATTTCCAACAACGAGTCCACGGGGGCTAGGAGAGTCCTGGAGTGGTGACGAGGGGAGGTTTGCTGCTGCTGCTGCTGCTGCTGCTGCTGCTGCTACTCTCGTTATACCTATACTCTCGCTATACCATAGCCTCGACCCTCGAAGACTATGGGGGTCGTAGCCAGCAATTTCCAAACGCTCTAACGTTTCGGGTGCCGGCGAACACCAGGGGCTGATCTACGCTTTTCCGCAGGTAACACGCCAACCACCGGGCTGGATCGATCTCGAGGAAAGACCAAGACGGAGGGGATCTAATGATCAACGACGCGTGCATATTGCGTTATATCACATTTATTACGGAGTTCTTTCGTTCTTTTGTCCTTCGTTGCTTGCGTTATTTTTTGCACACGTTGCGTTCGTGAAAATATTCGAAATATATCTCTCGTGAGATATTTGTATGTTTTTTGAAGAAAGTTTTGCAGCAGTTTTTGGGCGAAAATTCTTGCAGCATTTGGATATCTGTCCGTAGAGGATTTCTAAAATTAATCTTCTTCGAGTTAATGTTTAAACAATGATTTATTGTTGAAGTAAGAAATTGAAAGAAATCGTACCGTGCCCTGTGATATATATGAAACAATTTCATCGAAGAGAATTTTTCTAAGAACGCTCATCAGAATTTACAGAATCTCAGTGAACATATTATATTTACACGTTTAATTAATATTCTCTTCGATAATTTAATCGAAGGAAATTTTTTACGTTGTCGTGATAAAGGTGCTTCTTACCGAACACATTGCGCGTGTTGTAACAGAATATTTCGGAATTTCGTTGGCAATGCAACGAGACAGTCGCGGTCATATTTTTAAGCTGTATTACACACACATCTCCGTGCCGATAATAACGGCAAGATTGATCGTTATTATATCGGTTAGTATGCATTGCTCACACGTAA
This sequence comes from Tetragonula carbonaria, assembly GCA_032399595.1. Taxonomy (NCBI): domain Eukaryota; kingdom Metazoa; phylum Arthropoda; class Insecta; order Hymenoptera; family Apidae; genus Tetragonula; species Tetragonula carbonaria. The sequence goes on from JAUCRC010000004.1 coordinate 10,643,190, forward strand.
CAAGGTATCAGCTAGAGATTCTATATGATGGTAATGGAAACAGTAGGAGAGCTGCCTAAGCTCGGGAGCTTTGCTTGGACTAGATTTAATACATGTATCCACGATGAATAGTCCAAGGTACAGAATGATGAGTACATGCTTCCCGAGTATCCTCTAGCACCATATGGGTTTGAAATAATAAAGATATCACTTAATGATCCGTGCAACGAATGACTTCTCATCAAGGACAAACGTGTCATCAATCCTGAAGATTACCATTATCAACAAGTAACAACGTTCTTCCTGGTTAAATTTTTATATACCTTCTGAATGAAACAGTGGTGTTTTAAAGTATCTGCAGCTGACAATCTACCATCTCGCAGAATATTATTATCAAAGAAAGAAATCTTTAGTCGTAATGATAACATTCGATCTCGATTTCAATCTTACTTCTCATACTGATTAATCTCAGATCACGATTTAAAACACACCGACACGACGCAAACCGCCGACGAATAGAATAAAAGAAAATAAAATTCTCATAGAAACATTGTTTTTTTTTTTTTTTTTCTAAAGCTTTGAATATACTCCATATATATATTCCGTATAATATTACTTTTTGTTTGTCTCGATGACGTTCTAATTTAATGAGTTTTATATTAAAAAAAAAACTATTTTCTAATCTTCCTTCACCGGACAATCATTGAAACACAAATCAGCACAAAATCACCATAGCCGATCTATATATTCTGAGAAACATCATCGTTTCAATTTCGACTAAGATCAAACGAGCAACGAAAGAAAAGGATCCCGATCCTTTCGTCGCAGGATTATTTCACGAACGAGACTCGATTTCGTCGCGACGTCACACTCCACGCTCTTTGATTATTCATCGAGTGGCCGATTTTTTGCCCATGCATGAATATTCATTGATCTTTATCGCGACGATACCTCTAGGCGACGACGTTCCATCGAGCAGGGCCGAACGAACGGGCCATTGCGTAAGGTTTTCACGAGGAGTCGGGACGCGCTCCGATGGTTGGTTACAACGTGACCGGAAGTCGAGCCCACGAGATGAACTACGAGAATCTCCTTCGAGAGAAATAATCCAATGCGAGAGTCCCAAATGAGGCGTTAATTTTATGTAATTTTCAACTTTCCTTTTCTTCGTTTCTTTTACGAGACATTTCTACCGAGAATAATTTGTACCGTAGTGACAGTAGTATAGCGTGTTTTATAACTACGAAGAGATTATAAAAAAATCAAAAATTCAAATTCTTCAATTTTTTTCGAATAATAATGTAACTTATAACGTGAAAAGTATATTAAAAGATCATTCTGTAGAGAAGAGATGATTTATAACGAGTAATAAAAGTACTGAGAAAATTCTTATGAATATGTTAACCAATGCGTGTTACGTGTATAATATATTAAAATTTTTAAATCAAATATGATTATAAGTTTGAAAAGAAACAAAGAGGTACCGATATATATATATATAAGTTACAAGATATTTATTGTACAGTTATATAGTATACTTCATAAGTATCATATTTCAATAGATTATTGAATCATCTATTTCAACAAATTAATTAATCATTCATTATACTAACAAGCCAGAACGCTTACTGAGACTCATTTACTATCTCATTAATATTAACTATAGATATTTATACTTAAAACATCATTATGTCGTATACTGATTTTCAAATTGCTTTCAACATAATATCGTTCTACTGTCGCTAAAACTACAAAAAATTTCCAATAACATAACATAAAGGTTCATAAAAATTTTCTACAACAAGCGTTCAAACATTCATGAAGGTTCGTAAATTAACTAACTTCGTAATTTAACTAATTCTTCCATTAATTTAATTTTAAATACAGTTACGACAATCGTAAACGTGATAAATATTCTGTTGAAAAGAAAATCTAAAGAGACGACGATTAACGATAAATATGAAAAGAGCATTGATTTTCGTTCAAATCGCAATTTTTTTCGATCTCATATAGTGATTGAAGGTCAACCTCTTTTCATCGCCCAGGTTTGGATAAGGAAATTTAGAGAGATCGTCGACAAACAGAAGGCGCTTTAATTGAATCTTACGATCTTGCTGCGCGGTTGGTGTACGCCAGTGTTAAAGATATGAAGCAATTAGGTTTTAAACGAGGCTTTGTTGGAGATTATCCCGGATTAGGACACACTCTACATGACGCCTGGATTTTCGCCGGTTAAACTTTGAATTCCTCGACCGGCCTCCTTCTTCTATGGCTTTTGTCCGTCGCGGGGGAGGGGGAAAATTTACTTTTTAATTAAGCGAATTTCACGATCTAAAATCTTGAAAAGTAGAGCGCGAATTTAGAAGAAAAGAGACGAGAGTTCTTTCGTTTATAAAGTAGTTTATAAAGCAGATTGTATTTACCTACGTGTACCGTCTACAGTGATCTAAGACATTACCAATCAGACCAGCTGCGTTTCTTATTTCATTCAGAGTCTCAATATTTCTTCTCTTCAATTCGAAAATTTACTCGTGTAAATTAATTCTCGAAAATCATGGAAATTTTTTTTACACAAAATTTACATAATTTCCATCTTACTATTCAAAAGACTGGCACAACCTGAAGCAAGAGTGTTAAATAAAATACCTCGAGAGATCGCCAAGGTCTCTTCAAGATTCATAATATTTTTCCAGAAGACGCTTCGTTTGCTAAAAAAATTGAATTCGAAACATTTTACGTCAAGTAGATACGCGAACTTTAAATTCTTGACGAAGTGAAAAATTTAATTCTCAAAAGGGAACGAAATTTCACTCTCGTCGCTACAGTTTTTACCAATTTTCGCGTGCCTTCAATTATTCCATCCCGTGCTCCAGTGCTTGAAATCACGCAGAATTCAATGGTTAACCGACAAACTTGATTTTCTCAAAAAAAAAAACCCAAGCTCTTAAACAAAAAAAACCATCCCCCATTCACTTTGTTCGCGTGACACAGCCTGAGTGACGCGCAAAGAAAATTACGACAAAGAAACCGCTGTCTCCTTCTCCCGAAAATTCTGGTCTTCTCCGAAGACTCTCTGATCTTCTTCTCGAACGTAAAAAAAAAAAAGAAAAATCGCCAGTCAAGCGGACCATGCAGCTCGGCTAGAGGTATTATTAGCGAGATTAGCAAACGCGAAATGAAGCTCGAACGAGTTATCCATAACGGCTGATGGGAAAATCCACGGCGAAGGGGGTGAGCGGGGGTGAACGAATGGTTGCGGAATATATCAGCGATTCGACACATGTTCGTACGCGTCCAGTTTCGAAATTCGTATGGTACCGGTTATCCGATAGCGTTATCGGTATGCGTGCATGTTATACACGCAGTGGTGCAAGGGTCAGACGAGGAAAAGGGGGAACGACGGGGGGGAGGGGGAGGGGGTGGGTGGGTCAATGAAACAGGACACGCTCGAAGCAACGGAGAACAGAGCTTTGGAGAAGCTTCCTCTCTATCTCCCGTTCCGCGGGTTCACGTGCGCGGGCTCGCGCGTGTAAGTGCCGGTGGTAAGTGAATACGCGGCTAGTATTACTGTAGTCGCAATTGTCCGGTAGCTTCATTACCTGTTAATGGCCCGCGTATAGTCTTACTAAACCATTAGGCTGATTGTGAATTCACCGTGCGCAGTTGGAAGATCTCTTTCTCTCTCTCTCTCTCTGTCTCCCTCTTTTTTCTCTCAGTCTTTTATTTGACAATCCAGATCAATTATCGCGCGAGCAGTTCGAAAGTCGAACGGTATGATTTTTTTTCTTTTTTTTTATTAAAAATATAGAAAGTTATGTAAACGGTAATGGGACAATTTAGTTGCAACGTTATTTACTTGATAAATATACAAAGAAGAATTCTTTCTCGTAAGCAGAATATAGGGGGCCAGAGGAAAGAATTACAATCAACGTGGCAATAAACAATAAAATTCAAAATTACAGTATAAAATATGAACATCTGGAATTACGATTAAATTATATTTTTAACTAAATTCCACTAGAAAATGGATATTTGCATAGCGCAAGTCGTTTTCACTGAAAAAAGTGATTCTGTAAGTGTAAATGTTGAATTACGTCTACATCTATAATCAATTTATTGATCAAAAATCTCTACTTACTTTTCAACGACTAATGTCGATTTGATATATGCATTTACAGTGAAATTTACCACAAATTTATCACAGAAAATTCCTGGTATTAACCTCTTCTGATCCTAGCAAATATCACACATTGATCTGTGAAAGTAAAATTTTTCTTCATCGAAAGATACGTAGTATTTCAATGAAACAAGTTTATAAATATTTGTAGAGTAATACAGTAAAAGGAGCTGTGGTACGACAAGAAAGTAGACTAGCAGAATAACAAAATGAAAAAACTCAGCGAGTCCTAAGTAAGGGATGAACCTTTCACTATTATTACAAACTGTGATACATGTGAGAGAAAAATCGACTAAAAAATGCTCATCTTTTGCCGGCCACTGATTTTCACTCTTTTCGGTTCAAGTCGTTCGCGCACTTCGTGCGTGGAGAATGCGTCGGACAATGACGGCTAATGAGTGCGTTTTAAGAAAGAATGGCCGAATGAAAAGAGAAGAGCCTGGCTTGGGTAACGGTGGATCGTGACGCGAGTAACGCGGACGGATGATTGATTTTTCGAGAGGGCTGTTTGCTTGTTTCGTTGGAATGCCGGTAGATTGCTTTCAAATGGATTCTATCGTGAATTCGTCGAGATATTTCTCTCTTTTTTCGTTGTTATATATTTTTGGAATTTTTTTAAATTTCGAGGGTCCCGACACACACATATATATTTCTTTTTTCCCCTCTCTCTCTCTCTCTCTCTCTCTCTCTTCCTCTGTTTTTATTTTTTTCATTTTTCGGCTGATGAAAATTGCCTCCATCGGACGCGACGATTCGTAAGTTGGACGTTTATCGATCTTCCGATTTTTTCTTTTTTTTCCTTTTTTTTTTTTTTTACCCAGTCAAATCGTATTTGGGAAGAGACTCCGTTAATGGAATTTTTCGGCGATGAAGTAACAAATATTGGAAGTTTCGAACGTGGTTTCCTACCGGGCGAGGGGAAAAAACGGTTGCCGTCGAGAACGACGATGATGATTAGTGCCAACGTCCAATATTCTGTTTAATTTATCAATGGTGAAAATTTGGTTCACGCACAGAAAGTTTATAAGGACGAATGACTTTGCCATTTTTCAGAAATTAACATCTTGGCTCTACAAATGTATCTATAGTTTGAAAAATGCTTAAGCACGAACTTTGAATTAGAAGAAAATTTTTTTTTTTCTTACGTAGTCACGATCAATTTATGTAGTAAAAAGATAGATAAGGTAAATAGATAAAGTGTAGTATATTTAGAAAGAAATAAAATGTTAATCTATCAATGACGATATTGAGAACTGAATTTCAGTATTGGAATAAAGAATTCAACTACGCGAATTTCAACTACGTTTTTATCGAAATTTGTTTATCACTGTTCGTAAAATAATATATCGGAACTGCGGTAAACGTTCGGATATTCTCATAAGATGCTAACAGCTGTTCTTATACTTGCACGTGCAATATTAGATTCGTGCACGTGCTGTTTCCCGATTCAGTGAATTCTCTATTTCGATTCGATTGATTTGTTAAACAAATCGAATATCTTCGTCGACGGCAATTTAATTGGTAAATTTCCATCGAAGTTTTTAGAGGCTCGTGCAGATTTTTAGCAAAGCGCATAAATAAACAGAAGCTTGTATCATCAATTTTTTTCCCTGGTTCTTTGCACTTTCGAAATTTTTTTTTCTTTTTTTCTCCGCTACAAATTTCGTCTGCAGTTTCAGCGTTAATTAAATTAACAATCACAATGGCGTGTTTTTCTCGTACGTTCGAGAATCGTATTTATTTCGAAAACTTCTCACAGACGTTCGATGAAAAATTAACGAACTGAAGATGTTTTACCGCGCAAGACAATCGCGAGCGAAGCGTGTGGATCGCACGCAAGTCGGAAGGAATTGCGAGTCGCGCAATTTATGACGCGAGCGTGTAAAGTCAGATTTCCGGTGATAGAGAAACGACACGGCGAGAGATTCTCTTCACGGCGGTGGCGAAACGTTAACGCGCCAAGGGGACGTTAACGCGTGGACGTGGTCGTACGTCGTTCATTAGCAACAATTACGAAGCCACCGCGAAACCTGTAAACTTTCTGCGTCTCCTCGTAATTGGTAAAGATACACCTACCTCGCGTGGCGCCGCGCCTACGCGGAATTGTCCGACAAACTCGCCGCGTACATCTCTCATCCGTGCGCAGAGAGAGGTCCGAGAGATTCCCTCGTGCTCCCGATATCCTTGTGATATCCTAACGCCCACACGCTCGCATCTATTTACGCGAGCGCCTCCTGTGATACGTACGACGGTATTATTAAAAGAGAATTTCCAGCATAATCCAGTTTTATGTCGCGCTTGATATTTGAACGTTCCGCGTATACACTCTCTCTCGATTGGGAGAATCGAGCACGTATTTCGAGATATTGAATTTTTCTCGCTTATGTGTATCTTTTATTTTAGATGATTGTGTGGGAGAACTTACTGCTGGCGTGTAGGTTATGATAATGATTACTACTGGTCAGTTGTTTTTAACTTGCTAGAGGATTTCTACTGATAGTGTTACGTGTCTTTTATTTAGATGTTGGAAAATTTTCTGCCGATATATATGTTTAATAATAATTATTATTTTCTTTTTCGTTTCTTTAATTTACCTCGCGAGACGTATTCGTTTTTAAGTAACAATAATACTTCGATCGATTTATCATTATGCGTATTTATCATGGTCCAATGATATCAAAAATTCGTGGCTTAATTACGAGAATTAATGTTTCATCATTGAACTATATTATTCATAGAAAATCATAGTGTAATAACAACAGTTTAAATTTTATTCTATGACAACGAAGCACGACATCGGAGCACACTAGAATATCACTTTCGCAATTGCGAAGGATAGTGGACGAAGATAGGTGTTCGAAGATAGATAATCGAAGTAGCTTCGTTACTTCGATTATCGATCATTATTCCACGTATGACGAGCACGAAGCTTTCCTCAAACACGACCCAGTCACGTTCCCCGTGTGATTTTCGCCACGATAACGCAAAGGGGCTTTAACGCGTAATCCGACCGAATTCGAACTTCCGAAATGTAAACCAATCGCTGGTTCCAAACCAGTAAGTTACCGTAAGCGCATATCCTCAACCACTATTGATCCTTAATTGCTTCGTATTTTACGCGACAAAGAAAGTTACACGTTGTAATGGAAATCAATTGTTTCTCTGGAAGGGCAATTGAAAAATATCGAAAAAAAATCGACAAAAGAAGTGGAACTTGTATTTCTATTCGAGAAAATGAAATTTTTCTATTTTTATAAATAACAATTGAAAAATTAAATGACAAGGAACGTGAATTAAGTATGTGAGAAAATATAGAATCTACATGCGTATTACGTGTAATTTTCCTTTTCTGAAAAAAAAAAAATAACCGACGAGAAAGCATAATTCTTGCTTGCATTAAAAAAAAAAAAATTGAATTTTTACTTGTATTTTTGATAAAAAAAAAAAAGAAATTACCATGCTAGAATTTTAACATCATGACATTAGAAATTCTTTTTTCTTTTTTTTTAATCTCGTAAAGATATTTTTTCAAGTTCGAAGAGAATTCAACCGTGATAAGCCAACGTACACAGTTGGATGAACTTTTGTTTGCCACTTGTTTGCAAAAGAACTTTTCAACCGGTAACATTTAGCATTCGTATGATCCAACAGTAAAAACCTCGTACAAACTTGGAAAAAAATGAAAAGCTCCGTAAGGAAGGAGAGAGACAGAAAAGACGGCGAACGTATCAACGTAACCGAGCGAGTGTCCCGTGAGCCTTGAAACCACCGATCGGACCGCTTTATCAGCGGTATTTGCATCGCTTAACGGAAACCGAATTCGAGGGATGGCTCGCGGTCGAGATTTCGGCGACGTTAACCGGCTTTCCTACTAGCGTATGTATTAAACCACGTGCAAAATAATGCATCGCCGCGGTGATGTCTGCAGCTGCTGCCTGCCCTGGAAATCGGGCTCCATCCTCCTCTTCTTCCCGCTTCATCTAACGTCCTCCATTTTCCTTTATGCTTCTCTTTACGCACTTTATATATGCTTTTCTTCTTTGTAACATCTCTCTGTTTCTCATCTAAGTCTGTCTTCCATTTTCGATTCCAATTCTTCCGATTTTTAATTTTCTTTTTTTCCTTTCACGCTATTCTTCTTCTTCCTTCTCTTCTATTCGCTTAATGCAACGTTCTTCTCCATTTCTCTTCACAATTTTTCCCGTTTTCTTCTCTTTTAATTTTCTTTCTTCTTTTTATCTTCTATGCTTTTTTTTCTCTTCAATTCTTCCTAGTTTCCTTCCTCATTGGGAATATCATCCTTTTTCTTCTTCTTTCAGTTATTTTTTTCTTCACCGTTATTTTTTTTTTTTTTTTAGTTATCTTTTTCTTCATCGTTCCGTGTTTTGTTTCCACTTTGCTGCAATAAAATTTATCTTCAGTCTATTGCCTAAAGTAGACTCTCTCCAACTTCTCGATTTTTTCCCGCCCCTTTTCCTTTTAATATCTCTCTCCGTCCCCTTTCGCGCGGCGAATCTTTTTCATTCAGTTTTTTGTAAATATTCTTTGATGTTTCGTTTTCTTCGCTCCGCGCTATTCTTGTCCGCTTTTTCATCCAATTATTGCGCTTCTTTTTTTATTCTTTTTTTTCTTTAGTTTTTTTCACCGGTCGTTCGATTGCTCTTTTTCTACCCCCGTTTTCACAAGGAATCTCTTCTTTTCTTTTTACGTTTTCACTTACATTCCATTTCCTCCTTTTCGTTATGTCAGCTCTCTTCCACTTTTTTCTCCCTTCTCGCGGGTCAGCGAATTTAATTCTCTCTCTTTTATTCCGGAGAATTTTCTTCGTGCGCTATTTTTCGATGTTTTCGGTTCCGCATCTCATTTTCATCGCATCTTCGCCCCCTTCACGCTCGTCTATTTGAAACGATCCATTTTTAAACACCTTTTTCTCGTTTTTCCTTTCACTGTATTGTTTCTTCTCTTTTCCTCGGCCTGTTTTACTTTTACTGTCTTCTTCGTTACGTACATTTCTCCGTTCGTTTTTATTTCCATTTTCACTATCTGCGTTGCCCCTTTCATCTTCTGCCATTCATTTTATCCTCCTTTCATTTTTATTGTTCCTTAAATCTCTATTATTTCTTCCATTTTATTTATCATCTCCTTTATCTTTACTATCTTCCAAATCGCAAAATCTTTCGTTTCTTTTTTCTACATCTTTCGTTCGCCATTTCTTCTTCCATTCTTATATATATTAAAATCTTTACTCCTTTTCCTATTTTTGCTTTTCTGCATCTTTCATTCACCATTTCTTCTCTTATTCTCATTATTCTCTCCCCTTTTCCCACATCTTTCATCAACAATCTCATCTCTCATCTTTCCTGCTTTCTTCACTGTAACAATGCTTTTCAAAATTCTTGAACTTTTATCATTTGTCCTATTTAATATTATCTCTTCCAAATCTCAAAATCTTTACTCCCTTTCCTGTGTTTTCGTTTTCTCCATCTTTCATTCGTTCTCTCATTCTTATTATCCTCTTTTCTTTTCCACATCTTTCATCGACAGTCGTATCATCCTGCTTTCTTCACTGTAACAATCCCTCTCGATTACTTATTTTATTTCCCATTTAATATCTAATATTATCTCTCTTCCAAATCTTTACCTCTTTTCCTTTTCTGCAGCGTTCCACCATCTCCCGTTCTTATTGTCTTCAAATCTCTACTCCCTTTGCTTTCCTATTCCATACATCATTCCTTCTCCCATTCTTATCACCTTCTTCTTCCCTCTTCGTCGACGTCAATATCAACATCTCGTCGACAACAACCCGTATTTTCCACGCACTATTTTCAACTTCCCTCATCCTCCCACGTACCCTCATTCTCCAACTTCCTCTCGCCTCCCCCTCCCCGCCCACTTCCTTGCCGCCCCGCGTAGTATTTCTCCTTGCTGAACACGGCTCAGCGCCGGTTATATTTAGGTGAACTCTGGTATTACCCGTCGAAGTGACGGACGTGCGAGCGCGAATCGACGTACACGGACGGATGTACGAACGGACCCAGTCGCGGCAGCGAGCGACTGCAGCAACCAGAGGGCTTTTACTATCCTGTCCGTTATGTCTGACGGGCCGCGACGCCTAGCCTGCGGCTTCGACCTCGATGGATCGATATACGTTTCATCCGGGTCGCGCGCCAAATTCCACGGGCCTATTTCAACAGCGCGGCGCGGCGCGACGCGACGCGACGCGACGCGAAATTTCGAAAATTTCTGGCCGCCTCGAGCGGCCGCCGGACATTTTCCGAAAAACCAGTGGCCACTTTTTTCCACGCCTCCGGGCCAAAACCGGAAAACACCCTGTCCCCCCCCCCCCCCCGGTTCGTTTGTTCCGATTCCAAGTAGAGACTCGCAGCGCTCTCGTACGTTTTGTTCGCCACCGGATTCGAACCGATCGAGAAATGTAGACGAGAACAGGGAATTGGCACGGTGCAAAGTGTCGGACGGTGAAAATCCCTTTTTTTTTCTCTCTTCTTTCTTCTTTTTTCAATGGCCAGAGAGGGGAAGGGGGAGAGGTGGACGCGTTTTCTATCTCGTTTTTCGTATTTGTCGCTTGACACGCTTGCGATCGCTTCCTTACGATGATGAATAACACACGCTCGGGTAATTACAATTTGTCCTCGGGTGTGCGTGATATCGGCAATAATTAATGTTCGTTGAATTTGATACAGTACGATTCAATCGTCCGTGAACGAGTTTTTAAATATTAATTTAAAAATCTTGTTCATAAGTAATGTTTTGCAATAGTAATCCGATACGGTTTAGCATCTGCGATAACGATGGTTAATATTTATACCAGTCGAGAATTATATTTGTGAACAATATTCGTTAAAATTGATAGTGACTTAATCTTCCATGGACGAAGCTTGAAATATTGATTGAAAATTGCATTGATGAATAATATATGTAAATAATATATGTAAATAAGGAGAAAACAGGAGCAAGTTCTTCTCTTCAACCCTCAATTAGTATGCTTGTAACAACTGAAGGTGTCCTTGTAGAAGGCGCGGTAAGTGCCAAATTTTCACTACACACACATTCAATAATACTTGAAAATAAAAGTAGTAGATGAAAAAAAATCGAAAAAAATCACAAACATGATTAGCACCGCGGTACTCGCGAATTGTTTTTTCCTTCTTCCACCCGAAAAATTTGAAAACGCTCAAGAACTCTTCGACATTGTGTCATATTTGTAATAACTTACGTTACAATTTGATTTACGTTAAAATTTAAAATACTCGATCAAGAATCTTTTAAACAGCCAACAGGCAATATTGTGGAAGAAACTAATTCTCAAAGCACGTGATTGTCAAAGTTAAAAACGACTAGTCCTTTCCCGAAAGGAAAGGAATTTAGCGTGTGGCTGCGCCACTTGTTTTAACACTTGAAATTCGCTGACTCCGGTAGGCTGGCTGGCTGATCTTCGGATATAGTCAGCGATCGTGACGAAGAGAAAAGTTTCGCGTGTTGTGCTTGAATTTTTGCTGGCCGTACCGACTCGTACGTTCTCGACGTGGCCCGAAGTGCGTTCAAAGTGGAGTGCGGTAGAAGTTTTTTTGGCTGCAAGCTTTACAAGTGATACGATGCGTCGCCACGGTCTAAGAGACCAGGTGACACGACGTCTCTTATATCAGAGTTTCAGACACGCAACGATGGCGATACTTAACGGATCGATGGCACTTCGTGAGAGAAGAGCAACACTCAAGACGTTTTCAAATTGAAAAAAAAAACTGCAAAATGTGCCAACGAGTTTGTAAGAACGATGTAACAGTTAGTTCGAAAGAAAATATAATTTGACTTTCAAAAACTAGAAAGCTTTGCAAAGTCCAAGCTTTATGTGTCTCCGCTTTGTAGACTTAATCTATCATTCTGAACTTTCAAAAAGTTTGGAAATATTTGAAAACCGAGAATTGTCTGTTGTTGCGATGAACATCAATCGATCACTCTTCAAGTCTCTCAAAGTTGGAGGACTGAAATTTCTCTCCAGCAAGAATGAAAATACAAAGCTGAAACATCAGTCCGTTTACCTGCTATTTACTTAGGATTGAAATTTTCGAAAAAAAAAAAAAAAGAAAAGAAAAGATTCTAACGTTTCGTTTCAAATAATAATTCGATTAGTCAGTTAGCTACTCATTACGTAAAGCGTTTGTTAATTCTTTAGCAAAGATGTTCATTAATTCTTTTACACTTTTAATTCTTCTACTCGTTCGAATCTTTGTTCTTTCGAAGACCAGACTACCAACGACCATTTAATCGCAACAAAAATATTCACCTCGGGGAAAACAGTTTACTCGGTAATTTTATGCATTGTTTTATCCTTCTCTCTCTCTCCCTCCCTCTTTCTCTTTCACTCTCTCGGTCCGCTGGCAGTAGTCGTGTAGACCGTGGATTATTTTGGATGGATCGATGGAAGCCTCGACTGGTTCGGTCAATTTCCGATTCTCGGTTTTATTTCGGCACACTGTCTTCTTTTTTTTTTTTTTTTGCCCCGAACCGTCTAATAAATCATTTTTTTCATCTGTCACATTATGAATATATTAATAATCCGATATCGGTGCCGTACACAGAGCGGAAACCGTTCAACGCGATAATTTCGAATATCTATAAATGATCGATTCATCTTGTGGTCATTTATCGACATCTTTTTGTCACACGATATCAACATTTATTAATGAGGGACCGATCAATACGTTCTCCTCGTAACGATTGATATTCACAATTAAATATAAAAACGTTCAATCTGCTGTCTACGTTCAACATTATTCTTAATCTATGGTATTTCAATTTTGTTCAACTGAAATTCGAAGCAGTTCAGCCGTAGCCTGCAATTAATCTTTTACTATTTTAAGGAACGAAGTCTTCACAGTGAAAAAAACTTTCTTTTTAACTTATTTTCCCGTTCAAGATTTGCACGGCAATCGACAGCCAGTGGTATTTGACAAAATTTTCAAATCCAATTTTAAAAAAGAAAAAAAAAAACGGAGTCTCAAATGAAACAGCGTTGTTCCCTTATTCCCGAACAATATTATACTTGCATCAAAAAAATTATCTTTTAGCCTCGTCATATAGCACTAATTATATTCTTTCACTGAACAAAGATCGGTGTATATTTTTGACATACTTTTGACATACATTCAATCGTCCCAAGAACCGAGTCGAGGAAGTCAAATTGAAAAATTCTCTCCTCCCTCCCTTATTTTTGCATCCAAAGCCACCCTCCGCCCACCGCAACTGTACCCTGTTTACGTAACGAACAGCTCGTAGGCCAGCAGCGGCGAGTAACGCGACAAGAAATCACACCGTGATCTAACCCCGGCTAATTTTTCCATTTGCACGAGTGCTGGGATTAACACTGGCCGCGTAGACGGGCGTTTCGTTTCAGAATCTCGATGTATACTATTTGTTGTCGGGGTTCGCGTGATGGCCGACGAGAGCCCCGGTTGTCGGGACTTGGGGCGTCGCGTCGGGTCCATCTCGATGGATCGATACGTCCATCCGGTCACCGCGGAATTTCAGCGAGTTGGATATTTCCCATCGCTCTCTCTCTCTCTCTCTCTCTCTCTCTGTCTGTCTGTCTCTTTCTCTTTCTCTGTCCGTGTTATTTCGCGACTTGATTGCTTTGTTATAAATGTATATGGCCCGGCGTATTACTGTTTCATTCTGTTTTGTGCCACGTTAGTTTGTTATTCGTCCACGATGACGCGCCGCCATACCGACTGCTTACCTCGCCGATTTTCTCTGGTTCTTTCTGCTTCGCTCTGGCTCGTTAATACGCTCGAAAGAGAACCGGCGCACGTCGTGGCCAACACACCAACACGTCGAGGATATTTTCACCGAGTTTTTCGGAAAAGAATACGCGATCGGTCGCAAGTTTTGCGGTTTAGTATGGATACGAGAATCGATCGAATGGTTCTTCTCTCTCTCTCTCTCTCTTTTTGTAACTAGGAAATCGTGGAACGCGAAATGGAATTAAGAATTGATAAGGGGACGTTCATCTCCAATTGAGAGTTGATTTCAATTAGTCTTTGTGGATATGGATTGTGGTATGACTTATTTTTAATACGGGTGTGATACGTTATTGATAAGATAAAAGAACTATAAATAAATTGTTAACGGGCTCGTTGTCGGTTAATATCGGGAATTACAAAAATTATCAAATTTATCGAGATGAAATGCTTCAGAGTATTTCCTTCTGTTTCTCTAATTACTAGAATTATTTGCATCAAAGTAGAAATGTACGTACGTGATATATATTTATTTGTATTAATTGGTATTTCAATCATTTTTAATCACTCTTATCTATTTATTAATAGTGTATTCTATCATGTACAATATTATAAATTAGTAGTTCTAGGATCAAGTCACAAATTTGTCTAATGCGTGGATTACGACACCCAAGATCACTGCCGAATGTCTTTGCGAGTATCTTTAATTGCAATTATTTTTTCTTTTTTTACAGGAGTACACTTCCTCGAAGTTCAATTATAGTCCCAAAATTCACCAAATACAAATCCATGAAATCTGGAAACAGAATACAGAGAAAACTACTCAAGTTTATACCCTAATAAGGTTATTACACTAACTATTATCTACCCTTAAAATTTATAAAAACCACAAACTACAATCCAAAATTGATCAACTGAATAAATTCGTAAGAATGCAGTAAATTATTCAAATATACTAACCGATGTTAAAACTTAAAAAAAAAAAAAACGCATTAAATCGAAAATTTGGTTAAAATAAATTCACGAAATTCGAAGAAACTACCCGAGAAACTGCGACAAAAAAACGCGAGGAGGAGGAGACTCGACTCGAAAAACTCGAAAAAATAGAATAACGAAAAGAGGGCACCACAATGCCGTGGGATCGATTTCTATCGTCATCTATCGCCGATAGATGATCCGCGAACGAGCAGCGCAACTAAAAATCCACTCGACGCCGGGGTCTTTGAATAGCCGCGCAGAGAAACGGATTCATCGGCGCTCGAAAAAGCCTCGGCGCTCTCTAGCCGATACATCGATTTGTATACACCGACGTGCGACGAGTTCAACCCCTCCGACAGTGACCCGAACCGGTTAATTTCTCAGCGAAAACGCTGTTTCGTGGGATCGATGCAAATCATATTTTTAGCCAGCGTCGACGAGAGCCAACAGTCGGACGAATTTCTAATCGGCGACCGATCGATTCCTCCTCCCCAGGCGATTGTCGTTCGCCGCGGATTCATTATTTTCCCCCTCGGTTTTTCGGGGTTAAAGGGCTCGTCTTTCTCTCTCTCTCTTTTTCTTTCTTTTTCTCTAAAAACCTTCGTGTTTCTCTCTCTCTCTTTCTCTTTTGGTCTCTATGTCGAGCAAAGGGGAAATATTTCATGGAATTTCTCGTTGCCGGTACATTGTGCGCGCGAGTAACAACGCTTTAAACCCGGCGCGTGAGAGAGAGAGAGAGAGAGTTCTTTGTGCAAGCCGCCCGCGGCGGACGACCCGTAAAAAAAATTCATTATTCTTGCTTTCCTTTTTTTCTTTTTCTTTCTTTCTTTCTTTCTCCCTTTTCTTTCCTTTTTTTTTTTTTGTTCTTTACTCTCGTCTCCGGCAAAGACCGATTATCGTTTACCAACACACATACACACACAGAGGAAATCGCGCGGTCGCGTAAGGATCACACCCTTCAAGGAGGCTAACCCAATTCCTTCGTCCCGGTGAAATCGACTTTTCCCTCGGTTTATCAACCTTTTGTTGCAATTAACGTGCGAGATTGCGAGGAAAGATAGGAATTCTGCTGTTTGCTTCTTTTTTTTTTTTTCTTTCGTGCGTGTCCTCTCGTATAATGCGCGAGGAAAATGTGCAATTAGCTGATTTTAGTGGCTTACCGTGGCATGATTTCGTTCGCGCATGCTAAAGTGTAGTGAATATTATATTGTGTGAGAGAAATCTGACGTAGATTCGTCAGCTAGTAATTATTTGGGATCTAACTATAACTATAAACTATAGTTGCCAGACAGTTTCGTATCAACGATCAATCTTCGGATGAATAGTTGCAATCAACAATCTTTACTCGACAGTACTTACCTCTAGTTTCTTATAGTTTATTCAACGATGCTTTCCTTTAAACGCTATTGTTATCGTTATTGCGGCGCGAAGATTATTGGTAGCAGAGTAAAGACTGAATTTGTGCAATTAACGCGAGAGATAGAAATTCCACGAGCTTCAAAAAATAATGTTTGCAGTGTCATACCTTCTTCTGTTTTTTTTTTTTTTTTTTTTTTGATTGATGGAGTTGATCAACGAATGGCTCCTCGTACGGTCATTCATGAAAATCTTCGTGAGATCCTGCAAAAGAATATATATTCTTTTTAAATAAATTGTGTCACATTTACTTCACACAATGCAATAAATATTGTCACATATAAAATGAATATTAATTTTTATGAATAACAATTATGAATATTAACTTTTCACTATATATGTATTATATTTTGTACCTTTGAAATGAAATCTGTTTCTTTTCCATATAGCGTGTATCGACTGGCGTGAATTTTCAATGAATCGACAGAATCCTGACAAGAAGCATCATTAAAAAATTTCAAGCTCTGTGATCTAACATTATCAATCAGTCATTTGGAATTTATCAACAGAACTTGATGTCCAGATTTACAAGATCGAGATGTAGATATCGATACACGATGAAGCGAAGCGAAGTTCGTATCAACGAAGAGAGTCATCAACTTTTTCAAGCGAATTCACAAAAAAAAAAAAACGTGCAGCGCGTTGCCGGCGTTTAATATTATTAATTAAAATGCGTGAATATAATGAATACCGAAAATTCCCAATGAAAACATAATTCTACATCAATTTTAATTATACGCGCGTGCATTCGTGAAATTCTGCAGTCGTTTAAACGCGTGATCCTTCATCCCATACTGATACAATAACTTTTATACCTGAATTCGTTCGAAATCTAATTATACTTGAATTCGTTCGAAATCTTCGTCACACAGCCCCTCTACTGTTGTTCACCCTATTTCATGTCTCATTCACGACTATCCAGTGAATTTAAGTGAATAAACGAAGCAAGCAAACACCCTCTAATCGAGAACCATCCGACTCCATGGACTCTCGAAAACAATCCATAAAACCCCAAACATATTCCGTCGATTTACCAGAACCATCTGCTGTCGAGCAACTGCGTTAATTACCAGTAATCGATACTTCGTTAACAAACAGTTCCAGCGAATTACCACACCGAGATTTATACCGGGTGCTGGGATCCACGCTGGCAAAAATCCGTCAATTGACTCTCGAGCTGCGGATCGTGAACACGGTGCAATTGCTAGATATTATTACCCAGCTATCGGATTTTTATGGACCTTCGTATTTATATATATATGTATATATCAAATTTTATATATATAAAAAGTATATATATAATATAATTATAATTATAAAAATAAATATACATACAATTATATATATAAAATTTTTTTAATATATATATAAATATATATATATATATATTTATATATATATGTATATATCAAATTTTATATATATAAAAAGTATATATATAATATAATTATAATTATAAAAATAAATATACATACAATTATATATATAAAATTTTTTTAATATATATATAAATATATATATATATATATATAAAAGAGAAATTAAAAAATCGTGCTAAATGTTGCTAAACAAGTACTTTACGTTAATTTTTCTTTTACAAATGTATGAAAATTCGTTCCAATAAGTCCAGTTGTTAATTTTACAAGATCAATTTATAAACAGGAAATTTGCTTTATTTCTGCGATAAACAAAAACTAACCACCGTACAGAATTATTGACACTCATTCCTCTATTCTTTATACCATTCATTTCCTCCAGTCGCAAAAATTTCGAATCGTACCGCGAAAGATGATACATAGATTCATTCAAAAATTTTCGAACGACAGCTAA
The DNA here is from genome assembly GCA_032399595.1 of Tetragonula carbonaria. Classification (NCBI taxonomy): domain Eukaryota; kingdom Metazoa; phylum Arthropoda; class Insecta; order Hymenoptera; family Apidae; genus Tetragonula; species Tetragonula carbonaria. Next base: position 10,661,325 of record JAUCRC010000004.1, read on the forward strand.
TCGAGAGTAAACGCTTGATGTCGATCCGCGAACGTCGAATCCGCGATCTAGTTAGCAAGAAAGCTAAAACGGCAACCTAAAATTATTCACGATATGCAGGATCATATCCAGATCCTTTCTTTTATTCTCTGATAACATCTACCCGTTTCAACATTTCCACCGCGAAATTTCAAATGGTATTTCCGTGCTTCGTTCGAAATTCTCGAACTGACGAATTACTACGGCAAAAAAGTTGTATCCGTCAATCGTCAAACAAATTATCGTACAGACAATATCTGTTCCGAGAGCGAGATATTAAAAAAAAAAAATAATTATTTTACTTAAAATAAACAATTATTTACATATTGAATACTCAGAAAATATTTTTTTAAGTTTACTTAAAAATAACAAGTTTATTTGAAAAACATAATTATTTACATATATTGAATATGTTCGAAGGAATGCATTCTGAAATTTGTTCGATGTTGAAGTTTTAATTTTCAACACACCGTGCACACTGAGGGGTTAATCGAAGAGGCGCGTACCAATATCAAAGAAAGAAAAAAAAAAAAAAAGAAATAAAAAAAAGAAAAGTGAAAAAAAGAAGGTCGAATAATCTCGACAAATATTTTAATCGTTGTCTTCCTCTCTCTTCTCTTCGTCAAAAACGCGGGCTGATGTCGCGCACGCGCGCGTACGCGCCCCCGGTGAAACGGAGCCCGAATTCACGCACCGGCGAATACTTTCGAAAATGTGCGTGGCCGCCGCTCAATCAAATCTCGCGAAATTCCTCGGCCGTGCCATAAAGGGATTGCCTCCATTCGCTTCATACCGGTGTGTCCCTGGCAGCCGGCGTTTTACGAATCGTTCGACCGTCCAGCGCACGTTTGCTCGCTTTTCCCATCCGTTCGAAACGAAGAATCGGCCAGTTCTCTCTGTCGTCAACCGTCAGGAGACAACACACAGGGGGATGAGAGAAAGATTTCGAAGTGAACAGAAACGATTAGCCAACAAGTCATCGACTCAGCAATGATTCGATGATTTTCAATGCAGATTTTTCATACATTTTTTAACAGACACGCTTTATCGCGCGAATGTTATCGAGCGATCTATGAAAAGTTCAATTCACCGAAAAAAATTGATTATCTTTATTTCTCTAGCTAGATTTCACCTCCAAAGTAGATAAATAATTACCGAGCCGCAAGCAAAGTGTAAAATCATGTGTATCAGCGATATTGTTTGCCAGCCGAAGCGAAGCTGTCCACGAAGATGCAGCGTTGTAAATTTGTCAAATTTGCTCCGCGAACAAAGGCTTGCGAATTGATTGTTTTCGTTATTCTGCTGTAGTTCAAATAATAAAACCGCAAGTTGTCGACTGACTGAAACTAACGTCGAGTAAAGTAGAAAGCTTGTATTTTTTTTTTTTTTTTGAATATCATTATTATATCAAGTTATCTATAAAAAAAGAAAAAAACGCACCGTTCTAAATTTATCATCACAAATCTGTAAAATTTCACAAGTTTCAATAATTCGCATTCTGATAGTATTCACCATTCTTCTGATATTGAAAGAAACTAAGTAAATGGCGTATTGAGCGCGAAGCGTTTTTCAAGCTGTTTGATTTTGAATTCGCTCGAATTCGCGTGACTTGATTAATCTGAACGAAGCTTTACGATTATCAAAGACCAATTAACAACTACGTACGTTGTGCGTTATTGAAAGCCCCCCCCTCCCCTCCCACTGTTTCGTGATTTTTCGGTCCGTCGATCGGCGTTCTTCCTCGTTTCCACCCTCACTCTCTCTCTCTCTCTCCTTCTATTTGATTTTTTCTCTGCTTTCTTTATTTCTCGTGCTGCTTTGTCGGGTTTATTTGAGAGCGGCTCGAGTGACATAACTCTTGCGAGACTCTTTTTAGAGCGTCGATTTTGAAGGTTGTTTTTGGCGAGTTCGAGAGCAGAGACATACACCGCTTTGTACGTGGTCGCGGGCGAAAATTTTTGTTCGTTCGTTACGTCGTTCTTTTTTTTTTTTTTTTTTTTTTTCTTTTTTCTCGCGTTCGCGACGGTTGATCAGAAACTGATTTCATGAATATGGGAATTATTTTATCATTTCATCTCCTGCTAAGCATTGCATTTTATGATCAATTAAACTCAAACGCACGGGCATTCGTCACGTATCGTATTTTAATTAATCGCGAAATTTCCTTCGCAAAAGAAACAAAAAAAAACGCAATTTTGCGCGAATCGTTTCTCGCTGTCATTAACATTAACAAAAATAGTACACAGTAGCATTGTACGTGATAGAATTAACTGACCAACATTTAGTGTTAGTATAAAATTTCAGAACGTCGAATATATATAAATTTCTATTAATTTATATATTTCTATTGATTTACTATTAATTTCATCTAGAACAGAAACGAAATCTAGCAACAACAATATAAAAATTCCTATCTGCCGTAAAAATAAAATTTAATAACAAACTCGATACTTCCAATAAACATGGAAAACAAAATTTCCTGTTACGTTTTATATTTCTACGATACGTAGCGAGTCGCTACATATATCTGAAAACAAACTGAAAATAGATAATATCGGTCTATTTAATGAAAGAAAGTAAAAAGGAACACAGCGGAAAATACAATCAATAGCCAGGCAATTTTTGTTTTAATCCATAAAAGGATATAATTCCGGGAAATGCTGTTTCCGCTCGACGAAAAGAAATAGAAGAAAAAATCGCATACGAAACTCGATGCGGAATTTCTTGGAAAACGATCGATAAATGCGATTGCGAGGAGGATGCTCGATGTTTTCTGACTTGCAGCGTTTCGAGTACTTTGGTTGAAATATCGAGAGGATACTTTCCCTCTCTGTCTCTCTTCGATCTTCGTCGCGAACGAACGAGGTGAAAAGAGAGAAGATCGCTACTTTTCCCAGTCTAAATCGTAATGGTTTTCTATTAACCAGTGGAGTAAGTAAATATTTGAAGAAAGATCATCGCTCGAGAAGAAGTTCATTAATCGTCTTGTTGAACCGGGATCTATTCTTAAGTGACATAGTTATCTTCTGCAAGCTCGACTCCCCCCGATTTATGCGATCTAAATTGCGCAATTGTCGATCGAAAATTTACATCTAATATTTCGTTTGTTTTATTCGTGTATTTTATCGAACCTCTGATTACGGTTTCCATCTCATCGCAAAAGCCTGATGTGGAATTTACTAGACAAATTATCAATTTGAAATTTGCATTCGTATTAACATTGTATTGCAAATAAAATTAAAGTAAAGAGTGAAGTAACATTTCGCTTGCTTTGTTCATCTCAAAACGCACTTTCCTTGTTTACAAATTTCTTCGACCAGTGCGTCATTGATTTTCGTGCAATTTTATATACTCCTGCGAGTGAAATTGAATTGGAAAAAAAGGCAAATTATTGGGAAATTTTAAAATTTTCGAGGCAATCCGGGAACAATCTTTTCAGGCTGTGTCTCAAAGTTCACAGAGCAGTGGAGTTTTTCCGCGTGAAAGAAACACGCAGCGCCGCGACCAATAATTATGAAACTAATCAGACTTAATGCAAACGGTCGCGTGACGCGAGTTATGCGACGCTTCGAAGAATCGACGATTTCCATCGCGTCATGCGACTGCGAGATATATCGTGCGTTTTCGTGCGTGCCACGCTGCCATTGATTAATGAACGAATTCGCATGATTCTATCCCGTAGTGACAAAAAAAAAAAAAAAAAAAAAAAGAAAGAAGGAAAGAAAAAATGGAAACGCTCGATCGCTAAAAACGAAAAAGCGAAACTCTCGTCGAGAATCGACGTTCATGCAACGAAATTCACGTGGAAGGTAAATGGTATTTGAAATACTATTGACAAACATTTTCATTCGTAACATCTAATGAAAATGAAAACAACGACGACGTGGATTTACAGAAAATTCTAAAGTGGCAAAATTGCCTTTCTATGCAGATAAATTTTATGCGTGTATATATATAATTGAACGATAAAATGAATTTCAAAAAGACGAAATAATAATATTGAAAAATATATACAAGAATACAATGCTTTCCATTTCTGCGATGTAAAAACAATTTTCCGTTGTTCGATTTATTTGAATTACGTTCTCAAATATATAAATTTTCACGGATATCTGCAATGTCTACTTACAATAAGGGGCGGGGGGAAAAAAAAAGAAAATATACAAAATCAATTTGCTTATTCTGGATATAAGCGACTGCTATCAAGACCGGGCGTTAAAATTGAAAAAGAAAGGGAGAGGGAGAGAGAGAGAGAGAGAGAGAGAGAGAGAGAGAGAGAGAGAGAGAGAGGGAATAGTTACGGCGTTACATCGAGCTTAATTACATCTATTCAGCGGAGCATTGCCAAAATCGATATGTAATATCAATGAAAGCCAACCGGCTACCGATATCTTCCCGTGTTCGATTTAAAATAAACTCGCTCGTTTCGATTGTCTCGGGCTTGCCATTCGTTTCTCTTGTTCCGTTGCCTCTTTGTCCCCGCACAGCAGACACACACACACACACACACACACACACACACACACACACACACACGCACATACGCACATACGCACGCGCGTTCAATACACCAACGCGAAATGAGCATAATTAACGCTCGACAAAGTTCATTAACTAAATCGGTTCACGATATAAAATTAACTTTCGAGAAAATCCATTAACCAAATCAGTTGGCGGTACCAGACTAATTGTAAGCTTTCAATCACGTTCAATTAACGGTATGTATAATCAATCCTCGCGATTTACAATCGATTCGCGCGCGCACGCGCGCACGTCGCGTAAACGACGATTTATTGGGTCGTCGAGGATGAAATAGAAGAAAATCGAATTCTTAAGTGAAACATTTCGACGCGAGAACGTTCACAGTTCTACGCGTTTTGGAAAAATAATCGATTGGTCATCGGTGTGTGTAATTGTAAACGATTGTAACGTCACGAGTCACATTCAGCTTTTTCTGGCCGTTGTAATCGGCATCGCTTGGGAATTATTCGACATTTTTAGCAGAGGTGAATTTTATTAATTATCAAAATACTAAAGTCCATTTGTAAACATATACACATTTCGTATATACATACATTAATAGTATTTTCTCCCATTGCTTTCATTACCTACGAGTCGTAGAATAAATATCACTTATCTTCCGACGAAGAAGCAATGACGGAGGACTGTCATCGAGCAGACGACACTGAGGGACGTTTATCGCGATAGTGTTTAGCAACGTTTAGCTTGAAAATGCCAGGACTGCGATAATTAAGGGTTTAACGATTTCATCGGATTCTTTTGGCCGTAGATCGCACATTTGACGAACGATTTTCTTCTTGAAGCGGGGAAGATTTATTTCAATTCGACTACGGTGGAATAATTATTTTCGAATGTTTTACTTCAAGCTTCGAAGCTCATTTCAATTTTTGGAGATTTTATTTGATTATTCGCAGATGTTTTAAACTAGTAAAAGTCCAAGTAATAACATAATAATTATCTCGTGAATTTAAAATGGCTCTTGATAAAAAGATTCTCGCTTTGCAACTTCATTCCAAAAAATTCGTACAAACCTCTGGCTGTAATTAAAATTTAATTCAATCCCTCTGGGTTGTAACAAGATGGACCCTTTGTAACACGATATATGTGATAAAACAAATAGCAATAACTAGATATTCGATGATATACGAAAAGAAACAAAAGAAAAGGCACATTATATTTGCGAATATACGTATATTTAGAAATACCTGGGGATGCACACAAAGTGGTTATATATAGTCTGTATACAAAGACTATATTTTTATTAATATCTGCCAACGTTTATTACATCTATGCAATGCACATAGTAATCCACGTGGTGTGCATACAAAGGTCATACTTTTTAATTGCATACCATTTAGAGGGTGTCACATATTTCGCGATATTTTCACATGTGTGTATGTGTGTGCATGCGTACGTTGCGAAACACACCATATCTATATACATACATTTACGTATATCATTCAAATTAATTATAAATTATCTCTTTCGTTCTTTATCAATCAACTAAATGTTCGACGTTCAGAAAAATTATTTCAACGTGTCGTTGATAAATATTCATTTTCGAACGATATCACGTCCAGTTGGAACGTTAGTTTCATTCCCACAGTGCGAAAGATTTTGTTGGCTTCGTTCTGTCACTAAAAATTTAACTCTCAAACAGTTGTTGATAATAGATCGTAGATTGCTAAAATTCAGAATGTTTGACATTGTTCTATGTTTTTTGCATTGGAGATCCATGAGGGTTGATACAATAAAGTTCAGATCGATTAAAAATCGAAAACTAAGTGATTTAATCTTAAATACGGTTTTCCAACCGATCCAGTGATAACAGTTAAAAATTAAAGAAATTTAAAGAAATGTAATAAAAGTATGTTACTTAGTTCTTAGTGATAAGAATCTTCAAGTGACCTTAAAATATGCGCAAGGGGTGAAATTACTGACAAAAGAATTTCTGACAAAACATTTAAATCAGAACAATCTGCTGTCCAAGAAGAATTGCTTCGACTTCCGCGATGAGGGGGAAATCGTACGAGACAAATCGTCACGGTCCAAGAAGCTTCTAATTCCATTACCTAATACATATTTCGACTATCGCGCGAGGTTGGAATTTTTTCGTCGTTAGCGCCCGAGTCGCGTGGCAAGGTCTCGTTCAACTATGTAGATTCTCTCTCGGCAAATTTGCATTACACGGAACCCAATAAAATATCGAATTATTCAGTTTATCGCAGGCAAATGAATTCCCCGCGCGAGCGTGTGTGTGTGTGTGTGTGTGTGTGCGTGCGTCTGTGTGAGCGCACGAAACTCGGAAAGGGGTCGTGGGCCACGCTGGGTATCGAAAACAAATTTCCGAAATGTTTGCGTGAAAGGTGTTTACGTCAAAAATAAATTTTCGTAATATTTACACCGCCCGCTCTGTATATGTTTGCGCGTACGATTTTTCACGATCGTTAACTGGTATCCTGCAAATTTGCTCGTCCATGCAAAATCGCACAGATGGTAAACGATGAAGATAAGAACGATTCTTCGAAAATTTGAAAAGCATCGCGATTCGTCGACGAGGAGGAAATCATTCATGGTCCTAATTAAGGATCAAGTGTCAAGTTCATCGTTAGATTATGGACGTTCACGCGGTTTTGGGAAATTGAAGATTCCACGGACGTTTACACCGAAAATTTGCCTGGAATGCGCAAAAATGTATGAAACATTCGAAGTGGAACACGATGTTTGATAGACGAGACAAATTTTTTGTTCAAATCCTACTCTATTCGTGTATGTAAAATCGCACAACACTAGAACCACCAGAAAATGATCGAAAATTAATTCATTCAATAATTCTTCATAGAAACTTGATAGATTCGAGTTTCATAGATTTGATAGATTTGGGCAAGGTTGGAGTTTATAAAGATTCAAACGATTTTTAATTTAACTCTGATACAAGTTTCATCACTGACTTTAGTCACTGCTAGTCTCAGTGTAAAAAAAAAAAAAAAAAAAAATTGGTAATGTAAAAAAAGAAAATCCTGAATGAAAATATAACGTTGGTGCCTGATGAATTGATCCTTAGAATACTACAGATTACCCGCAATTTTCGTTCGTATTTATTCCCTGTTTCTCTAAACTTGCATTTTGTCGAATCGACGAAAGCCACAATCTCGAAGAATTTTTCTGACAAATGATGACCCGCTGTCGAGAGCCTCAGCGACTACCATTTTGTTAACACAGATACTGCGATATGACGTCAGGTGGCCTACATGATAACCCTCCTCGCTTTTGCCTTCGAACGATAGCCTGTTTCATTCGGTGTTCTTACGCTGATTTTTTTCTTCTTTTTCTTTTTTTTTTTTTTTTTCTTTTGGTCACAGATCAAGAATCATTGCTTGCGAAATATTCAATAAATCGAGAAAAAAATCGTTCACTCGCTCGAGTGACAAGCTACCGCGCCAACAATCATACGATAACCTTGGCGGGAAATTTAAATGCGAATTCTCGCATTGCAATTCTTGCGATTCTTTTGCAATGTTGAAAAAAAAAGAATATCGGTAAAATTCATTAGACGGTTTCTGTTTTAGTCGTGTTGTATTACGGAAAGCGAGAGAAAATTCGAGCTATTTTTATTATCGCTTTTCGAGTGGACGAGAAACTAGATGGCGGGAATAGGAAAATCGATTGGTGCGGCGTTATATGAGTGACTATACACGCGACCATTAGTATTCTAGGATAACTGAACTGGTCTCCCCACGCTCCACGGACTTGCAACAATATTTTTTAAACTAATATTTCACCGAATATTCTTAAATAGATAGAAATAATTTTTGAAATGTCCGTCGAGATAACTGGCAGAAAGAAGAACGAACGAATAATTTGCAACAAACTAGTTGAAATTATATAGTACGAAATAAATTTTGAAATAAATGAAGATAATCTTAGACGTAGCATAAATGTAATTAAATGATTGTCAACGTGATTAGTAGAAACATGAATTAACAAACTAGCTCAGGTATTCTATTAATTACAAATATTATATTGAATCAGCTGAAATATCCTCGAATAGATAAAAATAATTTTGTTAAAACACAAGTGTAATCAAATGATTATTATAATGACTAGCAGAAACAAAAATGAGTAGTTATCACATTAATAGCTGATTATTAATAATTACTTGACGACGATAATTCATCAAATGCGAATCTGCACAGCCTTCGGGGAAAAAAAACGACACTAAAAAGATGTCGATATGGTTATCTCGTTACGATCGTCTATAACCTTGAAGCGTTGGAAACGAAGTGGAGAGCGAAATAGAAAAACCGATGAGCTTGTAACTCGAACTAACTATTATTGACTTCGACGATTCGCCTGGGAAACTACTACTCGAAAACTATCCGTTTTCGTTTCACGGATTCCCGTCGTTTCTGCTCAAATATTAAAACGCGCTAAAATCCGTGATACGCGCGTTCGCCCTTCGGTACGAAATTATCTACGGAAAACAGACGAAAGATCGATTCCCGACTGTCTATTAGCGACAATCTGAAACATTCTGATCTGGAACGATTCCCTATTCATACGTTAGCAAATTGTTTCTTCGTTCGCAAGTTTCTGTAAAAAAATTCCGGACTGTTGCGATCCGAGTTTCCGGAATTTTTAAAAATATATTTAGTGTATTCAGATTTTCTTCATAAAATCCCAGGCAAAAATGAAAATTTCTGAACGATTTATCAACTCGTAGAATTTCCAGTTGGAGTAAACAGTTGCGATTAACCTTTGGTAATTGGAATTTCTTTTTTACTTTTAGGAGCAGAAGGTTATCAAATATATCTAGCCACGTAACGTTCGAAAATCGCGTACAGAAAAACAGGGGAGCATGCTTCGTCGCAGGTCAACGAGAAGAACTTCCTAGCATTATAAATCATCCACTCGTAACATTCCCGAATTATCGTCCATTGTCTCTCGTCAGTATCGTCTTCTTCGTTATTTATCAGATTTAGAGAACACTTGACGAACACGTACGTATTTGAAAAAAAAAAGGAAAAAAAAACACGCGCAACAACATAAAACAAATTTCTTGCTCGTAAGATTAAACGGAAGTGAAAGATCCGATCTCTAAGTTCAATGGAATGTTTGCATTAACTAATACAGTTATATATCGCGAGTCCACGAGTCGTTCGAGATACCTACTCTCGAGCAAGCCATTCTGATTAGCGTATCCACTCTGATCTTCCGCGAAAAACCTTGCATCCACGATGCCGCCGCCGTGATGGCGGACGTACTATGAAAATCGATGAAATCGACGACCGTGTCTAAACTACAAGTGACTATTCGCGGAATCATCGGTTGACCGGTGGAGGAAGAAAGACAGAAGGCTGCAGCAGCGGCAGCAGGGAGCAAGTAGAAGCAGTAGAAGCAGTAGAAGCAGTAGAAGCAGTAGAAGCAGTAGAAGCAGCAGAAGCAGCAGAAGCAGCAGCAGCTGAAGAATCGAGACCGCTGCGCAGAAAACCGCGGTGGCGGTGGCATAGTCGTGGCCTCATCGACCTAACCTACTTTAGCGCCGAGGGACGCCTGCACGAGGACGACGGTGGCGCCGTCGCCCGAGGACGTCCGACGGCGACGCCATCAACTATATCTAACGGCCGTTCTCCAACGTCCTCGTACCAAGCTCCACCTCCTCTTCTCCTCTTGCTCCTCTCTCCTCCTCTCACCATGGTCACACTACCGTGTCTCTCTCTCTCACTTTTTCTCTTTGCTTCTCCTTTTCTTTATCTTTTTTCCTTCCTCTTTTTTTCCCCTTTCACCGCACTCTCGCCCTCCGACATCTCACGCTTTCTATCTTTCCCCCCCCCTCCTCCCGCCGCCTTTCCCCTCGCGCTCTTTCTCCCTCTGTCCTTTTTTACTCTACGCAGTCTCTACTATGCACGAAGGCTTTTTTCACCCTAATCGCGACATCCGAGAGCAAGGCGAGCAACCTTCTTTCTTAGCCGATAAAGATCGGGAGTAATGATTTTCGAAAGAGCAGAAATACGATGGTGTAATTTCGATGGTGGATGACTGTCGTTTTCTTTCTCTCTTTTTTCTTCTTTCGTTCTTTTCTTTTCTCTTCTTGGCGTCTGGCGTCGTCTCGCGTCTCTCGCTGCTCTTGCTCCATCTTTTTCCCAAGCTCGGCTGTCGCTTTCTCATCCTAATCGCAACGTCCGCAAAGCACGGTAAATTTGTTCCTCGGCAGTTAGGCTGGCTAACGATTTTCGAAGGAGAAACGAAACGTACGAGAGGCAAGCGTGGAAACGATGAAGCAACTTCAGTGGATATTTCATCGCGATATTTGAAGCTACGCACTGTGAAGAAAACAGCGAGGCGAGGCATCGCGGAGATAAAAATATATATATATATACATATATACATATATATAGTTGATGATTTTTGCATTTACACGAGATAACTCTAGTTAATAACCAAATAGCGACGATGAGTTTGATAACTAAATAGCGATGCGTTGCTCAAATGTTATTAATACAATTGATGCCGTGCTGCTCGCCAAAGGAATTGCAACATCTTGAGAAATTGAGATCGCACAAATCTGGAAATCATTTCGTACACTTTTCACAATTAATTTTCGAATTAGTTCTCGAAACTTAATTAAATTAAATTAATTATCAAATTAAGTCGATAAGTCAAAAATTCAGATTTTTGCCGACTGGCTTAAATTTAAAATATTCGAAAGTCGAATTTAAAATTTGCCTCTTTACGACTCGTTTTTCGTTTTCAAGGTGTTGCATCTATTTTCGTGATACGATGTATCATAGAGAGACGAAAGCACGTTTGAACCGTCGTTTTTTTATCGTCAGATTTTTAAAAATATAATTTAAAAAATACAAATTCCGTACAAAATTGATTTATGTTATTAAACGTTTTAAATGCTTTATGTAGTCTTTTTTTTTATATTAAGTGCAATTCTATGCAATTTGACACTTTGAAATTTCCAATAAATGTATAAAAATCCGCAGTACATCTATCGCGTTGTATCTTTCTCTTTTTACGATATTTTATTTATAAAAAGCCTGGAATGTAAGGAAAAAGTCGTAAAATTATACCGAACATTTACAAAATCTGTAACAACATTTCAACAATATATTATTCACCACTATTTGGTTATCAAATTCAATTGTATCTCGTATAAATACAAAATCCCTGCCAATTAATAATTTCTCTTTCAATCGAGGCCAATTATCACATTTTGCACAAACCCAGCGATTGTCCTAATAGGTGCTTACTTATACGTGTATGTACACTCACATAATAATTCATGCCATGAATATTTATCCAACAGCCTGTACGAACCGCAACATTCCAAGAATCAATGAATCTTGTTAATTCCATGCAATTTTCATTTTAGGTAATTAAAGTGCTCGTTAATTTGGTATTTCGAATCAATCGGAACTTAATAAAATTGGACGCTGGTAACTTACTGTTTTCAAATTAAATCCAAATAATGTTTCATCGAGTAATACGATTCAACGTTGCCCAATTTTCGTTTTTAATCAACTACGATTCTCATTCATTCGAAATTATCGAGATAGGATCAATTGAACGCTGTGGTTGTACTATCTTCAACTTTTGTTCGAGCATTTCATCAATCAATAATTCTTATTAATGGCAATTCAATTGTCGAATTTAGTGAATAATAATTCTCGTTTAATCCGAAATAGTCGGAACCCAATTACGAGTTACAAAGTGAACTTCATTTTCAAATTTCTATCATTTCCTCACGTCTATCTTGTTACTTTCAAATTTTCCTCGAACAATTCGTCAAATTAGCTACCATCTATCGCCACTTAATTTTTATCAATATTGTAACAGCTGAAACTCAATTACGCAACCTTGCCTACTCTCCGAATTTCAACATTTCATTACCATCTAACATTCGCCTTCGCTATTTTCAAATATCCTCGAGTAATTCGTCAAGTAGTGCCACCTATCACCACTTAATTTTCATCAATATTAAACAGTCGAAACTCAATTACAATACAGCGCAAACCGTTCCATTACTTCCATTACTAATTCCTCTATTTCGCACTCGCCTTGCTATTTTCAAATTTCCCTCGACTACTTCGTCCAATAATTCAACATGCCGCAATGTTCCACTTTCAGCCAGCCAGTAATTCTCCTCCTAATTAAATAGCCGAAACTGACTAACAAACTAGAACAAACCGAACGTTTACGTTTCGACGTTTAAGTTTCACGTGGCGAACAACAAACAGATGTGACAAGTCTTTTTTTCTTTCTTTTTCTTATCGAGAGTAAAGTCTTTATAGATGGCAGAATGGCGCGTTGCTTTGGTCTCTCTCTCTCTCTCGCCCTCTTACGTAATCTGGCCGTCGTCCGCCGTGAAAATCTTTGCCAAGAACAAAGAGAAACACATCGTGGCTCGTTCTCCCGCTTGTTCGTATCTCTTCGTCTTCTCGCTTCGCCAATCGTATCAGATGCTGGACAAGAAACTCTCTCGGTTATTTAGACATCATCGGGACGACGAGCCGCGGACGCAAGTTTCGCGGAAGTTTCGCTTCACGGCGCGGAGAACATCGAGAACTGATCAACCTGAGGCGGCCGGTACTTTGCGCCCCGCGTGATTCTCCGCTTCCACGACATTAAATACGACGAAACGAACCGCTGACTCAGAGTGAATCAACCGATTTCTAGGCCTACGGGGAGATGATCCGCCAGACGGATTCCACACGTATCCACGGAATCGACAGATCCTTATAGGTAACTGCTGATAAACGTACCGAGAGTGTATTTTCGACGTGGGTCGCAAAAATTTATAATTATTTCGAAGTTATAGACAAGAATTTTTTCTTTGTTTCGGTGTCGAAGAAGCGAAATTTTATTTCGCTTCGAGAGCTATCACGCCGTTATACGTCGACTCTTCGCCCTCGTTAGGAAACATTTTTTTGCATCGTCTATCAGCAATTTACGCAAATATCATTTACGAGTGAAATATTACTTCGAATAAAATAATTAATAAGCATCCTGTTTAAACGGTGTTCAGCATGAAATTTTCTCGTTGATTATATTTCTCTGTGCGATGCTTCGTTCAAAGCAATAACCTTTAAGTATGGTATATGTAGAAGTCAATGATTCTGAAAAAATTTCTTTCGCCATTTTATAAACTATCGCGAGAAGCAATGAGAAATTTCGTTTGTGTGAATTATCCCGAATTACTCGAATAATTATTCGATGATTATGATCATCGACTGCCTCTATCCTCGAGAATTTCTTCTTTTCGAAATTTTGTTATTCCTCTTACGTCGTTATGTCACGTTATATCATAAAACACCATACCTACGTTCATTATAATTATCAGCAATTATAATTTTAACTGTTAGCTAAATTTAAGTCGAGTGTAAATGGTTTTTCTAATTACAGGAGGTTTTCTAATTTCTTCACAAGCATTTCAACCTAAACAAAAAATCGTTTACAACTTTGAAAGTATTAATTTTTATCAGGATTTTTTTCGGCGAGTACTACCTACCCTAGAAATTACGAACCCATTTTTTTTCTATTCACCCTATGTATAAGGTAGATAATATTTTCCTCTTTACTTTTTAATTGATTGTTTGTAGTCGAACGGGCGTATTGAGCTGAATTTCAATGGAAATTTCTTTCATCCGTTTGATGTTTCAACGAGTACGCCACTTTGAATATTTTAGATATTTTTGCATGTTACGTATATTTGATGGATTGTATTCTTTTACTCCTCCAAGATCCACGAACGATCGTTCAAAATGAAACGTTCGATGTAGGACTTCGTGAATTATATAAATCAAGAATTTGGAAATCCAGATCTCTACAGTCTCTAGAGATGATCGCTTTGTCTCGAGCAATTTTAGCAATTGTTAAATGTCCCATTTGAATTTTAAATTTTTCAAGCTCCAGAGAAACAATTAATAAGCTAATTACGTTATACAGCTAATACCTAGTTATAATATCTAAAAATCAACGACCTTGTTCATTTGATTCTTGAATCCGTCGTTAATAAGATCTGAAACAGATACTCCTTTAAATTAATTCTACGAACAGACAGTAACTATCATTCTGCATTAATCAATCAATCAATTCTGTATTAATCAATGTAGATCGTATATTCCTAATGGAAAATGTATCCACGCTAACCAATTACTAGACCTCTGGGGATTTACGATAAAAATTAGTTATCTAAAATTAACTATAAAACACGAACATCCAGCAATCTCTATCAATCGTCGAATTACGTAATTCAACCAAAAAAGAAAAAAGAAATTCGGGACAGGTCTCAACTTTCCTAAATATCGAGAAAAACTCTAATTCTAATTAGCACACGCGCGCACGCAATACTGTACCTGTACCGTCGGAACAGGTAGCATAGGCGCAGCCCGAGAAACCGAGATTCCAGAACGAACGATCTCGGTCACTCCTGTCGGATCTTTCCACCACGGGGGCCAGCCAGCATTGAATTGCGCGTCGCGAGCGGCAGCAGGTTAGAGAAAACGCGCGATCCAGGCGCGCCTGCCTCCTGCTGCAGCCATTGCTTGAGTCATACCGTATGAATCACGTACGTACGTACATACGTACATACGTACGTACTCGCCTTACTTCGCTTCGATCTATACACACTGCGCCGAGTATATCGCCCGCGAAACGGTTTCTCAGCGTTGGTGAACATCAGCCAAGCGGACATAGAGATCTCTATCGCGCGATAGAGATATTTGACGAAGAGAGCGGTGGTGTCACCGCTTCGAGTCCTCACTTCGGAGTTTTGCGCCACAGAGCGACAAACGGAGCTCGTCCACAGCCGTGTTCCGTGTTCTTCTGCTCCAGCGTTTACTATTGGCGTCCCGTTATTGCAATTCTCTTCTTTCTCTTCTTCTTCTTCTTCTTCTTCTTTCAGGAGACTTTCTGAAGAAGCTGTTTCACGGTCACGGTTGAAAGTTGACGCGAGCGGTTTAATGACAAAGAGAGATCACTCGGGACCGCCATTTTTGTCAGCTCGTTGAATTTGAGGAGATTATTCTTTTGCCGTGAGTGACTTGTAAATGTTTAATTAAAATACAATGGGATTATAATAACGAAGACATTTCACTCTGTCAAAGATTCGAATTTTGCCGAATTTTTATGTTCTTCAGGATCAGTATTTCACACTTGTCAGGATATTTATAATATCTTCAAACAACGCCTAATGTGAAGCTCGAGCGGAGAATAACGCCTGACTTCGCATTTTTAGCGTTTAAACTTGACATATTTTCTGATGACAAATGGGCCGAAAATGTTAGAAAGAATGCGGGAGAGTTAAACAGTAAAACGGAGAGAAACAAAGAGGTTCACATGTAACTGATCATTTTCTCTTTACATTCAAATTACATTACGCTTGGTTTGACATTCATACTTATACTATATATTCGAATAAAAATTTATATTTGACTTTACAAAACTGAATTGTATTATCGACAAGGGGAACGAACGTGCGTAATATAGTTTTCATGGTTCACCGCTGGAACGAAACAAAATGACAGAATAAAACTTTTTCACGTGACGCGTGCACAGCATTTTGCAGAGAATCGACCTTGAATACTTGAAATTTGACAAATTTCGTGCCGCACAGAAGTGAACAATCGACAGAGGGTTATTCCATTTGCGAAAATAAGCGAGAAACACAAAGAATTCTAATATACCTTGGACACATTTTCGGATATATCTCTTCGCCATGTTCAAACAAAATAAATAATATGTCTCTTTACCATGTTCAAACGAATTCGTCAATTAAAATCACAAATTTTTTTCAAACCTATGAAATTTGTACATCACGTTTTACACTATATATTATTGTATTATTTTCTTATTAATATATCAATATATTTCATATACCGTCACATCGTTATATTACTCTCATTTTTTCCACTCGCCGCGAGAGTATTTAACATCCAAACCACCGTATTAAACAATAAATCAAATGATAATGACTTCAAGCCAAGAATCATGGAACAACAAACAAAAAAAAAAACATTATCGAGACGAGCAAACGCTATTATATCACCGTCCATACACACGTGTCCAAGAAACGAGTTTTAAACTCGATTTACATCCTCGGGAAAGATATCCCGCCCCGTAAGATTAAATTTGTTCGCCATAAAATTCTCGTACGGCTCTCATTATCGATCAGTTCTGTCATCCTCTTTTCCTACTCTGTCTCTCTCTCTCTCTCTCTCTCTCCCTTGTTTTCTTCGTTCAACGTATCGTTAAGTGCAATTAAATGCAAACGTAAATTATTCCTTGGCGTTGTGTTGGATCACTGGATCACACAGCGTGAATCATCGTGCCTAGCAACTGAATATTGACGAACTGTTTTTGCAATCCGGTTCGATTAAAGGCGATTGGTTAATGCGTATCGAGAGGGGACGCGGGTACGTAGAGCAGAGCCCGTTCGTACGAACAAATAGTAATTCATGTAATTGAAATTGAACATAAAAGGAGTCGTCAATCGGCAAGAGTTTCGTTATCTCGAGAGTAATCATAAATCTGTGTTCATCTGATTGATAAAAATTTCGTTGAACGAAAACGTATGCCCGTATAAACGGACAGTTTCCAACTATATAATGATCGTGAACACTCGGATGATGTTCAGATTGCAGGTGATTTCGTCCAGAAATTCGGCGCGCGTGAAAGCAACACCGCCTAAATTTAGAAAGTAGCCAGACCAGGCTCTAAGCTGGCTAGCTAGAACAACTTTCATTCCAGCCTTCGACGATCTTGGCAGTCGTCGTCTCTCCTCTCCGCGAGCGAATTTATCCCTTTTTGAGAATTTAAATTTCTGACTTCACGTGTTTAGCGAGAGTAAGGAGAAACACTGAAATTACCAAAAATGACCAATTTGTACTGGTTAACTAATTGGTCGACTTAATTTCGTAGGATATCGAGAGTCTAAAAATGTACATTTCTTTAGTTTATCAGATTTTATTTCATCGCTAATTTTTCAGTCAGAGGGGGATATAAAATACAAAACAAATATTGAAAGAAGAATGTAAAATAAGAATATAAAGAATATGAAATACAAATAAACAATACCTTAAAATGATATAATTCGTAATATAATTACTATAGTTATTTGGAATTTTCACTCGAGGGCTAGCGCAGCTAAGAGATTACTCTTCTATAAAACTAACAAAGCACATAGTTCTGTAATCGGTAAAATCACAATTCTGTGATTAATAAACAGGTAATAAACAACAAAAACTGATGATAGTAGTCTACAACTACGTTTGTTCGTCTTTGAAAAATATGTAATCCCTAATTTGTACAGTAACAAAAAAAAAAGACAAAAGAAAATAAGGAGAATATACAGTGAATAACAATTGAAAAAGAAAGAAGAGACTGCAAAGAAAGAAAAATTGCGAAACTGTTATGTGACTCCGACGTTTCGATGGTCGTTGAAAATCGAACACGGAATGTCCGGTTGAAAAATGAAAGAAAAAAAGAGAGAGAAAAAAAAAAGAAAATAGTATGATCTAGTGCCGATTTTCTATTCCCAACGAGCGGGAATATTTAGATGCATTGCTTCGACATTTCCAAGCCGTCGTTCGTTCGAACCGTTGTCAATTCTTTCTCGTTCAATATTTTATAAGGAAGTTTGAGTTTTATGCGGGAGTTTACAACCGGAAGTGCTCTATCCTTTTTCGTGACTATTCCCGATGTCCATATGTCTTATTGAATTCTTATCAGAACGACGACATGACAATTTAGAATTGAACATTTGTCTCTTTCCTATCAGTTGCTGAAACTGAAAGCGATAAAACTGAATTCTGTACAGTTTTTGTCCGATTACATTATACTTTCATTTATTTACTATAGCTTGAGGCAATAGGTAAGCATACTTCGTACTATTATATTTATAACCTTTTAAAAAACCTAATTAGCGTCCTTCTGCAATTCAACAATTTACCATTAAATCGACGAATTATTTAGCCATTTGTTTTTAATTTTTAATCACAATGTTCAAACTAATATTTAATATTTACTAATATACAATATTTACCAATTATTGACTATTTAATATATTTAATTTAATATATTATTGATATTTATTCAAACATTTAATTGAATATTTAATAAACTAAAATGATACGAAACGTCGATTGAACCGGTTACAAAGTACTCGTTTGCTTTCAAACATCCGTCATCAAGAAATTCCAACGATCCTCCATGTAGAAACACTTCAGGCGAAAGAAAGTTTGCTATATTTAAATTACAAATGAAGCTTCCGGCGAAGGTAGCAGAATTAATACGCGAATTACGAAGGAAAGATTCATAAAAAAGAAAAGAGCGCTCCAAATTTCTGATCAGAGATGCGTCTATCTAAATTACATTAAATCGCGATTGTTTTGTAACATTAGCGACAGATAATTGTAATGAAGCTGACGCGACGATAAACAATAGGGAACGAAACTGATCAAATGAGAATAAATAGTCGTCGATGGTGTCCAGTCGTCAAAACTACCAAAATTTCTCCCCCGCTAATTTGGCGACGAGCTAAACAGACTGACTCGCCATAAACGGTTCACCGATAGACAGATAATAAATTATTAATCACGCGGTGACGCGGGAGAAGCTTTGTTTCTGACAGATCCCGCGATATGAAAATCCTCCTCGAGTGTCTTTTTCATCAGATTAAATTTCCATCAATGCCTCGCGTTCGAAAATCTGCCCCGCGCCGCTGATTTATCACGTTCGAGTGCCACGAAAATCGAAATTCGCTTCGCTTCACTCGCCGTGAAAAGAATCAAATGCGACCTTTATTATCTTTAGATTTCATTACACCACTAAAATCGCGTGGAAGAGGGGGGGGGGAATCTTCCTTTTCTGTTTCAGGAAAAAATATCAACCTTGCGTTTGCAAGAATGAACGATGTTGCTGTTATCAATGAAACAATTAATCACCGGGATAGAAAATTATCACCGATGAAACTGTGAATTCTTGTTGTTTGAAATCTTAAAATGAAACTGTGAATTCTTATTGTTTGAAATCTTAAAATATCTTTTCTAAATTGAAAAAATAATTAACATTCTTTTAATTTCGTTTCAAAGAAGTTCTCCGTTTTCTTTTGTTTTTTTTATTTTTTCTAAGTTCTACGTGCATTTACAATTTTTACAACTTGTACAATCTCTAGACTACGAATTGTTTATAATCTTTAAAATAGATTTTCAAGGAATATTTCGAAATATTGTGAAATTTAAAATTTTAAATACTATCGATGAATTATATCAATGCTATCTGTAAATTGTTTACTTTACGTATCGAATTCTTTCCTAATGACAAATTAATTCGAGATTTATCTATCTCGCGATGTATCGAACTGTAACAAGATGTTATCGTGGCATGTTAAATAAATTATCTTTATCAGTTGCCATGTTTCTGGACGATATTTACTGTACTCCTTTAATTCTCAAGTCGAAGGTCACACGTTCATATATTATTCATTTGCTCTGCGACATCAGATCCACGAATATAAATATCGCGAGATGTGAACGCGATTGATGTGTATTACTCATTTATTTACCTATGTGATTTATCAGTCGTACGTTAAATATCTCAAATAACTTTTCGCAATTACTCTGCATCTTCGATCTAAATACACACGCGTGTTAATAAGAACAAATTTTTACGATCAACAAGAAATTAAATAAATATTCGATTTTTCAATTAATGCTCAAAGCGTCCAAGCTTGTTTTAGCACTTTTAATTTTTAATTAACAATATCTGTCACGTCAATTTCTCTCAATGACAAGAAAATTCTTTCAATTCACGTTTGAAGTATCCACACGTTTTGAAGTACATAACACGTCTAATAACTGTTTATCAATTTTCAGCCGATACTTTAGCACAATAGTACTCAATTTTCATTAATAAAGCACGAGTATTTTTATTATTACTGAATTCAGTATTCAGATCTGTTATTATTCCATTCTCCATCTTCATTTAATTAATATTCTACTGATATTTCTTACATTTCATTGCGAGATTATGGAACGTTTGAAATATCTCGATTTATCTTAACAAGTATGCTATTCCCTAACTGCGAATTAACATTCAACTAATGCCTATCAACTATTATACGAAGCACCGACACAAGTCTTCTATCCGACAAGTATGATATTTCTTAATTTTCAATCAACGATTCTGTTTCAATCTCCTAATCTTCGCCTAATATTTCACTACCTAAATCTCTTTTCATTTAGAGAAATACTCCACAAAATTTCGCACCTAAATTGATATTTAATTTACATTACAATAGTAAATTTCATTTACCACGAAATTTCGATATATATTTGAAGAGTCTACGTTTACTCCGCTAATGCTTCAAGCGTTCCAATATTCCTCATCTTTCGTTTCGAAATTCGAAATTCCTTAAAATTTATAAAGTTACCTATAAAATGTTTACGTAGATATTTGAAAAAAAAAAAGAAAAAAAATCTACGTTTATCCAAAGGATAAGCTTCGCTCCGGATAAATATCTCAATGTACCGCTAATATTTCACGAAATTTCGCGAAATTTCATTCGCGGCGGGAACAAAGAGACTCTTCAACGAGCCTTTAAAGGGTCCACACCTTCGCTCAGATATTACCAATTTTTTAAAAGGAGAAAAAGGAAAGGGTGGGGAGGGGGAAGAAACTAACGTAACGTGGTTGGACGTGTGCGTGAGCTCTGTTCTCGTCATGCGAGGAAGCTAAATAGACTATCAGCACGGCGGATCGTTCGCGAATAGAGATGCCACGTGATAACGTAACCAACAGTGGCACTAACGGTAATGGTAATTTATCGATAACGTTGCCACCCCATTGTTATTCGACACGTTAGGTTAACGTGTATACACCGACGTGCCGAAACACGCGCGCGTACGCGGCCATCAATATCAATACCGTTTGTTAACGTGTTTTCTATCTTATCAATTACAGGGGTTAGCAATTTCCAACCTCGCCGTCACGTTCTTTATGTAATTTTGGTAATTCACGAAATTCCTTGAGACGTAAAAACGTAAAACTGAAGATGCTTGCATCGCGTTGATTAGCTTTGAAAATTCTATACGAATCGAGAGATATTGAAAGGTGTTAAGTGTTTAATTAAGATTCAATGAAAAGCAAGATATTAATTAATTGTTAACCGAGCTGAAGCAACCTTCGACAAATGTATATCGTTTGAACGTGAACGCACGTCTTTCAGAACGCGACTTGGCTTATCAGACACGCAGAAATAAAATTCGAATTTAACCCTTTGCAGTCGTATGTCTACTCTCAGCCACCACAACAAAGAACCATATTGATCTTATATTATATTAAGTCGACAAGCTTCGGAGATACGTACAATAGGAAATAATATTTTGCAAATTGTGTTTAAGTGTAATTGAGGCAATTTCGCTTCATGAAATATTTTAAAAATAATACTCTAAAATGGCAAAACGAATGCCATTTATACCAGCACTGCGGCACTGTGAACGTGTAAAGTTGCGAAAAAATGCACAATAATTATGCACCAACCCAATACATGTTGCAGCACTGTGAAGATGTAAAGAGTAAAGATCGTTCTGTATGTTCAAACAGAAAAATTAAGGGCGGAAGACGCCAAACTAGTAAGTCAAATAAAATATAATTTTTACATATAACTAGATCATATTATTGTGTTACATATATCTAAAGTTTAAAAAACAATTAATAAATTTTGTTTTTCATAATCTTGCATATTATGTATCACTGTTCGTTCAACGAAAATTAATTCCGACCAGCATGACATCTATGTATAAACTTAATACGACCGCAAAGGGTTAACAATTTGACAAGTTCTCACAGTTTCTCGAACATTGATCCTCAATAGTGTATAAAAAGATTTATATAAATTGGAACAATATATTTTCAAAGATTCGTAAAAATATATAAATAAAAGCTTGAGTACATTACCCTGTTATGTAATTATAAAATGTTTCTGCCTCTCTTGCTTCAATATCTCTGAAATGATGGAAATTTTACGCTTCGATCGCCAGTAGTTCTAGTATTAAAACACGAATTAATTAATCACGACGATATCATAAGACGAGTGTCAATTAAAGTGCACCTTTTAAACAGTAAATAACATCAAAGTCGAAGAACTTCAACAAAACTTCTAATTTTAAATCAAACGTAAATTCTGTACTTCACACACATTTCTAATTTACCTCGATCGACAATCTATCTGGATCATACAAGATGACATGTTCACCGATGCTATGTATACATCACCACATTCGGTGCATGGAACTGAAAGGAGTTCAATTCTTCGAAACGATTCCTATCGTCGTGGCTCACGTGTACGCGAGTTAGGTGAACTGCTCGCTCGTTTACCAGTAGCGTGCTTTCCATCATCAATCCCGCTCATTTGCGAGATTCAAAGTGGCTACCACCGCGATCGGAACCTTCGCGAGAGTGCCATCGGCGCATCGCCAAGAGGCAGAAAACGACGCCGCTTAACTTTTTTCCCTACAACTTCCCATTTCACGTGTAACAAACAACCTCTGTTCGTTGAATTTTAATAATATTAATGCACAGCTGCCGTCAGTGTATCCAAAGTTTCTACTTTTATTACTGATATTTCACCCTGTATTCACCCCTGTTCAAAAGTAAACGTATCGAAAGGGAGAATTTAAAAATCTCATTACTTGCGACAAGTACTGAAATAAAAAACCTAACCGTGCTTCTTCGAATCGACGAAATTCTGTCGTTACTAAAAAGAAACAAAAAAAAGAAAACCACTTGTAATTTCCTCGAACGAAGAGGTAATGAGTTGTTGTTTCAGTTGTCTGTAATATTTCAAAATTGTATTTGTATATTCACAGTAGTTTTTACAAAACTACACGAATGGACGATTTATCACACGATTATATCTCATTTTGTGAGATTTTCAATTGCAGCAAGTAGCTGCAATTCACAGCTAATTATTTATACAACAGAGCAACACGTCCGCAAATCTGTCATACTCAGAATGTGAAACATTATAGGCAAGAGACGTGAATTAAAAGACATATAACAACAGCAGAACTGAACGAAAATTTCAGTCAATGCCCGATTAAACGAACTCTTGCTGGTTTGAGTCCGTTTACTTGAACCTGAACTCCTATTACACGACAGAAAAGAGAATCGCTAATAAAGGAAAGAATCTATAACGAATGAACTGAATTTGTCCGCCGACGTGATCGTACAAACAGATACACCAAAAACATCAGGGATCCTTAATTTCTTAATATACGTTTCACGTGTATATTTTATTGCCCGATCTCTACTTTGTTTTTTTTTTACGTACGATGCCGGGTCGCTGGCGCGGCTATCGATCCGAGCCCTCGAGGATCGTTTCTCTCTGTTGGCCGATAGCGGCCTCGTAATGACCGTGGTATGCCAGCCGGAGGACTTCTCGTTGAGTCTTGCAAGGTCCCGACCTTGCACGACGAACAAGAGATAAAGAAAGAGACGAAGAAGCAGAAGCAGAAGCAGAAGACGAAGAAAAAGAAGGAGAAGAAGAAGAAGAAATACTTGTCGCGGGGTTATACTGCCTCGTGGCAGCTCGTGGAATAGCTAGAGGAATCGATCGTCCGTGAAAAGGATCCCCTTTCGAGAAGGGGAGTGCTCGGCAAACGAACTGGCACGGTGAGTTTCCCATGGCACTCTCTCTCTCTCTCTCTTTCTCTCTCTTTGTGTGCCAGGGCGAAGATGGCGCTGGCTCTTTTATTAAAAATAAATTATCAAGAAGAGGATCGGCCAAGAAGGAAGGAAGAAGGGGGAAGGAGGGAGAAGCTGTTAGTTGAGCTTCGTGCGTACAGTTGAAAACGACGAACGAAGTGGAAGAGGAAGATGAAAAAGAGAGGATCAACGGAGGCATAGAGGGCAACGAGAAGGCGAGAAGACGGTGGAAGAAGTGGAAGCAAGGAGGAGAACGAGCGGTGAGAGCGTGGCACGAAGGACGAAAGGCAAAGAGCATCCTTTGGAACCGGTCCTTCCTCCTCGATGCTCACCACTCGAGTGTTTCATGCTTGCGTTCCGTGCACGGGAAAGCAGAAACGCAGGATGTTTAGCGAGATATGAGACCCACCGATGTTCGTTGGAGAAACTTGCAGGGAAAACGGAGGGAAATTTAATTTTCCAGGTTGACAGTGTTTGGAGAAAGGAAGGGGGGGGGGAATTTCATTCGAAATGGGACTGATGGTTTGAGAGAAACTTCGGTTTGGTAACGTTAGCTAGAGAAATTCAATCGACGTTACGATTGAACCAATTGTCTGCCAAGGGAAAGATTTGCAAATTGAGGAAGAATGTTTTTCGCGAAATTTCGAAAAATACTTTAGATGAAGTATTAATTTCGTATTAATTTCTTGGCTTATAATTATTGAGAGAAAAGGAACTTGGATCGAATCATCAAGGTGAAGTCTCATTTTCATGGAGAAATTTATAATCCGTTATCAATAGCTACAATCTATAATATCTATAATCAATATTATAATTGAATTGAATTAAAATTATATAAATTCTGCATATACAATGCACGTGATTAATTGCCTGGATTTGTAGAGAGAAGAAACTTCGATAAATACGCTGGAAAAATTTAATTCAATCATCACGTACTATCGAGAAGATTTCATTCAATAATTGCGCACTATCAAGAGTCTAAAAGCATGGAAATATTTTATATAGTTTATACACGACGTGTCTCGTGTCAACTTTCTTGGCGACCGATATGCAAGTAAATCGTTAAACCGTTCGAATAAAAACCCTCTCGGGAGTTATATCGCACTGCGTCTTCTTCTGGAATTTAATGAACCCCTGGCTACAGCCTGCCCTGTTCGAACAATAATCCCGGAGCGTTCTAACGTGACATGTACAATACATAACTCGCGACTCTGGACGCGAGAGTCGGTCGTTTCGAGAAACGGGAAACACTATTTCCAGCGCTCCGTATTCTCCGATGGCTCTGGCGGCAGCGGTATCGTCGCCGGAGCTTCAGAATCTTCCCAGTAGGCGGCGTTGGAATCGTCCTTCGCGCGGAGAACCATGTTGGCGCGTTGCGCCGCCGTCGACTCGCCGCCTCTCGATGGCCTTTTCCTTCGTCTTTGTCATGCAAACGTTCGCCGTGGCGAGCTGCAGGGACCGATAAAGCGGCGCACGCGAGCGAGCGAACAAGGCGAGTAAAATTGAAAGAAGAAGGAAAGGAAGAACCGACGACGACCGACCGACCAGGAGAAACAGCCGAGCAAGCCAGCCAGCCAACCAGCCAAGCATCTTTGGTTCTTTTGCTTCTTCTCACCGATGGGGGCTCTGCCTCTTTCTCGCTGCCTCGTCTTCCTTTTCCATCCCGTCTCCATTTCGCTCCTCTCCGTATCTATACACGCGTCTCTTCTCTTCTCTTCTCTTCTTTTCTCTTCTCTTCTCTTCTCTTTTCCTCTCTTCTCTTCTCTTCTCTTCTCTTCTCTTCTCTTCTCTTCTTTTCTCTTCTCTTCTCTTCTCTTCTCTTCACTTTACTTCGTCCCTAGCGAGCGCCGAGTCGCACACTCAGACTAGGAGCCTGTCTCTCGCGTGCATTTCTCACGTCTCGCTCGCTCCCACGAGCTAGTAACGAGCGAAGGGAGAGACAGAGAGAAAGAGAGAGAGAGGGGGCAGGAGGTCGACGAGTATGTAGTATGCCTGGGAGCCTTCTTTCTCATGGCCTGATGCCAGCTTCGACTATCCTCGTCCCACCAAACGACCGATGACCTCCCAACCTTGTCTCGTTACAGATAGGGATGGCATCAAGTCCAATATGTACTTACGAATCCGACAGTGCAAGTCTCGTTTCGAGAGTTTCGAATACTACTCCGAAATAGAAATATCTACGACGAGTACGCACTTGTAATTGTATTCGTTTCATTAGACTCGAACGAGTGTCCGCATAGGTATTCGTAAAAGTATATTGTAGAAAGGAAAACTTCTTTCAAGTTTCCAGATAATGTTCAAGTTTTTTTTCTTGGATTTGCGTGATGAAACGTCGTCCAACAGTTGCTTCGAGAATCTCCAAAGCGTGGTCGAGCTTCGAAATTTAGAAATCTTGCACGTTTCTGTTATTTATATTTCCTTGATATGCAGTAGCCAAAATTCAGTGGCTTCGCTTGCTATTTTTCCAACTTGTCGTGCCACGTTTTCTGTTGTTTTGTTTTGTTGAAATTTAGAAATCTTGCATGCTCTGCTATTTATATTTCCTTAATATGTAATAGCCAAAATTGAATGGCTTCGCTTACTATTTTTCCAACTTGTCGTGCCACGTTTTTTGTTGCCTTCGAACCGTTCCAAGTAATTGAGAGTTGAAGAAACTTTCACGAGTAGTGCTCGAATCTTGGAAATGAGCAAAATAGAAGTAGGAAATAGAAATAGGAAAATCAACAACATTCTCACACTGAAAATTAGACGATTCCCTGAATTAAATTACACACACTGTCGATTGTTCTTCGATATCCTCTTCGTCGTTAATCGTCGCGAAGCGATTTTACCAAAGACGAAGAGACTGAAATCAAGTAAGTAATATGGTAATATTCAATTCTGCGCTAGATCGAGTACTTTCCAAAGATTTAGGCCTAATGTCCAAAGATTCCGAACCTACTTATGAGGTAGTACTCGATCCCATCTCTAGTCGTAGAATCCGCGACCACTTTTTCCTCCCCCGACGCCATCGCCTTCCTCTGTAACTATGTATCACCACCGCTCTCATCGTCATCGTCGTCGTCGTCGTCGTCGTCGTCGTCGTCGTCGTCGCTGCTTTGCCTCTCTGAACCCGGCTCGCGATGATTGCGCGTTTCTCTCTTTTCTTTGGTCGTTTTTTCTCCCTCCTTTTCTTTCCTCGCTTTCGTCCTTCCCCTACCGGGGCGCGATCGAGCGCGCGTCACAGCTTTTCTTCTCTTCTCCACGTACCACCGAAGCGAACCGTGTACATGCATGCGGTTCAGCGTGTTCGCGAAGGGGGCACTCGCCGCTCCTTCTCGCGCCGGCCACGACCACACGGCCACAGAAAGAGAGAGAGAGAGGCAAGTGTGTGTTTTTAAAGTGGCTAACTGTAAACTTTGGTTCTCGTGGCGCGCGTGCACACGCAGCCACCGGCGGCCAGGCATCACGTACGACCGCTTAGTTATGCCTCTGCCCCTGACCATTGCACCGGCGACCTTAACGAGCACAAAGTGCGAGAGAGAAGAAACGTGGTGTGTTGTGTGATGGCCAGCACACACGGGCCACATTTTCTGTTCTACGTGTTGGCCGCCATGCGGTTCCCGCGCGGCTTTCTGGCCTTGTTACTAGCGCCACTTGTTACCGGTTATCCTTAATTCTCGCCGACCTCTCGTTCTGCTGTTGTAGTATTTCCCATCTGCCTTCCGCGAAATCACCGGCTTGAATTTATGTCGTTGAGAAATGGCGACGAGTATGACGGAAGGGTGTATTAATCGCAGGCATAGATCGGCGAGAAACAGCCAACTCGTAAATTATTGTATTCGAAGGAGATGCTAATTATAGTAGCTATCTTGTATCTTCGTTGAGTCCGAAATCTTTTAATTATCACATTCATAATTTTTCTCAATCTGGGGACGTTTGTCTGTCGTACGATCGAGTACACTTTTTCTCTAACACTCGGCTGAACAAGAGTCGTTGTTTTTATTCTAACTTTAGGTTAATTGAAAGGCGCGAGGCGATTACTTTATCCTTCGATCACACCTTTCGTTTGACTCGGAACTTAAACTCGCGAACCTTATGCGTGCAAATATGTGAACGAAGACCTACTTAAGGATTATACTCATTGTCAGACACCTTGTCGCTCCGGAAAGTTTTGCACTATTTTTCCTATATTATATCATGCCTCTTCTTATTACAATAATCGTCTCTCGTATTAGTGGAAGTTCTAAATATTATACGACACACACAATGTATGTTTTGAAACCATCTCATTTAAATCCTACGAAAGAAAAAAAACCTTCCAAAAGTATAAATATTTTATCTCATTTGAAAACGTATCACCTAATACGTATCTAAAAATTCAAATTTCTTTATCATCTCTCATTTCAATCCACATTATGAGTTAATATTGAAACATAAAAAAAAAAGACCCAAGTGTATATCTAAAAGTTCAAATATTTTTACGAACCATCTCGTTCAAAAACATCACACTGTGAACCCAACATGTGTCTAAAAATTCGAATTCCTCACTCCAGTCCTCATTATGAATTAACACTAAAATATTAAAAAAAAAAAAAAAAAATGGAAGAAGAAACCTAAGCATATACCTAAAAAATTCAAGTATTCTTACGAGCCACCACATTTGAAAATGGTCATTTAAAAATCGCCTAGTGTGTGTCTAAAAATTCCAATTCATTTACAAGTCCACTCTATCTGCCGACCCACATTACGAGCTGACTCTGCTACCAACCTGTTAAAAAGAAAAACCAAAGAGAAGAGGAGAGGTCTCTCGCAAGTGGTGTACACGCGAAAAACTTTTCTCTCTGCGCTTGTTTCTCTCTCTCTCTCTCTCTCTCTTTCCGGGCGAGCTGTTCTCCTTCTCGTCAGGCGCGTGGCATACGTTCCTCTCTTTCGGACAGCCAGTAAATTACCTTCCATCTCAATATTCTCTTCTTTCCATCTCAGTATTCTCTTCGTTCTTTCTCTGTCTCTCGAGTTGCCTACCGCTAAGCGACGTGGCCCCAACAGTCTCCTGGCTCGCGTGCGTTTCCATCGTTGCTTCAGCGGTTTTGCTCCGCGTGCACACATGGCCTCCGGAGTATACACGAGCACCGTATTTACCCACGCATGCACGCATTCCCGTAGCTACTCGAGCAATTCCAGCCATTCGAGCGGGAAAACACTAAGATTCGAAAACGGTGAGCGGAACGTCCGCGGGGGATACGTTGAGGAGGAACATTACGCTATTGAGCACTCTCTCGTTGGTTTGTCTGTCTTGTCGAAGAAAAAAAAAAAAAAGAAAAAAAAAAGAAAGAAAGAAAGAAAGAGCAAAAAGAAAAGGAAGGTCGTGTTCGCGATTATGTACAGTGAGTACAAAAAGTATCGGCATACTTGTACTCTTATTTTTCAACAAAGTTATCGGCTGTACTCTTATTTTTCAACAAAGTTTCTGTTTTTTTAATCCTTACGTATATTATGGAGATTGAATTCTATTATATGTAACATGTAGAAAAATACTGATACTCATCGAGTTATTACAAGAGATGCAGATGTTTGTATGTATTTTGGGGGGGGGGAGGGGGAATTTAAAAATTTACGAATTATATAAAATTTACGAAGTACAGAGAATACTTAATATAAAAGTATTTTATATAAGATGCAAAAATATATGAGACATACAAAATGGAACACGTATATATCTATCTATAAGACATAAAAGATAAAGAAAGGTAGAAAATTTATTATAATAGGTTCTATTTCTTTATTTACGTTCGTAAATAATATTCTCACGTTCGAATCAGAAAGATCAGATCCAATAGTTCTTGCGCTACGCGTTAAAAGCAAAGAATTCCAGACGCGACTGAATAAAAGCAAATTAACACTGAAACACAGGGACGAATGCAAATTCAGAGCAATCTCTCACAAACGATCTACAATAATTAAAAGTTGAGTCGAAAACGCTACATTTCAGTTTCATTCGTGAAATTCGCTGAAAGTGCCACTGAATGATACAAAATTTAATATACTTGAATCTAATAAAGTACAATCGCGAATATTAATTTAAATTCCAATAAAAATACAGAGAATGCATGTAACATAAAACATTCAAGGTGCAAAAACATTATTGCAATATTCAACGAATCGAACAGATTACCATTTCGTTCGCAAAGATATAAATTTCTATAAATATCGCGCACAGTCTAATTTGCTCAAGCATCCACAATCTGTTCTCATGAGTGTAATTTGCATGTAGCGTCACACCGTCTACGAAGTCTAATTTTGTATAAAAAACATAAAATTCAAATAGTCCAATCTTCATATTATAAAACGCCGCGCGGCGGATAATTTCTGCGGTTACTGTTTCGATGTTACACGGCTCGATGAAGTCGCGAATTGAACGTTCGATCCTCTCGAACAGATAGACACGCGACTAATCAGCGATATGGATTCTGAGAGCGAGACCACGGGGGAGCAATGAGAAGATTCTGGCGCCAGAGAAATCGCGATGCAACCGGAACCGTTTATACGATGCGCCGTCCATTTGCTACTCCTAAATGTAATAACTTAATGCCACGTTGCATCCTGTTGTAATTCACATGGTTAGAGTTATTGCGGCGGCGGTCACGAACCGAAACTTTTCACACGAACTCGAGCCTCAAGCGTTTAACACCTGATTAGAGGTTACGTATAGCTCTGAAACGCGGGTGAGGGGGGAGAATGAGGTTTCCGAGAGGTGGAGTTCGAGCCAAAGTGGCAAACAGAAAGATTTGTATGATATATTTTCGCGTGTCAAACTGTCGATTTGTTAATAGCAACGTAGAGCGTCTCTGATTGTGATTCATTATAGTTGCTCACGAAAACGAACTCGAACGCATTTGTATGAATATATTGTATAAGCATGACATGAATGTGTTATATAAAATACATTGAAATTTTGTAGCGACACTCTGACTTTTTATGATTATGTTATAACGAAGTTTGAAACGAACCAAGACATTTCACACGTGAAACTGAATTACGTAACGAGGAAAATTTCTGAGCTTGTGTTACTCCAATTCATATTTTTGAAAATATAATCGTACAGACAAGCAGCGAGAGAAATTTCTGAGATTATTGTTATTCCAACTCGAGCTTCAATCTACACTATTGGAAATACACAAATGAAACACGATAGAATCTTGATAGAAAATTATTTGAATTTTTCATTTTGAACGTTTTACAACTTTGCTGTTTATAAAAATTTCAGGTAACATAACACGGCGACAAATCCAGGTTCAGAAATGATGTTCAACTATGAGCTTTAAAATCATCAAGAGCTTCAAAAGATTTCTCCGTCTTTGCAAAAGTCCTTGAATAAATATAGAGTCCTTATCTAACGTGACCAATTGTCAAATTAATCTCTTTGTCGAAAATTGTGTCAAACTCGTATTTTTATGAATATTATTGAAGAAATGCAATCTTGATACTCTGAATACCTTTATATAGATATTATGCGTGTACATTCTCTGCATGTGCACGAATATTGAAATTTCCCATAAATGCATAAACATCCGTAGTCTAGTTATAACTTTCTACGTAACATCATAATACAATAACACTACATCTACGTAACAACATTGTTGTGTAAGTATAATAGTTCAGCTGTATCAGCGAGCGAATATAGAAAATTTCAACTTTTAATAGAATTCGAGTGGAAAAGAATATCGGCTCTCGTCGACTGTGAGTATAACAGTTTCAGTTTCGCTGAAAAATATATAAATCTTCGAATATTTCATTAAAAACATATGTTGCAAAAATATGTCGCAACGCTGGACATTTTTAAATCATTTTAGAAACGTAATGTGTTTTACAAATCTTCTGAACTTTTTCAATAATTTTCATAAATTAGTCACAGAACTTAACTTCAACGGGGAGAGATTAAATAAAACATGGAATAAAGATCAAAAAGATGGTGAATCTAGATGAAAAATGAGTTAAAATGTAGGATAATATTTTGTAAAAAAAACTTTATCTTCAGAAAAAAAGATTCTCTCTATAAATATGTATACACATTTTGCTAGTTGTTGCATTAACGATACTAGTTATTATATTGCATATTTTCTAATTACGCGTAGAGTAAAATATATACAAAGTTAGACGTAAAATTTTGAATTTCGCGAACGTGCAGCGTGATGTTAATTATTGGACTCGTTTGTACGATCGAGGATTACCATTTGGATAAATCGCTGATTGACGTTTCGGTTGTATTATAATATCAGGCTTAATTGAAATTTTCAATCGTTGACGGACAATTACCATTTAGTAATTTTACAAATTGTACAAATAAATCATTTGAACTGCGACTGAACAACATTTTTTAACTTCAACAATCGAAATTCCCGAAAACAAAAATACTGCAATACATTTCACTTTTCCGAAACGAGATAATCCAACGAGTATTCCAAGATGACTTTGAAGAATTTGACTATTGTCAATTTTTATAACATAATTTCTGATATAATTTACAATTATTGTCCTGGTAATCGAATCGTGAAATTTCGTGCATTTATGGGAAATTTGAAAGAGCAAGAATATACCGACAGGAAGTATATGTATATCGCACATAATTAATCGAACTATGTATTTGGTAGATAAAAATATGAATTTGCACAAGTAGTCGTAATAATACAATTAATAGGTATCAATTTCATTTATTAATTAACAATAATATCAATTTTAGTTCTAATAAGTATCAATTTCACTTTGTAATTATAATGTCCATTTATGAATTTACGAATGTATCACTTATCGAGAGGACTTTCGTTGTAAATTACGACTGGATATAAACTACATATAAATACATTATTTATATTATTATCATATTATTATTGAAAAAATATCTACCTCGAGTAAGATAATTGTTATTATTTTTCTTTTTTGAATACGTCGTAGCATATACTACTGTATTATTTATATTTATTCATTATTATTATTAAAGAAATAATTTCTCTCAAGTAAGAGATAAATGAACAATAATCATACGATCATCGTGAAAATGAAAAATCATCGATTCAGACGGTTTTTGGATAAACCAAAATCGAATTACATCGCGTAATAAGATGAATTTAGTATCGCATTTGCATCCGGGACGCGACTAGATGTTAAAGCAATTTCATTTAATTCAGTTTTTATGGCTACTAAGTTGGCAAGCTTTTGTTTGAGAAATGTATATCATGCAAATTTCGCGCGCCGCTTTTTGCAATTTGTTTCAGGGATTACTTTCACGTACACTTTTCACTTTAATATATAAAAGCGGCGGGGGCACAGACGCTCGCTTTGTAAAATTTTACATTTTTATTATAGAATTACATATCACGGGGAGTAGGAGTAGGAGGGGGGGGGGAGGGGGCAGTGGCGCTGGCGAAACAACTGACTTTACTAGCTAAAATATTTCTCTACCTTTTGTTACTGAAATATCGCGCGATGCAGTTTTTATTTACCATTTATTTAGACCCGAAACAAAGTGTTTCGCTCGCGCTCGCGCGTGCGCACGCCACGCTTCCGCGGCGAAACGCATAAAAATATTTTTCCAAAAGTTTTCGCTTCGCTCGCGTTTTCTTTTTCTTTTTTTTTTATTTATTTATTTCGCCCTCCTCCGATGAAAAAAAGCGACTAGCGCGTTAAAGTTCGACTAATAAAACCGAGACCGAGTCTCGGTCTTGTTCCCGAATATAATAGTCCTTAAAATATTTTAACGCTGTTCGTTTTCTTTCCCCGCGGGGAAACGTCTTCGTGCAATGAAACGAAAGAAAGACTGTAAATTATACTCTTGAACTTGAGGATACTACGAGTAGTAAAAAGAAGTTACGCTATTTCGAAGAAAGAAATAACGCAGCTTTCACGCTTCCGCGCGCGTTGTTGCACGTGAGAGAATGGTAAAATTATTTTCTGTTTCAATCTCCAATAAAAAAAAATTCCAACTATCCTGTGTAATCTACATGGTTGCTATTCATTGATCAAAAAATAAAAGATGCTGCTGCTTGATGAATAAACCAAGCGATGAATGTTTCGTTCGGATCCAACTTGAATCAGTGCATACCTAAAACTATAACTAAAACTATTGAAATAGTGAAGTATCTATACCACTGTCTAAACTTGTTCTTTTTCTCTAAAAAAAAAAAAAAAAAAAAAAAAGAATCTAACGATCGTTCTCTCAATCGCATAACATCACGCTGACGAATGTGTGGATTTTCTCGAAATCCTCAATCTGAAACATCCGTAGTCTCGTAACGATCCAATAAGATTGTGAATTCACAGTTGCGTGAAAATTTCGTAAAGGAACGTTCGTAAGTGTCTATTTACGACGATAGATCAAAGCATGAGATTTCCATCAGAAAAGAAGAAGAAAATAAAAAAATAGAATTAGATATGACGAATTACACAAGCGTTTATTTATTACATTTATATATTTTAAAACGAAGAATCGTTTGAATCCCTATAAAACGCGACTCTATAAACTGCGTTTCATACCGAAAATTACAGAAATTCCCAATGAAAATTATATATTATAGGTTGGTCGTTCAGACCAGTTTGGTGGCTGTAAGTCTCTCACATTCGAATCAAAGGCTCTCGCACCACTCGTCCTCCTACTCCACTTCAAATTTCGCGGTGATAACTAAAGCAGAGGGATGGAGGAGGGAGAGACGGAGACGAATGAAGGAACGGGACGTGCATGTACTCGAAGGAGCAACCGCGTCGCGCTTTTCCCGCCGCGACGAGCCGCGCGGCGTGTCGGTCTCACAAAGAGCCGTATAAACGCGCGGCGGAGAGGCCTTCGACTGCTGCCGTAGGTATGTGAAAGGAGACTCGGGCTGAGATATTTCCTTGGGTAACGGGCGCGACGAGGAAGAATTCCACCTGGAGGCGAGAGAACGAGAGAGAGAAGGCGAGGCGGTCGCGCGACCGACCGGGAGAGCGAGAACCTCGCGTGGAGACGCTCGGCTCGAGAGGATAAGAGGACTCGACTCCGGTCTCCCGCGAAAGAGCGAACGAAACGAGTCTTCGAGCAGCTAGAAAAGACGAAGAGAAGGGGCTGATCGGGGTGGTTGATCTGTATGTGTATGCGCGTATATAAAAGAGAAAGACGAACGAAGAAAGAAGAAGAGAGAGAGAAAGAGAGAGAGAGAGCAGAGAGGGTAAATTTATCTGTTGGCGCCGCGCTGCCGAGAGGAGACTCTCTCACACTCTCGGCCCGCGGTTTTACTGTTTCCAGTCGCGCCGTTACACGAAACTTTTAGTCCTATCCGACCCGTTAGGATTTTCGTGTGACACGCGGCCACGCGATACATCCGAGGTTGGTAAAGGGGTTTCTTTCTTGCAAACGATTTTCAAACGTCGCGCGCTCGCGTCTGACACGACTTCAAAAACCGGTTCAACTGTGATTCTCATGGGAACCTTGTTTGAGATTTATCACAGCCACATTTGTGCGACTAGCTAGAAAATAAAAATATGAATTTATGCATTAAGGTTACAGTCTTTGAGGAAAGTGTAGATGAAATATTTCTATTCAGCAATTATTATTAGTCGACTTTTACGGGCAAAAAACTAATTTGTATTCGCCAAGATTCTTCTTGATAAATTTCGTTCTTTGGAGCGTGATTTTCCTCTATACGGTCGCTTACACGAAAGTATTTGAACGATTTGCACGCGTATTATACAACAGAAGTAAATTTTGACAACGAGACACGAGTATCGCGATTGTTTCAAGTTTGAATCAAATTATAAAATGAACATAAAAAAAATTACAAGTGCACATTTCATGGAAGCACCTAAAGAAGTATATTTTAAATAATCTATTATAAATTAGAAAATCAACATAAAAAAATTACAAGTGCACATTTCATGGAAGCACCTAAAGAACCATATTTTAAATGATCTATTATACCAGTCAATATGTGTTTACAGTAGGATCATCTTTAACACTTGAAATACGATCAGCTTGTAATATATATAACAATAAATAAGTAATATTTAAATATATATATATATATAATAACAAATAGCTTCTGTGTACATTTTCCAATTTTCCAATTTGCCAATATAACTCTGACAATCATTTTTCATTGTAATATCAATGACTGTGATGAAAAGTGACCGAGTTCTACTTCTGAAGAACAAAAAATCGAATGAGAAATCGTTGTCGATCGGACACAGCGAATGAATTATAAAAGAGAAAAAAATAAGTAAATAAAAGCAAAAATATGATCGAATAACAAGAAAATTATGATCGAGCAAAGGATAACATTAAAAGAGTAAATTCGTTGCTCGAGTAACGCCGCAACACTGTCTGAAAGTAACGGTGCACACTAAAGTCTACGCACTCGCGTGAACAATATAGAGATTTAATTGCTGCATTCGCGAAATATAATCTTCGGCGCAGGTATCACGCGGATATAACGTCTTGGTGAAACAATAGCCAGAGATCACGTAGCCAGATTCTAAATCGCGATCCATTCTAAATTTGCTGGATTTCTCGGTTAGAAACATCGAGCCAGTTAACATCGATCAAAATAACTCCATAATTCTTAAATTCCCTTAACAATACCCAAATGACATTTCAAGCGAGCCTGTTCAAGTGAGCCTTCGATCCAACATTTGTCCGATCCAACTCAAACTTTTGGAACACGTTCAGAATTTTTCAGAAGAAAGATAAAATATTCTATTTTTGTGATATTAATATTTATATTCAAATATAACTATCGTGTGTTTCATTGTATATTAAATATTATGTATTAAAGTATAACCGTGTAATCGACACAGACTGCAGATTTTCATGAGAACTTACATTTCATATTTTTAACTTGCGAAAATGACGAAGGAAAGCAGAATGTAGATAGACGTTCGTTTCATGTACCAATTTATTGCAGAAAGTTTTCATATTTCGGATTTGTTTCAAATGTGCACCACCGTTAAAGTTTTAAGAGATTTATTTCAAAATTGGAGAAAAATTCCGACAATCTTGTATGCAACGAAGACACTGTAAAACGTTGATCCATTAATAATTTAAGAAACACCGAATATTATAAATAAAAATTATCCCACGACTTTGCATTCTATTCATCCCGGCGTCTAGAAACGAAATTCCTACAGAAATATACGAAGAAAAATTAAAATTAAAATAAAAAAAAGAAAAGACCAAACATCAACTTATAAGTCGCATCGCCAATATTTATCGGGATATCTTATCGATATCTACGATCTGATATCTTGATCCGCCGGAACGATGATTTAACAGGATGAGCCGAATGGAAAAAGCAACTTATACTCTCCCGTCGAATGTCAACTAATTAATACTCCACGTTTACACGATAAAACGCGTGTTTTATTTGATCGTGTTGACGCAACAAATCGATGCCCGCTCGTACAACACTTTGTGTAATT
Organism: Tetragonula carbonaria; assembly: GCA_032399595.1. Classification (NCBI taxonomy): domain Eukaryota; kingdom Metazoa; phylum Arthropoda; class Insecta; order Hymenoptera; family Apidae; genus Tetragonula; species Tetragonula carbonaria. Next base: position 10,698,996 of record JAUCRC010000004.1, read on the forward strand.
TACGGAGAATCAGCTTCACGATCGAGCAGGCTTTGTTTGGATTTATTATATATCGATTGAACGCGATTAAATAGGCGATGATAATCCCCCAACACTTCGTCCTGTCGCTGTAGTAATCTTTCGTTTGATGTTTGTCTACCGTGGTTTACTTATTAGTAATTGAATAAATTTAAAAAAGGGATAAAAAAGGAAAAAATACTGTTTTGATTTGTATGCCTCGAGAAAAAGACAGAGATATACATACATACATACATATATATATATTTTTTTTTTCGATAAATCTCGAATTTCTTAGAGATATCGTGGATGCGAATAAGTTTCGAAATTTTTGATTAACATTCATTCCAATAAAATGATCATTCTCTTTAATTTTCCTCCGACGAAATATCTTGACGATACATCGTCTCGATTCGATTAAATATCTTATTAGAGGAAGACTGTTGTTATTGGAATTCATGTCTGCAACTTCGAAATTGAAACGAAATTTGTGCTGAAATTTTAATTTGGAAAAATTCCAAGAAATCGATATGGGAATCGCAAGGAAAGATACTGATAAGATCTTTGCGATGTTCTAGTAATTCTGCTCTGCGTGACTATTGTAATGATTCCGATGCAATTCGTGCGTTCGCGATTTTGTAGAAAGTGACCGCAAATGCGTATTGTGTAATTAATTTCGTGAATTAATTAAGCAAAGTTGTTACAATCAAAATTACGAAACTACGAAAAAAGTAAAAAATTGAATCAAGATAAAGTAACGATTTCTAACTTCAAGCCAAAGAATTCGAAAAAAAATTGTTAATAATTTTTTTTGAACGATTCGTTCGTGCATGAAACAACTATAAGAGAAAAAGAAAGGGAAATTAATAATAATAACGTATATTGTTCAAATGAAAAATAAAAAAAAGGAAGAAAATCCCGCAAAATCGATAGAAATAAGAAAAAAAGTCTCTACAATGTTGGCGGTCGTGCTGCGTGAAACTAAAGTTAGGCAGAGTGAAAAAGTGAAAAAAGAAAGAAAGAATGAAAAAGAAATAACGCGGACGTTTTCTCATTCCCACGAGGCAGCCTCGACTGAATCAAAAAGAAATCGAGCAGAACTGGACCGCGGAGGGAGAAGACAATATTTAATTGCATCGCGGTACACAATGTATCATACTTCTCGCGATATCTCTCGCCCGCGTCTATCAGATTAGGTGATTCCCATCGCGGATTTAAATAACCAAGTTGCAGAAATCTCTACGCGCGTCTCTTATGCAACGCCGTTTCGAATTATCTTTTTTGATAACTTTGTTCAATTTTGCTGTGTATCGTTGTAAATGCTTTCTTCGCCAATTCTTCTTGAAAGGAAAATCGGGAGAAAGTCGCGTCTGATGGAATTAGAATTGCCACGTAGAACTGTTAGTCGTTCGTATTCGTATCTGATTCTTTTTTCCGGAGCGTGAAATTGATTTTCAAGCAACGAGAAAAATTATATCTTTTATATTCACGTATCTGTGATATTTCTCTGTAATTATTATTATCATATTTATTATCTTTTTATTAAAAAAAAAAATTTGTTTGGTTTGTTTTGTGAAAATTCATTCTCACTGTATTATTAGTTTTCGTCGATATTGTACTTCGATACATTTACTATCTTTTTAAAATTGCTCGATCGTATGGAAAATTTATTTTGATCAAAGACAGATAATCCGTAAAGATATTAATTTTGAGTTGGTTTTAGTAGAACATTTGTACGTGCAGGAGATGATTTGAAATTATATTTCTCACCTTGATAATTTCTAAGGCGAAAGAATTAATTTAAGAAAAATTCGACGATTCTCAAGCTGCTATTTCAATTAAATTCTTAAATTCTGAATATCTATAGGTAATAGTACTGTGTATTCGATCAAGCCTAAATTCTTTAGAGTATAATCAGACTCTATGGCACAGTAAAGCAAGGGCACAGGTCAAACTACAGCGAGTTAATATTGTACAAAATATGAAATGTAATAAATATCGAAAGCACCACTATACAAAAATCTTTAAAATTAAAATTAATTTCTCTCGCGTGAGATCGGTATTCATTCAGACCTACGTGTATCTATCTACTTATTTCTCACTTAGTATATCGAATCTGATTAAATATCACTTTTCAAGAAAAAGACAGCGTTAGACGATATTCGACATATCGCTGTAGCGAGGAATTCTGACAAATCGCAAAGTTTGGGCAAGGCACTCGACAAACAGAAAGTCGCGTTAATTCCCTCGACGAACGAAAGTGGAACGGTCGCGAGTGGCCTGGGTGTGTTTTCAGAGGGGCTGATTTTCTCGCTCGTTCGACCTCAAATGCTACCGATTTTTCTGCCACCGTAAATGATACTAACTTTTCCACGACCGCAAAGAGAAGAACCACAAGTGGAGCAACGCGCCTTCCCACACGCGAACAGAACCACACGGTTATATCGATCGAACTTGTTTGTTTCTAACTTTTGATTCTTCAAAAAACGTTCGCCTGCCAAACTGCGATCGCGTTGCAAAAGGTGAGAGCTCGACCCACGATTTCGATACCTTTATGTCCAACGGGACTAAAAATCGAAAAAAATCGAAACTCGAAGATGAGAACAACTTCGCAACTAATTATAAAAGTTGAATTGACCAACATCGGTTTCTCAAAAGCGAGTAAAGTCTATTCCAGCGAGCTACTAAAGTATATTGATATACTACTGACGAGCAAAGTGTAAACGATATAACGAAATTGTACTTGCATCCTGATTTTCCTAAAAAAAAAATTTTCTACGAAAGATTATCTCCTAGAAATACACATGCAAAAGCATGCATTATCTTCTTTTGTGTTAAAATTTCCTTCAACCTCTTGACATACGAATCAAAATTCGATAAGACCGGAAAATGATGATTTGTCCGTTTGTTTTAAAATTCGCGTAAACTTGACAAAGATTAACTTTTATACTCTTATATTTATACTGCAAAATGTCATAGAACACGATACACTTGTTACACAAAATTAATAAAAAAAACGATGAAGGAAATTAACAAATTAATAATTCAACAACAATCCTTTAGGAAACGCATGACGATGATGTTAAATTTTTTCCTTCTCGATAGAAGCGATCATCGAATTTGATCGTGAACGTGAACATGAACGAGACGAGACGAGACATTCTGCAACAGATTTAAAGTGGGATTTCGTCGTTTGATTTAATAACGATCATCGCGATTGTTAGCCGCGATTTATACATGATAAATGTTGAAATCGAAGGGACTTAGCGTCGACTTGTTTTGTTCCCCTGCTGGTATTATCGTCGCGCGGAATTATTCTTGCCCATGTATGTAATTAATTAATTCGATTGTAAAATAGCTGTGCATCGAGGGTGTGTAAATATGCGATCGATTGCGTGGCCGTTTTCATTGTTTGCTCTGTTAGATCTATTTGCATAAAGGGTTCGCTCTAATGAAGTGTTTTTTTTTTTTCTTTTTAGGGAAATTCGCCGGACCGATTGTTTTACAGTAATTATACGAATTGTTGCGCATATTTCGTGCAACGTGCAAACAATATCGAAATTAATTCAAAATCAACCTGACACCGACTGCGAATGTTTGTCATTGTACGCGTATTCTGTAAGAATACCGAAAACTGCAGTAATTCACGGAATGCTCACGGAAATCTAAATCAATTATACAGGTATGTATTGTAAATTTCTAAAACTCCGAAAATCGGGAGGGGGAGGGGGGAGGGGGGGAATTCCTGGTGAATCGTAATTTTCGCGAGATTACAATTTTGAACATCTTTCGAATTTCAACACTCTCAGGCACGAGTGTGCATACGATCCCAGCATTTTTAACAAATGATCGACGATCTTGAAATCTCATAGAAAAAGTCACACGATCGAGAAAGATATTTTACTTAAATTGGAAAAAAATTAAAAAAGGATTTTACTTGAAATTTTTAAAGAATTTAAATTAAATCGCCAAATCAATCTTACACTTTCAATCGAGCCTAAACCAAATTCTATCGATCTTTCGTTCTTCGAGCAAAAATATAAAATTGCGCCGAGCATTCGTCAAATCGTGACACGTGAATCTAGCTAACACAACACCATTGCTTTGGCTCTCACATTTTGTCTCGTCACAGAACAGTACAAATCACGAATATTTTTACGCAGCCTCGTGAAAACTCGAGAACGAGAAAAAGTTCACGCGAGGGAAACGGAAAAACCGGCAACGATTCGCCGCGAAGGCCTAGCAACAGAATTTCTACCGCGTAGGTGTCGGATCTGCATCGCCCGAGCTCAAATCGACGTGGCAATACTACCTCGTTACATCGAAAAAAAAACGCATAAACGGCACCGTCCAATCAGAATGACGACAAGATGAGCGAAAGACAGAATCGAAAAATTGGTTGGTTGCGAGAAACCGGAAACCGGACGATTCCTCCAAGCGAACATCACCGGAGGAAAGTCGTCGTCGTTAAGATATATAATGAAACGAATATAATGCGATTGAATGTCGAGGCGTGAGAAGCTCTTAGCTGAAAGAATACTATGGAGAAAAATAGCTCGTGCGAGGGGAATCGATTTCTCCGTTAAATTCCGTCGAGTGTATTGCGACATCGTAGAAATTTCTTTGCCAATATATCTGTTCGATCGTTCTTCGTTTCTTTCTTTTCTCGCGGTGAAAACTGACGACTTTGAAGATAACCAAAAGAAAAAAAGAAAAAAAAATATATATATATATATATTTGTATTGATAATTCTGAGTTTTTCTGTAATTATTTGTAAGATGTATAGTAATATACTATATCTAGTCAGTGAACAAAAGGGTGCAAGTCAGAATTACTTGTTCGTAGCGTTTATAATATTTAAAGATTTTGAATGTAAAATTTGATGACACGTACTAGATTTGTGATACAACATCAGTTCAGAGGCATTCTTTTTTTAAAAATGATAATTGACATTATTTTAATCGTACTAGCCTATATTCTTGGTTAGCCCATTTATTAAATAAATGTATGTACTTTCTTTTTCAACGTACAGATATAATTGAAAAAATTAAATCTAAACAGAAATTTAAACTTATAAGTAAGGAATACTATACATTGACATCGTCTATGAAACACAAAACAAATACACAATTCTTCGTATTGTATTATATATATATATATATATATAAAATATTGTATTATATCGTACTGAATACAGATAATAATACAATGATTAAAAAAAATTTTTATGCAAATTTACATTTTTTCTGAATCGAACGTAAGAGATTCGCATGCGGAGTAACATTATGATAACGAGCTTTACATAACTTTTGCACGTTTAAATTCCTCAGGAAATCGAATTCTTCCAGAAAATGTAGAAAAAACTAGAGAAAAAAAAAAGATTATAAAAACCATGTGTTCGATCGATCATGAAGCGAGGCAAAAGTTTCACATCAATCGGGAAAACTAGAAATACGAGTTGTATGTACATATTTAGTTTAACATCGATCGAATATAAACGAATGAATTCCTTTCACCTTTTTTCCATCCGTTGTTCCACATTTTCCATTGCTGGATCAACGACATTGACTTGTTATGTAAATTACCGCGTTATATTATTGTAATGGTTTGATGAAATGACTGATGCCCGTTATCGAGAGGGAATTATTATTTGTTCAACGGGGGGAATTATAAATTAAGCGCCGAACAGGAATAATTCTACAAAGCGGATGTGTACCGTGTGAATAATTGTAAATAACGAAAGTGTTGCGAATTTAATTTAACCTCTCCCGGCGCCCGATCCTATTGCTGCGTATTTCATCGAGCTGCTCCTACGTTTTTCAACGATTTGTTTTTTACATGTATATTTCCAAGCGACAAATAATTCAATACTTCCAACGATTATTCGAAACAATTAAGCCGTATTCGAGTAATTAAATATTTGCTCGTTCCCCTCTGTCCTTCGTATGAAAAACTTGTTTCTTATTATCCGACGAGGTTAACAAAAATCAATTCGTTGATTAACATCAGGGGAGTTTCTCCTTTAATTCCTCCCACCCCCCTTTACTTTTCAATATTTCCTTATAATTCGATTAATTTCAATATTTCGATTAATTTTCTTCATTCGATTAACAGAATAAATAATTTTGGAATATTTTTTATTTATTATAGATAAGAAACAATCTTCGTCTGCAGTTGATACATCTAACTGTTTACTGATCTACTTCTTTTTTCTTGAACCTATCACGTTTAATTTTTGATTCTTCTCTCTCTCGTACGTTTTAATATTTACCCTGTCGATTCTATTCTTGAATTCTCCACACAAAGTCCAGAATATATTTTTACACGATCAGCGTCTTTCGTTCATCACGAGAGCGAATCCTATAATAATGTACGCGCATGGTGATTTAATTAGTTCCTAAAAATCAATACGTCGCAAAAGAGAGAGAGAGAGAGAGAATTATTTGCACGATGTGTGTATCGACAAATATTCAACCGTGTCAAATTTCTATCAATTTTTAACGAACTCCTATGAATCTTTCGCGAAGTTCACTTTGAAAACTCACTCCTGTTGAAAACAATAGCCAAAACCGAATTGAAAAAAAAAAAAGTAAAAAAAGAGGGAGATGATAAACTCGAATAGACCGAGCAATGTTTCGTGGCGGCTGGAAATTGGAAGAGAAAACAGAGGAAAAAAAAAAAGAAAAAAAAAGAGCTAAAAAGGATCGTTAAAATTTTCGATACAAAGACCCGGTTATTTTATATAATGCGCGTTAATTTATACTCGTTACTCTCGCGTACTTTAATTAGACTAATTTTCTTCGAATCAAGCGGAAATTTGTTAAATAAAAATTGTTCTAAAATGTTCCAATTAACATTCGGAAAAGAACGAATGCGCATGAAATGAAATGACATGTCCAAAGTTATTTTTATACGCGTGTTAATTTACGCTTCGCTGCCTGTTATATTTCAATAAAAAAAAAATATATATGATATGTTACGATTTTTTGATCGCGTTTATCGACATGATATCAACGCACGCGTGTTACTGCAAAATATAGTAAATTTCAAAATTAATATTAAATGTATATTTCGTTAGTATGCATTAACTCAAAAATCTAGAGTCAATCTTTATTTTTCGAACGAAACGAGCTTGTTCGTAGGTTTTTCTCTGAGGAACAAGAATATCATAATTACGACTCCGATCGTTAAATGTAATTAATCAAGTTACATACAATTTAATTAATTCGTTCTCATGTGCCACGTGTGCTTCTTACAACACAATTAATTGAAGAAAATGACATTATACGAATAAGATGTTTATTTACTAAACGAAGTCGTTGTTTCTTTTAATATTTTATAACCTACTCCAATTTTTCGAGCGGGAGCAAAAAAAAAGAACGTTGCAGAAAAGAGAAAAAATAACTCGAAGAAAAATTGGTTTCACACGAAAAAATAAATATAAAGTAAGCAGACGTAACAGAAGAAAAACATACGCGAATGGATGTAATAAAATTTCTGTTTGCAATTTTATTGATATGCCTGTGGGATTTTGATTTTGATTTTGATTTTGATTTTGACGGAATAAAAAAGAAAGCGGGAAAATTCATTTTGTTCCGTCGCTTAGAGAAAGTTAATATAATTCTCTTCTATCGAAAAAAACAAACAATTTTCATTGACTCCATTAAGCAAATAGCATTTTCTTTTCTGTTTTTTTTTTTTTTTTGTTTTTTAGTACGCATAGCTTTCTTTCTATCTTGCAGTGATATTCATTGAATCGAGTTTAATAGAATCTACTCGCACCCTAGCCACTGTTGAACTGAATTTTTCTGAAACAAAGCATCGTAGAACAAAACTTTTCCCTCCCGAATTTTTATCATATTTTTTTCGACGAGAAATTACTATTTGAAGTGTCGAGTGTATTGGATATATTTCGATTTAAAAAAAATAGGATAGAAGTGAAGAAACAATTTTACAGTTTTACGGTTGTTCGATAATTTTTGGAATTAATTAATATTGATCCGTTGGAAGAGACTTCACTGGAGGAGAGATTTTTTGGACAAGTGAAGAATATTTTCTTCGAGTTTGAAGACCTTTCCAGTGTAATTCCAGTGTAAAAAGACTTGCGCAATTTTTTTTTTTTTTACTAAGTTTTACAAATTCCTTTCATTACCAACTTGCAAAACTGTAAATTAAAATCTTTTACTTTTACTAAAATTACAACGTTAGAATCATAAATTACAACAAGCTTTCATTTACCCGATAAAAGTTACAAGTGAAACGCTCAATATTTTCCGAAATTACAAATTACGTTATAAAAATGCTAATAAAAAATAGTTGCTAGAATTATAAACGAAATGCCTCACACATTTACCAAGATTATAAATTGCAGAAATTCAAGAGAATTCCTAATATTTATTAAAATTTCTAGTCAATCCAACGATCGCGTTAATTTCTTCACACCCTTGGCTGCGGACAGTTAATTTACGTTCTATAAAAACGTTATAACCATTCGCGAAACTGTTAATGACTGAAAAAATAAATGTGAAATCTTTATTAAATTTCCCAACCCTGAGAAAATAAATACCAATTATCATAACGCAAGTGAAAAATACAATGAAATTAAATTAAATTTCTTTGTTAGAATTGAAATTAAAAATTCGACTCCCCTCCCCCCCCCCTGAAGAGGTGAAAACACGAAAATTTTGTGTTTTAACGTCGTTCTCGAGTGCAGTGTGTGTGTGTGTGTGTGTGTGTGTGTGTGTGTGTGTGTGTGTGTGTGTGTGTGTGTGTGTGTGTGTGTGTGTGTGTGTGTGTGTGTGTGTGTGCTTGCGCCGGTCAGCCAGATCGTCTACGATGCCAGGTGAACGGTGCAACGATCGAGAAAGTAACTGGTGATTCTGGCCGCTTGCGTAACGAGTTTCATGGACTGCGAACTCGCGCCGAGCTTTTTCAAAAAGCTTGCGTAACGGCACGTCTTAAAGAAAACATTACCTAATCACTCAGGGAATTTCTATCTCCTGTCTTCTAATTCTCACACGCGAATCGTGTGCCAGTGTTCGAAGTTGGTTTTCACCGCGGTAATTATTCAACAAAAATAAAACCGATCGATCGTTCTCGGATTCTCGAAGAATAATTCATTTTTTTTTCTTTTTTTTTCGAAGAGGAAAATCGATCGCGAAGGAACGTCGAGCGGATCACATTTTGGAAAGTTGGTTCATTACGTACGGAGGAAATTTTCGAAATTGTGAATTATTCTGAGAATCTCGAGTTAAAATAAACTAATATTCCTTTTAATTTATCCTCGCGTGGATTTCGAATTTTTAAAACTGTGAATGTTTCTTTTTCTTCTTTTTTTTTTTTTTTTATTTTGAAGAGTATCTTCGAAATCACGAACGATCCTAAACATTTTACGTCGAAGAACGTTTCTTTGGAGGAGAACCTTATTTTATGTGGGAGGGGATGTTGATTTAATTCAAGAAATTATAAATTATCCTGAAAATTTGGTCAAAAAAAGATTAAAGAAAAAGCGATTCAAATCTTCCGATTGCTGAACATATATTCCGATTCTGCGTTTCGTTAAATTTTGCAGCACATATTTTTATGATCGTCGTAAAATTCGTTTGATACGAGCAATGAATGTTTCCATAGAATCCTATCTTACGCGATAGAGATGATTTTAGAAAATTCTTTCATCGAAAGTTTATGAAACTTTATATACATCTTTATTTAAACAAAAAATTAATTTTCTACATTTACTGACGTTGCCTGTCGATTTCATTTATTGACAAAAATACTTCGAACTTCTTTAAATTCCTACTGAGACAACTACAAATAGAAAAATACAATTACTCTGTTGTTCTTCCTTGTAAATCTCCTCTTCTAATTTACACACTCGATAAAACATTAGACGACAAACAAAGATTTCCCCGGCCATTATTAATTCCTCCATTTCAAAATGAAGATAATCCCCGTAATCTTCGCGAATCAATCATTCATCGATCTTTAATCCATGCGAAAGTTCTTCGTTTCTCGCGCAACTAAATATTTCATTTTAGATAAATTTTGAAAACATTTCACGTGGTATATGAAAATTATATGTATAAAAAAAAAAAAGATATTCGACGCAAAATTCGAAACGAATTCGATACGCGTATCGGAGCCAGATGCAAAGCACGGTTCATTCGATCTGACCAACGAGGCGTATTGTCGTCCGCGTTTCGCTTTCTCGCCAGGAATCCGACGATCTTGTCGAGCCGCACAAGTACACGTGTCTCGTGCACCTGTACCACGTTATGTACTATATAGTCCATCAACTACTTCACCACATACCGCTCTGCCCACCCCTGTGTGTGCCTATGTAACGCGGTGTGGTCCCGGATGAAGAAGGAAGCTTGTTGCTTCTCTTCTAAAAAGAGTTTGGTTTATCGTCGACGATGCCGAGGATCTGCAACTGTTAGAGTCATCCACCGTCCTTCACACGAGAAACATAATCTTGTTGGACATCTTTTTACGACTTTGGTGAACATTGGATTAAATGGGAAATTTGAACTTGTGCGTAGAATATATGTGTGTGTGTGTGTGTGTGTGTGTGTATGTGTGTGTGTGTGTGTGTGTGTAATATGCACGAAATTATATTTGAAATACAGTAAATATTAGATATCGTTGCTGATGTACGATGCTCTTAATAAAATTTTTAACATTTGCAATCTTCGTAAGTGAGATTATCAAGGACAGTATTTTTAATGTTTCTTCAACAAAATTTCCTTGCCCAATCAATGACTAACTAGGAACTTTTCACTTAATATCAACAACTATTAAATGATTTAAAGTCAAAAAAACCGTGAATTTTGTTCACATTTAAAAGAAATAAGTTTGCAAGTGTTAATTTTGCAATATATTTGGTCACGATGGAACAACTGGTGAGAAATGATTATAAATAATTTTGAGGATCCTTTCCCACCTACAGCTCTCCGAAACCATTTCAATAGATAATCGAAATCATTTTCCACATTATTATTAAAAAAAAAGAGAAAAAGAAAGAAACTTATCGTGACAATAATACTTTCTTCAATGGTTCTAATTTAGCTGCCAATTCATTCATCGACGGACATGAATTGATTATAAACTTAAAACCGAATCTACTTTCGTTAATAGTCAATGCCAGTATCTCCAACTGAAATATTAACAAGTGCTCCTAGCCAGACAATCTGACGTCATTCGTCATTAAATTTCTATCTTTGCCCGCGTGATCCAGTCAATGACGTTAGAACACGCGTTTCTAATACATGAAACATCATCAAATCTGCTCTCTAATTTTTCGCAGCTTCAGTAACTTCTGGATTCGGTACGTTGTTAATTAAAAATTGTCTTTTCACTTGACTTTGCAGATAAATATAGCAAGTTTTCATTAAAATGAAATATGTTAATAAAAAAATAAAATAATTTTTCTCGAGATCTTCCAAGACTGTCGAAATTTTTCTTAAATGGAGACTGCACGTTCTTGTTACTACGGTATACTATGACAATTGAAGCCAAGACGAATCGAATGATCTGTGATGCTTACACTAACACTACGATGCAACTTTCACACGATACTGAGATACAAAAGATTCATCAAAAGTTAGACAAATAACGTTGGAACAATGTATATTCTACGCTAAATTAGCACGATGTCAACGATACATGCAAATAACTTACGTTAAGGCCCATTTCCAAAGAAGAGTAAGAAACCATGATAGAAAGATGTTCATCCACGGACTGCAACTGTTGAAACGAAACAGAAGATCCACTAAGATCCCTAAAAACAGTCGATATAACATAATCGCGGAACGATCGCGTGATGCGCAATACGTCGTTTGGAAGAAATTTCAGCGCGTGTTGTCGAAACCGAAGGTGAAATCGGACTGATTCGCGTCTCCACAAATTCGCTTCGATTCTATTGTCGCAGTTCGAGGACGATAAACACGTACTTACGTACTGCGTATTGCTTTCATTCGTTTCCACGAAAGAATTATTTTCATTCGTATTCACGAATCGTGGACGGAGCCAGCATCGTTCACGTAGCTTAGGACTTTGTTTTGGAAAAGTTTTCGTTACTCATACAGGTAGATAGGTACAAATGTACACGTGTGAAAACTGTGTGCGATGACTGATATTTTATTTTTGGGGACTTTCTAATCACTCTCTTCTCGTGAAATTCATGGCGATTTTCTTGTGGAATTTTCAGTGATTTCTTTGTAAAGTTTATACACGATTGTCTTTTACTTATAACGATTTCGTCATTTTTAATGATTCACAACAACTTCCTCGTGGAGTTTATAATAATTCCTTCGTGAAATTCGGAACGATCTCTTTATAAAGATTTATAATAACTTCTTTGTGCAATTTATTCTGCTGATTACAAACACAACATATTACGATTGAAATTACTTTTTATTAACTCATCGTACGTGTATCAACGAGAAGAAATTACAGATATAATTTCGATATAACTACGGTACTTGCAAGAAATGTTTGTGAAATTCTTGTTCGGAGCGATTCTCCTCTCAAAGTTGACTTTCGTCGATTTTTTGACTCCGCCAAAGTCCTCTTACGGTAAAAATATTGAATCGTAGAAATGGCGTACACGCGTAGAACGGAACGAAAGCGAGCGTGCTCGATGTAGCAGGAGATCGGTACGCATAAATCCCGATAGACAGCGTGGAGAGGAAACAATCGACGTGGTATCGAGGCGAAACCGCAGCCGCCAACTAGAAACTCGCTGAAATCTGTTTCCAAAAAATGATTGCAGCCCTGACCACCGGCAACAACCTGTTCCCCAATGACGTGGCAGACCTGAACTACGCACTCTCTCTCTTTCATCGCCACCCTGTTATCGCCTGTGGTTACGTTCTCTGATCGTCCACGGTCTCTCCTGTTTCGTTTCGATCAAAAAGAGACACACCGTGTAACATCGAAAAAAGAAAAAAAAAAAAAAGAGATGAGAAAGTAAAGAAAGGAAAGTCGACGATGACGATGTTGTCTTATTGTTAAACCGTCTGAGATTTTAAGATGAAATATCACGGATGAACTGATTACGAGTATGTGTCTATTATATACGGAATGACAAATCCATTTCCAATACGAACAAACGACTGACGCCTGATAAGCATCAGCCAATAATTATTTCTCGTGTGCATGGATCTATTAAGATCTAACGCTGCAACACGAATTTTTTTTTCGAATTTGTTTCACGTTCCAATTTCTTCAACCGCCTGGTTTGATTGATCGATTAAAAAATTGAATCGACGAGGAAGTCCCAGGCTGGATATTTTGTCACAATCTCGATTTGCACTCTGGTCAAAATGACTAATTATTGGCCAACAATTTTTGTATAGATATAAAACAGTGTATTTTTGAAGATCTCAATGAGCTTTTGTAAAAATACATAAATTTAAGCTTGTATATCCTAATATATTGCATTTACAAAGATTTTCTACGCCTTTTACTTTAATGTCTCTGATGGGAATTTCATGCTAGTTCCAGCGTTAAGAATGATAGTTTTAGAGATTCGTGAAGCCAACAACCATAGTACAACCTATTTTATCAGATGTGTCTATACTCATATTTATGTACGTGCGCACGTGCCTAGTCAAGTTTTTTTGTATTTTTGTGCACAATATTAACTACAGAACAACAAATACACAGTTACCATCCAAGATTCTCTCTCTACGTCGCGCTCTTTAAAATTCAGCCTGATCATCCAATACACTGTGCTCTTCATCTATTATTGCTCGTATCCGCGTGTATTTATGCAACTATGCATGACCGAGCCGTGCAACCGAATTCACCGCTCTGTTTACTTTGCACGTATGTATCTGCGACGATGGATGATTTCTCTGCGAGGAATAACTGATTGCGTAGATTTTTCTAAAGTTAGTTATCAAGTTGCTCGAGGGAAAGAGAGAGAGAGAGAGCGAGAGAGTTGAAAAGGAAGTGGCGAAGTATTGATCAACTGTTGCGTAATGGTTTTACCACTCGCACATCGTGATGCTGATCGACAGATTTGGGCTCGATGTATTCCCTTTGGAAACAAAAACTTTTATATCAGACCTTTTCTCTCATTGAATATTTTAGACTTTCGTAAAGTCGAAGAGAGAGAAAAAAAAATCAGATCTTTCATTCGTTGGATTTATTTTATAGAATTATCCTCTCTCTCAGTTCTCTTTTTTTTCTTTCTTCTCTCTCGCCGAATTATTTTCTCACATATATTTTCGACTTTTTCTTGGCGTGTTGCAATCGTTGAAAGAAACGGATTATATTCAAGTATTTCAGTTCGAAATAAAATAAACTTAAGAACCGGGTCTCGAACAAACCTCGTCCAAGGCTTTCAAAAGGGTTACAAGAAAGATTTATATAAATATAAAGAAACCACTGTTGTTATATCGCGCCATTATAAGAAAATAATGTTGAAATGGTGTCAGAGAAGTGCGAAAAACAAGATGTGAAAAGAAAGGGTATAAAAAAAAAGATGAGAGAGAATAATACTTAAAGGGTAGAGAGTAGTGTTGTTTTAAATATAAACTTGTTTGAGGAGCACGTTTTATGAAATTTTTATGAATGGAAGAATACGTAATTTCAGTTTTAGTTTCGTTTACACGCAATACACGTGATATTATAATAACTAGGATATCAGACAAAATAAAGCCACGACTAAACGCTCTTTCTGCGTGCAAACATTTTTTGCGAGAGAATTTATTTCGTCTGTTCTTCGTATTACGAAATAACACTGTTACCTCTAATAACAGTAATTCGCAACAATTCATTGCAATAAAAATATCATCTTATTTTCCTTATTAATGAATAGCATAACGAAGACGTGAATATTTAAATCAATTTTGTATTTTTATTGCGTTTATCAACTTTGTTGTATCTTTTCAATTATACCTTGAACTGAAATTAAAATTGAAATATACAAAATTTAATGATTACTTTAATTTGATCGACTAATTTTTTACATTGATTTTCTAATTATTTTCATACGATTAAAAGACTCATATCCGATTAATTTTTACCGCATATTTATAACATCCACATTTATAGCATAAACTTTAAAAAAAAAATGAAAGTAATTCACAAGAAAGTAATCGATTACGAAAAAGTAAAACTGACCTAGGCGTAGTAAATTTTAATCAATAAATATCAATTAACAGAGGCAGATACGAACAGTTAAAAATAGCGATACACCTACTTCATCAGCTCGCCTAATGATATCAAGCACGAAATTAAATTTATGACACATTATATCGGCGCGTATCAATTAAAGCAATTATTTAATGTTGCGATCGTTATTTATTGTCGTTCAAATGTTTGGAATTGGTCGTATGGAAAATAATTCCCGAAGCATAAAGATAATCCCACGCTGTTCTGTGTACGATGATTGACATTATTCGTGACAATTCACAATTCGTGAATGTTTTGTATTAAAAAAAAAAAAAAAAAAAAAAGAAGAATAAAGAGAACGACAGGTAAAAAAGAAGAAAAAACGAAGGCAAACACGAGTGTTGTACAGATGTTAAAAATCGGATTCGATTTGATGGGAGCGCGCGTAAACGTAAAGTAGTCTAATTTGAGAGACGATATCGAGGGTCATAAATTGCCTTTTAATCGACAAGTTTCGCGAAATATTTCGGGGTGAGATATGAATTGTCGTTTAATTCGTATATCGCTTTAATAAGTTATATAGCTTTGTGCGTGTGCTTCGGTTAATTTAAAAAAAAAAAAAAATACTAATAATAAAATGAAACGATGAATGCCGAAATGAATGGCCGCGATTCGTTTCATCATTTTCATTTAGGAATTAAACGAAATTGATAGTAATCGAGGTTAATTTTACACGCTGCACCTCTCGACGTCGTTTCACGTTTTTTTGTTTTGTGTGAATGTTTGAAATCTACAACGGTGAATGACGAACGATATTTTTCAACGCGTATGCACATGAAAATTCTAAATGTTTAAACGATGCACGTGATCGTAGTACTTTGTACAAACTTGCCGAGGAACGACGTCGAAAGAAATCGTTCGCTGTTTTAAATCGCACTCTAAATTTCATTGCTTATTTATTTTAAATTTTATTTCATTATTTCTTTGTTCTTTTATATTTAGTAGCGTTCGTTTTATTTTTAGACATACGGAGAAATATTACTCGCGAACATTATCGCGTGTACCTTTTTTTTCTTTATGAAAATAGTTGAATTTGGAAAACTTCTGACTGTTTTACGTTACGCATATATCACGCAATACTGTTGGAGAATCCACAAAAACACTCTTTTCGAATTCTCCATAAATCTTCAACATGAAGAAAAAAAAAAAAAATTCCAATCCTCCAAGAATTAAAAGAAACCTCGAATCTTTCAATCTTCCGAACTTCTCCAGAACCGAAAACAAATTCCTCCAAACATATTGCATCTCTCTGCTAGGCAAACTTCGTTCACACAAACTTTCTTTCGCATCTCTCTGGGAAGCAACGTGCGTAATCAAGACGATCAAATTTGTCGATCCACTTCCAGCGGAAGCGCGATAAAAATTTCTATGGTTGAAACATCTCGTTTCTTCACCGAGGACTCACCAATACTTCCAAGCTAACTACTTAGTACTCTTTTCTCATTCACAGACACTTCGGTGAAACATTTACTTCTCCCTTCCCCCCACTTGGTGCACACATTGGTCTGTGCACACAAAGCACACGGTACTACACACGTAAAAGTATGCGCGTGTAGCAGCAAGGTCGCGTAGAGTGTGCCAGAAAGTGTTAGACACGTGGTTTATCGTGCACCTTAATCAATGAACAGCGGACCGAGTGAATGAACCGAATCGTGTCTAAAGTATATGCACGATGATTTCGATCGCAATAACGATCGAGGCTTGTTACGCAACATGGCAGAGTGGTTTCGCGAAAGTATTTGAACTTTTGTGTTTGCACGCTGTGTGTGCAATACGAGCACGCGTTGCAACTTCGTTGCAATACTAATCTTTGTGCAATTTTATATTTTGTACAATTTACAAGTTTCAAATATTTCGTATATAAAATTTTACATAATTTGTTTGCAAATATTTCCTATAAAATTTTATGTATTTTTTTTCTTTTTAACACAGTTAAGGTATTACGAATGTAACATAAATTTGAGAATGTATGTAGAAATTGGAAGACGCTTGTATATTGTTACAAACAAACGAAGATCGCGAGAGCAAAAATTTATAATTTCTAAAGTTTACGTTCTCTTTCCCAATTTATGTGAACTTTTAACCAAATACTGATTCAAATAAATGATTCACAAGAGTGCTATTACTATTAATTCAGAAATAATTGTTGTAGAGATAAAAGGATACTATATTCTCAGAAAGGATTCAAAAAACTATAGGACAGAATCTAAATTAATTATTGTAATTTAGTTAAAAGTGGAAAATTTCAGTCGCTGGCCTTAATTTCAAGTTTTCCTCGGAAGTTTTTTCCGCTTTATATGTACGTTTTTTGTTATTATTTTTAGAGAGTTAAATTCTCTATTCCTACATCTGCATTTTTAATAAAATAATATTAGTTCGAAGGAGTAAATACTTAAAAAATCGCCGATTAAGATATATTTAATCTAACGAATTTAAAAATTCGTTAGATTTTTTTCATTTAAAAACTGTCAACTGCCAAAACAAGACCAATCGGAAAAAGTAAATGGTCGGTTTATTTCACTTTCCCATTGAATGATTAAACTACACCGTTTAAACTTTTAAACTTTTTAAACTCTGTCGATATTTTACATTTTAGCCTCGGCAAAGAGCTAATTTAACGTTATAACACTAATCGAAATTCAATCGCTCAGATCGAAAGAAAGAAAAACTCTTGAAAGAGAAAACATTAAAAGAAATAAAAAAAAGAAAAAGCATTAGTCCGCGTAAATGAAAAGAACAGAACGACACGAAAATAAAAGTTAAAGTGCATCCGTCGAAGCTCTGTATTAATCCATTAATTCGATTCAAAGTTGTGAAATCGTAGTTCGTGTTTCTTAGATCTACGCTCGAAACGAAATTTTAAACTGTTCCGTTGAAAAGTGTTAATTTTCAGAACAGGACCGATGCAAGCAAGAATCGTTGAAAATTTCACAATTAAACTTGTTCTATTAATATTTCGCACTTGTGCATTCCAAATTGGTTCCTCGATCATTTTATTAATGGTTTCATACTTGAACTCTAAAAAAGAAAAAAAAAAAAAGAAAAAAATAATAGCTAATTACAACTAGTGAAATTTCGAATTCAATCTAGAGAAAGAAACTTGCTCGGAAGAGCAAAAAAAAAAAAAAAGAAAAAACGCTAAAGGGAACTGAAAGGAGAGACGTTAAAGAGAAATTAGAAAAAAAAAGAATAAAGAAAAAGAGAGAGAGGAAAGCAAGGTCAAGCGTAACAATCACGCAGCAGCATCAATCGACGTAAATTAGAAAAACAGAACCTCGGACACGAAAATAAAAGTTGGAGCGTGTCCGTGGAAGCTCTCCCGCGGCTTCCTATCGTTGGAGGAATCAATCAAACGAGTGCAATCGAACGATTTCATTCTCTCTCTCTTTCTCTCTCTCTCTCTCTCTGTCTGTCTCTCATCCTCTTTCCGTTTTTCCTTGGGAAAAAAAGAGAGAAAAAAGGACCGGTCGCCGGGTACGTCTCTATTTGTTTCACGTTGATTGATCGAGGGATCGACAGCTCGATTCTCGGACGAGGTCGGTCGGGAACAGCGGCACGTGGCACGTTAAATATGGTAAACGAGCGACGTGACAGCGACCACCACATCACCACACGCCGAGGTCCAGTTTCCTTCTCTTTTTTCCATCTTCGTTCTTTTTTTTCTCTCCCCCTCTTTCGCTTTACACGAGTAAGCGGCGTCGCAAAGCGCATTCCCCCGGATATATATTCCCGCCACACGCGAATCCCGCTTCTTGCAATAGCACGCGGTTTTGTCAAGGGCGATATCATCATCGATCGATCCATCGGCGGTGCACGTTCGTCGATCGAACGAATCGATTCAGTCACGTGCGCCGAAGGAAAGCCACGACGCGCATTACTCCTCGAGTTTCATTCACGAATCTTTCGCGACGTAAGGCACAGCTAGAGAGAAAGACAGACAGAGAGAGAGAGAAGTTAACGAGCAATCGGTGAAACTGCACGCCGTGGCTTATCATTTCACTCGCGAATGAACTTTGCGACTGTCGTATCGTAGTTATTATATTTCTAGCTGCATTGTAACAGATACTCTGTTGTAGCGTGAAAGAGAAAGAGAGTATGAATGTGACGCGAGAAGCGCGATGTTGGCATTTTCCTTTTTGAAAAAGAAGAGAGAGTTGGAAAACGGAGTCGATTGGAGTCGTGAAAAATCGATCGGAGTCGAGAGAGAGAGAGAGAGAGAGAGAGAGTTGTTGAAAAGAGTCGAGATTGTGTTGTTAAAAATGAGTTTATCTGAGTTGTTAATCTGTGTTCTCTGTCTTTCCTAATTGTCTATTGTTTCATCACTAACATTGTTATTAAATAAATATCATTTATATTTTATCTCTACAATATGAACGTTTCCCTTTTTTTTTTTTTGTTTTGTTTGTTTCTAAGTGGCGTAAGTCATTTTGTTTTTAAATCGTACTTAGAAAAATTTTGTATTTTAATTGTATTTTGCATGTTAATTGCACTTTTTGTCTCGGTTATAGTTATATTGTTCTCAGTATAAATAACTTGGCATGTTCTTCATCGCTGTGAATGTGACTTGTGCCACATTCAAAATAAAAATGATATGACAATTAAACTTATATTTATATAAATTCATATTTTTATAAAGATTTGAATTGTTTCGATGAAACTGCGCACTTCATTTATACACTAATGTCTTATATTAAATTCGGTTCATACAGAACCAGACGAGGTCTGCCGTGTAATTTTAAGAGTCTTGCTAATTAAATTGTGATTTACAGTTGCAGTTAATCTAGAATCAAAAATCTTTCACGTCATTTGAAAGAAGTTGGCGTTACTCACGAAGAGATATCTCAAGTACAGAGAGTAACAATTTGTCAAAAGAAACGTTGGAAAATGATTATTTAAAGTAAGCAAGAAGTCAAATATCTGTGATTGATTCTTAAAGTTAAAATGATGTCTTTTTTCATCTCTTCTGATTTCCAATTTCTTACTCTTTCAAACTATAACAAGTAACCTGCATAAAAATTTAAATAATTCTCAATTCTTTTTTTTTCATTCAGCCCTCTTCTTAAAATTAAACTCACTAAACTATTACTTCCACAAAGAGATCGAATGTCCATAACTAGCTCTTGAAATTACGATAACGTTTACGATGAGTTTTTGAATGAATTTTATCAATCCTCAACTTCGTTCGCGAAGTTCACTAAATATATATGATTAACAATAAAATAAAATCAAAATTAAAATAACGTTGATACACGCGCAACATCGATATCCTTAAATAAATTCCACCAACTCCTCACTTCATTTCATTCAATCCTGTCTTTACAATTAAATCCAATGCCATTACAATTGTAATAATTGAATATTTGATGTAATAATGTAATAATTAAATATTTTCATATTAATAATATTTTTGATACGTTATACATCATACTAAGAATTGATTAAATTTTATCATTTAAGTAACAAAATAATAAAAAAAGTAACGGCAACATCGAGCAAATTACTCGCAATTTAAAAGTTAAAAGTAACAAAAATGTAAAATCGAGAATGATATATAATTTTCTGCTATATCACTTTAAACGACAAACAAATTATAAAATTACACGCACAACTGAATGTGCAATGATAAACAATAAAAATTGTTCAATATTTAAATTCAATTGCTCAAAGAGAAGATTAAATGAAATGAAGAACTGCCGGTTCCTACGACGAAAGAAGTTGAAATTCCTGAAATTACGACAATACACGACAGTATTGTTCTTAAATAAATTCCATCGACGGCCAACTTTGTCGGTGTTCGATCCCTCGTCTTGCAATTAAATTCAATCAACAGTTATTTCCACAATGAGAAAAATATTCAACCAGAAAGGTCCCGGATAATTAGCATAATAGTCGTTAACAGAAAATTGCGAGAGACCGACGCGGCGTTACACGCTCTCGCTCGCTGGTAATCGAAAAAGAGGAGAAACAAAACGAAGGAAAAACAGGTAAAATCGCGGTTGGCGGCGCGTTCGTGTTGGTTCAGTAGTTATTCCTTTTTACACGGTGGAAGCGCGAACGTCCTTCCGCGTGATTACGGAATCTCACCTGTTGCCGGCCATTACTTCTGCCGCGGATTACGTAACAATTATTACGACAATCGATTACCATTTTATCGAGGTCACGGATGGATACTGAAATCGATATAAACTAGATAACAGCGCGTTCGCCCACGTGCGCCGTAAACTCTTCCGTTTGTTATACGTACATATCTGATGATGTACCGAGTTTAATGACACCGAGTTGCGTAAGTTCGATGACAAATCGGTTGATCACTGATCGAACGCGCGAATCACAATACCGAAAAGCTATTAACTCAATTAACTTCGAATCACGAATTACATTATACGCCAGAGTATAAATTTAATTTATTAAAATTAAGAGTATCGAATTAATTACATCGAAAAATTTCACCGAAATAACTGTACTAAACTAAATCGACCAAAATTTTGATCAAGATTTCCCAAGACCGTCGAAATTTTTCTTAAATGGGGACTGCACGTTCTTGTTACTACGGACAATTGAAGTCAAGACGAATCGAATGATGCTTACACTAACACTAACACTACGATGCAACTTTCACACGATGCTGAGATATAAAAGATTCATCAAAAGTTAGACAAATAACGTTGGAACAATGTATATTCTACGCTAAATTAGCACGATGTCAACGATACATGCAAATAACTTACGTTAAGGCCCATTTCCAAAGAAGAGTAAGAAACCATGATAGAAAGATGTTCATCCACGGACTGCAACTGTTGAAACGAAACAGAAGATCCACTAAGATCCCTAAAAACAGTCGATATAACATAATCGCGGAACGATCGCGTGATGCGCAATACGTCGTTTGGAAGAAATTTCAGCGCGTGTTATCGAAACCGAAGGTGAAATCGGACTGATTCGCGTCTGCACAAATTCGCTTCGATTCTATTGTCGCAGTTCGAGGACGATAAACACGTACTTACGTACTGCGTATTGCTTTCATTCGTTTCCACGAAAGAATTATTTTCATTCGTATTCACGAATCGTGGACGGAGCCAGCATCGTTCACGTAGCTTAGGACTTTGTTTTGGAAAAGTTTTCGTTACTCATACAGGTAGATAGGTACAAATGTACACGTGTGAAAACTGTGTGCGATGACTGATATTTTATTTTTGAGGACTTTCTAATCACTCTCTTCTCGTGAAATTCATGGCGATTTTCTTGTGGAATTTTCAGTGATTTCTTTGTAAAGTTTATACACGATTGTCTTTTACTTATAACGATTTCGTCATTTTTAATGATTCACAACAACTTCCTCGTGGAGTTTATAATAATTCCTTCGTGAAATTCGGAACGATCTCTTTATGAAGATTTATAATAACTTCTTTGTGCAATTTATTCTGCTGATTACAAACACAACATGTTACGATTGAAATTACTTTTTATTAACTCATCGTACGTGTATCAACGAAAAGAAATTACAGTTTCGATATATAACTACGGTACTTGCAAGAAATATTTGTGAAATTCTTGTTCGGAGCGATTCTCCTCTCAAAGTTGACTTTCGTTGATTTTTTGACTCAGCCAAAGTCCTCTTACTATAAAAATATTGAATCGTAGAAATGGCGTACACGCGTAGAACGAAACGGAAGCGAGCGTGCTCGATGTAGCAGGAGATCGGTTGTTATTAGTTCGAACTACATCATTTCCCGTTTGACCGACGACTCGTTCACCTGATCGCATCTAATCAAAAGCCCGGTGTTGCAGGACAACCTACAAACGCGAGCATTATGCAACGGCGAGATAAATGTTGTCGGGTTTCTGTTTACGCGGCAAGAAGCGAGCATATTACGAGATAAAAACGCGTGCCTCTAACACGTCGAAATGCAACTGCAGATATACAAGAGGCAAAGAAAGGTACGCGAAGCGGTAATCCCATTTAAAAAACGGCGAACGTGTCGAGCCTCTGAATGAAGATATATATATCGATAAAAATGTTTCGAGCATTACGATTCCACTACCGCGAGATTTCTCCGCGCGATAACTGCTGTAATGACTGCTATCCGTCATTCTATAAGACGTGACTGTCATTAGATATTCCGCCGGCAAACGTGTCATTAATCCGATTCGATTGGTCGATAGAGAAGTGAAGAGGCAACCGCACGTGCCGTGACAAATGCATACATACGTCGAACTCGTATCGTCGTCACGACGACTTTGTCTTTTCTTGTCTGACGGTTCCTCTCGTGTGCGTGTGTAAGTTTAGAAAATGTGTGTGTGTGTGTATGTGTCTAGTAATTTAACGAATTTAATTCGTTGAAAATAGGTACATAGTTGGTAATTTGTACACGCTTCCGTTCATAAATTTTGAATATCTTTTCTTCTCGAGAAGAATGAATTTTTTTCGGCAAGAGAAATACGTAGTTGATTAAGTAATTGATTAAGCCAGATTGCGAATGTTTATACATTTTATTGTTGCGTGTTCAAGGGACATTTTATTATTGTGAATTCAGAGACACCTGCTTATTTATCATGGATAATCAAATTTCTTAATCGCTCGTGTATTTCTGTAATTCTCAATATGATTAATATATTGTCAACAGATTTCGCAGATTCTTCATCGTATAAAGTATCAATTTTCTTAGTTCTGGAACAAAAGTGTTTCACGATTTTTAAGGATGTATACACAATTTTATAAAACTTACTTCAAAATAATTTATAATACTACCAATACCGACAACTGAATATCAACGAAGTAATAAGTTACGGATTATAAACTTTTCATTTGTAACATCGTAATTTCGCGTCATATAGCGTGACGAGATAATTCTTGAAATTTATTCGTTAAATTCCATTCATTTTAACATCAGAGTAAAAACTGTTTCTCTTTAATGTCTCTTCTAGGAATTTTCAAATTAAATTAATAATAAAAGACCAAGATGACTTTAATAGAATTACCTCAGATGTTGTGAAAGTCCATAATATGGACTAGTAGAATATAGTAGATATCATTTGATCGTGTGTATTAATAAATAAATTGATTGACATTAAACAAGAGAATTCCTAGAGTTCGAGATTTGAAATGGCAGCCGATTACTGTCAACAATTAGAATTAATCCCACACCGAGAGGCACTTAATCGTCAATTAAGAATCCCGTTGAAATCAAGATCGCAAACGTCGCTCGATTGTTTCTCCGTGTTTCCCCGATACGTGCGCTATTAATCCGGTTTACGATCGATCGATCTGGATCGAGATAGTTGACAAGTGCGGCACGTGCCGCGGTAAATATGGCAAATGACTCAATCGGAGCTGCAAGTCGCGATGTTTGTCGCGAACTGTTTTTTTTATCTTTGCTCAGCGTGCGCTGCCTTTACACACACGGTGAATCATCAGACTGCAACTTTATATCTGGTATATTTCGTTCGTGCTACTTACCAAATACGTTGCAACGCTAGAACTAGAAACCCTTTTTTACAAAAGTATTTCTCTACTGAAGTTAAAAGATTTAATAATCTATGTATAGAATTTTTTTTAATTGTTTAATTTTTAAATATCTCTGCTGATTGTAATTCTCCCTCTAATATCTTGTTTCTGATTTATTATCTATTTCCACTATGGTGGACAACAAATAAATGACGTGATATCAGTCTCATCGAGTACAGCTCGCGATCAATAAAAAAAAATTGCAAAATTATCGCAAATATATAATTCCCTTGACGAGAATATCCAGTTGAGGATATTTTACATATTCTTGCTCTCTTGATTTTAATTTGTAATTTATTCCTAGGGCCAATTTCCATGACCAGCAAACAGCAAATGACACAACATCGCTCTCATCGGGTGGAGCAATAAAAATGTCGAGTACGAACGCGACCAAAAAAAAAAAAATGCAGAAAAGCAAATCTCGTAAATCTATAATTCCACTGACAAATTAAGAATATCATATATATATATGATATTGATTTTAATTTATAATTTATCACCTATGCCAAAGGCCAATTTCCATGGCCAGCAAGCAGCAAATAATATCACTCTCGTCACGTGGAGCGATAAAAATGTCGAACACGACGCGTCCCAGAGGAAGAGGAGGAAGAAAATTGTAAAAAAAAAAAAAAATAAAAAAACAGAGGAAACCTCGCGGACCTTGTAATGCCATCGGCAAGTTAAAATGTGTGTTACCCTCTATAAACGGCGCCGCTTGTCTCTCGTGCACCTCGCATTCCCGAACTGGACTCGACGCGGATTCTATAAGGTTACGCCCTTTTTGCAACGATTTGCTCAAGCTTGTTGGCACGTGGACACGAGCGACTTCTTGCCGCCGGCTTAGAACCAGCTAACGGCGTGTCGCGAGGCGCCGGATTAAAACGGGGCTCGTTCTTTCCACCCGAGAGATGAAGACGTTTCGCCGAGCTCGATCATACGACTCTCCGACGTACGTTGAGAAACGTGCTCTCTTCCCTAGGAATGCTTTCGACGCGAGCTAACTGGTCTGCTGCTTCAAGCTTCAGAGAAGAATGAACGAGGAACACAACATCAGTTCTTGCTCGTATGCTCGTTTGCTTTTTATTCCCAAGGTAAATTTGCAACGTGTGTCGATGTCGATTTCTTTTTTGTTTTTTTTTTTCTTTTTTTTAAGACTTCAGATCCTAGCATAATGATTTAAGAAAAATATTTCTTTATTCTTTTTTTTTTCCGGAGATGGTACTGATTTTTTTTTGAAGTATCAAGGATGCCTGAGGTAAGAACTGTTCATTTTTCTTGATTCTAATTTCACGTTCTTTCGCGCAAGTGATTTTAATGAATTCATTAATCTTTATTTTCTATACTTTGGATGAAGTGTAGATTTGTTTCTTCCTTCACTGTTCTGGTATCGAATAAACTATTGTTTAGGCGAGGAAAAATAATAGTTCATCGATCAGTCAATAGTTCGAGTAGAAACGTATCGCCTGAAATGTAGAATACGATATTTTCGTCGTTGAATTATCTAACGACAATTTGAAATGGGAAATCTTGAAGTTTCATTTCCAACAAAAATCAATCTCAAAATTTCACGTATAATCTACGTAATTTACATGGTCGCGCGTATAAATAGAACAACTAGATAAATTGAGAAAAAAAAAATCGTAGACTGACGATTTCTGATGATACACGGGTTTTCATACACATCGTTCCGAACGAGCAAATTTACAGGAATTACTTCCTCGACCGTCGTTCAACTCGAAAACGCGAGAGTTATAGAAATAAATCGTGGGTTGAAAATCTGACCCAGATCGCGCGGAACAAACAAACAAGCCAATTGATTTCAGAATATCGGAAGCACCATCTGAAACCACCCCTTACAATCGGTCATCGAAGAACAGTGCCAAGGGAACGGCAGGGCAGGCGAGGGTAATTAGGCGAACACGCGCCCCTGCCCAAGCGACACGCACGTCCGACGATATATGGCTGTAACGTGAAACTGATACAGCGCGTATTCGTGATAAATTGCGCGTAATTACGGGCTCCCGGTGCTTATGTAAACAGACGGTAAATCGCGCGAGATCGTCGACGTTCGCGCTATTAAGGGAAATGGCGAACGATGGAAAGTCGAAGCGTGGAAAGGGGGGAGGGACCGGCGCGAAAGTCGAAACAACGAGAGAAAAAGTCGTGGAAAAGGGGAAGAAGATCGCGAACGGTTGGACGAGTTTGTTGCTCTTCCTTCCCTTTTAATTGATGCCGGATGCTGCAACAGGATTCTCTCTCTCTGCGGAGGAGCAGGCAGGCGCTTGAAATTGAAACGCTGAGAGGGCCAGCTATAATTCACGACTCACGCGGCTGTAATAATGTTTGCGCCGTTCTTGCCCTCGACACGTGCCCTTTTTCCCCGCGGTTTACGACGCGGATCTTGTTTCACTGGTGAATTGTATGATTACACGTATGATTACATGTCGCTGGTGTTTGAATTACATGGATTCGCACGACGGTTTATTGTTATTACGTTGCTGCATTGAATATTTATTAAGAAAGTACATACGACGATTTATTATCATTGAATGTATATTGAGAAGGTGTAGAAATTCTTGCAGTAAATACTTGTTTAATTCGACGTACCACAGTGATGTATCGACATATTGTGTACAGTAGTTCTATTAGGGAATAGAGGAATTTTTACAGCGATAATGCCTATGTGATCCAATGAACAATAAAATTTTGATAACTTTTTTCAATTAAGACACTTGGGCGTGTGTTTTCTTTTAGATAATCCAGAACAAGAATTACAATTCACTGTAAATAATTCTGACGACTAACACGCTGCAACAATTAAGAATTCTCAAGAATATACTGAAACTTCTCGAATCCGAATTAAATTAAAAATTTTCAAGAATCAGACAATCAAAAAACAGACATAGTCGAAACTTCAATCCTTGCAAACATCCATCTTTAACCCTTTCACGACTATAAGGTTGCTAAGAGTAAATGTTAGTATGTAACTGTTTATTTTAGTTTGTTTAGACGTAAGATAAATAAAAATCATAAGAAAAATACATAACAATGTGTAGTTTTTTTGAAATTTTATGGAAAATATTTTTCCCAATGGACTATAAAAATAACACAAATTATGGTTAGGCTTATTATGCAGTGTCTTTTATTTATCGGTTTATTATAACAAAATGTTAACTGAAATAATACAAAATTATGAAATAAAATTACTATAAAAAATGATGTGCTAATTATGATATTCTGCGAAGCAATTTCTTTTGGTTGTGAAGCAAAGATGGACTTGCACATAGTACATATATTAGTTTAGCACAATTTGCACATCTTTTTTTTCTAAACGTTCCCGTTTACATAATTGCGTTCGACGTACGTTCTATTTAGACATTCTGTATAAAAAATGCAGACAAGGTTATAATTAAATACGACAATCACCAATTTTTAAATGGGGAGAAATGTTTCCCTTAGTCGTGAAAGGATCAAACGTAATTAAAGATCCTTACATATATATAGTACAGCTCTGATCCAAATTAAGGATCCTTAAAAACACAGAAAAGCAACGAAAACCGATGAAAGTTCCAACTCCTCCTCGATCAGAAATCCATTCCCAACACACACACACACACGTTGTACGAGGAATGTAACACCTGCGCGATACGCCGCGTCGTATCGCATCGACCAGCCGCTTCGCTCGCACATATACATACACACACGGATGAAAAAGCCGGCCGAGCTTCGTTATCCATTCATAAATCCCATTAAAACCATTCAGAGCCGAGCTCCGCGTGGCTGACCTTCCTCCCTTCTTGCCACCTCTCGCGGCACCACCTCCCTCGCGGCTTCAACACGCCGCTACCCTCCGCGCACCCTTGTCGCCGCCGACACGCTTAACACCTCTCGCAATCCCAGGCCAGAAACATAATTAAGTCATTACACGTTCGTTTTTACACGGTCACGGCTAATTTTTCTTCCGGCAACGCGGACGAGAAACCGCCGATTTTATTCATGAGATGTCAGCAGAGGTTCTTGCACCGCTTTTCCCGCGTCTGTGCATGCGTGTGTAATTCTTTTTCGCCGGTTGTGTTTCGGCTTTCGTTTCATTCTCTCGCCACCGCGGTGATTTCTATTCACGGTGGAATTTAAAAACGTTTTACGCGGGTGGATTTTCACGTGGCGTTGTTACGTACACCACTGTTTCTCTTTTTCTGTTTTCTGTTTTTTTTTCTTTCTTCCTTTTCTTTTTTTTCTTTTTTTTTTTTTTCTTTTTGCTTTCGCTGGATAACAACTGTCGGTTTTCATATGATGCATTTCGCATCGGATCGTTCGTTCGGTCGATTTTTTTGAAGCATAGAGGGACGATTTGCACGGAGAGTGGCTCCGAGATTTCCTTATCCCGGGGGCTTCCGCTGGAATACACTTTAAAAGCACTTTGGAAATTTAACGTTCGGAAATTAAAAATCGCGGGCTGAAGAAAGAGCGAGGAGGGAAGAGGGGTATTCGTGAACGATTTTATTAATGGAATATAAAATAATCATATTTTTTTTTATTCGTTGGACGATCGTTGCTGTTATCTTTCTCGTGGTTCTGTTTAATTAATTCTATCTTCATTATCACGTTTGCAAGTTGCATTGAAAAGTCTACGAGGGAGAAAAATCGATTATCTTTGGAAGAATGGCTTTTACAATTGACCTTAACAGACTATTAACGAACTGGTGAAAACTATCATTTCGACTAAGAAACTTAATAAATTAGAACTGTAAAAAATTTCGAGATGATTTAATACTATTCATTCAATGGCACACTGCAGCAGAATAATCGTACAATTTTTCGTACAAATTTACGAATCTAACATCAAATTTCTTGTTATTTCCAATCATATAATAATATTTGTAAATATAGAAAATATTTTCGCCAAATGTATAGAAAACCCTGATCCTGGCCATCACCGAATTCCCATATGCGTCATTGTATAAAATTGTCCCTAATCCGGGAGTTCGAAGAAATCAGTTCAATGTCAGAAATGAAGGAAACAACCGAGTGACAGAACGATAATTAAGAAACGAATGAGAAAAATAGCACGTACGTGTGTACGAGGGAACAGAAATAGAAGCGACGTGCACGTGCACACGTTGCAATATATTGGAACATAATTGCACGTCGTCATAGCACGTCGACCAAACGCGCTCGAGTCTGGTTAAACATAGTATCAATTCACGTAGCAGGCGGGTACAATTATGTCATTACCCACTGTCGATGTTTAATCTTGCTAGCTAATCGAATCGATCCGTAATCGAGTCTTTCCTTCCCCGTTGTCCCGCTTCCGGCCAGAAGCTCGCGCCAAACATTCCATGAGAAATTCGTGCGAACCATCAATGAATCTCTCTCTCTCTCTCTCCCTCGCTCCTCTAATTGACCATTACTGAACCATTGTTGAAAGTGGAATTAGAAAAAGAAGAGAGAAACCAATGGAATGCGAAAGAAATTTTCTGGAGGACTCTGTTCGTTTAATACTTAACAGGAAGGAATAAAAAAAAAAAAAAGGTTCGGTTAATTAGATGTTAATTAAAATTTAAGTCCCCGGCAAATGGAGTTTCTATCGCATTTAAAAATATCCAAAGTAAATTTTCTTTGTATTCTATAATATTTTTATTTTCTCGCACAAATAAATACCTATCCAAGCGTAAGTTAAATCGATCTAAGCCTTGTCGACGTTCGCCGAGTCGTTTGAAGAAAACTCGAGAATCTCGACCGTGAAAAAAAAAAAAAGAAAAAAAAACGACCTGGAGAATGCCGAAAAAAATTCAATCTATCGCGCGTTGTGCATAAATATTCAATGCTCTCGACACGTCTCAAAACTCGATCACTCGTCATAAACGATTCACTTTGAAAATTCCCCACATTACAGAGAGCGCGGGAGTGATTCATTCGTAACGAGTCAATAACACCGGCGCTTCGTCAAATATTTATGTTGATTCGTTACGCAATGGAACGCGATCGCGGCACGCCGATCGCAGAAAGAACCTCGGAATAATAACGAACACGAGGGAATAAAAGGGGAGAGACGGAGAGAAAGAAAGGGAAGCGCGAGAGCGATGACGCCATCACGGTTATTAATCACGCGGGCCCGGCAATCAAATGTATGTAAATATAATCAAACAATGTAATGGCTGTTTCGCTCATGAAATATTTATCACGTTTCGACGTTCAGCACCTGTGGCGAACGGGTGTAATTAAGTTGTCGGACGTTCGCCACGCGTCACGGACATTTCTTTTTTTCTTTTTTTTTCATTTCCGTTTTCAGCGAGAAACTGGCGCTCGATTTTCTTTGAAAAACGAAAAACACTACGACACGGGCCAGTCGTTCTCGGGACATTTTCAATCTGAGAGTAATTTTCGCGGATTTTTTTTAAGTTTGTGTCGTTTCTGTCGAATTTCACTCCCAACGTGTTCTTCGAAATTTTTCGAATTTTTATCCTTTTGCCGATTGTTCGATTCAAGCGAGCCGATTGAGTGTATCAAAAGTTCGAGACTTCGACAGACAGAATTCTTAATCTTGGGATTTTTTTTCAGATTTTCTTCTGAAAAGCGTCGAAAATAGCGAGAAAGAATTAGTCGCGGTTGTAAACGATCTTGGGAAAAAAAACATACGACTGCCTGAGGACGGGTTAGCCCATTAAGCACGAATGTTGCGTTAATGCAACATTTCATTCGCAATTCTTTGCAAATCCCGCTCGTTAATAATCGCAACTGCGAAGAAGAATTGTCAAGGATTTGATTTTTTTTTTTTTCATTATCTGTACGTTCTCTGTTTCGGTTTTATAATTTTTTACGAAATTTCAAAAAGACCGAAACGTGTATAATATTGTGACAAATTGCTGCTCGGTCCTTAATGGGTTGAAATCAGAGATTTCGTGATTCGAAGTGACGAGGAAACACATCGGACTCGCACACCGACACGCAGATTTTGATGAAATTTATACGGGTGACAGTTTACAATGAAACATTTCACGTATATATATATATATTTTTCTTTTTCTTTTTCGACGATGATACAAATCGACAGGTAATCATTGTACGTGAAGGCAAAGTAGAATCAAGCTTTTTTCGTTTAAGATTTCCATTTTGCAGAAAACAGACAGTGTTGGAGAGAGTTTTCTCACGATAAATTAAATACAAACGAACGAATAAATAAATCGTGTTACTTTTTAAAATACGTATCCAAATGTAATTAACGTGAAATTTCGACGTCAAAAACTATATATTTTATATATATTTATATATATATATATATATATATATATATATATTTTACATTGTTATTGAATTTACTTGGATGTAAAAATTTTTAATTGAGAAAATTTGCAATACCGAATCGTTTTTTTTAGATCTAAATTCGGTTAGTGTAAAGTTCGATTACATATATATATGTAATACGATATATAAAGATATATGATACATATATGTATACGATTCAGTATTGCAAATTTTCTCAATTAAAAATTTTTACATCCAAGTTCAATCGCAATGTAAAATTTAACTAATCAGTAGCCAATACTTTTAAATTTACAACAAATGTCCTGTTATTTTTTAAAATACGTGGTATCAAATATACATATTTCGATCGCAACTGTTTTGAACGTTTCAAACGTCCGAAACAAGAGAAATGCAGCCCAATAAAATTTGCTGCCAAAAAAAAAAAAAAAAAAAGAATATTCTCAAATTTAAAGAACGTATAAACTACACGCAGGAATCCACGCACATGGGACCGCATAAACTATCGTGATTCACTGTATCGTACGTACCTACTTCGACACGTTCGATCGGATATTCCACAGAGACAGATGATAGGGATCAATGACAGA
Organism: Tetragonula carbonaria; assembly: GCA_032399595.1. NCBI lineage: Eukaryota > Metazoa > Arthropoda > Insecta > Hymenoptera > Apidae > Tetragonula > Tetragonula carbonaria. The sequence continues at coordinate 10,731,535 of JAUCRC010000004.1, forward strand.
GTTGTGCACGTATGCGGACTATTCGCACACGGATGCAATTCTCAAGGACACGAAGGTAAAGGTGTACAAGGTGAAATAGGGGGAGAGAGAGAGAGAGAGAGAGAGAGAGAAAGCAGGACATTTACTAGAAAACAGGGTGAACCGTCGAACTGCAGGTGTGTCCTGGTGTTGACGTATTCGCAAAGCTCGTCGGTACACAAAAGTCGACCCATTTTCCATCCTTTCCAACCTTTCCATCCCTTCGAACCTTCTGTCCTTCTCCTCTCTCTCTCTCTCTCTCTCTCTGTCTCTTCTTTTTTTTTTCGTTGGTTCATTCGCCTACCTACTACCCGCCACCACGAGCCGTCACACTTGTTGCACGACAGAAAGGGAGAGGAAGGGATCGAGGGGGCGACGGAGAAAAGAGGGTGGAAGGTGTGTAAGGCCGTGTATATAAACGACGTCCGCAAGCACCCCCCGCCGATTGATATCGAACTGATATTCAACTCTCGTCTGTGTGCAAGTTCGCAGTTTCTACCTATTCTGGAAATTGTTGGACGACTGTTCATTGTCAAGGTTCGCTGCCCCTAACCTTCCAACCTCTTTCGCCCCGGCCAATTGCCGCAGAATTGGCGTTGTATCCGGTGGATTTCTTTCGACGTCGAATGTTGGTTAATTTGCAGCTGACGCGTGTTGAGCCTTTTTCTCAAATTTTTATATAGAAGAATATTCGATCAGTTTCGCGAGTTCCATCGTGTTTTGATGTACTCTTCTCTTTTTCTTTTTTTTTCGAATTTACGTAGAAAAATTCTATGTAGCAAATAAATGACTCTATGTGTTGTATTAATTTCTAACGTGTTTCCTTTTTTTTTCTCTCTCTCTCTTAATCGTCACGTCACTCAAGTTTCATATAATTTGCCTTAGAAACTCATTGCTGCACCGATCAGATCATTGCTGTAACGATCAGTTTCGCAAGACGTTGTCGGCCAAGGGTACGTAACATTTGTGTGACACGGATGTGCTCCGACCCAGCGTGGCAAATCAGGAATTTCCAAATCGTTTGACACTCCAATCTAGGCGACCCATAAATTTAGTCAGTTTTCGAGTGCCGACGAGGTTCTTCCGCACCGTAGGATTGCCATGATCGCAAACACGTGCGCGCAGTCGAAGGATCGTGTGTGCAACGGGATAATTTTCAGAAGACAATCATTCCCAGAAATTCCTCCATACTTCCTGATTGGTCTTAACACATGCCCCGCTCTGCAACTCCTCAGAGTCCTTTGGAAAGAGCAATCCAAGGCTCGTTGTAAAGGAGAAACTTCGAGGAAACGAAGGGAGAAATTAAATTGAGATATTCAACTGCAGAATATTAACAGAGTAATCGGCAACCTAACAGTATTAACCAAATAGCTTAAATTAGCTTATTATATAATGTTATATATATAATTATTATATAATGTTATATATATAATTATTATTACTCTAATAATTATTTAATTTATAGTTCCATTAGATGTCTGATAAAAAGAATTAATTTTTTAAATTAAAATATAACAATAAACATTATTTCTAATGGTTAGATTTATTATTTAATATCTACTAATTGCAAATGAATTGTTTTAAATTAAACTAAAATCCAATTAGTAATAATATAATAAATAAATTATATATAAATATTTTATCAAAATATATTTATATATTTTTCAGACATATTACTAAATCTCTATTAGGAGTCAAAATAGTAGTATTTAACAGTTATTCAGAATACAGTAGAAGCCATTAAGGCAAATAAATCAACAGATCAATAAATAAAGGCAGATCCTTTGCGCAAAAAAAATGTCACAGATATTCTTCCTGAAAATTGTAAGAAATTCTCTTTTCCAAGAGAAAGAAAGGAACATGATGTGAATTCACTCTGCCCTTAAGAAATTTATAACTCGCTAAACGCACATGTTCTTCAAAGTCAAACACGAACGGTTCGCGAAATTACTTTTTTTTTTTTATCATATTAATTATTTCAAATCTAATTTCTAACTTAAATAAATGAATTTCACGAAACGAAATATCAAATTTAGAAAAGAAAATTCCACTTGAATGTGGATTCAATCCAATTTCTAAATTCTCATTGCCATTTTCTATACCTTTTTTTTTTTACTATTTTTAATCTTTGATATTGAAATCACTCTGTCAATTCCGTTAATTATATATTTAAAATATTTATTAATTTCTTTTTACATAACAAATTTAATTATTTTATTTATAACTATAATATTACTTACATTATTTGATTATTGAATGAATATCAGGATGTTTATATACGAGAGCAGAAACGAGGCAGCAGCAAGACGGCAGAAATAAAAGCTGTACGCGTGTACATACATACATACATAGACTACGTATATACTTACATACTCGCGACAGAAGAAACGTCCCGGCCGGCGCTTCTCGGCCACGTTTGACGGCCAAATCGAGCAGCAAGAGACGCGGGCACGTGCTTGCTTCTCCCGCATCATCGCCGACCACGTCGCAGGAATGTGGTCTGCAAACATACGGGTTAAGGCACTCGTGTGAGTCGAGCTCGTAAATAACTCAACGATCGTAATCGTCGGGTTCCGCGTTTGCTAAACGTTCTCGTCGTGTGTGCCTTTCGAGACGAACGTGCGTGTGTGAGATACGCGCGGTTTCGTTTAACCGGGCGTAAGAAATCACTCGGGAGGCGGGGGGCCTCTTCGCGCACACGCTCGTTCTCTCGCTGCTTTAACTTCGAAGAGTTGCGGAAGGTAATGGAGCCGCGTCATCGTCGAGCCTCACGTCTCTCACGGATCTTCTCTACCGTTCACTGCTTTCTCGATCGCCGTGAAACGCGAATTCGGACCGCGTTCCGTCTCTTCGCGCGGCGGTTTAACGCAATACTCGCGCTCGTGTTCTCTCGGTTTCGTCGCGCACGATCCAACGCAAGCTCTATTGGAATTTCCTTAACCGATTTCTACCGGGATTTCAATTTCTGCACCGGTATGGATTACGTATTACCGTCATGACCGACCGTATGTGTTTGACGTAGTTCCGCAAAATCAAAAATCCAAGAACACGTGAGAGTGTTTCTCCCGTATTTTTTAATCATCTAGAGTTTCATAATTCTCTTTCTTTGAATCTCTTTTTGGTGCGTCAGTTTATCCCGATTTAGCAAGATTTATAAAAAAAAAAAATCCTGTAAAAGAAACTGCTCAGTCAACCTCGGTAATACGTATCCGTAATAGTTCAGAAATTGGAAATTATCTCTGTTTATCCTTGAATTTGAAATTCCTCTATCCATAGGGCTACACGATCTATCTACGAAACATCTCGATCTACAACCTTCTAAATCTTTACACACCGACACCGTTAACCTCGCGGTCTCTCGTACGTCCCGGCCTTGAACTTGAAATCCCTCGATCCACATCGCGATAAACCAACCCCATCTTACCGAAGATAACCCAGTGTCCTCTTTAGGTATACGTACTACTCTCGCAACAGGAAGCACACGGTGAACCAACCGTTCGTTCCATCTGGATAGATTCGCGATGTGCAAACGCAAGCGGAAAGGATGAAGCAGACCTAGACTCTCTCTCTCTCTCTCTCTCTCTCTCTGTTTCCTTTTCAGGCCAGAGAGCCGAGTAACCGGAGGGATGAACCAGAGGTTAGACAAAGAGGGAGAGAAAGAGGAATGTCGAGCAGAGAGGGATTCGTGGAACAGTAAGAGAGTACACCGGGCTACGAAAGCACGAGGAGGAGGAGGAGAAGGTGGAGGATGAGGCGAAGGAGTACGGGGCCAGAAGGCGTGCAGTTAGACGCGGAACGGAACTGGAACGGAGCAGAAATGTTATCATAAGCGTAGTGAACTTGACCCACTCCGTGGAGTGGGCTCCTACAAACACCACCACCACCACCACGATGATATGAAGTTACGGGCCGCTCGTGCGAACCCGTAACACGATAACAGCTGTTGCATACCTCTCGATTCGCGGGACAGCAAAAGTTTCGACGATCGCGTGCCACTCTCACTGTCGCACATGTGTACAGGCTGAGTCACATAACTCGTCCACGCCGAATATCTTTGGAAGTATATAAGCGTTGGAGAAAAAAAAGAAAAAAGAAAGTATTTCGCGTAGGAAAATTATAGGAAAATCGTAGGATGAGAATACTGAGAGGGAATACGACACATGGATGATATTTTCAAACGAATAATTTGTTTAGGAGATGTTGAGATGATCTCGAATCTTTGTGATTTTCGTGTGAAACAGTTTTTTTTTTCATTTTTTAGAATGCATGCCATTATTTAAAAATACGCGGAGACTTCTTTAATTCCGTACAACGTACCAGAGAAAAAGGTATAAAGTCTAATAAACAAAGTTTGTGCTCTATAGTTTGCACCACGACTATAGAGAACAAGCTTTATCAATAATTCATGAAGTATCTCTTTATTAGTAGTAATAAAAAGCATTTGTGCAACGATAGTTAGATATCCATAGTTAGAAGGGATCTAACAAGTCTAACAAGCATCAAAGCACCGTTTTATTATCAACAAATCTCGCGTTATTAAAAAAATAAAATATTGTATCGCGGCAGAATAATTTCCACGTTTAACAATGGGACACCATACAGTTATCATCTAATTTTTTTGTTTGCTTGCCAGTGATGTTAGACATACTAGACAAACATTAAACTATTCAGTTTCGTACTATTAGAATACGTTGTATTTATAATCTAGTAGCATGTATATATCGTAAAGTGTACATCATACGTCGCGGATTTCATAAAAATGACGAGTGCTTACATAATACATATTGAGCAATGCACGTATATCTGAAGTTACTCCGGATGGACAAGTTACGTGACTCTCACCCTGTATATAGTGAGGTACGTATGTACAAACGTAGATGCATACATAGAGAGAGAGAGTCGACGTTTCTGCTCTCCCTCTCGTTTTTGATTCTCCCTCCTGCTCTCTTCTATTTCCCCTTGATCTCTCTCTGTCTCTCTCTCTTCCTTGATTTTCTTTCTTTTTTACTCTCTTTCTCTTTCCACGTCACGCTTTCTCCGGCTTTTCTCCCTACCCAACACACGTAACGTTCGCGTACGTACGCGCGAGAGACACTCGGCTATATACAGCCAACATCCAGAGAGAGCCGAGGTATTCCATCCACGTCGATCACACGAGAAATCGCACGTGCCTCGCAAGGATCATCCGCCACGGTGGAGAAAAAGTTGTCGGTTCTCGAACAGAGCCGCGGCTAAATCTTGACACGCCTAACCTGGAGATACGTGGATATACCCCCCGCTTCGACGTGTCACGGCGGCGCCTCGATTTGTCTCAATTTGTCTCGCTTGGTCGCGGATTTGTCGTGAGGTTAATTGGAGCCAGGTGATGCGCTGAAAACTGTTTTTAAAATATCGATCGTCGGCCGGTATCGTTTGATATCTGCAGCGTGGGATGTTGGCGGATTTTTGAGAGAGCGTGACGATTTCCTTCGATTCACTTGAACATCATATTCTATCGTATCTTTTTTTTTTTTTGTTTTTTATCTGCTTTGTCTCGAGATCAGCTTTGACAGAATTGGTGAACAACATTCATCTGAATCACGGTCGAGTTTGAATCGTCTTGGCTAATTTTAGAAAATAGAGAAATTTTCTTCGGAAAAAATTTTACTCGCTTTTGGAAGAGAGCTCAATGATGGATAATTTTAGAGAGAAAGTGAGCGAGAGAGATTTATTAGCTATTGAAGGAGAAGTTATCTGAGGAAGATTTACAAAAATCCTGTTATCCTTCCATCTCAGATGGAGAGAAGAATGGGCTGGGACTGCGCGCGAGACGCAATAACTTGTTCGATGCCTGTAGGAAACTAACGTCAGCGACATGATTCATTCTACGATCGCCTGCGAGGGAAAGAAAGCGAAAGGTGGAAGACAGATTGAGATCACCGAACGGGTAAAAAAAGTAAAAGTGAAACTGCTGGACCCAACGAGACCGATCTCCGGGGGGTCTGAGACGAGAGACTCGGGTTCACTCTTTTAAAGGACGACGCAAGGGGAGAGAACGATATTTCAATAAGACATCGATCGCTCATTAGTAACACGAGAACGATTCCCCCATCTTTCTTTCGTGCTCTTCAACTTCAACCGCCGCGTACACCCCCGCCCAAAAGTCTCGGAACCAGTACAATATTTATCATCGAAATTGAGGAAAATTAAACAGCACGTTGTACAACGATCGCAAATCTGTAAAGTGTCATAGCGTTAAACTGAGAAATTTGATTATTTACAATGAACATTAACTCTTTGCTTTCGACTGTCATCGTACTTACATCTAGCTTAGACTTCCTCTTTTTTATCATTTGCTAATAATGATAATTATAACGAACAGATATCTCTAGAGCGAAAGCTGTAATACAAGTTATAAAAAGTTATAAGAACAAACGAATTTCAGAAGTAATTTCTAAAGAGTCAATTAACACTCGATAATTCACATAAATTCGGAATAATTCGCATAAACTAGACCTCTCGTTGCCTCTTAAAGTTTGGAAAGTTTAACTAGCAGAACTTCAAAAAAAATGGCGGAGGATATTGAAACTATGTATGCAATGCACGTTAATGATTGCTTTGAATTTGAACGATATGAAGTCGACGTGTTAGGAAGATATAATCGACAAAATTGCGCGTCAAATACCATTCGAATGATTACTTCCAATGCTACGTCATTTTATTTGAAGCGACGATGCTTCGTAAATAAGTTGCCGGCAGATGATACGAAGAAAGTTTGTCGAGGGCGAGGCGATTAAAGAGACGAATTATCCCGAGACTTTTGAGCAAGAGTGTATGCAAAGAGGCAGACTTCTTTATCGTTCAGCAAGCTTCTTAAGCTCTCCCTCGTTTCCCTCTTTCGACCACGATAAACTTGACCCAGTGAGAAACAAATCGGACCAACTCTTGCTAAATCGAAACCAGCCTCCTCTCCGCGCGCGACAGGCGTATAGCGTTCGTGAGCGTTCGCCGAGAGGAAAAAAAGAGAGAAAAAGCTCTCGATTGCGAATTTACAGGACGACGTTCTCATACGTTCTCATACGAGGAGTAGCAAGGGGAATGGAGAAAGCAGCGGTCAGACCTGACTCGGGTGTAGAAACCAAGCGTTCACGTAACTACGCGTAAATATGTATTGAATTGGTATTAAACTGCGCTCGTTGAATGAACTGATTTATAACAATTATCAATCCCCATGATCATATCTTAAATTACAACTCGATCCATTATATTTAATCTCTGTCTTAAAGCTGTTTAATCCTGTCAGCTAATCTTTTTCATCTTGTAAATAAGCAACACTCCGTAATGAAATCCTTTCAAATCCTCCGCGTTTTTCAAAACGAACTTTAACCAGCCAATCCGCATTTCGATCAACCGCCAAAAGAAAACCCGAGCGAAAGATCAGCAACAGGAACGTGGAACAGGGAAATTGTACATGAAAGGGCAGATCCCGGTCGATGTTTACAGACAGCAGCGACGATAAGCGGACCGGATTCCTGCAGCGCAGTGTACTGGCATCGCGATAAGCCCTTTACCTTCTGTCCATCTTTCTCTCTTTTCCTCTCTCTCTCTCTCTCTCTCTCTCTCTTTGATTGCTCTTTTTTCCCAGTTTGTCGGACATTCTCTCTCTCTCTCTCTCTCTCTCTCTCTCTTTCTGTGCCTATCTCTCTCTGTCTGGCCTGTCGTGGCATGGTCGTGCCACGAATCTGGAGCACCAGGTATCCGCTAACGAACCGTGCAAACGTGTCAGAGAGCCCGTGCACGTGCTCTCGCGTATACACACGAGCGTCTCTCGCCCTTGCGAGCCAGCCAGCGCGCGCACGGAAGCGCATGTAAAGCATACACGGACACGCGTGCACACGCGGCGCGGTCTCGACGGTAGTTTACCTCGAACCACGGCAAGTTCACCTACATTCGCGTGGGGTGCCTGCACACCGCACAGGGAGAAGATTAAAGAGGGATACTCGGCCTCTCGCTGATAGAGAGAGAACGACGCGACCAGCTGAATGAGCGGCCGACAGAGAGAACGAGAGAGAGACAGAGAGAGGGGTGGGCACAGGGTGGTAACAGGGGGGAATTTAAACCGGCATTCGAAACTTCGCAAACCTCTTGTAGCGACTAGAGATGGGATCGAGTACCTCACAAGTATGTTCGAATCTTTCATACCTAAAGTTATTCACTTTCTCAGAAAATATTCAATCTAACGAGCTGTGTCCGATTTAACCTGACCTGGTCACAATCAAGAATGTTACAAATTTTATTTTTTCTATTATTTGTTTACTCATTTGGTTAAAAATCACTTGAAATATGCACTGCAACCTAACCTGGTCACAATCAGGAATATTACAAATTTTATTTCTTCTATTATTTGTTTACTCATTTGGTTAAAATCACTTGAAATATGCATTGCAATCTAACCTAACGATTAATGAAAATCATATTGCAGTTAATAATCGAGGATGTATATTTTAATAGTGTACGTTACCGGTCAAAATCACTTGAAATATGCACTGTAACTTAATCGATCAATTAATGAACAGATCATATTGAGATTGCAATTAATAATGGAGGGTGTGTTATTTTGGTATCGTACATGGAGGAGTTTTAGTGTAACGAAAATTTTATTGAATTGACGAAACATATATCTGTTCTTCTATTACATCGCACAAGTAAGTTTTTAATACCTAAGTATCTCCTCAGAAAGGAGATATTCAATCTAACGTAACCCAAGCTAATCATAATCAAATATTACAAGTTTTAGTTCTTTTATCGTCGTTTTCTCATCTTGATAAAATCAATTGAAACATGCACTGCAACTTAACCCAACGATTAATAAAGATCACATTGAGATTGCAATTAACAATGGACGATGTATATTTTAATACCGAGTGTTACAGGTAGATGAGTTTTTAGTGTAACGAGTATGTTCCATTACACTGACACGAATATTTTATTTCAAAGATTCTTCTGCCATTTATAAAAGTTTCGAATTTTACAAACATCGAGCTATTAACTGTAGAAACCAACATCCAAATCTCAAATCCTTTCAATGGCACCTTTCAAAAATAACACAACACGATAATCTTCGCAACATAATCATGAACAATGATATCAATAAAACAGCCATATTCCTACTACGGTGGAACTGGTAATTTCGATCATTTTGAAAAGATCTCTCAAAAATTCTAGCAACTGCTGCACGTCGCAAATTTCATCACAAATTGACAAAAAAAAAAAAAATTGGATTATTACTAAACTGAAATTAATTCACTTCCATGCTTCCGAGTAAATATTAACTCCGGTATAAAACGATGAATGAATACTTGAAAAAACTCGTCGAAGCAGTATATTCGAAATCCATGTACGAAAAACACAGATTCGAATTCGATTCGAATTTTGTAAGTACACGTTGGACTTGGTTCCTTTTCATCCCTAATAGCGACCTCGCCTACCTGTTATCTCGATCAGCCATCGATCGGTGGTTACTAACGGAAGAACTTAGCCGCCCTTCAAACCTCATCCTACTGCTTCTCTTTCTCTTTTCGATGTTTCTACTCTTCCTGTGTTTCTCCGTCTCGCTCCTGTCCGAAGGACCCGTCTTCGTTTTACCATCGCTTTGAACTTGACCCAGTGAACGAAGGAGAGCCCGCAGGAGAGTGAGAGGACGACTGGAATATTTCAGTTGCGGCGAAGCTATAGCGCTACCGATCCTATCACCCCCCTTTAGACGGGACGGAAGATATCGCTCTTTGGAGATAGGGCACGAGGGTGCGTATAGATACCGAACGACCGAGATCTTACAAGGGCACATAGTTAACGAAGTGTCAATTCACCGATCTCGATGAAATTTGGCATAAATGTACTATTCAAAAGAGATGTTTCAATTTTTTTTTTTTTTTTTATCGGCAATCGTCGATACCGAAAGGGATGAAACTAAAAACCTCAAAGTTGCAGAACGTATTTTTCGTCGAGTTATCACGGAAATTATTGAAGACTACACTTCTTTTGTAAATTGACGAAATTTACAAGTGGTGTATACCATTTGTTTGAACGATATATTTAAAAAAATCGTATTTTTTTGTAATCGATGGTTTTTCCAAGTAAATGTTAATACGTTTTCCTGGATATTTGTTAACGAAAATTACATGTCAAAACACATGTTAATTATGAATAAAACAAAATGGAACGGAATTATCAGTATATTTTCTCTTATTGTTAGCTCTCGATAGAATTTCATTGTTTCAATCTTGGACCAAGAATCAAGAGTCTTGGTTCTTTAAATGAAAAATTACAGTAGATGGAAAAATTATTCATATTATTAAATATTTTTATCATAAATTATCCTCCTCTCTGATAAGGGTAAATTCAATAGATACTCTTGGCTCTGAGGGAAAAAGGTTTGCACGGAGAAAATTGCAGGTAAGAAAAAATAAAGTAAAAAATTATGCTACAGAGTCAACATACGTATAACATGCTCAAGTCACATGTAGGATTCTTGACTCGTGCTATACTTAAACTGTGAAATTTCAAGAATGCTTAAGTATAGAATACTTAGCTGCTTCTGTAGAATTTTGACGAGAAATATATCGTAACGATTTAGAGATTCGTATTATCGTAGATTTTCGACGGCGAATGGTGGCTTGGCAATTCTACTTTGGCGAAATTGTGTCTTGGAAGTAGGCCAGTTCGGACGAGCGCATGAATCTTTAACGCTTCGACGGAATGATCCGACGTGCTACGTCTCATTGATATTTTAACACGCTAAACCTTAGATTACTCGTGAAATTATCTTTCACGCAACGTTGCCGGATCCATAGATTTTATCGTTTTTTTTTCGTTCGTCGCAAAAAAAAAAAAATGGCACTTTTTGAGAGGATTTTGTGATTTATCGTGGCTGTATATTTTTCCAAGGGTTTCTACTTTTCAAGAGAGACAGAGAGAGAGAGAAACACTTCAGCTCACCAGCAGAAATATTTTCTACCGCTGTCAGACGTAGCTGGCGAAAATACTTTTGTCGTTGCAACAAAAATCTTCGGGTCAAGGAGAAACGATGTAGGACACGAGCAGCATGAGTGGAGAAAAGGGTTTAAACATTAAAGATAACAGCGAGTTAGTTTTTACGGTGAAGAATGCTACAGCCTGTGACAGTCTGGGACTATTCTACTGCGACGATTTAATGGTTACCATTTTTGGAACACTCGAGCGCAATTTGTAACTATGCACGAAAGTAAAAGCGAGAATATTCCACAGCGTTACTTTGAAATATAAAAACTACAAATATAACGTTTAGCTAATCATTCCATCGTTTTATCGTGTATTCAATTCATTTGTTAGAAACAACATACGAAAGTTCGAAGTTTAAATTCACTCGATAATAGAAAAAAAAAAAAAAGAAAAGAAAAACAGGAGAACTTTGTTAACATTCTGAAGAAGAATATTTCGACGAAAAAAACAAGTGACAAACTAGCATGTTTCAAACATGTTTACCACGGTGCATAATACAGTTAGCTTTACAGCATTATAAAAACGATCAATTAACTTCACACCTCGCTTTTCAGTCGCAATTAATTCGACTAGAAAAAATCAATAACGCCGATTATATTCCACTCGTCTAGATCGCAATTAATTAAACATCGTGAAACTTGATTTCCAATTACCGAAAAGCAGATAAAACACAACAATACACATACATCGACTATCAATTTCTCAGGGATCTCTCTAAAATACCGAACTGAAAAATCAAAAATTCCCGGACTAACAAACAATCAACGTACTCTCCTTCATCCCTAACTGGTCTCCAATCTCTCTCTCTCTCTCTCTCTCTCTCTCTCTCTAATAACCAGCTGGTACACATTACCTTTCTCGTGGTATCCTCATTCCACGAAGAGATTCGTCTTTCGAGAGAGACCCCAGTCGCGTTCCTGGTTCCCTGGTTTCCCCCCTTCATCCACGATGCTTACCTGCCTGCTCTAACCACATTGTTCACGGCGATAAACAAAGGAAAACACCGGGCGGACAGAGACGAGGAGAAGAAGGAGAAAGTTGCTGGCGAGAGACGAAGAAAAATAGCACGATGAGCCAGAGGGATGGCACGTGGAGGAAGAAGTGAGGTGAACGTGGCGCCAAGGTGGTTGTAGAAGTAAAGAGTATCTGTGTTGGCGGGAGGAAGGGGATGACGCCCGGTAGCTCGACTCTCGAGGAAGCTTCGTCGGGATATCCGGCGGTTGTTGGTGGTCGTGATTGCGCGCTTGTCGTGGTGGTATTACCACAGGAGGACGTTAGGAGAGAAAGATGCCGAGGGTGGTGGGAAAGAGAGAGAGAGAGAGAGAGAGAAAGCGTAATCGGGGCCGACATAACGGCCAACCACCCGGTGGCTAAACCGAGGAAGAGAGGCAACCGAGGAAGAGAGAAAATAGAGGCAGCACGTCAATGGGCGAACGCGCGAGAGGGACCCCGCGCGAATGTGTGAATGAAGAAAGAGAAGCTGGGAGAGATCAGGCGGTGGATGAATGGCTGCATCTTAGAAGCGGCGGCGCCAGTCAGCTGATAGGTCCCGCCACCCTGCACATGCCTCTTTTAGGGTGTGTAGTACCGGCTCTCCACGCCGGATTTTGAATTTCAAATTAGCAGAAGACTTGCTACCCTCCTGTGTGTTTACCTGTTTGCGCACCGTCGGCGAAACATTATCACCGAGAACGCGGGAGCACACTCCAATTCCACCATCTTGACGATTTCTGTCTTTGTCGTGTTGATGTTTGATCACTTAGATTAAGAAAGACAGTTGAATAGATGACACTGTTGTCAAACGAGCCTTTTAATCGGTCTTGTCTTCTATGTATAGAGCTTCACAGTCTTTTAACGCGAAATCATTGATCGAGTAACAAACAAATGTAATGTGCAGCGTCAAATAAATAGAGGAAAGTTTAAATTCATTCATACATGTGAATACGAGAATCTTCATCTATTCTGACGTAGGTATATATTTAGGTAATTATTCAGCAAACATCAAAACTAACGCTTAAGACTGATTGAAAGAACGAAAGAAGTATGCATCCTTTCACCACAATAGTAAACACATATTGCAAACACAAAATATTACTGTATTATTTCGCGACATATTATTACAACCCCCTTTCACGGTACAACATGTCAGAATATACTTACAACCACAACAACAAGCATCCCTGCATCCCCATTGAATCACACGAATGGCCCCTAGTCCCTATTCCTCCTCGCGTAAAGTCGATCTTAAAACGACCGTAAAACTTCACGAGACCATCGACACGCACGGAAAGAGCAGACGAGAGAGAGAGAGAGAGAGAGAGAGAGAGAAATTGGTTATCGCGGCTCATCCTTCGCAAAACGATCACGCCTGGTGACGTAGTGAAACACGACCGTGGCAGCCGCCTTTAAACAGGGCCATTGACCCTTCGCAGTAGGACTACGCGAGGAAAGGTCGTAGTAGAGGCAAGCGATCCGTTCCATTCACGAACGTCTCTAAGAGAGGCATTATCTCCCTACGACCCTGAAATTCCCGGCTCTCTATCTATCTATCTATCTATCTATCTATCTCTATCTCGCTTTCTCTGTTGATTGCTCGTCCTTCTTGCCGCGTGGCAAACAACCCCCTTACGTTTCTCTCGTCGTCTCGTGCAACCGATGAGTGGCGGCGGCAGTGGGCCGTTTCACTTCAGCCCTGGCGTCTTCTCTCCGCTGCTCTCTTACTTTATTGCCTGTAGGCGCCGGGCGTCGCCGCTTCTTTACACCGTGGAGAGCCGTGCGAAGCGTTAATAGCTACTATGAACCTGACCCAGCAGCCCGTCGACGAACCCAACCACCGTCACCAGCTCTACCAACACAAGCGTGGAGAACACCGCCAACGCTTTGCAAGCCACGACCAACGAGAGGGAGGTGAAACGCTAGTTCCAAGAGTCGCATCATTACGGGTTGCTGGCTATAGAGCCCGAGCCGTAATACGTCGTTACTGACGCCAGCCACTTCATTAACGAGTTGAAACTCGCGCAATTGGCGTTCGCCAACACCAACATCGGCCTATCGCTGTATCAGCGACCCGTTTTCCCTTTCTACTTCTCCGTTTCCCGTGGCAGTCGCGGGAACGTGGATTAGTTCTCGCGCGACGAGAATGAGAATTCATCCGAGGTGATTGATCCGAAGATCCGGGGGTTAAAGAGCTTCAGGTTTTTTTCCCTCTCGGGTTTTTCATTGCGGAGACAAAGATCGAGGTGGTGAAGTATATTTCACGAAAAAAATCATTTAAAAATATACATCTGCCGAATTTCTAATGAATATTATAAATTGGTCATTTCGACCGTTTCAATAGTTGAGGTGTTAATAAAAGTACCTGTTGTAACATGTACACTTCTTTTACTTGCCTTGGAAATAAATTGCACGGTGTTCGTATTTTCATCTTGTTTCTATATTTTATTTGTCAGAGAGAGAGAGAGAGAGAGAGAGAAAGTTGACAGATGAACGAGGAAGTTTGATACCTTTTTACTTCTTTTGAAAAAAATATTACATTCACGGTTATATCTTTTTTTACGTTTCACTTGTTGGAGGGTGAAGGTCGAGTTTGCGAGTGGTGAACGCAATGACCGACTTTATCTGGAAACTTTCGTTTCCTTTGAAAATAAATTACATTATACCGCCATTTACAGGAACTGGAATGAATTAAATTGGGATTGATTTGATTTCATTGATTTCTATTACGCGGTTATTGAAGCTTTCAATTTCACAAACTCAATCAGGGACAAAAGGATGGATTTATCAAGCCAATGAAAAAACTAATAAGCTTTTCATTCGTGTAATATTTGCGTCACGAATATTGAAACAGTAAGAGTAATATTGGAATCAAGTTCAAGTGGAAGAGCGAGCGTTCACCAAACCGCCTTTCAAGTGAAACCAGCTGAACGTGTCGGACAACCAATGGACCGCGCCGAATAATATATCTAACATTCACATGATTCCGTCTATACTTTTGTTTGCTCAATAGTGAAACGATTATTTCTAAATTATTAAATCATTAAATTAAATTAAATGCTTTTGTCAAGCTCGTCGTGAGAACATTTTTGGAAATGAAACGAATCTTCATCTTAGCTTACGCCAGCTATTAATATAAATTTGCGCAGGCATCATCTAAAATTCAATTATACCTCCCAATCACGCAAATATAACGCTGAATTACTACTGCAAAGCCCTCAACTAATCCACACGCACGCACAATGTGATTATGAACATTGTCACACAATTCCGCTCTAATGACTCATTCACGATTAGCTTGAATCTTATAGCCATACTTGAAATACCTCTCCCCTCGCCAGTGGTAATTAAACAGTCAAGTATCAAAGACCAAAGAAATACCCGTTGGTCCAAATCTATTACAACATTGTCCAACGTTCCAGCTAACAGTTTCGACGAACGAACGTCTGACAAATCAACATTTCCTCGATTCGACTTTCCACCTTCCGGTGGAAATCTTTAACAAAGCCAATGCTCTATTATATTGATCGAACATCTCCAATACCAACAAACCCAAATTTCTTCGGTAAACTTAACGAAATCAAATCAGTCTGTCCTCCACTGGCAAACAAACCAAACCAAACCAAGCAACCCAGTGAACGAATTTCGATTTAGCGACAGAACGACAATACCATCTCTTTGTCTCTCCCTCCCTCTCCCTCTCCCTCTCTCTCTCTCTTTCTCTCACTCGTGCTCCACGTTGGAACGCGAAAGCTCACCTAAATCCCTTTCTGAATGCGGCGGCAACCCAGTTTATCGGCCGTAGGCGCCAGGCGCTTCTTTATGCCGGCGTGCGAAGCGTGAATGGCTCCCGTGAACCTGAACCCGACCGACAAACCACCGTCGCCGCCAATGTCAACGGGACAGGCCGCCGTTAACCAATGTCAACACACACCGGCGGCGTGTGTCACCAACATCGACGAATCGGCACACGGACGAACGTCGTACAGCCGGTTGTACGACGTTCGTGGATTTGTTTAGCTTATACGGTGGTCTCTCGCTCGCCAGCCTCGATGTGCAATACATCCGTGTAATACATACTTGCGTACATACACGGTGTGTGCGCCAGTGTACCTCCCCTCGACAGAGAAGCAAAAGGCTTCTGTTTAATGCACGAGCGGTCGGTTGGGCGCGTGCCAGTTCTTTCTAGGGTCGATCATCCCGTGTGCAAGAAAGAGAAAGAGAGAATTTCTGTGTGTATGTGTGTGTGTGTGTGTGTGTGTGTGTGTGTGTGTGTGAGAGAGAGAGAGAGAGAAAGAGAAAAGGGACAGGTGGATTCCGAGTTAGACGGAGCAGAGGAAGCCAGACTCGATGGAGAGAAGCAAAGGATACGTAGCTAACGACCAGACCTGTTTTCTTTGACGCGCAATCTGTCACGCTTGATTACGATCGTAAATCCCCGCGCTCTCATTACAAGCGCTACCAACGGCGGCTTCCACAGAAACCGCACGTTCGACAGACGTGCACGCCAGTACAGACGCTTAGATTGCGATAGAATTTCCGTACTGAAAACCACGAATGAGCCTGCCTGCGTGATGAGTCCACCCTGCGCTTTTAACAGATACCGCTGCTCCATCAGCTAGGGGATGATGATGGTCTGATGAATGTTGTCAAAGGAATGTTTCGCCATCGGTGGAAAATTACGCGAATGTATAGCAAGGTGGAGTTGTCCGAGTCGTTTATGGTTCGATATATCTCGAAGTGCGAGTAACGCTGTTACAAAATTCAGCTTGAATCACCGATTTATTTGTACGAATATTTAGTTACAAGTTGTGCAAATATCCAAGTGGGACTCAATTTTTCTTAAATGAATGACATCTTGTTACTGTACTGATTTATGAACGTCCAGAAAATTATCGAATTAGTAGGTTACTGTCGTGCAAACCCGATCCCTCAAACGTTCTAACCAACCGTTAACCTAACAGAAACACGAACGACAATTTCTCCATCTCTTTATCATACGCACATCACACTCTTTATCTTTTTTTTTTGGAGGAAATTTTCACAAGACACCTGAGTCTTTTAAGGGAAGACTCAAGTAGTATCGGATTTTTACCGACTAAAACCTCCACGATGGCCGTCCTCCGCACGTTGAGAGAAGAGCTCCCGGATCTTTCATACACGCAGAGCTCTCCCGTAATGTTGTCCTACAGGACAATGTTCTCCAGGGGGTGGATGATTTTTTTCGCCCGAACAGGGGCTCGAATCCTGGACCCTCAGATTAAGAGTCTGATGCTCTACCGACTGAGTTACCCCCACTACACTCTTTATCTAAACAACATCGAAAATCTGCATGTTTCCTGCGTCTAAATAACTGGAACTCGATCCGTCTTAACGAATAATATCTACCGCTACAATTCGAACTAGAAAAATCGCAAACCTCATCAAATTGTCAAGACTGTCCAACTATCGAAACTAACAATAAGTTTCACTATCCAGAAGATTTCAATAAACTCTGATTCAAAACGCATTCTCAACGCTTTACCTACCGGCTTATAATTAGTGGAATGAAAACGCTATTATCACTCTCATTCATCGTAGAAGCGAGTAATTCCAAAATATTTGAACAGCACGCGGAGCTTACAATACGATCGGTAGCAAATCCGAATATTCGAATCCAGGTCGATAATCTGGTTGGCATCCGCAAGAGAAAAGATCCGATCGCTCAGATGTTAAAATCCCTAATCGTTAAGCAAAATTCGTCTCTTGATAAACCATCTGCACACGCTTCTTAACATCGTACTACGCTTCCGTAAAGCGCATGGGAACCGAGTTACGAGCAAACGGACGCTGTGTACGTGTCCCACGTGCTGCCTGTGTACTTACTCGCGAGCACGTATTCACCGCTGGTTAAATAGATAGTGGAAGAATCCGTCGGGCTAATTGTAAGTGGCGGCCAACCGAGAAGGTTTTGTCCCGCTGTGTACGCTTTCTTTGTCTCTCGAAAAGTGGCGCGTGCCTACGCTCGCCAGCCCGTGGAGAAACGAACGAACCACGCGCGTCTAGGTTTCTGGTGGCGTGACCGAGGTAGCACCGAGATCTCATTCAGGAACAATAGGCACACGACACCTGCTGAGGGCGAAGCCTAGACCTAGATTACGACAATAATGCCGCGGTTCTGCCGACCAACCGGATGAACGTCCACACGGGACAGAGAGAGAGAGAGAGAGAGACAGGGCGCACGATGAAGCAAAAGGGAGTCTGAAGGTGGACGAAGAGGCAACTCGGTAGCAGTAGAAAGAGACGGGAACTGCCTGGCACGAGTCTAGGCACTGGGGCAATGTCACACCTAAGCTATTATTCTCATTCACCGCGGCCAGACTTACGGCAGACTAATAACCTGTCACCAACGGCCGCCATCGTGCTGCAGTTAGAGATGGGATCGAACACCTCACAAGCAGGCTCGGCACCTTCAGTCCTTGGATTCGAGTCCTTTTCCAACGAACGCTCTAGCTTGAAACGTATTTAATCTCGATCCAACTTGCTTGGAATGGAACTATCTTTCTATTGTCGCTCGAACATCACCAAATCACGCACTACATCTTAATCCAACGATCAATGGAAGAGGACAAGAGGACAGATTCGAAAGCAATTGACAATGCGCATTTTACTTACGGAACATTGCAGATCGATGACTTTCTTTTTAACGTGACGGAAGCATGCTCCTGTATCTAACACGTGCACGTTGATTTCTAAGATTCGACTATTAGTTGTAAAAATAATGAGCATGGAACTATTGAATATTCATATAGAGAAAAAGCTTCTATCAATATGTTTTTTTTATTAAAAATCACTCGAGTAACTAAAAATATATAAAATTATAAACTGGTCGTTTCGATTCCACTTTGGTAGTTCTAGCGTTGAATCTGAAATATTTCCAACGGTTTCAAGTCGTTTCGAATAGGTTTCAACAATGGTTTGAAGACGCAAGGTACATATCGAACTTGATCCCATCCCTAGTTGCGATCGAGCCTGCTCCCATTGTCTCTGTCTCTTTCTCTCTTTCTCTCGTACACGTACAGACACAAACACAGTCTTTAACGTGTAATTGGCGACCCTCCTCTTCCTCCCTGATTTTCATTGTTCCATCTCGCTCTAATGAGATTCGCGTTGGTGTTAGACCTTCCTTTCCTCGCAGGCACGACGTTCGTTCGTCGAACCGTTCTCTCTTTTACAACGGCGCGTGTATTTATGTAAACGTCAACTAACTTGAGGCAACCCTGAAGCAGGAACGGGTTATTAACTCAGCCGTCGACGACGACGACGACGACGCGTGGTTTCCTTGCTGACGAGGTGTCGCGTCGAGCGCGGTTTCTCAACCGTGGAAAAATTCGATTTCACGATTTGCTTCATGCTTCCTCGATTAATCGACCCTCAATGAGCTGATACTCCACATATTCGTCGGTGTCGAAATTGCATTTTGCATGCGAGCTTCAAGCTAAAATTGCATTCCAATATTTTCGAAACATTGTTCGTCTAAAATATCTCGCTCGTCTCGATAACGCCCATTAGCTTTTACGAAACTTTCGATTCTATCTATAACTTATCATGGATATTTTTGGAATTAAAGCAACGTTTTGTGCTCGTTGTAGATCGTTCGCAGTTCGATTTAATTCTTTAGAATGAATGTGAAAAATTGTCCTCCTGTCGTGACTTGGAAAATGTATATAAAAATAAAAATCATACCTCGCGTCTCTAGAAATTCTGATGTGTGTGTGTGTGTGTATATGGCAGAATGTAGACTGTCGCGCGGGTTGTCTCTTTGTGGATTCTCGATGGAGTGTTCCCAAGTTTCGGGGATAGTTGGCAGGAATCTGAAAAGTTTTGAAAATCGTCAGTGTATAAAAAGTTTGTTAGAAAATGGTATAGTTTGAGAGAAGTTTCGGATCGATGATGGAAACATAGGGTAAAAAAAAAAGAAAAAAGGAAAAAAAAAGAAAAGAGAAGAAAAAAAAATGGTATAGTGAAGAAGGTTGAAAGTTCGGGAAGTTAAATTGCTTTAAGTTCCGCTCGTTTTATTCAAAGGCCAATCTCACTCTCCGAGACCCCCCCGCGTTTTATCGGAATTTTATGTAAAGATAACGAAGGGTTTCGCGAGGTTCCTCGTATAATTCGATAGGTACTAATAATCGAAGTTTCCGATCTTATAAATTTTATTCGAATTTTACGGATTCCTTAATTTGTTCAACGTGAAACGCGATGATAAAATGTCTGTTCTCCATTTTCGATCGAGAGAAAGTTTTATACGTTACAGTGCCCGAAACACGGTTAGTAATTTAACGATTACACGTAGCAGTTTCTTGTTAGAAGGAGTTCAATTAAAGATTAATAAAACAAACCATAAAAATCGATCCACTGCCAATATACATCTTCGTTGTCGATAATATCTCATTTTTATTGCTTCAGTACTATAATTTTGTTTTGATATTAATAAAAAAAAAAATAAGTAATAATTTATTTTTATTATCGATTAATAATATATATATGTGCAAAATCACTCTCTTCTTTGTACATAAAATTCGGAGAAATCTTTCTGACTGGTTAAATCGAGGAAAGAATTTGTAATTCATTCGTTTCTTATTCACGCGTATTGTCTATACACCGACACTTACGCTTAAATTTTAAGTAAAGAACTTTTATCTCTGAACTAACAAACAAATCATCCTTTATAATAATTATCACTAGACCCCATCGGTGTTCGCGAAAAATATCCAAAAATGGAGCACTTATTACAAGACTAAACTAATAAACGATCCTTCTCTTTTCAGTTTCCGTTCATAAAAATATAAAATTGCATAAACATGCGACAATTTGATCATCCGCATCGTCGATAAATCGGAATGCAACATCTCCTAAGTCCTACGTCGTTCGGCGACGTGCGAACGATTTACGACCGCTAGTATATTTACACGACAATGAAAATTCTCAGCAACAAGCTAATTACGTAGAAGCTTGCACGCAGGCAAAGGTTCAACAGAAGTTCGTCCAAAGACAAAGCACGAACAGTCTGGACGGTATATCTGGGTGACGATGAAGCAGCGTGGCAAACAGCGTGCCGGTATACCGAGGCGTAATCCTTGCCCTCTCTCCCTCCCCCACGTTCCATTCAACCAAGCTATTCAGTCTCATCAATTTAGCCTGGCAAGTTGTGTGTTCACGCTCGAAATCCCTCTAACGTATTGGCCTGACCAAAAAGAAGACGACAGGTGGTGACGGTCGTGCGAGTTATAACGGGGCACTCGGCCCCGTTTAAAAGCGGACTGACCTCGCGCAACCCTGAAGCGAGAGAACAAGCTATTAAACGGCGGCGTATGCCATTCATTCTTGCCCTGGTCCCTCTCTCTCTCTCTCTCTCTCGATCGTTCGTCTCTGTCTCCGCCGTTCTCACCGTCTCGTTTCCACCTTTGCCCTGTTACGATCCCAGAGCACATGCACATGCACACACGGAGTGCGGAAAACAGAGTGCGCCGTGGCTGATGGCCTAATAGTACATACATAGTTCGAATCCATTCACGAGCCAATGAACGAGCCAGGAGACGGTTACCGGGAATGGCAGCTTTTGTGCAAACCGATTCTCTGTCCGTGCTTCCCTGTCGTCGATAGTGATAGGAACACGCGTACCAGACGCGGTAATATGTTTCTAGGATACGTTTCATTTGGCGTTTCGTTTTAAAATTCTCGAAGAACTTTGTTCGTGCGAACTTGGATGGAGTTGTGATTTTTTAATAGGAGTTCAAGTTGAAATAAATGGGTCCAACTAGAGAGAGAGAGAGAGAGAGAGAAAATTCGATCTTAGCTGATCCACTGATCTACGAAGCCTATATATTTTTAGCGCACGAAATTTTATACTACGAAAGAAGACGATTGTTTAAAAAATAAAATTCACCCCCTGACGCACGAATTAAATGACGCTCGATACGACCGAGAAATAATATTTATCTTTCATTTAAATTTGTGCAAACTTAACGAAGATAATCTTTATACACTTTATTCACTTGCCACGTGAAGCATGTAGAAAAATATTTTTTTATATCCTTACATAGGTGTCAACCTGTGAACGTCATTGTATGTCAAAGGGTTGAAAGAATTCCACGGGACGATGTAATTTGAAAAAATGTAATTCGAATCATTATATACTCTAATTAATCACGTTCGAACGTGTTAAATTTCGCATCGTCTGACAGTAATGGTACATTTCACGCGACAATAGAAATTTAACGTTTATTCTTAACCAAGGTCAGATAAAATGTAAAATAAAGAAAAAAAAGAGAGATTCATTGGAAGATAAGGATGCAAAAGGGGATACTTTTTATAGCCTTTTACAACTGTAAGTATACCTAGTTATGCAATCAAGTGTCATTCCAATTTCACAGCTCATCATCGACTATACACACCTGAGAACGAAACGAGACAGAATACATACTTGTCGTGATGGTGCGTGACAAAGGAGGAAGATTGAATAAATTAAAGGGAAAGAGAGGGAAGGGAAGGTGAGAAATAAAGAGAGGGAGAGGGTGAAGGCCGAGCATCCGCCGTGGCGTGGGAGAATCTGTGTAATTCGCCACGTGGTGTCGACCACCCTGGGCTCGTAATGTTACGGCTGCTTGATCGTCTATATAACACCAGCGTAATCACTCTGCACGCCTGTTCGGCCGATATTTTTCCCGTCGCCCCGGTGATTGATTTTCACGATTGTCACGGTGTCTCGTGAGAATTTGGCCAGCGGTACAACGAGTAACATCTATCGCAGTTGGCGAGGAACATTTCTCTACTTGTTCCATAATTATAAATCGTATCTCTTATGAATTCCCCAATCCCTCTAACTCCGTTCCTCTTAAATCGAACCGATTAACTAAAACCCACCGACCAGATGACCAAAGAGGTCAAAATCAGCTGATCAATCGACAAGAACGTAGATCTCGAGAACAGGTGGCACGTGGCCACCAGAGATCGATCTTCGAATCAGCGTAGACGAAAGATCGCGAGAAGATCCAGAGAGAAGGGAATTCCTCTGACAATAAAAAAAAGAGAAATCTGAGAAAACAAAGAGAGAGAGAGAGAGAGAGAGAGAGAGAAAGTGACGTGTGAAACGGAAAAAGGGAAAAACAGTAGAGAAACGCCGCGACAAAGAAAGAAGAAGAGAGAAAAAGAAGGGGGGAAGGGAAGAGTGGTTCGCCTATATACCGCGTGGACGCGTTCCACGTGTCTCCGGCGTGCGACACACACCTTCCTGCTCTTCTTTCCTTTCTCTCTCTTCTTTCTTTGGGACGGCGTGGCGCGTGATATAAAGTGGCGAAGAGGAAACGTCGCGGCGCCAGAAGCAGCCCGACGACTAAAGGGAAACGAGAAGCGGGATGGGGTAGATGGGCGGATGGGCGTCGGATGGGAACGAGAGGGGTGGAGGGGGAGGGGGCAAAGGGGATGCAAAGGGAGGGATCGGGAAACTATTGACCACGGTTGGGAAGCCGTTTAACCCCCCACGAGAGGACGTGCACCACGCTTGCACACACACACGCACACACACACACATATCCGCGCGAAACGAAAGCGAGAGCGCGCGCGAGAGAGAGAAAGAGAAAGAGAGAGAGAGCTCTTCTACAGAGGCAGCAGGCACACAATGCTCGTACGTATGCACACGTACACGCACACGAGCCGTACGTGTACTTGTATACACACGTGTGTGTGTGTGCAGCAACGAACGACGAGAGAGGCAGGAAGGGAAAGCATAAACGGTTGCACACAAGGAAGTTCATTCATGAGTACGGGAACTTTGGTGGATGTGAGAGGTCTGCACGGACACGACCTAACGCCCAGTCACATCGTATTCGAGAGGAAAGTACGCGCGTACTATGCGCGGGCCCTTCCTCCTCTTCTTCTCTCTCTCGCTTGCTTTCTCCCGCTCTTTTGTATCCTTGGTACTTTGAGTATCGGTGTGCGACGTCGTCGCGAGCAGCCAGGATAAAGGAT
Organism: Tetragonula carbonaria; assembly: GCA_032399595.1. NCBI lineage: Eukaryota > Metazoa > Arthropoda > Insecta > Hymenoptera > Apidae > Tetragonula > Tetragonula carbonaria. The sequence continues at coordinate 10,755,571 of JAUCRC010000004.1, forward strand.
AAAGGTACGAGGGAGGATCGGAAGAAAAGAGGAAAGGAATACCCGATGACATTGTTGCAAAGCGATAAGACGAGGAGCGAACACGCTCGGGGGCCGTGTGTACCTGCACGCGAGCAAATCGCCGATCGGTATCGCCGATCGAAAGTGAAATTCTCGTGTGCAATTATCGCGCGCGAGAGACGAGAGTGGACGAGCATCGTCCAGGATTTTCTGGTGATTCCTTGGGATGCTGAGTAATTTGTCTTGTGATTTGACAGTGAATAATTTCCTCGAGTCTTCTCTATACTTGATCCTAGTCCTAGAATAGACTATAACTCATGTGTAGGAGAGTGTAAAGTCTAGTCGTCGAAAGAAATTCGTTCGACATTAATATTTTCAGTTCTAGTTATCATAATTTAATATTGTGTATATATATATATATATTTATTTATTTATTTATTTCTGGAAATTATTTTACTAGAATTGTTACGTACGTAGGATTACTCGAGTCCATTTTTTTGACACTTGTGCCTGACAAGCTTAAGGTGAATTGAAATGAGAAAGGTACGAATCACATTGTTAAATAAAATCATCAACTGGTGATTTGAACAAAATTTCTATGCTCAATGCTCGAAAACGGTTTCCATACATTAGAATAAATAACGACGACGCAATGGAAATTATAATTGTCGGTGAATCGTGGGGCTCTGCGGAGTCTACGATAATGTAATTTACATGATATTACAGTTCGTTGAAGTAAACCATCGGGCGGAGATGAATTAATCGATTTATTTTAATTTGCGCGCTTTGTTCATTGAAATGTTACGCGAACCGTTATCGCTTTGCGGTACAATCGAACAGGCATCGCGGGAAGTCGAATCAAAAAGGCATTTTAAATTACACAAAGAATTAATAAACACGAAAAATATTTGCATCCTTTCCACTGATTGTACGATGAATATAAAGTGAGTGACAAAAGAATGAAGAAACGAGTTTTTAGTCGCAGATTCCACGACAAATACGAAGTGAGAAAAGTGTCAATTTTCATTGTAGCATATAAATAAATGCAATTATCCTCTTGTGCTTGAAAAGAAAGGAAATACATCGATAAATTTCAAAATATTCGAATGAAACATACATATAGGACAAGTAAGGGTTTGAAGACGTAGGCGTAGTTAGGAAACACGGTGTAAGGAGACAAGGCAATAATTAGTCAGACACGGCCGATCATATATAATGCCACTAAAATTTCAGTGTTTCATCCAACACGCGTAACACACTGAAAAAGTTCCTCCAAATAAAAATAAAAAAAAAAAGCAACCGTGTAACTTTTACAAAACACCCGATTAACCAAATTAAATTAAACGATCCATAAAAATACGCGCAAGACGTAACGTAAAAAAACGTCGTTGAAACGGGACAACTCGCGAGCAAATTGTTTCAACAAGCGTAGCACCTTCTCAAGGCGATCGTCAAGCTCTGTCGAAGGAAGAATTACCCCACTGCCACGACGCATCATCCCCTGTTACTCTCTTTTTTTATCTCAACCTACCTAGAGCTATGACAAGACCCTGTTGACGATTAACGATAACTGGGCCGTCACAGTGTTTCAGTGGCTCAAAGCATCATGTGCACGCCCGACCTAACCATCGCCTCCTCCTCGCCGCTGTTTCACCGTCTCTGTTTCACTCTTGCTCTATCGTTCGCCCAGAAGCGCCGCGGCCCAGGCGTTGATTACTGGGCGGCACAACGACGTCGGCTAATAGCCCCACTAACTACCCGGAGCCCTGATTGTTAGGCTACGATCACGGTCTTTGAAACTCGCCCCACGCATAATAACTACCGGCTAGCGACGGGGATGAACCGTCGTTGTTTTTGCCCGTTGTTGAATCAGACGATGAAACACTTTTGGCTGCGCGTTGAGAGAAGAAAATTTGGAGAGAGGAGTCAATCTTCGACGGACGTGCGTTTAACTTCTTAGGTATGTATATATATATAAAATTTGATATATATAAAATTATATATTATATATCGAAATCAAATTTTATATATATACATAATTTATATATAATTTTATATATATATATAAATTATACATATTATATATATATAATTTGATATATATAAAATTATATATATATATAAATTTTGATTTCGATATATACATATATAATAATTGATTTATATAATATATATATAATAATTTGATTTCGACATGAGATACAATCATATTTGATCTCTTTATAGGTTATGGCGAGTGCTGTGTATCAGTGGAAAATAAATACTAAATTACTAACAATAGGTACGTTACTGAATTTTATTTTTGAATTATCAAAAGTGCTATTTTTCATTGTTCGATTACTAGACAACAAATTTTATTAATAAAATTGAAATGGCGAGGGGTTTTCTTGGAATTTTTCTGGAATTCTATTTTACGACGGCATTAGACTAGAACTCGTGGATTAATTAAATTCTCGCGTAATAGAAATTTAAATGGTTGCGTTTACGGTATTCTTTTAAAAATAGCGTGTACAGAAATTGTATAGAAACTTCGTGGAACCTTCCGCAAGTTTACGATTACTACAGTTCCGAGAAGTTTAATGATCAACTACATTCGTTCGTTACAACGGTTTACAACAAATAAAAAAAAATAGTACGAAATTGTACACTTCAGCGTTCTTTCGGCTAATAAAATATCAAGAAACATCGTATAAAATCACTGGTACAATTTTCAAAAGAACAACCCCCAAAATTAAACGCGCAGAACGAAAAGACTACGCTGAAACTCTCTTTCTTTCTCACGAACAAGAAACAAGAAACAAGAAACAAGAAACACGAAAGAATCGATGTCACTTATTGTTTGACGAGGAAACACTGTATAAGCAACAGTGGTAAGAGACCGAGCGCAATCGAACGAAATGGACATGGTTTGTTTTGCTCCGACATGGCTTGCAAGCGGTTCGAGAGCCTTCACTGGCCATCGAGAGTTTGTAGCCGAGGCGAACAACCGTTTAAACTCCGCTTGGGATATCACTGACCTGCCCCCATATCGTAGCGACGCCACCTCGACAAACTGTTGGCCCACATGTACTACGAGCCAAGCCAGTTACGGGGGCTCGCGTTCTCGCCCTTTCATCTTCGCGAGATTATCGACGTTTTACGCGGGCATTTCCTCCGTTTATTTCGCACCCCTGGTGCACCATAGAGGTTGCCTCGTCGCTCGTCGAACAACGGATTGCCGGTTCTTTGCGATCGGAGCGACCAAACGTTCGCGCGCACTTCATCTCATTGCGACGCGAAAAAAATTTTCATCCTGTTTCTCATCTCGATCGACTTTCGATGATTCTCATTGAGAACTCACGAAACGTCGAAAGGTGCCAGCAGAAAGATTTCGACCGTAGCTTGGATATATTATACGACGAATAAATAATTGATTTGTTTGAAGTTTATTTTTTGCAGTTTATTCGAAGACTGAAAACATATTGTTTCATTATTTAGCGAGGTAACTTTTCACTTGGTGCTCTTATTCAAATAATGTCCAATGAAATTTCAGATCCAACCTTACATCGCTAATAGCCAGCGATTCATTATTTTCAGGCCGTTTTATTTTATTTTACTTCGAACAACGTGCTCGAAGCTTGGAAATCTCTGTGAAATCTTCCAACGTTTCAATTATCTCTGAGAGCAATGTAAAAGTAGTTCTAAATCGTTATGGCTTTCAATGTTCAATGACCAACCAATATCTACGTAATTCAATTACGAAAGTCAACTGTATTTAACACGGTACTTTCCAGGATCCCGGTCTAAAAAGCCAATTCAATTTAATCATATTATATTATTAGAAACTCCTATTATAGTACAGAGTAATCATCAAAAAGCATATAGAAAAGATCTTATGTAAAGAAAGACTATTAGATGGCCCAAAAAGGTTGCATTACATATTATAAATATATATACACAATGCGTACAAACTTTTTCGTAAAGCAACTTCTTCTAAAGTAAAATAAAACTTATAAATTCGTCGACGCGTTGATTGGAGAAGAGATTCAACTAGTTCCAAAAAAAAATTAGATTGCAAGAGTTCCATTATTTACAGAGTATCGCAATCTGTCAAGAGAAGCCCTTTGCGTGGAAGATCGTTTGAAAAATTATCACAAATAAAAAGATTCTTTTGCTTGTTGATTTCGAATAAACATTGTACTATTATATTTTCCGTTCATTTATTAATCATCATTTTCTGTTCGTGTAAACCAATAACGATTTTTTGTTCTCTTCCCTGAGGCTATCTATTCATATTTACACTGATACGACTACGAGTATCATCGTAGCTGCAAAAATATGGCAAGTAAACAAGCTACGAGATAACTCGTAGTTGGCGTCCTAGGTCAGGGGTCGCCAAACTTTTTTCACAGTAGGCCACATAGTTGACAAAATGACGAGCGCGGGCCGCATAGTCACTAAACTATAATAAGTTCAGCATTCCGTGTTAATCATGGGTGAGTGGCATGCAATGCACAAAAAACAAGGACAACCAACATATTTATTTACTAAGAAAGTTATCAAAGAAAGCGACGTAAGCAAAAAGATAGTTAGCATCAGACCTAGTGTGCACATAGCCGGATGAACTGACGTAGCGGGCCGAAAGTTTGGTGACCCCCTAGGTCCTAGGTAATAACGCAAACTACGAGATATCTCGTTATTGGCAGTCAACGTGTTAATAATGAAAGTTGAACCTATCGAGTAAAAATCACGGAAAGAGAACAATTGCGAAAATTGAACAGTGACTTACACTCCGAAGCTTTCGAGCGTGAGCGATACACGCTATTAGAGAAACTCGCGAAACGACAGTTTTCGCGAAGAGAACAGGAACCATCGGCGTTCGGCAACAATGCAACGGATGGGAAGAAAAGCTAGGGAGGAGATGGAGAGGTAAATGCCCCGGAAGCTCGTACGTCGCAGAATCCGACGGGAGTTTCCGCGAATTCTTTATTTCTCGAAAGTTTATGATTCAAGTTACTGCTGCGATTCAGCAGAAAGGGGGAGGATGGAGAAAGGGGAAGAAGAATGACTGGCGAAGTTATATGGCGGTCGAAACTGCGCTGTCGGCAAAGGGGACAAGTTCAAGTGGCAAGGTCAAGTTCCACGCCACCCACGAGAAAGATTTATAGTTTCCATACACGACCGGCGTCGTACGATGACCCAGTTTCCAGGAAACAAAAAAAAAAAAAAAAGAAAAAAGAAAAAGAGAAAGGAAAAAAAAAGAATAGTCTGTCAGGACTGTGTCGAACGAAGTGGCGACGATTTATTTCCGGTCGCGTGTGTTTCGAACGCGATGGATTGCCTTCAGGATTTCGTTAACGAGTTCCACTAATTCGTCCCGGGCTCGGGAAACTTCTGCCTGTGTGCGCGGACATCGGGCGGAAAAAATGGAAAATCGAACGCGTCGCTGGTACACGTTCTTTGATGAATAAATTTTTCAAACGCTTTTTCGATTGAATTTTTCTTTTTTTTTTTTTTTTTTCATTTAGCTGAACGATTTGATAAGAATTTGATTTGGATTGGATATTCTTTGGGGAGTTCTGGAGTGTTCAAAATTGTGGTTTGGAAATATTTTGTGTATTGGAGATTTTTTCTTTCTTTTTTTTTTTTTTTTTTTGACGATCAGAATATTTAAAATAGTTCTAAAGAAATATTACTGGAAAGAAATATTTTAGAAATATTTCAGATATGTCAGATTATAAATTACACACTTTGTGGAATATTAGTGTTAGATATTTAAAATGTAAAAAATATTATCGGATTATAGTTAAATACATTATTAATATATTTCCTGGAGTATTGTTGCACATATACTAATTCTTCGTTTAAAATATTGCGTTCGAAATATTTCAAGAGAATAATATTGGATCAGGAGAATTCAATTTTATACAATGAATGAAATATAAATATAACTTTCAAAAACTATTTCGCGCGAAAGCGAAATTACAAATGTGTAACATTTTCATTCACGAAAGTAGGAATGTTTTTTCCGACTACAACCACCTGTTATATGTATAAATATGAATATGCAAATCAATGAAAACGATTGAGCGCTGTTTTAGAATGACGATCTTGTAAAATTCGTGCTTGGATATATATTTTAATTAAAATAAAACACGGAAAGGAATAAAATGCCACGAATTTAAATAATTAAAACAGAATTTCCGCTTTCAGATTAAATATTTGCGCGGATTCGGAGACCTCGTTTTTAAAAGCAAGAAATCACGATCGTCGTTGTACAAAATACCAAAATTAATGTAAAGCGATCTAGAATTAAACACTATTAACTATCCGAAACTATCGTTGATCATCTTAAAGCGACATTTGTTTTACGCGCCATCATTTATAACCAATAAAGTGAAAATTAAAATAACAAAACTTGACTTTGAAGAAAATTGGATAAAATATAATACAATTCTCCTCAATCCTAACGCGCCTAGATACAAATCGAACGTATGCCAAAGCGGTGATCTTCATCCCCCCTCCCCCCCCCCCAAATCGAAGAAGAAAGATCACATTCTTTCACCATCCTAACCAAACAATTCACGCACGACCTGCCACAGTGTGAATCCATCACCTCGCCTTATATCCTCCCACTCTGAAGACACTGTGTCCTTCACTCGAGGGACACTGTGTCCTCTCTCCGAGCGCACAGAAAACGGCCGGAAGTGGTGCGCGAGCCAACGTGTGATTGCATCCTGAAGGACCTGTTGCTCTGACCGCTCTGGTCGGACCAGAGGGTGGTGGTTCGCCTCACAGTTAGAAACAAATAGCTTCTGCTACACAACAGAGACAGAGGAGCGGCCATAAAGCGGTGGATGAGAAGAGAAAGAGAGAGAGAGAGAGAGAGAGAGAGAGGAGAGTTCAAGAAGGTTGAAGGGGTTGGGAAAACGGTGCAAGAGGCTGGTAGGTCAGGGGTCGTGGACGCGAGTATATCTACCCTTTGTTAATTCGGGTTTAATGCAGCCTGTGGAGTAAGTAGGAATGGGATCAAGTTCAACATGTACTTACGAATCAAGTATCGATACCCGAACTTACTCGAAACGCGAAAATTTCTCGACGATGCTGTCGCTCGCGATGTGTTCGTTTTATACGAGTCAAACGTAAGTACACTTCATCGTGATTCAATGTACAAGTTTCAAGGTATACGTGTCAGTGTCGTCTGCATTTCATGTTACAAATCAAATTCGACGTCTGAGTTTCGAGTGTTGCTCGAACGTAAGAATATTCCGATGGTTTTTCGAACAGTATATGTACATACGATATGTAGGTATAGTTTACATTTTATATAAATCGTTGTTTCATTAAATTTTACAAGATTCGATATCTAAATTCCGTTTTCGAGACGATCTGGAAATAAAAATGTTTCGATTATGCGTACGATGTTTATTTCACAGAATCGATTTCTCGAATTAAACGCGTGAATTGATTCTACGAGGAGGAGCAGGTAGCGACTGTGTAGCATTCGAAAATCCCTAACACTGAAGAGGTACCCACAACAAACGGTAGGAGAACAAGACTTGATAACATTTAATTGCAATCAAGCCCCACACACACGTTAGGCTGAACACGTTTTCAGAGATATTGACGCAAGGTTTTTCGAACAGACTTGTAAGGTGCTCGATCCCATCTCTACCGTGGAGGAAGGGACCTGGAAGAAGGAGAGGCGCGGCGTGTTGCCGCTGAAGGCAGACAATGGGGTCACTAGGATGTTTCGTGCCAAGTTTTCATCGCCGGACAAGTTTAGACCCCGGCCGACCGCGGCCTTGTTCGTGCTCCTTATTCCGAGGTGGACGTGCACGGGCAGAACGACAGACAGAGAGGAAGACAGAGAGGAAGATGGAGCAGAGGGAACGATAGCCGGAGCGAGATCGAACCGATAGAATTGTGCGGCTTCGAACACATACACACACACACACACACACATATACACAGAGAGACCGATGTGTATCCGCGACGACGAGAAGGTAGCTGTGGCGTGCTTTGGAGAAGCCGACTCGTGCATTATGGATGCGGCAGCAAGCCGTGTTTTACGTAATCGGCGCGTGCCACCTGTGCACCGGTAATCCCGCATAGAATGCGGACGTAATAGCGGCGCATCGTCGAAAAAGAAACCGCCGGGGAAGGTCGTTCACACTGGCTCTCTTCTCGTCTGCCTCTTCTCTTTAAACCATTTGCACTCGACTGTCCCTTCCCGAGGGAACATCGTTGCTTAAATCCAGCAAACACAGTTCGGACTTTCCCTCTTCTAATTATTTGCTGACAATCGTAACGAACGTGTGTATATATATATATATATATATATATATATATATATATATTTGATGTTGCGATATGACGCGATGTATAATGACATAACGTTTGAAACAGACAGCTATATATAATAACGACGCAAAAAGAAGAAAAGAATTTCAGAAAGAAGAAATTTCTGAAGGCAGTTTCCGGAGTCAATCGACACACGCAATGATTCACAATAATTGCACGTAAACTAGAAATTCTCTATTGCTTCTTACGAAAGTTGAAAAACTGGAGGAGGTGGAGGATATTATTTTCTCAGAGACTGAAACTACGTATCGTTAATTCTTGTATGTTATATACTTGTTCTAACAAACCTACAATGCAAATTTAAACGATGTCACACGAAAGATATAATCAAACAAAAAAATTTCGTCTTAAATACCATTTGAATGATCATTTCCAATGATGATGCTAGTAGATGATACGAAAAACATTTGTCGACGGCAAAAGATTAAACTCTCCTCGGTGATGCCACGAGATACTGGAGCTACGTGCAGCTTACTACGTTACTGACCGAAGGCCAAAAAAAAAAAATGCCGCGAGATACTTTGATGTAATATATGTTTTGTAACAATGTATCGTGAAAGATTGGTGGAATATATATTTTTTTTCATCCCAAGAAAATATTTCGCAAACCTGGACGTAATTCCACGAAATACTTTGAAGTAACATGTATTTTATAATAGTATATTATAGATGGAAAAAAAAAGATCGATAAAGTTTATTTTTTCATGCTAGGAAAATATTACGCGAGATACTTTGGGATAATATGAGTTTTGTAATAGTGTGTTATAAAAAAATTGATAAAAAAAAAAAGATTGGTAAAATATATTCTTTTTCATCCTAAGAAAATATTTCAGTTCCGGGCGTAATTCCGCGAGACACTTTGATGTAATATGTGATTTATAATAATATAATGTTAATAATGTATTATGTGACAATTTTATAATAATGTATTATAGATGGAAAAAAAAGATTGGTAGAATGTATTTCTTTTCCATCCGAGGAAAATATTTCGCGAATTTGGACGTAGTTCCGCGAGATACATCCTTGAAGTAATGTGTTATTTTAATAATGTATTATAGATATGTATATATAAAAAAATATTGGTATTAAATATTGTTATTAAGATATATGGAAATTAGACTAATTAATATTCAGTTATTAGTCGTAGAATGTTGGTGAAACATTCTGTCTGTGAGCATACATATTTCCTGGTACTAATAAGCCGACATTAAAGGATCTTTAAACATATTTGAAGGATCCGTCGACCGATAAATGCCGATCGAACCAACGTCCCATTATGGGGTCGTTAAATTCCTTTAGAACTTCGAATCTGCTGGCTGACTGCGTGCGTTTTGTCGCGTTGCCCGTGGGAATAGTGTAGGATCGATTGTTGAAACGATCGCTTTTTACGGATGGGGAACAAGGATTTTCACCGTTCGAGAGACTGTTCGATTGTACTAAAAATCGCGTTTGAATGGATTTCTACGTTTGTGGATGGAGGTTCATGTATATTTTATCATCTGTCTTCTTGTTTTTAGATTTACATAGTTTATATACGTTTATACACGGTTCAGTGTAAAGATGGAAATAATTTACTATTTTAAAAGAGACGAGTAACTTCGTTCAGTTTCCAGTCAATTTCAAGACATTCGCGGGGAAATTCAGAAATGCAAAAAAAAAAAAACGCACAGAATGCAGTTAACGTGAAAGACGAAACCGTGAAAGGATCAACGCAGGCTGCTTGCTGCAATTTCCACCTCAACAAACGAATATTTATTCGAGACGTGTTTTCCTGCGTCCACGAAAGTATATAGATTCGCGTGAAGACTCCCGTGCTTCGGGGAGCCAGCTTTGGAGAATCGTCAAGCCTGCCCCGGATCAGAACGTTATCGTAACGTAAGAACGAAATCGCAAACACTCGGAGGAACAGAGGGAACGGGAGAAAGCAGGCGCCACAGAGCTGTCGGAACTCGCGTCACGGACGGCTCTCGCCCGTGCATACGTATTGACTAGGAAATCCGACGTGGCACAGTGAAGGAGGTGGAGGAGGAGTCGAGAAGGGCGAGAGGGACGAGAGAGGGTGAGCCACAGTAAACCGGGACTCGACCTCGCTCCGCATCTATCCCGTACACATCGAACCGAATGGGTGCATGGCTGTGCATACCGGGTGCAATACATCGAACAAGCGGTCGACAGACAGACAGACAGAGAGAGAGCGAGAGAGAGAGAGAGAAGAACGAGGAGGAAGAGGTTGAGGGCGGAGAAGGCCCTCCAACCCCGTTTTCACTTTCATTCGGCCGCTAGCTCACGTGGCACATATTCACATATTCATCTCTACACCCCACTACTGCCTCTTCATCCCCTTGGTGGTTACACACGGAAACGTGCACGTCAATATGCCAACTGTGCGCGCGTAACGTCTGTACGAATGTAGGTGCACGTATGTGGAACGCACACCCACGAGGAACGTGACGGTATTTCACGCTGCGGATGCAAGAGAGACTCTCTCCTCTCAGCTGTGCCGCCGCGGTGACGTATGATCCCCGACGTGGCCCTAGAGCGAAACTTATTCGGCCACGTGCTTCCGAAACTTCGACCGATGGCAGCGTGTGTGCGTACGCGCGGACCACCACCCGAGCCTCGTTCCCACGCGATCCCGCTCGCTCGCTCCCCCGTCACGGAATCGGTATGCGCCGTTGACCTTGCGACTATTCCTAGCACCACGATTTACGATCTACGAGGAACGACTCTCTCTCTCTCTCGCTCTCTCTCTCTCTCTCGCCGCTCCAACGGGGCGAGACTGAAATAGTGTACGGAATGAATTACCGTACACGGTTTAGGGTGATATTGACTGGGATTTGGTAACGAACGATTGGAACAGGTGCGATTTACGGTGACGCGTAACAGAGCAGAGAGCAGATTTTCAATCGTTTCAAACGTCAACGGGCCTATCGTAATTCGTGTTACGAGTCTAGTGAAATTTCAGGTATTCGAGTTCATTTCAGAGCCTTAAACGTGCAATGTCTTTTGAATTTATAAATTTCGAGATTGATAACGTTGAAAATTGGCAATGATCTGCGGCTTCATTTAAATTCTTGCTAAAGACTTTGAATTTAAGGAACGATGATAGTACGATTCAGTCGAAAATAACTCACAGAGTATTTACATTTTCTTCATTGTCACTTTGACACTTTTTATTTCTCAATTTTCCCTTTAGTTGTAGACTGAGAGAAGAACTTTGATACTATTAGGTATCGGTAACAATTCTTTCATAGTTTTCTCAAATTTGAGGAATATTCCGATCCCGAAGGGACGTACGTTTTAACCGCACGCGGGCTTTAAAGCAGCCGACGCGATTCGGCCAACCTCGAGCCAAGAAAGGGAATCGATTCGTCGTCAGTAACGTAGGATCACCCGTGGATCACGCGAAACAAGCGGTTTCGCGAAAATCCCCGAAGCGTGTCATTCGAGCTTTAGGGGACCTGTTGCTCACCTCTCTCTCTCTCTCTTTCACCTACCACCCCCCCCCACTTTCCTTTTGCACCAACCACCCCTCCTGTCTTCGGTTCTGTACACCAACGAACGTGTATATACATACGCGTGTATGTACAAGCAGCTGGCAACCTCTTTCGGAACACTCGATCTCCGACCTGGTGGAGGTGAAAGCACGAGAAAGAGGAGCGAAGAGAACAGAGAGAGGGAGAGAAGACGGAAGCGTACGCTGTCTTATGCTAAACTTCGCCTCGCGGCTTCTACCAAGGGACAAACAAGGAGAGATTAAGCGACGGGGCGCCACTTGTCAGGCCACCTAGCCATTCTTACGCCTATTGCCCAGTGAAATCAGGCAGTCTGATCGTCCCGACTTATTCTACTTTCAATCGTCCAAGGGAAGAATCTTGCAATCTTTGATGAGAAAATCATTGATGGCACACGCGGATTCATCGAGAATGACGATTCATTTATGTCTTTCTCGTATCGCGAGAGTACGACAGAGCACGACGTTGGATCTAACAGAGAAATAAAAATATTCTTAACCCTCTATTGCATTCCATCCCCAATTGGGGACTTAAATTTCAAATGTTCTATAGTAAATTAAGTAGACAATTTATTGGTAGTTGTTTGCCAACATTTATAGTTACTGTTGTTTGGTGCAAATTGTATTGTAATATATATTTGTATTTTATATATATATTTATTTATTTACGTTTCTATGTTAAAAAAAATTATTTTCGTGATTTTCATGCAAAGTAAGGTTATTGAGTAAGGTTATATGTGATAAAGACTCACACGGAGATTTTTTTGTTTTTTTTTTTTTTATTTGATTGATTTTGTACCTGTATATAAAGTAACAGTCATAAAATAAATAACATTTTCTAATAAAATTTCATTATTTGTTTCATGACCACACTCATTTTTAAGTAGACTAACAGCCATATATATTTTTTTCAACTCGTCATAGAAATTCATGCAATAGAGAGTTAATGATGGAATTCGTGATATTAGGGATAGTCGTAGTTTTAAACCTTCAGTTTCTTGGCTGGTAAGTAATTTTTTTTTTTTAAAAACTTGTTTAATTTAGAAGAAAGAATTGTAAACTACCAGTTCCTTTATCAGAATTGTATTTTCTTTTTTGTATAGTATGTCACTTTGCATTATTGTACAAATTTCAACGACTCGTGTAATTATCGATGGACTTGTTTGATTGTTGCTCCAAAACTGCTCGACTCTCGCTTAGAAGAAACGAAGTTTGACAAAATTAATGAATGTCGATATCGGACATTGAAAAGATTGGAGAAGTTCGAATCCGAATAAATAGTAAAGATTAAAAACAACGAACTCGAAGCTTACATGTATAATAAATTAAGATACGCGCTAAAGTTTGACTAAAATCGTATCACATTTCGAACGTTGTCTCTTGTAAATTATAGCCAGAAAGAAAAAGATCAAAAAAAAAAAAAAAAAATACAAACCGAGGATACAAAGAAGCACGAAACTAAATGTACAAAACACGAACGCGGCGAAACGTTTCACTCGAACGTGATATAATACTGAAAACATCGAAAATCATTCTGGAAATTTCAATCCGTCGATATATAAAGCCATTCCCCATTCACAGTCTCACATTACGATCTTCAATGGCCATTTAGAACGGGACGTAATAAACAAATATACACGCAAGATCGAGGGAGATTTCCTCCTCGTCGCGCGGGAAAGACCGGGATAAAAAAGTTGTTCTCAATGCAAGTGGAGTGAAATGAAAATTTCATCAGAGAGCGCACTCGTCGCGACGCAAAGAGAAAAGAGAAAGGAGGGAGGAGGAAAAGTAGAGAGGAACAGCGGATAATTCAGGCAAATCAGGCTGTGGCAAAATGTTAACCGGGCCAAACACAAACGGTGCTCGTCCCGGCAGTACTGCCTTTCAGGCGCAAATGCCGAGAGTACCGTGTAGACGTTCACAATAGAAGCTGGCGCACAAAGACCAGCAGTTCAACCAGAAAACTTCTTTCATCCTCCTCGAAATCAGCGAGCGTTGAATCGCAAATCGTCCCATTAAGACGAGCCGCGACTTTTCTACAACCCAGCAATCTCTCTCCCTCTCCCTCACCCCGTGAACCACGCGTCGCGTGAAGAGTTCAATTTGTGCCAGAGGCAAAGATCCGATTCACATCGACTCTTCTCTATCCACCGAGTAACGTGTACGTTTTCAAAGAACGAACGGAAGAGGAATTAACCTGTAGGCGGAAGGCGGATAGTTTTGCATTTGCATTGTGTGACAACTGTGACTGTGACTTGTGAGAGCGGAATTTTTATAATTGAAGTTTTTAGTTTTCTAAGCCATCTTCTAACGTGTAATATATTATTTTTCGTGTTGTCCCGGCGTGTAACGATTGAAGGAACAATATATGTATAATATATCGCATATTTTTTGACTATCGAATATTTATTTTATAATTGCGAACAAGAATCACCCGGTTCGTCATCGTTTGAAACTTGAAAGGCTTGAAATTATCAAGAAAAATGGAATTACAGAGGGATCAAGATCAAAAGATTCATATTAATCAAGCGTTCGTGCGTCAGTTTTGAAAAATAAAAGAGAAAGTAGAAGCGTGTGTGCAAGATGTCCCGTGTCTGAGACTTTACGTTACTTCTCAAACTACAAACCGAGAAACGTTTTCGAGCGCACGTTTGCTGTTGTTCCAAGACATTTTACGGTAGTCGTAAACGTCTCGTAGACGGCCGTGTTCCCAAGTTCCAAACTGACTTTTATTTTCTTCAATGGACCAGTGCGCGTTTTCATTCGAGTCCGAGAATAATGAGAATTTGGGTCGTCTCTGAGAATAGCCGAGCGGTGAAAAGAACATCAAGAACCTCGCTTGAAACGCGTCAAACGAGTGTATATATATATATATATATATATATATATATATACGATCCGTACATACATCCGGTAGATTCACATTCAATTATTTAAAAAATCAACGATGTCCCAATTAGACACAGCGACGATATCGCGAGCAAATCAACGCTCGGAAATATCGCGGTTTTCTAGGTTCGTCGCCGGAAGAGGGATCGTCCCGCAGGGAGGAATAACGGGGCGACAGATTCCAGTGACCTTGGAACGCCTTCCCACGGAACGACTTCGCGGACGTGGCACGACAGGGAGGAAGAACACGAACGCAAACAACGAAGCAACACGGGAGAGAGAGCCGCAACAGTCGTCACCGATGGCGGTGGTAACCTACATTTACCATCGAAAGGAGAGGAGAGCAAGCGAACCACCGTATATACATGCACGGGGGAGAGGGCAACAGCCCGAAGGCGGCCGAGGGACCATTGCTCTCCTCCGGCATCCACTTCCACCGGTTATGAATGGAGAAACTTCTGCTCTCGTCGGCTCGCGTAAACGTTAACGCGCCCGTTTGTACACACAAGGGCCGGGCCCGCCACGAAGAAAGGGACTCGGTGTGTATCCTCTGTCTTTGGCCTCCTTGTCCAACTGGAAGATTCGCCGGGCGAAAGGAACGGAAGCAGAAGAAGGATACACGTAAAGGGACCATGAATGTGCGGCTTAGCTCGCGAGATCTGCGGCCATCCGCATATGCATCGTATGCATCTCTCTCTCACACACACACACACACTCTCTCACTCTCTCTTTCTTACCCTCTGCCCATTCTGCAACCGTTTATCCGACGAACACATAAATATCCGGCCGACAAGACTGTGTTCACGAAGAACGAGCAACGCCTCGTGCATGGTCTTCACCCTGGCATGGTCTTAGGCTATGATTACGGCAGATGCGTATTGGTTTAGATGGTTCTTTGATGTACATACATGTACATGTTGTCTCGTAATATTTGTTTCCCTTGATATTGGAATGTCTACTACTACTTCAGAAATCTTCCACCTTCGACGTTTCGATGATGGAAGAAGAACCAGAAGATGTATCGTCTCGTTCATTAATTTCCAGGTTGCAGCAAGTCACTAGCAAGACGTTCCAATATCAAGATAATCGAAAACAGGTATCTTTAGATAGCTTTAGATAAGGCACTTTTTGTTTTGTCAGAAAGTATACGTATTCGACGTGATTCTTCCTTCCTCGTGGTAGATCGTCGTACACATGCATGTCGATGGCCTAAGTCTCAAGTAGTAGACGAACGAACCGTGTACATGCCGTGTATATTTCTTCGGAAATATACTTTGCTTGCGTTTCGTGTGTTCGTGCGGATCGACTTGGTGCGAGAGAGAGAGAGAGAGAGAGAGTGGCCGGTAGCCATGAGAGTAAGTACGTACATAGTACCGCAAGTAGCGAGAAGGGAAGAGAGAAAAGAGAGAGAGAGGTACATGAGGTGGTAGATGAGGAACGTATATATACACGTATATACATGGAAACCACCAACACACAGAGAATAACAGAGTAAGCAACAGGTTCGTGCATGTATACACACGTACGTACGTACATACTCACGCAATTCTCTACGCGCGCGCGCGCGCGCGCGTGTGTGTGTGTGTGTGTACGCGCTTACTTGTATTATACATAAGGCTAGGTTCACCCTTGCGTATCAAAGCTCCGATGCACCTTTCTCTTTTTCTCCTTTTCTTCGTCTCCTTTTTCTCTGCCGTACCGGCACGATCTTTCACCCCTTTTATCACTCTTCTACCACCCTTCTGCTCCTACTCCTCCTCCCCTTCTCCTCCCTCACTGCTCGCGCTGTTTCTCTTTCTATTCGTCCCTCTCCGTTCCTCACCCTGTCTTTCTGTCTCTACCTCAAGGCCATCCTTCATTGCTCCACGTGGATGAATCGCAAATGCGGTCGGCCGACCGTCGCTGGACGTGCATTAAATTGACCGGAAGCAGACCAATGCCAAGGGTCTTCCGCGTTTCCGCCAGCATCCGCGAGACAGCCACGGAATGCGAGGGAAAACGAACACACGCGACCTTGTTGCTGTTGGAAAGAAGAGAGCGAGTTGCGGATAACAGAGAAAGGCGACACGTTGATCGTTCAACAGTTAAGTTTCCCTCCCTCTAGAATCTCTCCTCGATATTCTATCAACTGAAATCAAAAAGGCCGTGAAACAAAATCGTCCTGACAAGCGTGACTGAAAATAAGACGAAAGTCAGAAATAACGATAAGTAAAATATAAACCAGTGTCGGACAAATGAAAATATAAGGGAAAAAGGAGGAAAGGGTCTGACATGGTAGAAGTATTTCGCGAAGATTCAAATCTCTAAATTCTGTAATATATATATGCTTTAAATAAAAAGGAAACGTCAGCGTCTTGAGGACCACTGTAAAAAGAATGTCGCGAACGTCTGGATTAATGCTTGGAACGAATACAATGAACATCGAGCGAGAGTAATTAATTTATCATTTGAAACCAGGTGTGTTGCAAATTTATCATTTTCAACAATTTTTCCTCGCTCCAACTGTACTACAACACGAGTCATAGTCCATATAGCGCGTGGATATGGGTGTGGATATGTGGAGTGATGGATCAGCGAAGGAGATTCGGGCGTACGTGGTACGGCATAAGGATGATAGAACCAAATATGTACCGATCGCATACCAGTAGTTTAACGTCTGTCTGGCAGCACAAACCATCGTGGAATTCCGCCTGCTGTTCTTGACCTATTAGCTGCCGGATTACAATCTGACCGTTTCACTTTCTCTGATTGCACAGTGCTGAATGGAAAACTCGAGAATGATCGTGAATGGGAAGAATGGATGGTCTGGTTCTGCAGTTACCTGTCATCGAAACTCTCAATTGAAAAAAATCTCAAAGAGAAGCGATATTAACTAATTTCACTTTAGATACGTTAGGTAATATTCCTGAATAAATAAAGAGTATAATCGAATCAATTAACTAAATAGTGGAGCTCGTCTAACGATACGAAACAAGAACAGATGTTCCAACATGAAGAAAAAATGAAACGAAAATATAAAATAAGGCTGTTCTATACTCTCAGAATGTGAAAGTTTGATTGATTGCGCATTGTGAATATAATTCATTATTTTTCTATCATTCTTACGAATAATTACTATAAGTTTTTAACGTAGAAAATTTTCACTCATTAATCTGATAATCTAAATCCAGGTATCCTAATCTTCTATGAAATGTATATATAATGATGCTTTGCTTTGACAGATATTGCTAAATATCTACGTAAATGTCCAATCTTTCCTTGACGAGTTCGTTTATAATACAATCTCGCTGTTAATTCTTCATCCAACAGTGATCACGTAATAATGACTAATGTCTCATCGATTTACTAAAGAGTAAACTTACACCGATAAGCTTCTGAACTCTCCGAACAGACAAGCAAACTTTTTTACTCTAACAAAAATATTTAACAACAGACCAAAGCAACGCTACCTTTCGCCCAAGTACTGTATCCAATCGAAGCTCACTTCATTTTCAAAAACTCCGGCTTCCGAAACAACCTGAAACTTCCATCGACCAACGCGCCGCGTGAAAAAAAAAAAAAAAAAGAAAAATAAAAATAAACGAAAGTATGTGATTCGTATCGATTAGCTTCTGAATTCTCCAAAACTACTACAGATTTCCAGTAAACGAAGGCCTACAAACCGAGAGCGCAACGCGCTATATCCCAAATTCCATTCAACCCCCTCGGACTTCAACTTCCAAACGCGAAACGTGAAAACAACGAACGCAACGCGAACCAACGCCACGTAGAAAATAACTTGTTGTGACAGCGTGAACTGCGGATGTTTGCCCATTCGTTAAACGCGTGCCTCTTCTCCTTCCCGCCTCCCCTATGTGTATGATGATATAAGCCCCATTCGTTCAGTTTCTGAAGGCATTATACCTGCCCTCTATACCGGGGCTCTATAGACGTCGTAATATCATTGTTCACGCATTGGCCGCATTTTACCGTTCGGGGTAATTAATTCCATTAACTTGCGGCCAGGTCAAATAAAAGCGGTGTGTATCGGTGGTGGCCACGTAAAACGTGGAATTGTAACGTGGCCCGGTACGCGACATACTATTCTCCATGTATCGAATTAATGAAGTTGGTAATCAGCGTTGCCAGATTCTGACTTTCGTTTCGCGGGTAGAGGAGAGGAGGAGGAGGGTGTGGGTGGTTGGGAGGTCAGGGGAGAGAGGGAGAGAAAGAGAGAGAGAGAGAGAGAGAGAAGTGCTTCCACCCGACAAAAGTTAATTACTGCGGCCAGATACATGGGCGTGGGCGTGATTAATTATCACGGCGGAACGACGAACTCGCACCTTTACCGGCATACGCAGAAATTTATGGAACATGTGCTTTGCGCTGTTTGGGAAATAATACCTGGTTTAATTACGAAAACCGGCGTGCACGCGCGTCTGCAATTACGGGGAAATAAAATGACGATAACGAACGGTGCAGATCATTACAATAGACGGACTGTCGATGGAATAGCGATTCTACGAAGTACGGAGACTCGGAGACATACATATTTTTGTACGTATACCACATTAGCTACCGTTCTTTTTTTTTTTTTTTTTTTTTGCTTTTCCCGGAGATTGTGAAGGCTCACGCCGGTGTTTACGAAGACCGATCATGCGCGTAACGTGCATTAAAACGCGTTGAAAAAAGTAGTAATATGATGAATGATCAACGTTTTTGAACGTGGGCGTTGAAGATTTCACCGTTGGAGAAACTCGCGATAATTCTGACAATTTTCGTAATTAATACGATAATATTCGGCGACGTTTTGTGAACGAAATCTCGCCAATATTCTCTGATCGACGTTGTGTCGAAGTGTCGAACAGACAAGTAGATTCAATGAAGCTTTTTCGATCCATTAACCACCTTGAATGCTTAGATAAGATTGTCGAATGAAGAGTATATATAACAAATTAAGCGTGCCTTCGTAAATAAACATTCTTTCGAATTTATTCGATATATTCTCGGAACCTTTAGAAAATTAATTATTTTAAAGGTTAGACAGTATTTAAAATGTAAGTGAGTTTAACATGTAGATATAGGACAGAAGTTACTACGTATGTAAGTTGAAAAGGATATAAAAAGGAAACTCCGTAATCCAACTGAATTGAACAAATGAATTTCAATGGAGTATTAACAACGAAAAAGAAGTTACAAACAAAATTTACGCAATTTACGTTGGCTGAAATTACAAAATATGTTTCACTCCGAAAATATCATCGCCTACGTATATATTTATTATTTATTTAACAATGCCTCATTACGTAGATTTCAAACATACTCGCTTCTGAAAGTTTTAATGCTCTGCAAAAAGGATAGCAATAAATAACTTCTATGCTTGAATCGCTCATAAAAAGCTACCATCTACACGAACGTATTATTTATTTGATAAATTCTCGTTATATCGAGTCAACTTACTGACGTTTATTATTTATTAAAATAGCGCTAAAAAAAGCTTGTAATATATTCCACAAAAGATATTTCAATGAATAAGGTAACAAATATTTCCCTGAGAAATTATTAAATTATTAAATTACCATCGCCCACGTAAATGTATTGTTAATCAATCGATCTATGCTACATCTATCTAATTTGAAATTTATATAGAAAAATATAAAAATAATTAGTAGAGAACGGATTTTACAAATCTATAAAATTGCGATGGAAAGCACTTGACTAAAGAGTATTGTTTTCTTTTATCAAACGACTACTTCAGCTTTTCCAACTATTCTATAATATAACATACATACGAATAACCAAAAAAAAAAAAATCATTCAAAGCAGATATCAAATAATAATTACAATTGCAAATGATAATAAGCAAACTTCCATGCTAGATTTCTCTTTCACTGAATATTTGTAGTTATTCTTGCATTTATTCTAGGACATTACAATCAAAGGGGAAACATGTTCACACGAATGTTGTTCGTATATTTTTATCAAACATGTGCTTATTTTACATACGTATAATCATTCTCCTTCTATATATATGTATATATATGTGTATATATGTGTGTATATATATATATAGAATAATATATATATTATATATTATAAATTATATATTAATATATATTAATATAATATTAATAATATATATAATTATATATTAATATTATATATTATATATATTATATATATATTCAAATCACAATGTATGTAATATATATAATATATATATTATTTATATTTTATATATATATATATATATATATTCAAATCACCATGTCACCACTGACCGAGGGCTTAAAGGGTTAAATCATGCGAGATCGGCGATCCCTATCGCAGACGTATGCTATCTAAGGTCGAGCACGATATTACACGTATGTACGTACTTATACATGTACTCTGTAGTGGAAACAGCCATACATACATCCATACATACGTTTGCGTACTCGCCGGGAGACTTTAAGTAGTATGTACTGTTATGCGTTGGCATGCGTAACGCAACAGGAAAGTGCGATGCAGTTCTATCTGGACTTCCCTGTGCCGCGTTGGAATTATTTGGAACATCATATCGTTCGTGTGCATCGCCAGCCGAGATAAGCAAATGCATTTTAAAAGACATTTTCGCGTTTCCTACGCCCGTTACGCAGATAGCATTCATTCTCTGACGAAGAGTGTGTTATAGTTAGTTGTTGTTATGAGGGCAAACAGCACGGTGAACTGTTGTTACACGTAGGTATAACAACAAGGGTGGATAACTTCACGAAATATATCACCGGAGACATACTTGATGTAAAATTGCAATAAATATATCAACTGTTACAATTAGACGGTATCAAAGAGGAATAAATGTATCGTAGTAACGATAGAATAATAACGTTACTAAGTATACATTTTTTTCTCGATAATTACATACTAGGGTAAGTTAAAATATGAAAGAAAATATATAGTGAATACGTTTTTTTTTTTTTTTTTTGGTCTTTGAATTATCGAATTATACATTACACTTACTTAAAGACTAATATGTTTGTCAAATTGAAAACATGATAGTACATATTTCTAAATATATTTTTGCTTCATAATTACGGCCCTGACTAACGTGAAAAGCTTAAAATATTTAATAAAAGTAAAATCTAATATTTCAATTGTGCATCATGTACCTATACGATGTACCTATACGATATTCGTCAAAAAAGCAACTTTACAGATTTTATTATATATCGCGTATTATCCACGAGTTCACATATTCATGTACATATTAATATTAATAAAGTAAGATGGCATGGCAAACGCGGTTTTACGAAATATACCGTGACTAGTGGACATTATCCTAAACATTGTTATAATTTTATGCAACACAGGCGAAAAAATGATACAAGCATTTCTTTCAGATAGTTACTGACGTATGACAGAATTCACAGAAATAAAACGCGGCTTAGGCAACTCACGTAATGATGAATTATACACTGTAAAGAAAGATACGGACCGTCCATGGTTTCAACTGTATAAATATTTATAGTTATGGGGAATGTTATCACTATGGTCACGCTTTTAACCCCGTCACGGTGTTCAACTTTGTTCAGCTTTGCGTGCGATGGTGATTCGCATGCATGTAAATTTTATCTTTCGGTTGTTCGTTGCGGTGAACAACGTTCTTCGCCAGAAAGAACAATGTAAATAAGGAGTTTGATTCTCCCCCGAACGGGTCGTTAAAATCAATTTATGCCGTTCTTAATCTCACGAATCGAAGAGAGAAAGAGAGAGAGAGAGAGAGAGAGAAATAAAGAAATAATCAAAGATACAAAAATTAATTGAAAAAAATTAATTGAAGAATCTCATAAAATTAATTATCCCTCGATCTGAAATTAATGTTCTCCCTAAAATTAAAATTTCAACGTCATCGCTCGCTAAAAGTTCACAAAAAGAAGAAGACGGGCTGTTTAATTTTAAAGAATTCATTGAAATTTTGAACCTTTCAAATGTACGCTGGAACATAATGAAAAAAAAAAAAAAAGAAGCAAAAAAAGAAAATTTGTCAACGTACCAACCGGCAAGAAAAACGAAAATTTATTCTCTTTTAATTAGCCACGCTTATATACCTAATTAATTAAGCCAGTAATTAAACATTCCGAAGGAATAATTCCTCTCTTATCCACGGGGATCTGGTTTTAAATTAAATCTTCCATTGATTCGAGCATTTGAAATAAGCCTGTTGCCACTCCACCGCCTCTGTATTCTCGTTAACGCAAATAACAGAGTATAAAATTACACGGTACAATAGGTCCCCTTTTTACCCTCTCTCGGCCGTATATCTTCTTGCGCATTTTAAACGCATTCGAAATCACATGCAATCGAAACAGAAACAACCTTTCGATGTTTTACACGGTCTTTCGTCTTATAGTTTACTGCCTGAAAGCTCGAGAGAAAAACGAAAAGCAACGTCACTTTGCAGGAATCGGTATAAACGTCCACCAACGTCGTGAACCAGTGACAAACGCGAAATCGAGTTACGTAAATAAGGACCAAATAGTCGACTATCAGTCGTTTAGGAATATTTTACGTCCATCTAGAATAGACGAGCTTGTTAATAACGACGAATTTCGTTGTCCAGATATTCTGAACAACGGAAGAGCGGAAAGTAGCTAGTAAATTCGATAATGAAATTCGATAATGAAATTATCTGCTTAAATACATTTATCTGCTTAGCCGGGTTACGTTGACACAGCATTTCATTTTCGACCTTCTTCGATCGATCTGTATTACGAAAATTCA
The DNA here is from genome assembly GCA_032399595.1 of Tetragonula carbonaria. Classification (NCBI taxonomy): domain Eukaryota; kingdom Metazoa; phylum Arthropoda; class Insecta; order Hymenoptera; family Apidae; genus Tetragonula; species Tetragonula carbonaria. The sequence continues at coordinate 10,779,056 of JAUCRC010000004.1, forward strand.
ATTCTTAACGTTAGAGATTCTACAAGGAGATTCTTCTAATAATATTTCTTCGTCATTGTCCCTCATCTAGATTTTACGAGATTTCGAAAAATTTGAAGCATGTACGTATAATATCGCGATGAATTATCGCTTCAATGAGTTCTCAATGAGTTCTCAATGAGACAGTTTCTCGCGTGAAAGAGCGAAATTTCGTGTTATGTTGTTGACACGGTGGTGGTGGCTTATGGTTTACTACGCCATTATTAATTTATTCGCTACAGTTTCTAGACAAGGTGAGTGCAAAGGAATATCAAAAGTTCAGCGAGAGCAGCGAGCTTTACTCTTGTTAGAGAAAACTTGCAGGAATTTCGAAAATTACGAAGGAGCGTAAACGTGTGAAAATTTTTCAAACCAGATAGCGGCTTCTTCCCTCGCCATCAATCTATTAGCAAAATAACAAGTTTCCCTGTAAAAAGATAATCTAGCCGTCGATTAAAAACTTGTCGCAAGAAATCAAGAGTTTCTCTCAAGATTAAAGTACCAACAATCTTATTTTCGTAGCAAAAAAAAAAAAAAAAATTATAGAAAAATATCCTACAAGAAATTTCAATTTGACAGCCGATTATTCTCGCCAATTCTCCAAAATTTCCGAAATTCCGTTCAACTTCTATTGAGCTAGAAATTCACACTGAATTTCCACGAGAAACCCAAAATTCTCTCTATTCTCCCTTTGAGAGAAACATTTCTCCTAGTCTCGCCAAAAAAAAAAAAAAAAAAAAAAAATTACAAAATCACCGCAGCGAAACCACCCAGTGATTTTCTCATAATAAGTATAATGTATACACCAATTACAGAATTACAGAAGAATCCTAAAACGCTATCGTCTCGTTAGGCCGCCTCGCCAGGGATTCCTCCCTAACTAAGTCTCTCCCTAATTAAAGGAATAATCTTTAATTAAAGTAAAGCATCGAACAACAAAATTAATCATTGCGTTATCTCCTTACGAGCGTGCGTAATTATATTAACGCAATTAACGAAGCCCTCCTCGCCGTTCCTCGAGTGAAACGCGTGTGTGTGTGTGTGTGTGTGTGTGTGTTTACGCGTGTTCAGGGAGGGAGTTCGTCGTCGTTTCGAGACGCGCCGAGCCGAGCCGAGCGGACAGCTAGCCGCCAGCTAGCCGAGCAGCTGCATGAAACAGCCGGCTGAACGACGAACACCCCGGTGTATATACACTTCAGGTGTATATACACCAGGTATAAATGCGTCAATGTTCTCTTCCTTCTGGACTTCATTTTTGCCCGTGTTTGTCTTTCACCGTCTCCGTGTCTTTCTCTCTCTCTCTCTCTCTCTCTCTCTCTCTCTCTCTCTGTCTCTCTCTTATACACACACATATTATTCGCGCGCATTCCATCTCACTCACTCGGAATCAATCGAAAATTGATTGAGGAAGAGAAGATAAGGATCTGCAATTTGGCCGTACAAGAAGCGGACTTGTTGGCGGCGAAGACTGAAGGTTACTCGAGTGTCGAATAATTATCGAACGATGTGGTATGGACTGTACGTATGTACATATATGTGTGTGTACAAGGACGCGTCGACGTTCGTTGGTTGAAATAATTAGAGGACTGGCTCCGAGTGGATGGAACGGTGTATTTGATATTTCAATACGAAGGATTTTAATTTGAAGGGGATAACTGTTCTTCGTGGCACTTTGTTGGTTACACACTTATGTATCACGCAAAGCATTTATCTATCACGTGTTGATGATTGATTTATTTCATCTCCAGCCACACATAGTTATAAATAGTTTGAATTTTGTGAAATTAGGGTAGACGTGGAACAGATGGAAAACGTGGCGATATATTATACGAATCTTAGGGTCTTGAAACTATCTGGCACAGTTATAATGCTAGACTGATTGAGAAAAAATTACGACGTAAAATGAAACATAAAGTATTCTGTAGAGACAAAGGAAAAAAATTCGAGGAAACATAAAACATTCATTCCTGAGAATGTTACAAAATTTCTGAATTACCATCAAATGTTATTATATAGATTATCCTTTAGAAAAAGCCTCTCGGCCACTGAGGATTTCACACCTCTAATTCAAATTACGATGATGAATCCTTTATCTGATATTTCGTTTCTGCTTCGAACTTCTCATTTCACTTCGAATTCATTACAACTTTACAACTTCGAGCTAATCACCACTAGTAAAAGAATGAAGGAAACAAACATTTTTAGGAGTAAAAAAAAAATTTGCGCAATTGAAGGAGATATTATCCGAAGGAGAGATAAGGCGTGGTATAATTGAAGAAGATCTTTTTTTAAGAAGTAAGAAGATTCGCGTCAATGGAGAATTCGAAGTTTCAATCGTTTCAGCAAACACGCAAACGCAAAGAGGAAGTGCAAACTGTAAAGAAGGAAATAAAATAAGAAATAAACATTTCTACACGAGTAGAAAGTACGCGTGCGAAAAATTACGCGAGAGTACGCTGAACTACGTTCCACACGTCCGTGAAATTCAAAAAATTTCAAGCTGTAGCGAGTGAAGGTTCGAGGGTCGAGCGTACGAGCTGTTCAGTCTGTTGCCTCGCTGTCGAAGCAGCCGCTTCGAAAGCGTACAAAGGACGAGCATACCGGAAACAGCTATAGTGTCGTGCCATCCGCGCTACAGCCTCGGCCATCGAAGCAAGCAAACGACAGAGTGGGGCCTGATGTTCGAAGAGGCCCACATGTGCTCCGGGCACAGCTGTCCCTCCGTGTACACTCGCATTCAACGTTCTGCTTGCCGCAAAAGACTAGATTCTTGGTTCTTTCCTTCACTCTTTCTCTCTCTCTCTCTCTCTCTCTCTCTCTCTCTTTACTCCCCTCCCATCCCCTTCTCTTTTCTTTTTAAATTTACGTAAAGGAAATATACTACGAAGACACTAATTGTGGACAATTTATGCACTTGTAATTAATATATTGTAAATAAGGTGAAGAATAAAAGATTCACAGTAAAGAAAAACAGTATACGAGGTCTCAGGTGATATCGGAATAATTTTTCTATCGTTAATGAATAGATTCTAGATAGCCTCAGCAATAAATTTCTAGTAACGACGAAATAATTTCTTTTAAATACTAAAGAATTGATTAGACATTTTTCAACTCCTCTCAACTTCATATAAACACACTTCGCTCCATATATTTTACGTAAGAAGTGATTAACGTATAAATAAAAGATAAATCGCATTAAAAAGGTCATACGGTAGATTAAAATACACGTCATTGAATTCTGTGTTTCTGACACTTCCTGTTATCATCATGCTCTTGAAACGTAAGTGTGTTTTTATCAACCATTTGATTTATCGATTTTTCCACTAAAAGATCATAATATAGATTCTACACAAACGAATCCTCTTTACAATTTTGATTCAAACCCAATTAAATGCACGATTTTTTTCCTCAGGTGCGTTCAACATCAAGATTTGCTCGATTTTTCTTTTTTTTTTTTTTTTTTTTGCTTAGACGCAAGAAAATTCAACACATCATATCCCTGAAAGCAGGGATTATTTATTGTTCGACTAATTAAGCGACTATCAGAATCTATGAATAAAAAGCGAATATCTTGCCTTTGCCTCATGCAATGCAAACGTAATCGTAGCAGCTACTTTTAACTCCTAAGCGATCTGATAAGGCTAGAATCTTAATATATACGTGCGCTTAATACATCCAGAGTGATTTAGAAAAAAAAAAGGATAAGACTCTCGAGGTAGAATATTCATATAGAAGATATATGATACGTAATCTGTGAATCTTTATAATTTCATAGTTTTATAAACACAATTAAACAAATGAACCCTAAAGTAGGCATTTCTACCATGACGAGTACTTTGCTTGTTTCTGTATGTTACGTGCATTTTCTGGATTCTTGCATTTTTTCATATTTTCCATAGATGTATAAAAATCCACAGTATAACGATGTGTGTTCCATAATATTTCATAATATTGTATTTCGAAATTCTACCTATTCGTTTAACGTCACGTATCGAAGAATGTAAACTCTGTGTTGGTAGCTATAAGTCTACTTTAATCTTTAATCATTACAATTTTTTCGAATTATACACTCCAATCTCGTTTTTTTTGTTTCAACAAATAAAAAGATATTCAATGTTTTGAGGAACAAACAGGAAGTTATACGTATTAACGATTCCTCCATGTTTCTCTCAAGCTAGAAATTGGCTCGAGTCTAATCAAAAGAACACTTTTAACATTAAGTATTCTTATATAAAGAAATTAATTCTCGTCTCGTGTCTTATTCTCATGATTCATTATTCTCGTTTCATCCATTTTATGAAAATGGAATAGGTACCTGCACAAATTTTCACAGCTTGTTACATCGACTTATCATTTCATCTAAAAGCGATGAATTATATATTTTCTGCAATGAAATAAACATTAAATGTTCTCGATTCATTCGAAAACAAGATACTATTCGGCACTATTCTTCGTAAAGATGCTTCTTTCACAACTATCGATTTCCTTTTGCAATTACTGTCCCCTTTCGCAATTAATTACTTACGTCGCATACATAGAAAGCAAACGAGCACATCGTACATCAAAAATATCAACGTTTAACAATTTTCTCTGCGAAAACCAGAGGCCTTCAAAGCCTCCAGGTTCTGTCTTCTTTATCGTCTTGTACACTTAAAAGAGTGTCCTTAATGAAAATTCAAAAAAAAAAAAAAAAGAAAGGAAGAGAAAGGGGGAAAAAAAAGAAACGCGTGTCTAGCTCGGTTAGAGATCAAGGCAAAGTGAAAGAGACAACTTGTGCATCGGCGAACCCGTATGTGGAGCACATAACCGAACCGTGGACGAATAAAAAGAACCGGCGAAAAAAGGTACTGTGTGTGTGTGTGTGTTAAACTCCGGCGAGTTTCCATGTGTCGGGACACTCGCGGCTAAAAGACATTCTTGTCACTTTCTTCCCTCTTCGCGTATACTTTCTCCCCGCAGAATTCAACTCGAGTGCATTCCACCTTGCCGGCTCGTTCGCGCTTATATACCGTGCTGGTGATTGTTGTTCTTGGAGAATAGTTTCACGATCGTCAACGTGCTTAGATCAACACCGCGCGCTGTGTAGCGCGTTCGCCTCTTGCTATGAATAACGAGGCCACGGTAAAAAGCACAAAACTGAAACGGGATCAGTGGAACACACAGTGGCGGAACAAGTCGCGAAAAGTTTATGCTCGGAGGTTTCAGACTCGAAACATTAAGGGAACAATCGATCAACGTAAAACGTAAAAAAAAAAGAGAAAAAAAAATTAGAAATGATCGAGGAAACGATCAGGAGAATGAATTCGCAGCGAGGCTACGTACGTACATATTACGTTACGACGACAACGAGAGATCGTAAAAGGTATCGAACGCACAATCATCGCCTATTTTTATATCGTTCCCGCCGATTAGATGCCGGTTCATTGTCGACGAATGTTGCGCCGGTGTGTCGCAATCGCGAACGAAATTGATAAGGACTGAATGGAAATTCAGGGTGGCAGTGTTCAAGACACGGGCGAGAATCTTCCATTTCCGTCGTAATCAAAATCGGAAATGAGATCCTAGAAACATCACGAAAATGTTTCCCTTATTTTTATACATACTCCGAGATTATTCCTCTTATCAAGGAGGCGATGATTCGTGCAAAATGAGGTTATTAGATTCGGAATATAGGAAACGGAACGTAGAAGATAGAATCGGAGAGACATAATTAGTGTGTCAGTGGCGAACGTGATGTGTATCACGCAGCATCTCGCACTATTTTCGTATTCTCATCCGCGTCCGAGCCGCCAAGTGCCTTACGACGGTCCTCTTTGGGGAACTTTCCGCGTTCACCGAATCGCGGTCGGTAAACAGTTCCCTTCACGGATGCATATGCGCGTACTATGAGCCCAATTCCGCCAGAAACGATTGGTTCCCTCTTCGACATCCTGACGTATCGCCGATATTGCAGCTACCTTCTATTCCCGGCTTTTCTCGCGATCCCACGATTTTGTTTGTAGTATAGATGTTGCCTCTGTGCAAGCGAGACAAAGAGGACGCAACGAATTTATACGAGGCCTGCTCTTTCTCTCTCTTTCTCATTGCCGTGCTAACGCTCCCTCTATATATGTCGATCCAGCTGTCTCGTTACACCGCTCTTTCTCTCATCTGTATCCTTTTCTATTTTCGTCGCTGTTTCATTCCTCTTTACGCTTTATCGTATGTACCATCATGATGTTTGCAGCGGTAATAGAGTTTTACTTGTACGTGCAATCGGGATTAACCAATGGCAACACGCGTCCGAGAGACGTACGTGAGACGCTCTTTGAAATTGCTCTTTAATGATTAACAACTTTCGAGACGCAACGACAACGAGAGAGAGTCTTTGCAATTTTGAACGAATCTCTCGAAAATTACGTAAAAATCGAACAACTTGGAACGAGCAGGTCTCAAAGCGCGAAAATAGCAAGGCTGAATTGGAGTACGCCTACTGAGAGCGACCGCTAGCTAGACGCTTCGAATCGTTTGAAAATTTAATGCGCGAACTGCAATTATATTTAGCGTCAGGTTGAATCGATTTCTAACAGAACTACGGAATATTCGTGGCATCTCTTGGGACTGGTGGCACTGTCCTGTTATACTTGCCCACAGGGAGTGAGCAATTCTCCTTTTATTTCGAATAATTTTCTCAAACGCGCGTGCCTGTATCGCGTAGTGAAAGAAGAATTTCACATCAACAATCCCCGATGCATTGGAGCGAAATTTCGTATCTCTTCCGCCATGTTTGTCATAACCTAAATCGTATATTATACACTAAGAGATCTTAACGTGGAGAGAATCTACGCGCAAGAGTAATTTGCCAGCACGTTCTCACGAAAGCTCACGATGGTTACGTTATAGAAACGGTTACGGGAGAGAAATTACGTCGAAATTATAGAGGCGTGAAAAAAGATACGGTATAAATATAAAAGAAAATGTTGCTTAATCGAACCGTGAGCAGCGCCGAAATTTCGTCGTAGGCGTTCCGGAGCCCGGTATGCTCGTTGTTACAAAACGCCGGCCTTCGGCCGCTCCCACCAAGTCAGACTTGAGTCCAGAGTTCTCTCCTTGTGCGCCTCGGTTTCGTCATCGATGCAGGCAACGAGAGCTCCCGGGGCTCGTTCTCGCACGAAATTCTAAACACCGTCGCGGTGTAACAAAACCACTGGTTACGAGGACATCTTCGTGCAAAACTACCTCTCGAGTCTCTGCTTTATCGGCCGCTGATATATCATGCCGCTGTACTTTGGCACTTGAAGCTGCGTTTCCCAACGGCATTACTTCGAAATACTAAAAATAGCACAAATATAACCTTTCGTCGAAAATTTCGATAGTATCTTAGTAGGATACTCGCTCGAGTTACCTTAACCATGCATACCAAAGCAGGGAATGTATCAGAGGACGTGTCAGATTGCTAAATAACTATCGCGTACTATCATTTTAAATATTTCAAATTACGTACAACGTGACAAATGCTCGCGAATGTGTGAAAAAAACGACTTTCATTCGATATTCACATGCTACATAATTCATTTCGTCGTGAACTTTCGAACCCTCGGCGAGTGAATTTTTCATTTCAGACGAATCATCAACGCCGCCGCGTCAATCGATTTGTAATTCGAATTGATTTCGAAGGCAGCAGCAGCAGCTCGATACCCGGCTGTTCTCGGCACGTGTTCCACGAAAGTGGACTACTCGGTTGGCAAACATGTCGCCGTCACCGTGTCCACGGCGTCGCGCCGTGACACCGTGGGCAAACGGACGCCCGGTCGGCGTCGTCGTATTCATACAGAATCGAGTTACAAAACCGAGTTGTAAAAGGTCTACATTGACGTTGTTCTTATATCACGTAGTCGACGCAGAACGTAGCGCGCCAGTACCATCAGCAGCAACAGCGCTGCTGCTACCCGGTGCTGAGTCACTGCTGCGTTGCCGATACACACATCCACGCTATTGCTGGATGGCATCATGGTCGTCGTGTAGCGTTGCCACGTCTCTCGCGCTTCCCTCCCTTCGCACCACGCCCCTGCGCCCGACACGATACGCGTCTATCCCCACTGCCGCCGGCCGAAACGAGAAAGAGGAAAACAGGAATAAAACAAAGACGGAAGAGGGACTGTGACGATGCAACTACCAGCCGAGAGAAAGAGAAGAGCAGCGAGTCGAATGGCAGGAGGGAAGAGATGAAAAGAGAGGAGGACGGAGAGGGAATGCAGGAGAGCAGAGGAGAGGATGGAAGGAGACCGTCGCACCGCGCGTTCAAATTTCATTGCGTCAAGCTCACGGTACTCTCGCGTCTGCTTAGCGCGGAATTCAGAGAAAACGTCGGTAATGGAGTTTCGTGAGATAAACGGCAGCAGCGACGCCAGCGCGGCAACGGCGTTGGCCCTGGTACCGGATAGGGTTACCAACGGGGCAACCAAAACATTTTCCAACAATGAGAATGCACCCCCCACCTTTAATTCGATGCTACACTCGAAAACTTCAAACGTATATCGCGGGCTTTATATACATATATATATATATATATATATATATATATATATATATATATCTCGTTTGCAACGTTACACAACGTTAGAGACGTTAGAGACAATTCGCCGAAGAGCGAATCGTTCGATTCGTTCCCTTTTATTTTCGCCTTCGAGTTAAACGTCGTTGCGGCGGGTCAACAAATTCTCCAAAGGCGCGAAAACAATCCATCCATCAGGGTTGTTTACGGCAGCGTGTTCGTTCGGTCTCCTTCTCGGTGGAGGTTGGCTGGCTGGCTGGCAAAAGCGACTAACAGACTCCGGCACGAGACCGTTTTGCGCTCTGATTGCTAACCCCGCGGTTCTTAAATCACTCGGTGATCCCGATTTAAGCTCCCGACCGTCTGAATTATTTTTCGCATTCAAGGGAGGAACCAAGAGCTCGCTCTCTCTCTGTATACATCACCGTACGATGCGCGTGTGCTATCGCGGCTCGTATAAAACGCCGTTAAACAACGGTGGCTTTTTCTCTTCGTCCGATTTATATTGTTTATGTAACATTAAATACAATCGTCTTCTCCAGTACGTGCATGAGAAAACACGAAGCGTGCGTTGTAACATTTAATGTAAAAATCTAATCGACTGGCTCGATCGCCTTTGTCGGGTAATTAACAATAAGCAGTAACAATCCATGGAGTTTAGTAAACCATGAGAATGCCAGTAGTTTGTTCGCTACGTTCTCTTCAATTCTTCGCGATTAGGTTTATATCGACTGGACGAAATTTTCGAGAATATGTCCTTTTTGATTTTCTCAAAGTAAGGAATCGTACACGTACAGTAAGAAGCTTTGATCATCAATTCGTTAAAATGAACTTAGGTTGATAAACTTTATACTGATTAAATATCTTATAAATTATTTCGTATTTTTATACATGACAAGCAGGCCATGAATGTTGTACGCTATTTTCACACATTCGTGAACATAACTACCAAATTGGAATCCAACTAAAAATTTGCTTCATCCACTGAAAGAGTTATAAAAAAAAAAAATATTCCACTTTTTGATATTTCATATATTCTTAATTATTACGTGTACAAATATCCGCAGTCTAGTAACAACGTTCTGACAGATTTTCCAACGTGTATACAATGCTCTTCCCTTATTTGTACTAATCGTACATACGCACTAACTAAAATTTCATCGAGAAAGTCTGCAATCGTTAAGAGGGGAAAAAATCAATATCAGTTTAACTCTCGAACAATTCGAAAATAGAGATCGCGTGTCCTGCCACTCGTCGATAAAACTCGCGGTGGAAGGATGCAGAAATAATAACATCGGCGATATTCGCGATATTCCTGCGAATTAAAAAAGAGAATGCCAGGCGATTTTCCGGGGGAACGGTCCATCGGAGAACGGTTGCACGGCCAGGAACGCGGATAGAAAAGAGGAAACTGACGTGGAAATAAAAAGGACGATAGACGAAATAGGGCGGGGTGGAGGAGGGGGCGAGGGGGGCGAGTGAAAAGCAAGGACGGCGCGACAGCGGCGAGAGAAGGATGGAAAATACGTGAGAGAGTTGTGAAACGAGAACGCCGTGCGCATCGCAATGCAAATGCAACTGACCCGATAAAGCTGCATTGGGTCATAGAAAGGGAAAATACAACCTACAAACGTGGGGCTCCCGCCAAAATACGATTTTTATAGCCTCTCGGGCGCCACGCTCTTCTCCCCTGCTGTCTCTCGCAGCGACGTTTCGTTACTCGACCGAACACGCTACCCTTCTTCTTGACATCCCTTGCAAACACACACCTCTCCCCCCCCCCTCGTTTATGTTCACCATCTACGTTCATCTTCATTCCTCTCTTCCTTCGTCTTGACACTCTTTGAACGACAAGAATGGAAACTCGAATCTTTGAAAATCTCGGTCTCTCTCTCTCTCTCCACTTGTATTCTATTTCTGTTAATGCTCTCAGACATTACTATGAACGGTAGAATTTATTTTTAAATTAACCGTCTACATAACCAGAGAACACATTCCTTCTCACATCCCCGCTCCTTCGATTTCCATCTTGACACTTGAACGGAGTAATCTTTTTGAACGGAAGAATGGAAACTCGAAACTTCAAAGGTCTCGATCTCTTTCTTTGTCTAGTTTGTTCCCATTGATGGCACGATTGTACCGGTAATATTGAATAAAATTTAGCTTGGAATGAATAAAAAGAGAAGTTCATTTAGATTCATTTAGAGTTGTTTTTGATGTGTTTCTTTCTCTTCGTTCTATTCTTACTGATTCCTATTGCACACACACAGTAGAATCGAAGCAGTGTAGATTTATTTCAATTCACAGGCGTTCACGAACGAGTGAGCTCTTGATTAAAATTTATTTAAAATTTATTCTGCGATTAACAAAAGAGATTTAGACTCGATTAGATTCAGTTGAATGTGATTAGACTCCGTTTAAATTCATCGCGTTACATATTTCTAGAAATTCGAACTTCCTTCGTCTCTCACGACCTCGCTCTTCTTAAGGTCGGAACATTCCAGAGCAGAATTTAGACTCAAATTAGTAAAAAAAAAAAAAAAAAAAAAAAAGAACGATTTAGAATCGTTTAGACTCGTCGCATTGAACGACTTGCCGAGGAGATTTTCCTACGTTTTGCACTTTAGCCAGTTTACTAATTGCATTGTTCTTCAGCCGCGAGGAAAGCACTCCGGACGTGTCACACCCGCCTTTGATGTTGCCCAAGAATTCTTAAATGTTCGTGGAAAAGCTAACTGTTGCACGTTTCCTTTTTTTCCCTGCTTAAATTCTAAGACTTTGCCCAAGCAACGTTGTTACTTCACGAGCACGCGTTTAACATCGTTTATCTTCTCACTACGAATTTTCTATTTATCTGTACGATTACTTCCAAGTTTTAACATATGCATACTCCTGCTAAAAGGCTTTCAAAACTATACTAAATACCGTTTCAAAATTGACAAATTAAATAATACTTTTGCACAACGAAGTTTTAATTTTTTTAATCGTTTTATTATCGACGATAAATACTGAATATTAACTTGCTAATTAACTTTCATAAATCATTGTATATTTTCATAGTTTTATATTTATTGTTACGAGAAATTCATTCGTATCATTTATTGTAATTACGAAATTAAAAGAACGACACCTTTGAAAAAGAAAACAAATGTGATTACATTCACATTCTCAAAACGTTGACTCACGACGCATCGTGATTTTCAAATATTAATAAATAGATCGTTTATCCACCTGAAAATTCTACTGGTTGAATAAGTAAAATACACTGTCAAGATACATTTTCATAAACTTGTATAAAAGTTACATCTAACGTTATTTAACATTCAAATTTCACCTGCTGCGAGCGTCGAATCGCGTAAATAGGCACGTATAAAATATACATATACGCGATTCAACGTTCCGATAAACGTTAATAATCTCAAATTCTCGCTCGCATTGAACATTTTCATCGTAATCTTTCGTCGATGAAACAACGATGAAACAAAAAAAAAAAACAAAAAAAAGGAAGAAAAAAAAACAAAAAAAGAGAGAAAGAAAAAGGAAAAATATACAACAGAATAAACAAATGAGAGATATTATTTCGACCCGGGGGGTGGGGGAGGGGAATTAATAAACAACGGGGAGGGGTTCAATTTCACGGAAAACCAAACGTTTCATTACGGTGAAATTTTGAATGGCACAAAGTCAAAACAGGTAATGGCGGTAACATGCCACGGTTCCACGGCGGCAAGTGGGGCATAATAAATTTAGGTATCGATCGAGCGAGAAGAGCGCGCGATCTCTCGACCGGTGCACACCGACGCCAGAATATTGTTCCACGTGAAAATAACAAGACCGCGTTTTCAAATTATGGACAATCTCGCGGAATTCACTTTTATGAGTTAGACGTGATCAATAGTTGTTGTGCGAATCCGACGACGACGAAACGTTTACTGCTGATTGTATCTATATTTAACCTCTTCTATACATAAACCTAATTAAATTCGAAACAAACTTTCCCTTAGACTACCGATATTAGTTTCTAGTGTATTTTAATTAAATGCATTCCGCCGGTCCGAAACAGCCGACAAAAATTCGAGGCAACAGTGAAAAATGTATCTTCCCTTACTACGAGAGGAAGTATTATCATCTGTTCTGACGTTTCTTTGCGTTTTCAATCGGTATTTTTCATCGTTAGAAACAGACAGTGTGATTATTCATAAAAAAAATAGCTTTGTCATATCGAGCATCGATTTAATTTAATTTTACTGTACAAATAGAAGATTGACGTTTCAGCTTTCGAGAAAGTTCTTTTATCGGGAAAAGATGACGGAAGAATATAGGAGTAAATGTTAAGGTAAATTTAAAAACAGTGTTGTTCGCAACAAATGATGTGACCGTTCTGTACTTTTCTATTCTAGCTTCTAGAGTACATATTACATAGTATTACATTTATTTCAAAACTGGAGAACTGTACACAACAGAGAATCTCTAAAACGTTACTTATGTCGCAAAATGTATCATAAAACGCACGTGCAAATGAAATGTCTACGACATGTGTACAAAAATAAAATGCGTATTTTAAGCATTTTTTCGAGCACGTATGCATACCTAAATATATTACTTTTACTCATCATCGTATTATTATAATTTGCATTAGGTCCATTGAAATAACAGTACGGAAAACAAAATCTGTCTGATCAACAAGGAAATAACTACTCTTAAATTCTTGGAAATACTGAAATTCTTGTCAACCACGACAGATATTCTCCACTTAGACACTCGATTCGACTGTAGACCGGTAAACAAGCGGAAAACACGCTTGAATTTTGTCGATTTTTACGCAGCATTCGACCGACGAGATGAGGGAAAATCTAAATTACTGGAAATCCCACGTTTGCACCGAAATCAGTGTATGAACACGTGGTTCACTCAGTCGAGGTAGAAAGTGCTTACGGGGGAGAGTGTAGGGTGAGTGGAGAATAGTGGATGGGGTGCATGGACATTGGCCGGACATCGGAATGGGAAACGGGTTAGCCGAATGACCGGCGGTCAGAATTATAGGGGTGGTGAATTGCGAATGCGCCGCGTCTCCATACCGAAAACAATGCACGCAGTAAAACGGTAAATGGCGAGACGCGGCCATATATAAATGTTTCGTCGATCGACGACACGCCTATCACGGGCCTGTTCACGAACAAGACCATAAGTAAGTAGTTTTCGCTGCGTTGAAAGAAATTATGCAAGATCGTGTCGATTGTGGGGAATAATTGAAATATCGTCCGAATTTTAAACTGAATTTTAGGAGGGAACGAGAAAAATGTTTCGAGGATAATGATGACTTGGCTGTGGATAATTCATGGTTTTATTAATATAAGGGAGAAAATAAAAAGAAAAAAATCTAGCTGAGTAATTTTCAGAACGTCTTATTATTGAATTATACACGTTATTTATTTATGAAACTTTACGACGGGTATTCTTGTATAATGCGTACATTGGTGTTTCTCTATCATCAAATTTCTTATAATAGCAATGAAAATTCATAAGTCCAAACTGATAAGAAGCAATTTCTGTTTGGTAAGTATGTTTAAATCAATTTGTAATCATTGCACGAATCATTGTACAAATTGTATAGCTGATGCATACGTGTATTATATATATCATATGTATCCATATATTGTTGATATATGTATTTCCTAATAATTTTATCGAATTTTGGTCATTCATTTTTACTTTTTCCATTTCTACGTTTTTCGAAGGCAGAATGCGCTGTACTAAAAATATTTGAAATTAAAAGAATAAACCAACGCCTTTGAAAGCGAATGAAATTGGTTATCATTTCAATCGATTGCAATAGATGTTCTATAAAAATAATAAAATAGAAAGATGTTTTGATAGTGACAAATACATTAAAATATTAGATTTCATTTATAAAAAAAAAAAAAAAAAACACGTAATAATAGTGCATCTTGTTGGCGCGCTTCTCGAATCGCGCATTTCGGTAATCGATATATACGAAACGTGCGCGCGGGCAGCCGAATCGCTTTTAGACTCATTTAAAATGCATCGGAGTATATCCTACATTCTCCTCATCCCTTCCTATTCACACGTATATATACACCAGCACACGTTTTCCTTACACTTGCACAAATATTTAAAATATTGATATGTGTTTGAAAAAATTAAAATCGAGTTTCATACGACAGCCCTTGGAAGCAATTTCTTTTTTACATTTATACCTCGTCAATTTATTCTGGTAACGATGACTCGAACGTTTTATATCTCTCACTGATTTTCATCGTTCACATACATTTACTCACGGTTATTTTACTGAATGCTCATCCGTGTGTCGCGAAGAAGATACGAATCCTTTCTTTTATTTCTTACAAAATAATTATGGAGTAAGATAATAATTTATCTACGTGTAATAAGCAGACGAATTTTTACGAGGCTGTTTCTAATATACAAAACAGTAATTTGAAGACTCAACCTTGATCGAATGATTCTTTTAACGAAGCTATTGTAAAATTAATGACGTTAATAAAAGTGAAATTCTCTATTAACATAAACATGATTCGATACTCCATTCTTAACGTTTCAAATTATTTATTGAACCACACTCACGTGAGAATTTATACCGAAAAAAAATTAAACTACAAACAGAGAGATAACTAACATCGTACAAATATCAAAATCTTTATTTCCGATGTGATCGATATTTCGCGTTTCACTCAATAAACGTGTTAAACACTGCAACCCCTTAGTCGATAATGATTAAACAACATAAACATCCAATCTTAGACACGTCGAGGTATTAATAGCGTCACCTTCGAAGGCCGGCATTTCCTCCCAGCGGCAATGTCAGATTACGTAAGGTGAGAAGCGTACGACTACAAAGGGTTAAAGGGCTAATAATACGTAGAATTAATTTTAACCCTCCACGAGATCGAGATACGAGTCGCATTGTTAATTCCCGGCGAACCTGGAGAGCTTCCATTAATCAACGGTCCATTCAACGGTATAACCAATGAGGTATCGACGGGACACCATAAATCGTTACATCGAGCGACACTGTGAGACCAATGGGGGGGGGAGGGGGGGAGAGAGGAAAAAACGCCGATTCGAACGCCGGCGAGGTTCGTCCACTGATTCGAGTAAAAATCGTCATTCTGAAAATACACGAAAGTCGAAATAGAAGCGGCGTATCGATCGAGCCAGAGTGCTCGAGCGAATCTACGAAATGTCGAAGGTCGCCGATGACTCGACAACGAGACACAGTCACGATGCTGGTTTTTCTCTTCGAGGAAAATCGTTGCGTGACGTAACGAGAAATAACTCGGGTGAACCATTTGGATACGTAAATTTTACTGTACCGTGCAAGAATGACGAAAGTTAGTTGAATGGACATTTTAATTTCAATTTAACAGTTGAAACTTATGTTTCGCTCGTGTCCAATCGATAAGGACAAATCAACTTTCCTCTATAGCGTTGAGAACCTAACGAGACATCGATATCTTTAATGACATCGGACATTGTAATAAATTATTAATTTAAAATCAAATGGTAAAAATCTCAAGTTCGACAAATATTGCTTATTAACGCTCTCAGTTCCTAAAATCCGAATCGACCATTTCGTATGTAACAATCTACGTACGTACTTTTATATATACGTAGTAAAGTCATTGCAAGACTGTCTATAATATTAACAAATTTCACACTTCCTGCTGACAGGAGGAGCTTTCATTAGCTTTACAATCTGAGTTAGTTATTAGTACTAGAATAAACACTAATACACGTTTCCCAAGGTTCTTCTTACATCCAACGGTACAATTATATCGATGATTTTCCGTCAGGTTTAGGTACGAACAGACTGTTTACGATTTCCACGTGGCGCCACGCCCCAACCCCCGCGCGACTTCGCAAAGTCCATGGAGTCTCGGGCAAAGTTTCCTAATCGTAGGCCGGGGGAATCCCCGAACGAACCACCCACCGGCACCCTCGAGTGTCCCTGTCCTTGCAGATCAGCCGAGACGCCCGCCGGAAGAATCGTTGACCAAATTCTCCTCCGACTGTTGGATACCGGAGTTTCCCCTTTAAGCGTCTTTACTTCGGACCGATCTACCCTTTCAACGGTAGACTTTTTCAGAGCTCTCTTTATTCCAAATCGTGTTTGATAACGTTCTTCTTTCGTAGAGGAATAAAGGAAATTTGGAATAAAGGAGCCGGTTGATGATCACATCGAGAAGACTTCAAAACTTCAGGACTTTTTATGCAAATAATATATTTATTTTCTCGAACAACGACTACCTGCACAAATGCGTTAAAAATTGTACTTAAGCGTCGGTCGTCGCATTTTCGAGATTTCTTCTTCGTTCGGAATCGGGTCTGATGACGTTCTTTTGTGGCACAAGGGAGGAAGAAAAAGAAGACATTGATAATACATCAAGCAGGTTTCTATCTTTTGTAGAAATTTTTCTTGAAGAACTGTATGCAAAAATTCTTCAAAATTATACTTGCTCGACATGTCGGCAAAATTCTCACGTAAAATCATTTTTATCCCATTTATGAGATCGCCATTTCGTTTGAAATCGTGTTTGATAACATTCTTTTGTGATAAGGGAGGAAGAAAAGAGATTATACACCTGATTATGTACCAACTAGATTTAAGATCTATCCTTTACACAGATATTATATCACTTTATTGAAAGCGTATTTGTAAAATCCTGTCAAAATGGCAATGCATAATTAATTATACTCGTATTTATATCTCATTGATCGTCCTGAAAAATCATTTTATGTTCTCTGATAATGTTCTCTGTGAAAATTTCAGAACCATTAATATTGAAGACTTTAGATTTGCTCCTACATAAATAATACAACACTGGCTTTTTAAATAAGTATTCGCAAAATTTCGCTGAAACATCAATGTATAGTTCGTTATCGTAAAACCAAATTATTACTGAACTTTCATTCAACGTCTATGAACGTCTCTCTTGAGTACCTTTTCAAGAGTAGATTTTTTGAGAGCTTTCCTCTACTCAGAATTTTTACAGATTCAAGAAACCTTTAAATACCGAGAAGATTAAAGCTCTTGTCAACATATCTGCCCCACAAATGATGTGTGATACCTTCTCTCTTGAAACATCTACGTTCCATTGCACAATATGCATTATTAATATCAATGACGCATTATATTATTAAATCGCGTCATTACGTTAATCAATTCATCATTGATCAACACCTACGGAGCATTCGGCAATTCGTCAACCAGCTCATGAATGAAATCATTTTTTCGTACGGCGTAGGAATGCCTGCCGGAAAATAGCATCCATCTCCGACGACCATGATCGTATCGAATCGCGGCCACGGTACGCCGGTACCATATTGAAATAAAAAGAAAGAAAAAAAGAAACGCGGGTACGAGACCCCATGAAAACCGCGAGAAATCATATCCCGTTTCTCACCCCGTTCATCGTTGCACCGGCACAAAACGAAACGGGGGGGGGGGGGGAGCTCTCACTTCACCCCCCCTCTCTCTCGCTCTTTTTCTCTCTCGGCTTGCCGCTAATCTCACAGCCGATCCGATCGGGGATGAGCACGTAGGAAAAAAGGAAAGGAAAAAACGCAGAGAGAGAGAGAGCACACGAGCAAACCAGAGACGGATTCGGGAAAGGTGGAAGGGATGGGAAAAAGACAGGGAATGGAAGCAGTAACTTCGTGTACATTCGACGAGACAAACTTGATCAATGGCCCCGGTCGAAGCACCAGTCGCAAGGAGGATACGTGTGCACGAAGCGGCCAGGCACACGGAAAAGCGTCGCGCATTGTACAGAGAGAGGCGAGCCCCCCCCCATCCCCCTCCCGGTATTAATAACAATTCTCACATCTAGCCAAACAAACGTATATGTGCATAGGGGAAAGGGGTTTGATCGGGGTGTACGTGCGTATAAAATATACATAGAATTTCGTCTATAAACGTATACAGGGACACACGAGCGATACCGACGGAGAGAAAGGAAAGAAGAGGTAAAAAAAAAAAGAAAGGAAAAAGGAAAAAAAGAATAAATAAAACGAAAGAAGAGAAGCGCGGAGGGTAGAAAAAAGGGAGAAGGAAGAGGAGGAAGAGGAGGAGGAGGAGGAGAAGAGGAAGGTAGAAAGGAAAGGAAAAAAACGCAGCGAAGCGCGTGATCGTCGGAGTTTTCTCGTGGTGGGTCCCCTGACGGTGGAGACGTGGGTGGGAAATACATAGAGAGAGAGAGAGAGAGAGAGGAGGGAAGGGGTGGGAAAAAAACGAGGGAGAACACAGCGCCAGCAGCGCCGCGACTATTTCCCTTCTTTCTCTGTGTCGTTCGTGCGCAGAGAGGCGGCGGTGGCAGGCAGCGCGTACGTACATTTATTCGAAAGTTCACAAACACGCGGCCAACTTGCACTCTGCTAATAAGTCATCGGTGTTCGTTCGTTCGGTCGTCAACCACCACCCGGTAGCGCGCCGCAACCCCCACTATGTGGGTCGCGTCGCTTCGCTCTCGTGTTACCTCTGAACCTAACCCACCACCATCACCATCACCCACCCCCCGCCCACGCCCGCTTCTACTTCCCCTCGTTCCTTCTCCACCTCCTTCCGTTTCCCCTCGTTCCACTTCGGCTTGGTTCTACTTTGCTCACCCCCAACCCGCTTCCCCGTTTACCCCCGTGCCAAAACCACCCCTCCATTCGTATATACGTAGAATCTTCCACCGTGTTCGTACTATTCGGCAGCGCGCTCGTGTTTTACGCGAGTTCCACCCAACCTCTGCCAAATTCAAACCGACTCGCACGCACGCCAACGAACGCTACAGACACACACACACACGAACGACTACTCTCCCTTGCGCGTTCGTGTTCGATGCGGAAGGGCGCGCGCGCGCGCGCGTGTGTGTGTGTGTGTGTGTGTGTGTGTGTAAGAGTCCGTTCGCGTGCACAGAGGCGTTTTTGACTGTGTCTGGTGCTCGCACACAGCCTCACTCCGAAATTCCATTTAACTGCACGTGTACGTCCCGTCTCTTCGTGTACACGTTCATACGCGTGTACGAGTGCGCGCGTACACGTATACAGGGCAAGTTTTTGCAAGCACGACGAAAAAGCTTCATCGCTACGAAGGGGTGTATATGCGCGAGCGCGGGCTCGCACGTGAGCGTGAGCGCGATAAAGCTTCGGGAAAGCGTATATAGTCGAGCAGTGAAGTTTCACCAATACCGGGAGAGTGCTATAGCAAAACATGTATACACGGACAGATACGGTCATGGTTCTGGTTCGCTGTGTTCATCCTTCTTCAGGCAATGACGTGCCTCTCTCTCGCTCCCTCTGACCGGGTTACGCTTGCAAGCACCCTAGCTCGTTCTCTCTCCCTCTCCGGTTTCTCTCTCTCTCTCTCTCTCTCTCTCCTTGCTCTCCCCTTCCGCTTCAATTTTCTATCTATCCCCATCACCGTTGGTACCCCTCCGGTTTTTCTCTTTTTTTTTTCGTCCGTCTCTGTCGAGAACGGAGACCGGGGTCCGTCGTCAAAAACTGGAAAACGGTGTACGTGTAACGGCGGACGAGCAAGAAAAAGATCCACCTTTGATGACGTGTGGCCGCGCCACGAGGTCCCGGGTGCACGTCGCGCAGCACTTAAATTACATGATTAAAGGTGCTTTAATTAGTTATTCGACGAGACCTAAATTTATTCGAAGCTTCATATTAGTTTTCATGCAGTTTAATTTCGTTCCGAGCCGACGCGATAATTAACTGACCCGGCGACCACGCGTCTGACAACGGAAGTTCGCCAAGCGGAAAATTCGAAAAAAAAAAAAAGAAAATTTGAAACTTTGCGCAAACGTACGTAGTTCACGAGACGATTAGACTATGGCAGGACGATTCCTCTTTCCTGTTATTACCACCGCGCCAAGCTACAAATTCTCTCTCTCTCTCTCTCTCTCTCTCTCTAAAAAGGAATCGCAAGTAAAATCGTTAACAACGAATCTCTTAGAAAGCTTCGTCATATTACGCAACCGATATTTACAGCAGCAAAGCCACGTAGCAAAGCAGAACGATCGTGCGAGACGGGAGAGACTCGGCAGCCAGGTATACCGAACGAGGAAAATCGATTTACCCGGGGACCGATCGACTGCGGCGACGCACACGCGAGAGATTACGTCGCCGGGTACGACGAATTCCCGAATCGAAGATCAGACCAGACTGCGCGAAACACACACACACACACACACACACAGACACGCGAAAAACGAAGGGAAAGTCGGCGAACTTAATCAGACGTATGGTGATGCGCGAGCTGATCAGCCTGCACGCGGGAACAGGACATTTTCCATTGCGCGTACGTATACGCAACCGGGGAAGGGAAAAGAGAAAAAAGAGAAAATCTTCTCCGCATATATCGCGGTACACACGCACACACCGCGGTGCACGGTCGCGTATTAAAGCGGCAAGAAACGCCTGGTTCTCCCACGCGAAGCAAAGGACCGAGCGGTCGGAGGGTGTACAGAAAGGGGAGAGAAGAACGAAGAAAAAAAGATGATCAGGTTCGTTTCTCGCGGTCTGCACGCGCGGCGCCTTTCGCGAAGCGACTTTCGAAGCTACTCGACGGTTGCATACACACGTAACTACCAGCTTTATTCATCTCTTTCTCCCTCATTTTTCCCCTGTTCTACCGCCAACGTGTACTCTCTCTCTCTCACACACACACACACACACACACACACACACACTTGTATCTACGCCACACGTAGCGGTGAAAGCAGTCACGGTGAAAGGTGATTGTAGCGTGTACCATCCCGCGTGTCTTTCCTCGTGCCCATTTTAATACCCAGAATAGATCCTTCGTTGCTCTTTTTCTTGTTTCGAGTTCTTTGTACCTGAGTTCCTAGTGTACGCGCGAGTGAATATTTCCCTGGCGATAAGCTCGTTTTCATCATCGAGCAGGCGATCGATCGGCCGATCTATTTTCCTACATCGAGAGCTACGTACTCTATCTAATAGCTAGGAAAGGAAAAAGCGACATTCGTAATTCGGTGGGAGAAAACAAAGTAACGCGAGGTAAAATCTTGTACATCGTCCTCGGCGTGATCGTCGGTTGTCGTCGTCGTCGTCGTCGTCGTCGTTGTCGTCGAGGGGTTGCTCGTTGCCCAGAGTCCAGGGTAGCGTAATCCGGCTTGCATCAGACTCCCCTTTGCCATCCGCGTCCACGTTTCCCTTCCCCGTCTGCCTCGCTCTCGGTTCGTTCTCGTTCTCTGTCTCGCTCCATAATTCAGTCGGTGCTCCGATTGGTCGACGTCGGCCGCTGACGTCACGTGAAAACCGGCAGGATAACAAGGAACGAGGGGAGGCCAGGCAGCAACCACTCGGAGGAGATACGAAAGGGATGCGAACCGAGAGAGAAAGAGAGATAGAGAGCATCTCTTGGAGAGGGTGAGGGAAAGAGAGAGAGAGAGAGAGAAAGAGAGAGATGGAAGGCGAACGGGGGGTTGGAAAACGGTGGTAGTCAGGCTTCCACAAAAATACCCTGTCAGATAGAAACTGGCGCCCAAGCCTGGCGGACGCCAGCAGCGCCGCTCCGCTACCGACGCTACTTGCAACGATACCATCACGCCTGATACCGCCTTCGTTCTCTTCCACCCTTCACGCTTCCACGACCCAGCCACCACGTCCACCCACGTATCTTTTCTCTTGAACGATACCACCCCGACCGACCTGGTATATTTCCTATATTTCACCGGTTTTCTTGCGACGCTCCCGGTGGTGACCAACCCGTGTTTCTTTCAACCCCCCCCCCGTTTGTACTATTCCCCTCTGCCCCTCTGATCTCTTACAGTTTAATATCCTTTACTCTTCCTACATTCTGCTCTCCAACCTCTCTTCCTTTGTCTATTACTATATCCCTGCCCTCGTCGAAGCTTCGGGAAAGATCCAGAGAGAGAGACTGAAAGAGAGAGAGACGAACCGCCCTCTCGTAATTTCCTCGTTATTCGTTTATGAAATTTAAATGAAAGAGATCGAAGGCGGCGGCGGTGAAAGCAGGTCGCCGAGAATCGGCGCGCACAGCGGAGGAGGAAGGCCAGAAAAGGGAAACGTAGCGGCGATAGAAACGCGGCGAAGGAGCTGCTTGGTGTCAGGTCGAAGGATCGATTTTCAAGGAAGATGGCGACCTACGTTCCCCTCCACCCCCAACCACCCTCCGCGCTCGATCCACACAGTCACAGACGCACGTAGGGAAACACACTTACACAACCCCTGTTCGCCGTCGCTACCCCTCGCCCACTTCGAACTCACGGTCGATGAAGTGGAGTTCTCCTCTCCTCTCCTCTCCTCTCCTCTCCTCTCTCTCTCTTTCTGGCTTGTGCATGCAGATATATATATATATATATATATATATATATACATATATAATATATACGCGTTCTCCCTCTCTCTCTCTCTCTCTCTCTGTTACTGTTTCTACTTGTTCGCAATACTCCGGGTACTTTCGAAAAATGAAGAGAGATAAGGGAGAGAGATAGGGAAACGAACGGCCGTTAAAGAAGCCGAGGAGATAGCCGATGGAAGACAGAGGGGCTTCATTATGCTTCTCGAATCGTAACAACAAACAAACAACAACAGAACGACCGGGAAGGATCCGCACTCGTTTCTCGCCGGTGCGAGCGCAGAATCGCGAGGACCGCAATCAGTCGCGATTCCGCAACAGCCCTCGACGAAAGGGCGATAGCAAGGATTCGGGGGAAGAGGGGGAAGGGAGGGGAAGAGGAGGAAGCACATTCGAAATTATACGCGGCTGAAATATCCATCGCGATGGAAAACAATCCAAGATGAAGTTGACCCGGAAATTTACTCAAATAGCAACTCGGTATCTTTAGTTTGAACAGCGCTCTCTCGGCCCCCGTTCTCTCTGCCAGCCGGGCTATATATATAACCCGAGCCGGGCCAGAATCTCCACCGTAAAGGTATCCAAAGATATACCCGGCAATTAAAGCGTTGCGGCGGCGAACCGGGCGCCCGGGCCTGCTGGAGAACCTGTTCTCCACCGATTCTCCAAATTAGAACGATACAACGACATCGAGATTTCGTCGAGAATCAATCCCGAATTTTGCAATTTCGAACTTGTCCGTGTTGACGACAGTGTCTTGCATTTTTTAATATAACACGACGATATTCGATCCATCGATGTTCAATCCAACAACGAAAAAACGGGAAAATACCTTAAGTCCAGCGATTAACTATGAGGTCCTCGACAAAATCATTTCTAAAACTGAAGTAATACATACACGCTAACGACAAATATAATTGCAGTCCGAATTAGAAGTTGTAACGAAAGAGACAAGCCGCCTCTTGCGAAACATAGACCATCGGAAAAAATGTTCTACAAATCTGGCCAATTGCAACACAAATTTTACTGCTCGCAATTAGCTCAACTGGTCTCGAATAAATCTAGCTCACCCTATTGCAACCGATATTCTCGAGCGTGCGCCAGTTCTCAGCTCACTCTCACCGACAAGAACCAACCGTGCAGAGAGCGCTACAGCCGTAGAGGTGTGAACCAGATCGATCGATCGCATTTGTTTATTAACCTATCGGCCCGTTCGATTGAATTATTACAGGCGGCGAACAACGCGCGTTACGAGAAGATCTCATTACACAGAGATAAATTTGTGGGTTAGCAGCGGTTACACCGTGGGACATCAACTTTTTCGCGGCCGCGCGCGCGAAATATGCTCCAGACAGGGGAAAACCTCAGAGGTAGTTCCTCGACATAGGGTTGTTGATCGGCCATACCGAACCTAGGTGTACATATAGGTGTACGTTACAGGTTACGTTAGGGCGAGTAACACGGTGGGCGCAAGCGCGCACGCGGCCGTACGCGCAGCAAAGCACCACCGCACCGGTTCGAAACTTCAAACGTGCCACGTCGGCGCCGAAATTGGAGCATTATTACGAAGTTGAATTCGACCGCAGGAATAATTACGCGCGGCCGCCGCCGCACAGATTAATATTTCCATTCGATTTGGAGGCGATTCGCGATATATTTCAATCCACGATTAATGACTTTCGCTATCCCGCCGTCGGTCGCGCGTGATTACGAGTAATCATTCTGTGTACTGGTCATCCGTCCGGTTCGTTAGCGGTCCGCGGATTCTTTCGAAGTGCTAACTTCACCGCTCGCCCGAGCTCCACGCACGTTCACTGGCAATCGTCGATCGAGCGGTTCGAAATTTATGAAAATTCTCGCAACGTAATTCCTTCCGCGCGGCTCAATGGACGGAGACGTCGAATTTTTCGATTCGCGAGAGCGAGAATTTTCTTTAGCGATGATGAATTTTTACGCATCGCGCGTTCTTCTACCTCGCAGCCACAGCCGCTTTTTATATTGATCTATCGACTGCAACAGTTAACCGAAGTCATTGAAAAGCTAAGATCCAGGCGCGACGAAGTTAAATCATTTTTAAAATTTTATAATCAGTTTATAATTACGATCAGTCGCAATTGGTTTATCAAAATCGACGAGATTTCGAGGAAATTTGTGAAAAAAGAAAAAAAAAAAAAAGAAAATATGGACGTCGGCGTAGAGAAAACACGTAAAACACGCGAGAGAATAGCACGCACGAGCGAGTAAGGTAAAATTCAATCTAGCTTTTAAGTAGTACGATAGCCTAGCACAAAGAACGAGGAACGACGGTTACGAATCGTAATTAAATCATAGCCGGCGAAAATAGAAAAAGAGCGCGGCGAGAGAGGCGAGAGAGGAGCAAGGGGAGAGAATACAGGTCGAAATATTGGACGGAATATCGCGCAGCAAAATTCTGGCCGCAGCTAGGCAACCATTTTCATCGATCGCGACCGGGTAAGGGGGGTCTGAAAAGGGGTCGGCCATTTTGTTTATCGTGCGCTAATGTCGAATGACCGCTAAAAGTGAATAACAGTTGCTTTTCCTACCCTTCTATCATACCGTTAATGCGACTGTTCTGCTGGCAAATACGCTCGAACCTAATTTACCTCACGATAAATACCCTATCGACAAATTTTCTCGTGGAACGAATTCAATACTGTAATTTCTTTTTTTTTTTTTTTTTTTTTCTCCAATTACATAGTAAATGAAAATACATCCACTTGTAGCAACAGTTGCTCGTGAATTTTTCATTTAATTCAAAGGAATGTAAATCGAACGACAGGGAAGAGGCGATCGATAAAGGGGTAACTGTTGTTCTGGCTCCTCGGCTCGCGCTTGAGAAAGGACACCAGCGATCCTTGAATTTTTATATCTCGATCTCGTTCTTCGTTCCAATAAAGAAGGGATCTTTCACGTTCCGAGTTTACTAGGAAAATTGAGAACCTTACAAGACGAACGTCAGATATACCGTTGAATCTTGGAATAATACGATAAGAATTCAGCCAAGAATGTACTACAGTAGATTTTTTTCCTACTACAATTGGAAGTTATCGCAGCTTGCCTCGGCGATTTTTCTAATCCTTTTCTAACGAAACACAGTCACGTGATTAAGCACGGTTTACAATGACCTGCCAAGCCGAGCAATATCAAAGCATCGATATCCAATAATCGTCCGAAGGAGAGCCGTGAACAGGCAGTCGCTGCAGAAACGGAGCTTTCGTCGGAAGCGTTACGTCACGGAGTAACACCGTGGCTCCTAATTAACGTTAGTGCTTCGTATTTCGCTACGACGCGACTCGTGCTCGTGAGAAAGTATAGAGAGAGAGAGAGAGAGAGAGAGATCTTCGTCAGCGTGTTACGTGGCGAATTACGACGGAGAAAAGAGGAGAAGAGAAAAGGAAAGAAGGGAAACGGCCGAGCGCCTTTTAAGGGACGTTACTCGACCACTGTCGCTTTTATCGTTTAGAATTAGCACGACGAAGAAGAAACAAGTTCGGTTGGAAAGCGTGACAAGTGTTCCGCGAGAGCAGCGTGCCGATGATCAATGCGATGTTCGTTGGTGGGCATCGAGAAGCGGCGGCAGTCCATTAATCATTGATTAAAGTTAACGAGCTGTGCTCCGGCGCTATGGACACAGGAAAATTTGACGAATTATGAAGATCAATATGCAACGTCCCTGATCAATTGTCAGACAACTCTGGAACGCATCGTCGGGAATCATCTTCGAAATGCCATCACACGATGCCGCGGATCGTGAAATTCTCCATTTCGAATTTCACGCCAGTAGCGTCGTTCACTGGTATCTTGAATTGAATCGATACCAGTGACAATTTTATTCAACGATTAATAATAATTAGATAGGTGTTTGTAATAATAATTTTTGCAGCTTCAAGCGGATTTCGTCGATACACGTGTTATGAGATTTAGCACTGCGAAATAATTTTTCAAAGTCGCGCAGGAATTAGTAAATCGTTTGATTCTATGAAGGATTAATTCATTTGATCAAACAAGAATAATTAATAGAACCTGTTAACGGAGTCGTTTCTTAACCAAAATCTCTCGTCAAATAAAGTCAGCGCACTTTCAAATCTAAGTTATTCAAAGTGAATTATAACGTGACTTGATTTTTAACCAAGACGACACGATGCATCGAGCAATAGAAAATCTATAAATAAAAAAAAAAATAATTAAAAGCTCGAAGCCCAAATGACGAGTTAACTCATCCTCCCCGATTAAGAGAAATTAATTGAACTTCATTGCCAATTTCTATGACGAAGAATCAGAAACTCTCCATTTTACTAAGTATAAATTACCGTCATATATGACCGATAAAAGATACGATAAAAAAATCTTAGTAATCTAACATCTACGACTGCACGATACCATTCTTGAGAGGTCATCAAAAATCGTCGGGCAGAAATTCGCGAAATGTCTCGCTCGGAAGGACGAAGAAGAATCGTCCGATGCGTCGAAACGAAGAAGATGCTCGACGAAATCGAACGTTCTAAATCGCGGAAGAGGGGACTCGCAAGTGGCATCAGTCACCCCGGTTGGAAAGCAACGTCGCTGCTCCTCCTAATTAATGTTAATGCCGCGCATTTCGACAGTGGTGCGTCGTGCAGGAAAACACGTCGACGAGCAGCCAACCAAACGGTCAGAAACGGTGCAAAAGTACAGTTTCGGATTGTTAGTCGGTTAGTTCGGTGAGCAGCGGCCACGCGATTGGCCGGCTTTTTGCGCGGGAATCGATCCTACGTTTTCGGGGGATGCTCCGCCTGTGTAACGAGGGTGAGGAGCAGCGTACTTCCGGCGCAGAATGGCTCCGATTGGACGGTTCCGCGTGGTGCTACCACGTTATTGGCCCAGGCTTGAACAGCGGCAGTTCGAATGTGACGGCCAAGGATAAACCTTTCAGTGGCGCACGCTGCACGCCCGCCGGTTCACATTGGCTTCTTTCGGCGAAAGGCGAAAACTGATTCCGCCAACTGGGACGAGTATCCGATGTTAAGACTGATACAACTGTTTTATCGCTCGTTGAATATTTATCCTTAAGACGCGAAGATGATGTTTCTCAATTGGAGGGTTCGCAAACGAGAAAGAGGCAACTCTGCACTTTTTCTATATGTTTTGTATCCTCTTTCGTTAAAAAAAAAGAAAAAAAAGAAAGAAAAAAGTGATCTATCGTTCGAGGTAAAAAGCTGTTAATTAATAAGTAAGATGGTGAATAATAATATGACGATCGATCATAAATTTATAGTTTGAAATAGTATCTGACTTTTAGTTACCCTTCTCTTTGCCGGTTTACTGAGATTATTCGAAACTGGAGCTACAATGGGCCGCTTCGATTGTCAAATTATTCGCTACTTTTCAATTGTCATGCCAGATAGTTTAAACCGTTAGCGATCATCGCCCTTTCCTCGATTTATTACGAATTATGTAAACTGCGTTTAGAAGAACATTTTGAAATCTATTGCGCAATCTTTCCTCGAGGCACGCAATATAATGCTAATTGTAAGTGTCCCCCGCTCTTCCAACTAACGCGTAATAAATATACGAATAAATTTATGAGTAGTGATTATTTTTACATTTGATCGATGCTCTTGTAAAAATGGATATACCATGGCGTATGCATTTGCTAAATTTCACGCTTTCACTGCAACATCTCCAACTTTCTTCTTTATAAATAGACCTATTACAATGAAACATTTCATAAATACAAGACTCGTTTGTTCCCAAACGCTTGCTGCCAGAAAAATGTACAAACATGAAACGGAGCACGGAAAAACGACGGCAATTTAAAGAGAATCAAAAATACAAAATAATACAGAGAACGTGTGCGTGTTTATACGTCGCCACGTATGGCCAGTGCTCGACTGCGCCAGCCAAGTAACTGCCATTAACGTCACTATACATCGACGAGGAGGAAACGTCGTTGACGAAGAGGATTGGCTGGCAGAATTCTCCCTTCTTTCTCATCGAGTCCCTTCCCGATCGTTCCGTTTATCGACGTCGCAGACAAAGATGAGCCTGTTGCCACTTTAAATACCAGACGCCTCCTTAGGAATCACCTGTTGACTGCATTTCCTACCCGCAAGGAAATTACAGACACAAACGATCCCCCGTGCGAGGCCGCCGAAACTCGCCCCGGAAAAACTTTTTCAACGATCGTCGATCCCCGGTTTACTCCGACCGCGGCCACGCTACTTTATACCAGTAGTCGCTTCTCTCAACCTCTCTCTCTCTCTCTATCCCGTTTCCTTTTCCCTTCTGTCCGTCTCCGCGCCTCAGTTTTGCCATCAGTTTCGCTCTCTTTCTCTCTCTCTCTCTCTCTCTTCTCCTCTCTCATTTCCCACTGTCTACGTCTCTCTCTTGCTCTCGTGCGAACCACCAGGCTCCCCCTTTCATCACTCCTCCCTTCGCCGCTCTTTTATCCGCAGTTCAACGAAGAAAACTTCATGCTCCGTGTAAACTGGCATAATTAACTTCCCGTTGCGACTTCTTAATTGCGGAGGAAAAGTTCAAGGACCGAGGCCGCGTGTATTTTGCAGCGGATCGCGCGAAAATCCACGTTAAGCGGCTGGAGAGGGAGAGATAAAGAGAAAGAAGGAGATAAGAAGAGGGGACGACACGACGACAGTAGAAATCGGCGTCAACACCGATGATTAATACGATAACGAGCAAAGGAATAAAGGGATGTTTACCGACTGAACGACGCGAACTTCTGCCCGTTTTTTAACCGGAAGTTAAACGCGATTACCAGAATTATCGCGAACCAAGATCCCACGATTTTCTCGATCCGATCCCTGTGTACGTGCACAGTCTGTCTCTAGTCTCGCGAGAAGCGTACGTTTTTTCCAGCAATTAACCCCCTCCCCGGTCTACGAAACAACACCCTGGACTTTTGAAACGTTTGACATTCTAAATTAAACTTTGAAATCAGGAATCTGTTCCCCGTTGGATATATAAGCGATGACTAATCGACACTTTTTTGAGTTGTTTGTATCTTACAACGTCCCCCCCCCCCTCTTCTTTTTCTTATAGAAAGATCTATTCAGTAATATTTATTAGCGAATTATGAAATGAATGTGATTTCAAATTCAGTAGATTTCTATTTCTATTATTTTTTGGTTTCAGACTTCTAGTAAAATTTTCCATTTCCCGTGAATTCAAAGTAATTTTCAGTAAGAATAAGTATTAATTATAATGGTGATAGATTGGAGTGAATAGTTGCAATAATTATAACAATACGATTACAATTATGGTAAAATCAGATTAGCTCGACATTTGTGAGCGAATGCATGGCGCGTGCACTAAAAGTGTATTAATACTGACGAACCTATAAACCGTTCAGTGAAAGTTATCGATACCATGTGGCTGCTCAGAATGTTACTAAAAATCGATTATACAGACTCTTTTCTCGTAAAATGTAGAATTTAATACGTAGAAGTTCGGTGAAATTTCCGTCCCTGGTGAAAAACAGACTTTTAACGGAATGGTTGAACTCGTCACGCAACGCTTACGCTTAATAATGTTCAAATGTTATCCTGTTGGAATAGCTTGCGCTCAACCAAGTGTAACGCGAACAAAATGTCTCCTACGGTGTGAAAGCTGGCGCTCGAAACAATGGAAACGTTCCTCCTTTTCCTTCTTTTTTTTTTTTCTTTTTTTTTTTTTTTTTTTTTTTTTTTTTGGAAAAATAAAAAAATGCGTCGAATCCCTTGAGAGCACTAATCAGAATTGACATAGTCGAGCAAATTTCAATTTTATCTTTCATTCGTCGCTACCAACTCGAACACGGATCACAGATGACTAATGATAATTTTCAACTTGACTAATGAAATTTTATTCCAAAGTCTCGTCAATTTCAATTCGATTCAGTTTAATTGTACATTTATATACACGGAAGCGATGTGAATTTTTATCTCATAGTTAATGTAAAATATAGCATAAACTTAAACAACCTAATTTAAATTGCTATCGTTACCTACCAACGTATTGCTAAAGTTTATCCAAATTTTTATCAATAGTAACTGAAAGTTCAAAGAAATTTAAATTTATAGTACAAGCATTAATAAGCACTTGCTTTGTAAAGATGAAATATGAAGATTCGTTAAATGTTCGTTAAATTTCGCGCCATTGGAATTCTCCGTGCGAATTTTATTTTGAAAAAGAGAGAAACGTGTCAAAAAGCTGCTGCTACCGTGCAGCGAGTCATTCTGCCAAATATCTCGGGTGTATTTCAATTGTCACGGAGCCAAGCTTCGCGTGGGCAGAAAACGCGCATTCAAAATGCAAACGAAACGTATAGTTATCGATTAACCAGCTCGCGACATCCAGTTACAAATCACTCACGCGACCGTGTGTATAATGAGCCCACGCCGAGGGGCAACGTGCGCGCGTAGGTCAACTTAGGTTCATTCCGTTACGCGAAACAGTTACATCATAAACCGCGTAGGACGAGGGAGAACGAAAAGAAGAGAGAAGAGGAACAATAAAGAAGAACAAAGAGAAACAAGGGAGGTACGAAAGGGGTAGAGAAAGTTGATTCCCTTATCTGGGCACATAACATGTAACAATATTTTTCAGTACTATTTTTTTTTTTTTTTAGCAACAGTCACGATATCTTGGGATTTATAAAATGTCCTGACATTTTTTTCATTGTCGAAATATTTTAAGTCTCTTGTGCTTGTTTTCCTTTTTTTTTTTTTGTTTCAACCTCTCGGGTAAATATTTTAAATTCTATTTTATATATATATATATATATTTAAATATGAATTTGCGTAAAGATCTTCTACAGATCTAACGATCGAAAACTTCAATTCCCTTTAAGTGATTTAGCTTTGAAATAGTAGAGATGGAATATTTAACTTCACTACATAACCGAGTTAACATTAGACCGATGACTAAAGTTTGAAATTAAAGCTATCAGAAAAATTGAAATGCAAAGAATGAGAAAGTGTTACAATACAGTAAAGAACCTTCGATTTTATATAAATCTAATTTTTAGATCACTGGAATCTCTAAAAATATATAAATCAATGAAATTTCTACTTGGTCAAAACCAATTAGTCATTTTGACCGTTCTCATAGTTCTAACGTTAATTGCAAGTAAAACTCACTGTAATATAACAGGGGATGCAATGTGTACAAAAATAACAGTACAACACAACTCTAAAAAATTTAAAAATAAAAAGTTTCTTATAAACTGATCACTTTGACCATTCTAATGATTGATAAAAATCAATCGATCACTGCAACACACTGAAAAGGGCCATTTCGCGTCGTCCATTTATTGTAGAAGTCGCGATTCACAGATTAAGAACGGAGAAACATGAAGTTAGACAATCGGTACCGAATTGAATCCGGCAACGATAAAACGACCGCGTCACCGTATAAATTTTTCGTCTCGTGTCTCGATAGTCAGCAATAATACCGTCCAATCGCCACGATGGAATAAGAAGACCAGCGATTAGGAACCGATGACATCGGGAATTTTGCAGTTCGCCTTGTTTCGTAATCGAATTCCCTCGCGATGCTGATCGAATACCCGATTTTTCGAACCTAATCCTTCCGCGGGAAATGGTACATGGCTGACGACACTTAATCCTCTTGCACGAAAGAATAAAATATGGTAAGAGACAGTATGCATACGATCGAGTAGTACAGGCATATCCTGACTCGTGAGCTTTGAAATACTTGAAGAGGACGAAGTTAAGCTCGATTAGTATTGACTAGGAAATTTTCGTACTCGATGTTGAGTATAAGCAATAAAATTATTGAATTATATCTCAAACGTTATTAATCAATCAAACGATAAATTGACTTAATTTCTTTTAATATATATGGCAAGAAGATCAGTAAAGGTGTTTTTTTTATTACTAATAGTAAAAAAATTAATTAGAAACTATTATCTCGTCAAGATCAACAGAGAGATGATGAGAGATTGTCACTTTTTTTTAT
This sequence comes from Tetragonula carbonaria, assembly GCA_032399595.1. NCBI lineage: Eukaryota > Metazoa > Arthropoda > Insecta > Hymenoptera > Apidae > Tetragonula > Tetragonula carbonaria. Next base: position 10,811,959 of record JAUCRC010000004.1, read on the forward strand.
ATAATGCAGTATTAACTAACAATGGAAGAATTATTAACTCCGCGTTAGCTTTAACTCCGTTTTTATATTTATCCTTGTTTATCCAGATTTGAATTCCATTCTTATTGTTAGATAAGCTACTCTGAAATTTCGTGCAAAACTATATGAAATTTTGTAAATAATAATTTAAAGAATAATTCACGGAAAAATTTATCAGACTCTTCTTGCAAATAGTCCTTTTATTTCTATTTTCGTTTTCTTAATAACTCAAGTCAATTGTCGATATTTTCTATAAAATATTAAAAAAAAAATATATATATATACTCTCAACTTTATATTATATTATATCGATCTCATACCTTCAACAATTTTTTGCATTATCGCGAATCATCTTTTCTATGAAAATGAACGAGAGTGTACGATTCTTAATTCGTCGTATTAATCTCGTATTTCCTACAAATAATTTTCACAATTATTTTAATTTTCACAATTTCTTTTTCCATCGTTATAGAGTCTCTCGTGTTTTCTTAAGACTAAAATCATATCTGATGCAAAAGTAACATTGAAGTAACCCTCGCAATACTTGTACAAGTAGAGGGGGAGTGTATTCGTTAACATAATCCTTTCTAGGCGAGTTGTTTAGTTTTTGCATCGATACCGCGGATCGTTATAATTCATCGCGTAATTACTACGTTTCTACGTTCCCTTTGAACCCGACTTAATTCCTGTTACAGAGGAATTACGCGGAGTCCATTAACCTGCCTCGTGTAACTATTAACTTCCGGCGGATCTGAACTGTTAGAGGAGCATTTATAATAATTCTTCTCTGCGAAAAAGACTACCAAATAACGAATCGATGTTTGAACTAGCCGCCAATACGAGCTGCACGAACGAAGATGAATAAACTTTGTTTCTGTGCGTTAAACGAGATCTGCAGTGGGTAGCTTGCACACAAGTGCACACTGATCGAAATAATATTCTGCCAAAGGATATGCGTTTTTTTGAATTACTCTGCTTTGGCACGATATTTCCTCTTCTTGTTATAATTTTTTTAAGAATTTTCCATCCTTCGAAGAACATGTAAATATCGAAATCTCATCGACAGAGAGAAGAATGTTCTCGTTTCTAATCTCTTCGACGAGATTATTAATATATTGATATACACGTTCTTTGGAAAACGAACGAGCATGCCCAAAATTTCTTCGGGAAATGTAAAACTCTTGGAAAGAGATAAGATGGTCATTAGACGAGAAGGATCTGGATAGCAAGGTTAAAAAGAAAAATAAAATGACCGACAAGATTGTTAAGTAATCGATTTTCATTCTCAGAAGTATTTTCATTCTTCTCTGGAAGGAGAGAAAAGAAAAAGAAAAAAAAAACCATCGAGGATCAAGTCGCTTTTCTTTGTTGTAAGAATAATTGTGCCATTAAAGAGTTACGAGTTTGTTAAAGTTTCAAAGTTCATTATGTTAAGACAGTGCCGTGGCTCCGTTTCGCTGATAAACATAAGACGAGAGTTCTACTTTTAAAACCAGGACTGGCGATCAAGCGAGTCGTATAAAATAATCACGTGGTCGTTTATCTCAATAAGAGGGGATATAAATTTGATAAATTCTGCAACTCTGCGAGTTTTATCGAAGGCAAAAATTCATATATCACGGGTCTTTAATGGATGTCAAATATTTGCACGAACTTTTGCCGGATTACGACCCCCGACCTGCCCCATTCTACTGTGAACCCGCTGGGAGACAAACAGTTCATATAACCGAAGTTCATGCGCCAGGAGTTTACCGATTCGCTATCTGCAATTTCTCACCCGAATGGTAAAACACACCACGTTTAGACGAAGAAAGATAAGCAGATTCGACCCGAAGGGTTTTATTTAATCGGACTTTCCAACGAAAGGTTGGAAATTTGTAAAAAGAACTTGAAACACCGGTGTAGTTCCGAAGTTTTTTTTTTTCAATGGAACATTTGGAGAAATTTTGGAACTTTCATTCCATAAGAAATCGTTACGTAAAATTCTTCTCTACGATTCTTCTCTTCTCCACTTCCGATCGCAGAAATTTCAACATTTCTACATTTCGAGCAATTTTCGAAAAGCAATTTCATTCGCAAATTCGCGCTCCGAAAATTGGAAAATTTTCCACTCTGCGAAACTTGCCGACTCCGACGTCCGCGAAAATTCGAAATGGTCCTATTTTTCAGAAGTTTCCGAAAATTTCGAATTGAAAGATTTCCAAGATTATCTGTAAACTGTACGCTGTACTTCGTTTTATACTACAAATGGTTCATCACAATTGTGAAGAAAAAGAAAAAAACAAAGAAAAATTTTTGAGTCAGATTCATATTGAATGAATATTATTAATTATAAATATTAGTTATGGCACGCAGCAATCATTCACGTAGATCATCCGAGATTCCCGTTCGGAATTCCCCTTCGGCGCGTTTACGTCTAAAAATGAACCGAGTCGTCTCGCGTTCTGAAATAGGCCGATTTCTAGGAGAGCTAGCGTGGCGACAAGAATGCAAAGGAAGGGCACGATGGAACGAGAGAGAAAGAGAGATTGAACAGAGAAGAAAGAGAAAGATCGAGAGAAAGGAGAGGAGAGGAGAGAGAGAAGGATTCACCGTTAGAATCGAAACGATGCACGACCATGGTGGTCCAAAGATAGCTACTATACCGCTCGACTAGGACTCGCGTGATTTAGAAACAGCTTCGCGAAATTTATCTGCTCGCGCTTAACCAAGGCGTGTGTATGTGTATGGTGTAATAAAATATTACGATGATCGTTACGATCTTTCGATATCCCTCAACATCGATATTCTTTCGTCAAATCGTTGGTACGAAAGGCTATTAAAAGCAATCCAAGATTCCAAGTCCCGCGGATCAAATCAGCCACGTAACGATACAACGAAAACAATTAATAGCCTTGCGAGGAGTGTTGCTTGCTCGTTTGTTTCAGAACCGAGATAAAATTCAACCGTTATTGTCATACACACCGAAGTAAATGCGTGCATCGAAGTAAAATATTTACGGCAGTGTATCTGTGAAATTCTAGGATAACTAGTATAATAGCACGCAGACTTCATTGTTTCATCTAGTTGTTTCACTCTACTTTATTGGTAAATCTGTTACTTGTTGCTTGTCTGCATCAAAAATTAAGACCCCGTTGATTGAAAAAATTTCTGATCGAAAGATTAAGAAAGGGAACAGTAATAGATGTTCAATAATGGAATTATTATGGTCATTTTCTAAATGACAGTGATACATCAGTTAAAAAGAAAAAAGAAAAAAGAAAAAAGTGGCAGAGACGACCCCTGCGTGCACGATCCTCCGGAGAACGATGGACTATTCCTACTTCCACGGCGACGATGGGGACGCAGACAAAAATGCAGCGAGCGTTGCTGATTCACAGTGAAGTCACAAAGTAGTGGCCGGTTTTCAATCGGGTGCAGCGGACACGAGGAAGGGGGTAGAGCTCGCACGGAGGTAAACTACGAGCCACGGAGAAAACTGTGCAACCTGGTGCAAGTAGGCATGGCTTCCTGTTGGGAGCTGATGCGTGACGCCCACGTCGAGCCATCCAAGCTTCGAGCTTCTTGCCACGACCGCGAGAACCACCGGTCTCTGCTCTACGGATGGGATCAAGTCCGAGTCAAGTTTCGTTTCACGGGTATTTCGAATATTATCACTCGAGTGTTTTTACATTAGAACGAGTATACTCGTTTGGTATATAAAGTGGCTGAAATGAACACTCGTAAGTGTTGAGTGTAGAGTAGGTGAGGTTAGCTCAGTTGGTAGAGCATCAGACTCTTGATCTAAGGGTCCCTGTTTGTAAGAGTTTGAGGCCCTGTTTAGCCGAAAAAAAATCATCCATCCCGTGGAGACATTGTCCTGTAGGACGGGAGAGCTCTGCGTGTATAAAAGGTGTCTCTAATTGCTCTCCCAACGTGCGGAGGACGGCCATCATGGAGATTTTAGTCGGTAACAATCCGACGCTACCTGGGTCTTCCCTTAAAGGACTCAGGTGTCTTGTGAAGATTTTGCTCCACGCAAAGAAAAAGAAAAAAAAGTGTTGGGTGTAGAAGCAAATTGAATTTCTGGTTTTAAATATTATTCAAGTTCTTCCTTTCTTCGAAGAAAGAGTTACTGACGCAAAGAACTCGCGATCTGAGAACCACGAAGCAGAAAAGAAAATTTCCAGTTATCATTCCTTCCTTAATTGAAGCAGAATTCAAGCAATTCGTACGAGAACTTTTGAAAATCACGGAAATATGTTCCGTCGAAGTCGAATCTCTGACGCACAAGCTTCCTGCAGGAAATCCCACCCATCTACTTGCGAGATACTCGATCCCATCTCTAGTCTCTGGCGTTTCCCTCGTTCGCTTCGAAATCATCATTTCTTCCTCCACGTGTAATATACTCGTTAGTCTTCGTCCTTTTCTCCTCGCGATCGTCGTGAAATCGTATCGAACCGTTAACGGCGCAACAAGCATTTCCGTAGAGCGCGTAGTTCGACAGAAGCGATTCAGTAGCAATTCGCAATTGTGAAATCGTTTCACGGGTAGAAAATGCCACCACGTTGCAATTATCAATCGTGCGCGTTTATTTCTCGCAGAGTACCGACAAAAAAAAAACTCCTTTCTTCGCTCGATACGTGGTGTAGCCAGCCTGGAATTATTTCGAACCGGCGATCCGCCAAGCAGATAATGTTTAATTTTAATTTTTAATTCGAGCGGGCGCGAGGCACGGCGATGCTGCGCTCCCTCGAGTGGAACGCACGCCACACAGCTTTGTGCCCGTGAAGACTGGAAGAAAATTGGAAATATAGTTTTACACGGCGGAAGAACTCGCTCGCTCGTGGTGTTGCTGTTTAAAGGTTCGTTTGCAAATATTAGCCGGCCAGATGCGAAATGGTAACGAGACGATTCTGCTCGGAGAATGGTAACTTGCTGTTAGCGTTTGCAGTATATCGATATTGCTTGACATTTTCGCATTTTTCTTTCCTTTTTAGACGATACAAATCGCCGTGCCACGAGATCATTATACATTGCAGGATAACTTATGGCAAGACGTGACTTGATCGAATTGAAGATATTGACCTTCAGGGTCAATACATTCTTAATTACAAGTATGCCATAACATTTATAACGACACCTAATATTTTACTCTTGTAATTTTTTATAAATTAATATAGCAAGTCCAAGATACCAAACGATAACGAAAGAAAGAAATTCAATTTCCGTATGTTCGTAACTGTATTCATTATCTACGAAACTGTGTAGAAGATGACAGATGTTTCAAAGTGAAATATGACTTGATCGAATTGAAGATATTGACCTTTAGGGTCAATACATTCTTAATTACAAGTACACTTTGAAACATATTTATAGCACTACCTAATACTTTACTCTCATAATATAATTTTTTATAAATCACTACGGTAAGTTCGAGGAATAAAATACTGAACGACAATGAATGAAAGAAATTCAATTTCTGCATGTTCGTAGTTACATTCATAAGAATATAAAAACTATATAAAGATCTACGAAGACGACAGATAGATATTCCAAAATAAAATATGACTGAAAGATGTCTTGACTTGTAGCGTCAATACTTTATAGCGTCAGCCACGTTATTCTCATAACACAGTTTTTTATAAAAATCCGTTCAAAGAGCAAGACACTCTGAACGACAAATGAAAGAAAGAAATTCAATTTCTGCATGTTCGTAGCTATATTGATAAAAGAAAAGATCCACGGCTAATTATCGCGAAGGTGATGGATGTTTCAAGCACACATTGAGTATCACCTGGAACACGTGGTCGCGTGTTTTGAGAACTGGCCGGAAGTCACGGCGTCTCGGGTGTGACATCCCGAGTGCATCGGTGGAAAGAACGATACGTATGTAGAGCAAGGGCAGAGACACCGTGAGAAAAGACGAAACGCGACGAAACGCGACTATGGCTGACCTTGAAACGTATCGCACGAGTTTCCCCGTACAAATTCGCGAATCCGTCCTCTCTCCTCTCTGTTATTTGGCCGAGCCAAATAAGCGGTTTCCACGTATCGATTTTAATTTAACATTAACGAGCCCGTTCATTAAACTTTTGATAATGCATTGCTTCATAAATTTCGGCAGGTGAACGGCTCGCCCTCGTAACAAATATCTACCTGGCTTCGTTGTACAACGCGCGCGCCAACTATAATTATAAATACTTTTCAGAGGGGCTAGGGGGAGGAGGAGGATATTTCCGACGCAACTTTCCCGCGTTAACGTCGAACAACAACAAGAACAACAACAACAACACAACAACGTGCGAAATTCTCGTTTAACCGCGCGGATACAACTGGATCGATTAATTTCGACCGATCGAAAAAAAATAATGACCAAAGGAGCAGAGTGTTTTTCATTCGATGAGAATTTAATTGACGAAAAATCGACGAAATGAATTAACGCGCCGGTTGGTGGAAGGAAACTGTCGGTTTCAATTAAATAAATATCTATTGATAAACACGGTGTGAATTAACGAACGACGTAAAGATGTTCTAACTCGCGATCATTCGACGATAGGAAACGAACGACGAACTGAAGCACCAGCTTCGAATTTGACTTCATTTAGAGGAGAACGCGTGAGAAATTAGTAGAAACAGGGGAAATAAAGTGAAATTTGGCCGATTGAATTTCCGAACGGACAACCGAATGAAGCCAACAAACAAAGGCGTTTCAAAAGAAGAAACCGCGAATCGGCCTCGGTTATAATATTTTCGTTTTCTATTAAGCTGCAGGCAGATAATTGAAGAAAAAAAATTAAAGGAAACAGATACACGAACGATTCGAATAACAAATACACACACACACACACACACACACACACACACACACACACACACACACACACACACACACACACACACGAAATTAGAAAGTCGGCGTCGGCAGTGAACTGAGATGGCTAACGATCAAATCACTGAAGCGTTTTGCACCTCGTATTCACGCGTAATGACCCGTTCGTGGGACCGACGACACCGGAAGTCGTCGACCATTCGTACGACAAGGTGGAGACTGGTGGAAAGTTAACGAGCATGCCACGAGATCGCTCGATGTTTTAGCATCGACTTATCGGCTAACGTTCCGATTTACAATGCAATTTGCATCGGCACGTGGCGCAACAATAAACATAACTATTTTATGAGCAACGGTAACGACAATAATAATAACAATGATAATCTGAATTTTACGCGGAACAATAGTATTAATAATAACGATGACGACGACGATGATGATGATAATTGTAACAAATAACATACTGGTAATTTCTAGCAATAGTTATTATTGCAATTACGAAAATTTATAGATATCAAGAATGAATTTACGTTTCATTCACGGAAATGTTATGAACAGCGTTTAATGATAATTTTACGAAGTTCGTTTAATTGAAATGATTTCATTTGGTCGTAATATTTTAACGAAATAACGAAGCAACATAGTGCACGATATATTCTACGAGATAAATTATTATTAATGTAAATCTTATTTGTTACTTTAATTCAGGTTGGAAATAAATTGAAAAATTTAGTTGGAATTTGTTCCCTCCAGGGTATCGATCTTAGCTAGCTTAAAACATCATGACAGACTAATCTAATTTTAATCGACACTTAATCTATCATTAAGTAGCTTAAAGTTTCATAACAAGTTGATCCAAGATTAAATATAATATTGATTACTTGTATGTATAATAAGCAACACGCGTACGCCGTTTCCACAAGTTTCTTTTGCCGGTCGAATTTTGATTTCGTATCGTCGCGTTGTAATTTAAAATAAAATGAGAGAACTTCATTTATCTCGTCATTTGAATATCGCATTCGCTTCGTTCATTATTTCGATATTTTATATAATCGTCCCACATATATGTTTCCGAAACTCTAAATTTTCCACAACGCTGCACAGTGTTCCAGCTCGACTATATTTTATATTGTAAACAAGTAAATTAAACTCATCGAATATTCCCGCGGCCAACTAGAAAATTCCATCACGTACAGGAAACATTGATTTTAGAATCCAAAGCCGATTAAGAATTCTTTGTCCCCTCCTGATGAATAATACAATCTCTCCGAATCTCGTACCTCTTCTTTTTTTTCAACACCGCGCACGAATGTTACGGTTATTAAACGGTTACCGCGAAAAACACGCAATGAAAATACGCAAAGAGCAACAACACGCTGTGCTCGAACGTCCAATAAACCGTGCACAAGAACGTAATAGCAAGAGCGTGTTATTCATTTCGAATAATTGTAGACATAATTACACGGTAGTGTTGCGAGCACTTGTTGAAAAAGCGAGGGGAAAGTGGCTGGTGAAAAGGGAGTGAGAAAAAGCGATCACTCGACGATCACTTTGAAACGATTCAGAGTCCAAAAATCACGAGAACGTAGCACGGGACGAAGAGGAAATCGCAAAGATATCAAAAATATCGAGTGAAACTCTTTGGCCACGTTGGATAAGAAAGCTGTGTACAAAATCGCCTGCAATGACTCACGAAATCACACATCGTGTCCACGTATTACGTAAAATTTGAAATTTCATTGACATAATGTAAGAATTTAAAATAGAGATTTATTTCGTCTATCGAATATCGCAGAGTACGCCGTTACACAGAACTCTTAATAGAGTTCGCTCTAAATTTTCTGTGAATGACATAAAAATTCGCCATCTAGCAAAAATTCGAAACTAACATTTATCATTACTAACGAGAAAATTGAACACAACAAAGAGTAGACAATAAAACGTGAAATAATAAAAATTTACCAAGGACATTACGTCCATACGTATTTCCACATGTTCCATGTTTCTTCTTTGAGAAAAGAAGTGTCACATCTTTGGCAAATAATGACAAAGGAGCTGGCTTCGTCGCGCACCGGCTACTTTCATTCGCCTCTGAAGAAATATCAAAACACGTCCCGTTGACGATCTCTGGCTAAAGGAAAACTCGCAAACGAAACCGGCAGGAAAAAAAGAGAAATAACTGGCTAACCGGTAACATTTTTGTACTCATAGACAAACGGCTCAAAAAAGACAGTCGCAGCGAGAGAAAAACGGAGCAAGAGAGCGCGGCGCGGCGAGACGTCAAAGCGAAGGAAGGAAGAAAAGGGAAAGCGAGGGAAATGAAATAACCCGGACACAAAGAGGACAAGAAGACTCACTTGAGGTAACTCAACTCTCGAAAAGTTTCAACTTGGAACAAAACCCTTTAACGAACGACACTGTTTTCTCTTCGCAATCTAGTAGGGTGCGTCCAAGTATTTGGACAGTTCTAAATCATTGTAAATATACGAGTTGAATATATACGATTCAAAGTGAATCCTTTTAACTTCATTGCAACACGTAGGCCCAATAGGACAGCTAATATCAATCAAGTATCTATAAATAAGAAGGCTACAATTGAATTGATTAAGAGGTTGAAGATTAATCTCGCGGGCGACATCGTTTAATCGTGGTTGAGCGATTTTATGTATGAGTGTTTAATATCGAGATGTTAGAATTCAAAAAAGTTTATACATAAATTTCACGACGTCTCAGCTGTTTATTAGAATTTGAATGATACCTATATTCCTTGGTAATTTAGCAAAGCATACGGTTTCCAATTTTAATGTAAAAAATGTAGAAAATTAACGCTAGAAGAATATTCGTTGATTAAAACATCAACTTTCTGATGGAATCAAATCAAGGTACTGTGACGTCGTTGCTAACACTCGAACCTTACAGAGGACAATTATAAACAATGCGTTACGATATGACAAATTCTTGCAACGAAAACTTGTTTATAGATCTACAAAAATTCGATAGGATCGCGGGCAATTCGCATTGTCTCTCTGAAGTTAAAGGCGTAACGAAGAAAGGACCGAATTTCTATTTCCACAAATGCAACGCATCGAGAACTCGTCGCGAAAATTCGAACGCGCGGAGCAACCCGCGAAGCGTTGTCGCGTTTCGTAAAAACAAACGGGGAAAAAAGAAAAGAAAAGAAAAGAAAAGAAAAGAAAAGAAGAGAGCGAAAAGAAGAAGAAAAAGAAGAAGGAAAATCGATGCAACGTTTCACCTCGCCCTTTCACTAAGCTAATTACAAAATTAAAGGACACCAAAGAGACACACTGCTTGTGCCGGATGAATGAAACCCCTAATTTACCGGGGAACAGCCGCTTCAAGGTTACAAACGCTTGAAACAGAAACGCGCGTCGGTAAAAGCGCCGCTGAATGTTCCGTACATCGGAGGGAAACGCGAGAGAGAGAGAGAGAGAGAGAGAGAGAAAGCGTAAAAAGTACGGCGACATCGCGTCGTCGTCGGCCTGGGAATAAGAAGAGGAAAACGCGGGGGAAAGCAGGGGGAGGGGGGCACACAGAGAATTAAAATAGTAGCGCTGTACGCGCCGCCAAAGAACAAGATACAAAAACCGAGGGGGTGGAGGAGGAAGAGGGATGAAGAGAGTTAAAAAAAAAAAAAAAAAAAAAGGAAAAAAAAGGAAGAAAAAAGTAGTAGTAGGAGGCGGTTGAAGTGAAACGATACCGGAAAACAGAAAGAAAGAAAGAAACGAACGTGATACGCGTCCAACAAAAGGGGTGACGAGAGCGGCAGAGTGAAAGCGGTAACAACGAGCACGCAACGAACAGAGAGAGGAAAACGCAGACCGCAAAAACGAAGAGAGATAAACAGAGAGAGAGAGAGAGAGAGAGATACAGGTTGGAGAGTGAAAAATAAAAGCGTCCTTCAGCCGCCTAATTATCTTAATTTGCATCGGATAATGAAGGCTGCAATTAAAAGTAATAAAAAAAAAAAAAGAAAAAAAAAAGGAAAAAAGAAATCCTCAGCCCGCGTGTTCCCCACCGTTCCACGCTCACATTGTGCAAAGAGACTGTAAACACGGATGAACGAACGGCTGACGCGCGACCAGAGATGAGAGAGGGGAAAACGAGAGAGAAAGGGAAAAAGGTGAAAACGAAACGAGGCGAAAATCAGGGTGACATCGAGTCTACAACGAGTCCTGGGCGTGATAGGGTTAATGAGTCAACGGGTCAATTATACGGCGCGACTATCAAGTGTCGTGTGTATCCAAATGAAAAAGAGAAGAAAGGAAGAAAGAAAGGGAGAAGATTCAAGGAAAACGGTTACACGCGTTGAAATTGCTACTCGGTCATTCCCGATCGAACTTCCTCGGGCTGTTCTTGCTCTCTACAGGGAACGCAATCTCGCAGAAAGGATTTCTTTCTCTTAATTTCAATATGAGCTTGCCTCCGCGAGCCACGGGACGACGATAATGGGCGAAACGAAAGAAACGTTAATTCCATTGCCCTAATCCGGTGTTATCGATGAGAATAAAAAGCCCGCCGGGGTGACTTTCCCGTGGTAAAAGTTCCTGGCGTAGGAGGACTCTCGTCTCCTCTCCCCTCCAATCCCATCCCTTCTATCCACCCCCCACCCCCTCCGTCATTCCAACCAGCCAGATCCAGAAATAATTGTGATTCTAAAATGTAGTCAGTATCGTTCGCGAGTATCTTCAGAGAATGCACGCTTTCTCATATTCTATTAAGAATATTATTTCCTTCCGTAGAATCGTACTGCCGGAGCACCCGAGGACGCGAAAGACCAGAGTGGAAGAAGCATCTCCCGATTCAACTTCCATCTACCCCCGGCCTATCTCCCTCTTCCACCCTGCTACGCTACTTCTGTCTCTCTCTCTCTCTCTCTCTCTCTCTCTCTCTCTCTACTTGTTTTCTTTCTCGTCATAGCTTCGTCTCTGTTTCTTTCTCTTTCTGCCGTTCACGATCGGAGCAAGCCAGCCTCGATCTTTTCCTTTTCTGCTTCGTCCCGTTCCTTGCAACCCTCAGTCGCTTTCTCTCTCTCTCGATTTTTCTCTCCGTCTCTTTCTCCTTCTCTTTGGCTCGGCCTAGCCCCTCGTGCGCTACCAGGCACACGAGGAAGGGAAAATTTTCCCTCCTCTGCCCGTTAAGCTCCGCTGATATTACCCGGGGAGGAAATTTCGCGATATTCCTTGGCGAGAGATTTATAGAAAAATTAATTATGCAACTTCGAATCCTCTCTTGCCTTGGATGACGACGGTGGATGCAGCCAGAGAGAGAAAGAGAGAGAATCTGAAAGCCTGTGCACGGGAGGAGGAGGAGGAGGAGGAGGAAGCCGAGAATCTAAAGCCGCAAGCAGCGTGTCGCGTGCTGGGTACGTTTCGAACCGGCGATCTCTCGCATTTGTATCGATTTTCGTAATATTTAAGTCGTTGACCGCCGCCGGTAGAAACGGCGACAAAACGCTTCCGCGTCACGAATTCGTTTTTTTTTTCTTTTCTTTTCTTTCCTTTTTTTTTTTCGTGACCGGCGTCGTATCGATTTCTCGGAAAAATAAAAAAACAATGGCGCGCGCTGTCTAATGCTTAATCTTATCGCGTATTAATCCCCGTTGGTGATATATGGTCTTACCGAAAAGATGAAAGTTAACGTCGAGAAACCGGTGCACGACCGGTTCACAAATTGCAAGATTTATTTAAATATAGTTACAGCCTTTCGTGGACTTGTCGCGTTTGTATTTCGGTGATCCTACCTTAATCAAAATTAAAATTCGTCTCTCGACAAATTATTAATTACATTATTATAATCGAGCAACGCGTTCTAAAATATCTCTAGTTCCATTAGTAAAAGTCTGCGAGTCACCAATCTGAGCCATTCTGCGATCATCTACAAACAAGACACGTTAACACGAAACTATCATGAAATTATTATGGAAAACCGAAACATCGTGGAAACCGAAAACCGGTTAAATTATCCCGATAAAATTTTCTGTTGTAAAAATCACGCGGATCACTCTGTAATTAATACCTTCCAACTGATGCAACAAATCCGACGCGGCTGCACGATGGTCTACGAATAAGACACATTGGCAGACTGCTCCTAGGGGGGACGTTACCGAAGAAGAGACGCGGAAAACAGCGGATTACCGAGCACGGGCGAAGACACTGCCCCGGTAATGAGACGAGCGAAGGTCGCGGATCGCGGGAATTTCAAGAAAGATACGAGAGATAAACCTCGACAATATCGAAAATTACAAGGAGCCAGTTTCGCGTGGATAACAATGCCGTTCGGTGGAGCCCTTAAATGCAAGGGGGGAGGGGCGTCCTCTCTTTCACTGACGAGGTTCCCTAGTTATTGCCAGGGAGAAGATGCGCCGATGCATAGATTACGCGCGGCATGCGACGCGCCCGTACGTGATACGCTGCAATTTCGGGCAAACGGGTTTATTCTAATACGGCGTCGTTCAGCTACACACCAGACAAAATTAGTCCAACCAGTTCGTGAACCGCGCGCAACCCCAGAGAATTTACAAGAGTTGCAAGGCCTCGCCCCCTCTTTCTCGCGCCGGATATAAGGAACTTTTTTCCCTTCCAGTAAAACGTCTATTGCGCACGATTTTCGAAAAAAAAGACTGTGAGCATATTTCTAGAGGATTTTTGGAAATTTGTAGCTGTAACGTGGTCACACTCTTGGAGTTTGTAAGACAGAATATTTGACTTTCTATGCAATAGTTTTTAACATGCGCGAAATACACTGTAATTTGAAAATATTCCAATTTCTTTTTTTTTTTTTTTTTACTATACCGAATTCACTTTGTATTTATTAATGGCAATGAAATCCACGAGGAACGATTTATCGATTTACGTACGACTACCAATATGACGCGAGCAATTTTTATCTATTTCTGTCATTAATTATGAATTTCCATTAGTTTCGAAAGTTAGACTCGCAATTATTTCTTGCAATTGTCGCGCACAATGTATAGAATTTGAGAAATATCGATAAATCCATCGATCACGCTGCTCGTTAATATCATCTCGCACATAATAAATCATTAGCCTTTTGATTTGAGAAACTGTTTCATACGTTGAAAAAAAAACTGGGTAACAACGATAATAAGGATTAATTAGTATTAATGACACCGACTTTATTACGCTGTAACATTCACGTAAGAAGTACGTGTTAGTACAGAGAAAGTGGCATACAATCGTAAACGCGTGCCTTAAATATTTCATTTACAATAATAACAACTGTGCAGTAACAAACGAGCAAGATACTTTAGATTCGTGTTCAGATTAAATGTCAGCGATACAAGGTTCGTGGTATGTCTAAAAAAATGGCAGGGGTTGAAGAACAGAGTTCGACGACCTAACCTAAATTAATCAAAAATAGAAATTGCAAAATTAGCGGCCCGATGAGTAGTCAGTCGAGCGTAAAGCGCGGGAAAACGAACGGCCAAGGATTTCTGAACTTCGTGGCAGAGGGTAAGAAAGAGAGAAAGAAAAAAAAGAAAATTAGTAACGCAGATTAAAGGCGAGGACTGGATTTCTAGTTGCAGTCCTACCACGTCGACCGTGCTTAAAAAGCGCCCCCTCGGCGCCGCGCGAGAATACAAACGCGGCAAAAAAACTCCCCTTCGAGAAGCTCCTCGGGATTCCCGACAGCCGCCCTAAAACCGACCACCCTAAAAAGGGGGATTCCCTCTACCCCCTTCGAACTTCCTGCCTGGCCGCCACTGCTGCTTTACCGACGTAGGGGGACGCGATCGAGGAAAACTTTTCTCTCTCCGTGCTACGAACTAGTCACCTTCTCTTGCCGTCTGACGTCATCGCTACCCTCGAGGGGTAGAAACCGGCTTCTTGCAAAAATTATACCACCCTTCCTTTTTTCTTCGGGTTCGCCCTCTGCTTTATTTAGTTTCGAGCTAGTTCCCGGCTAGTTTCAGCCCCGGTCTTTACGGGTCCTTCGAAATTAATTCGAAGAGAAAGAATATCGTTATCTTTCGGTCTATCCGCGATGAGAAAAGTTGTACGAGGGCTGGAGAGGGAAGGTTGACGATATTATTGGCAGAAAATTGAGGGTTTAAAGAGACCTCTATGAAAATTTAAAGATTCTTCTCTTCTTTTTTTTCTTTTTCTTTTTTTTTTTTTTTTTTTTTTTTTTGTTTTTCAAGTGATCTCGTCGCCTTACATCAACCGCTCGTTGTTCCTTAATTAAATTGACTTTTCGACTACGATGCAATTACCGCGTGGCGAGCAAAGCCGGAAAGAAAATTCTCTGAGTCAGAAAGTGTTCCTGAAAAATTGCCGCGGTTAAGCATGACGAAGAACTGCGGTTCTTTTCTTCTCTGTAATCTTTTACTTCTTTCTCTCTCTCTCTCTCTCTTTCTCTCTTTCTCTCTTTCTTCTATTCTTTTTCTTCCCTCTGTTCTCTCAGATTAAAAGTAAATTTCGGATCTACACGTGCCAACCGGCATCCGGAGAACGCTTGATCCGAATACTACCGCCGGATTAATGAGAATTTACCATAACAGATCGGCTCGTGAAAATCGATCGCGATTTCAGCTAATCGATTCCGACTCGCGTGAAAAATTAGCCCGTTTTGAATTGTAGTCTCATCGACTTTCGATCGAGTTTAATAAATGTTTCGGTTCAAACTTCAGATTAAAGGAAAAATTAAAGGAACAAAGTCAACATTTAATATCGCGTAAGCGAGGGTTTCCTTTTCCTTTACAATATCTCGCGGTGAATTTCAAGTTTGTTTAAGAGCCTTTTCTTTTAATTCGACACGGTGGGATATTAAAAATTTTTTTCACACAGTGCGATATGCCGCGCTCCACGCGGTTAATAAATTATTTCGGCACGCGTATATATTTCAGATTGAACCGGGCGCATTTCGTATTCATTGCACGGAATGTCGGAATGAGCATTAATGGAAAAAAAAAATAATAATTCATCAAAAGCGCGGACAGGCTACCGTGCTAACGACCGCCAGTCACGAATCGGGGGATCCTGCGTAATGAATCAAGATGGTGACACAAAGTTGTGCACAAAGTGGTCCTACTAACCCTAATGCGTACGATCGCGTAAGAAGAAATAAAATACGAAGAAGGAATTGTCCGACGTCGTATAAAGTTCGTATAAAAACAATCAGTGTTTATTCTATTGATATTTTTGTGCAAAAGGAAAAGTGTATGTTCTTTATGAAATAATTAAAGGTTAAAATCCCTGCAAGATGACACTATACGAAATACGAAATATGATATAAAACAGGAAAGAAAATTTTATGAAAAATATTTGTTAGAATTGTATATAATAACAACTCTCTGAGCTAAATCCCAATGAATACATCTGAGATAAATTAAACAGGAAGCTATGCTCACAATAAAACTCCATCTAACCAAACAACGTTAAATAAAACGGTTTGTTAAAATATTTAATATAAATATCCACGCGATTGAAGCATAAAGTGATCGATATATACAGCAATTTCATTGTTTTGCTGTACGTAAAAACCGCGAAATTTTTATAATAACAATTATAGTAAAATTAATATTTACCGTAATCCAACATACATACGTCCTATAATTCTATCAAGACATAATTTCTCCAAGACTCTGATATTAGAATTTCGTAATAATCTTCCAACCTAACAGTTGCAAAACGTGTGACTTGGAGTTTTATTGTACTTAATAAAATGAATGAAAATAAAATAAAATAATTTGGCGAAAAATGAAAAGTTTTTTTTGAAGAATTCAAACTCTAATCAGTGTGTTACTCTATCATTCGTCACGAAGAAACGTGTCCAACGTTTCTTGTAGATTGCCGAGGCGCAACCACCACTGTAACATATTACGTAAAAAACAGGTAGCCGCTGCGTAATACGGTGACACGCGTGATTTTTTTCGCCGCGAGCCGCGTCCTAGTTCTCGCTTCGCGCGCAAACGTTTGCACAGTGATAAGCAAGTTCGTCTTTGTATCATCGCTAAGTGTCTTAACTTTCCGACGATACGGTAGGCCATCATTTACACGCTGCATAAACATATTAATTTGTATCAGAAATATTCCTCAAGCTCTCCGAATCGACGAAATGAAAAAAAAAAAAAAGTATTATATAATATCCTCGTCTTATACGTGCGTGTGTACGTCACGTCGTTCATATTTGAGAAATAAAATCATGTTATTATTTTAAACGTTGAATCACGTTAATACATACGAGCAGTGTTTCAAATATTACAGTATACTGTTTTTATAAAATTAAATAATTATTATTACATACTACCGAATTCTTCAATTTATTATACATAGCCATTATGAAAGCGAAAAACTTGCTAAGGAATAGTTGTTACTAACGAAGTTATTCATATTTCTTTTAAAGTCGGGGAAATTGTTAAAGAAATTGTAAGTAATGAGTTTGTATGACAATAATTTAAATGTTGCTGTATTATACCATGAAATCTGGTATAAAATTAGGAAATTATTGGGAATTATGAGATTAAATGATCATTAGTTACTTCTTATACAACTGAATTCTACTTGAAATTATACAACTGAAATCCTCGTTTTACGGAACTATATACGTAATGATACTAATTCGAGTAAATTAATCAAGATATATTGTTCAAGACACAAGATCAAGAACAATTGGAACATTAATCTCGACATTATAGTCTCAAGCTATCTGTTTCCCTAAATCAGGCACGAATTAAATCTTGATTCCACCTTGCTGGAAATTTCGAAAAAGACGAAGTTTCAAGTTATACAGTTCCTACGATTCAGAGCAAAGATCCATTTCATTTTTCTATATCCTGGAGATTATTAGAGCAAAAATCACTTCGTTTTACTATATCCAATATTAATAGTCTCTTTCACTCTTAACGTATACACTTAAATCTACACTTGGAAACATCGATGCAACATAACAAAAAAATATGCAACGAAGAATTATTAATGCAGAAATAAATAACGAAGAAACGAGGACTGTATTATACTACAATATGTACATTTAATTTTACAATACACTCTAGGGAGGGAAAAACCACCAGTGCGACATAAAAAGAAAGGGTTGGACCAAAAAAAAAGTAAGAAACAAGAAATTATTTGTAACAATGCCCAGAGTGATCGAAATGACCAGTTTGTAATTTTTCGTAGAAATTTCGTAGGCAGTGCATCTTCAAAGATTCGAATAACTTGAATGATGAAATACATGAATAAAAGCTTGTGTTCTTCATTGTATCATGAACTTTCTCCTACTCCTTGGTTTTCGATTCATCTGAATTTTATGTTCTAAATTTCAGAGAGAATCCAGAGAATAACAAACGACAGAGTGATCAGAACCGTAGTTAGTCACATGAATTTTTCATAAATCTATCAATATAATCTCGGCGTATTCTTTCAACTAGAATGACGCGAAAAAACGAAGAAGAAGAAGACGAAGGCTTAAATGTATACTCTCAGGTTTATACACGTGAAACGTCTTTTGAGTCGAGGCTTAGGAACGACCACACCGGATACAGGGACACCAAAGTTTCGACTCCACCAATTCTACAGGCCAAAGGAATTTCCAAGGCCCTTCTGGGATAATGGGCCATGGGACCGAGGGTTCAGACCTGTTTGAACCCGGCTCTCTGAACTTAGACTACAAATGCCAGTGGGCACCCATATTTCGAAGTAGTAAAGTCGACCCCTGCACATCAGGTAGGTCGCACGGCATTTCAAGGTTTAGGCCCTTAGTCACGAAACCGTTGATTTCAGTGGAAAAACGACCAAAATTCCCGAGAATTTACGTGATCGTGGAACTGTAAGATGTTTGAACGCGAAGAAAGAAATTCTACTTTGTTACTTGATACCTGTCTTCGTCATTAAATCGATGAACATTTCCGTTTCTGTGAAAGTAAGTAATTCTTAATTCGCCGAAAGATTAAAAAGTTGATTACTAACTAGCTAAGGAAAACTTGTCCTTACAAAGCTGTAATAAACGAATAAAGATCACCTATTGACTGACGCTGAATTAAATTCAAAGATATCTCGACTATTGATCTATTTTGTTCTTAATCAATCCTCATTTTTTAATGGCAAAAATCACAAATAAACGAAAATCTCCCCCGCCTCGGTAGCCTGCAAAAATAATCTGTCACTAAAAATCTGTCACTGTTTCTCGACTCAAAGAAAAAAATCCATCTTCGCGCGGGATCCATCTACGCGATTGCACGAGGAAATCAAAGTTCACGTCGCAGGGAAGAGATCTCCTTTTAAAGGGTCATGAGGTCACATTAAAGTCGAGCTCGTGTTACGCAGTCCCTTCTTCTCGTCCTGTCTACGCACATACACCTTGAAAAAGCGGACGAGTCGGAATAAGGCCGACTTTAGCAAACAAGTGCAACCCTCGGTGACAATAGAATCCTTTAAAGCCGCGGTTAAGCCACCACCTTGCACCTACAAAACGAGTGACAAAGACTTCCGTAACTAGCTAAAAATCCAGCAACCCCTTTTTCTTTCGAGTAAGTACAATCCCCCCCCCCTCCATACGTTTCTCAGTTCAGCGATAGACCAGTCGATTCGCCGATATAATCATGATATCGTGCCAGGTACGCGTTAGTGTTGCGTTCGGTAAAGTTATGGATTATCGAGGTGTGTATATTAGCGAGACAGCGTCACCATTATTTTAATCGACTGGTTGATCCGACGTGTCACGAGTGTTTCCATCGAACGTTCGATGATTGGAACTCCTAAATGTAATTTATGTTAAGGCCTCGCATTTAGTTTGATGTGCACTGCAGAGGTACCCAACTAATTAGAATGAAACTGGAAATTTCAGAATTTCTCTCTTTACCGGGGGGGACGCCGTAGGGATTTTTCGAAATTGAAAGAATTACGAAAGTTAGTTATTGAAGTAGTCTTAGGAAATGTATTTATACAGTTGTAAAAAATTTTTGTAAACAGGTTAGAATGATATATGACTTTCTCTTTTTTTTTGAATATAACACATTCGTTGTTGATAACATTGATGAAAATCACAGGTTCTAGTCGTAATTAACGAGTTTGCTTTGTGTATTAATTTTCATTCAAGTGAACATTATTCATTCAAATAAATGCGAGAAAGTCACAATTAGTCATCGGTTATAAATTAAACGCGAGAACACGCAATATTAAATCAGTAAGTATTTATTATATATTGAAACATAAGCTGGATTACTATGGACTACATTAGCAAACAAAGAAAAGAAATATATATATATATATATATATATATATATATATGAATTATATACATTAAAAGGCATACATTCATTGCGTGAACATACAAATTATAAAAGAAATCGTATATTCCTTTATTCCTTCATATTTATAAATTTATAAAACTGCTTACGCAATTGCAAAGCATCTTTCAGCGTATTACGATGTTAAGTCGCGAAATACGTGAAATATTCGTCGGAATTGTAGTTCCGTAATATTTATGATAAAAGTTTTATTTGCTTGCAATGTTTCTCCTTTAACGGAAATAAAGATCAAAATACGGTGAATCCTTTTGTCGGGGCAACATTAACAACAGAGAGTTTCACCTTTTCTCCTCGTAGTAACATTCATACACACACACACACACACATGTAACATACGTTCCGTAAAAGCTGAATGAAATTGTTCAATTAACTACTATTCTTTCCACTACTTAAATAATTTATCAAAAGACAAGCTATAGAACGTGTCGTTTAAAAAAATTCATGAAACACGGAAAGTTTATAAAAACGAGATCTCCTGGATTTGTTCTACGAGAACGAAGCTCAAAGCTTTGTGATTTTCCCCGGAGATAAAGATATAATTATTTAAATTAACCAAACCGTTAACGCTTTAGTTAATGAAGTCCTGTTTAAAAGGAACGGGAACATATTTCACTCGAAACACGAACATTTCGTAAATTCTGATGCGTTGCAATTAATAAAGGGAGAGAGGAGAGAAAGGCACGTAGAAAACGGCGGAGAGACGCGGCGCGGAAAATTATAAAAATAATTACTAGATTCGCGGATATTTACGAAAATTCACATTTTTACAAACGAAACTAAATAGAAAGCAATAGGGGCGAAGCAAAGATATTTTTCAGCCTCTGAATAATTACATCGCGCGATGTATTCTGGACATCGTATGTATTTTTATCTCTGAATTTTTTCCCTCTTGCCTCTTTGAATTTCCCATAGTATTTACAACCTAGTAATTATTTAAAAAAAAAAAAGACTCGAAACGTACAAACGTTTGATTTGATCTTTAATGTGAATCGACTACTACGAAGCGTAGAATTACTCGCACCGCACAACGGCATGAAAGAAAGAAGAAAAAAAGAAAAAAAAAATAGAAAAAAAGATGCACTTGTTCTGACGTTCGCTCGTCAAAAGGAAATTATCACGAACGTTGCGTCAGTGTCGGTTCAAAGTTCGAATCTCCTCGATCGAATGATAGGTCGGGAACTCACTTAAATTCATCGCGTAAACTTTCGTTTACAAGGAAATACACCGCGAAAAGAGGCGCATTAGCAATTAACGTCAACGATTAAATATTCGCGTTAAGATACACAAGCTTTCGGGTTAATTAAACAAATATCGAACACGTTATCTCTGTCGAAATTTCTCTTACATAAACTCGAACTCTACGTTTTCGACGGACGACGAGACGGAAATTTCGTCGCTGGAAGCCTGTGAGTTGACCTACCCACCCTGTGACGCAGCGAACAGTGCAAAGGGTTAAGATTTAATTCGCCGAAAGTGGAAAGCAAGGGAGGAGAACGGATCATTAACGTAATCGTAAAATCAGCCGTGGATTCCGCTTAATCTTTCCAGTTGTAAATTCCTCACGTTCCTCGTCATCGATGTAACTGCGCTGCAAACGCAGACAAGCAGAGACATCGTAGATAGGGACATGGGATCAAGTTCAATGTGTACTTACAAATCCGAGTCAAGGTATCCGAGTTTCGAATGCTACTCGAAGGTAAAAGTATTTCCATTGGTAGACAATGCATTGATTTTACATGAACGAATGAATTTTAGATTTCGAACGAGATCTCGAGACTAGGTTTCTGGTTATTAAGTGACGATGAATTTTTTTCTCTGGTTTCTGGATGAAATTAGATATATTATTAAAAGAAGAAGACAAGAAATGATGATGCTCAACGCTTCTTTTGATTTTCTGAAACTTCGTCCATTCCAGAAGTTTGAAAAAAAAAAAAAAAAAAAGAACAGGAACATTATCGTTAAAGCAAGAAAATCTCTATCACGCTGTGAATCGTTCGAGGATTCCTTGAATTAAAAGACGTACTGTCAATTGCTTTTCAATGTTATCTTGTTCGTTAATTATCACGCGAAGTGAATTTCAGTGAATGCTCGATGATGTTTCAACGAAAATAGAATAGAAAATTTCTAATATTTCATCACGATCGAGTCGAGTTACGTTGCTGCATTGAATATTTTATAAGGACATAGTTATAATAAAAGACTCGAATCCAAGGACTGAAGGTTCGAACCTACTTGCGAGGTGTAGCTACTCGATCCAATCTCTAATCGTAGAACGTCATCGTGAACTCTCGAGGTTTCGTCCGGAGCGACGAAGACGGGAACTCTCTGCTTCTCGTCGTCGTCGTCGTCGTCGTCGTCGTCGTCGTCGTCCGAGTGCATCGTTACGTTCGTTCAAAAATAGAACGCGCGGTCTTGATTCAATTTCAGAAGCCCGAATTACATCTGCCCGGATAAATTTGCGGTCGATCCGTTCTCGAAATCAATTAATAACGAACCCACCGAGTCATCCTTCGAAATATATATACATACACGTATTTATCGGCGTAAAATCGTGATTAACATTGGCTAATGATCTACGATCCGCTGCCCGAGATAATTCAAAGAATTACAAAAGAATCATGCATAGGTGATTGCTCATTGAATTATCGAGCACCTTATCGAGCATCTTATCGAGCGTAGATAAATTGTTTAATTATTTGGGAACGATTAGGTCGCTTAGAGTGTCACAAGATGTTTTAGGCATGACCGTTCCTTTATTTTGGGACTTTGTTACAACAATAACTGATGTGAGAGAAGTAAAACTGATATCTCTTTTTTTACAATTTTAGACTGAGTTAGAGACCTAAACGAGAACTAAATAACGTTCATTTATTTCCGAAAATTTCAAGCCTCTCTGAAGTTCTGAACTCCGAATCAAATTTGACTGATGACGAATTTCAATAACGTTCACATAGAATTATAACCCGGCGAAAGTAGAAGAGAATTCATTTTTGTGTAATTTTATTGTATAAAACTGTAATATACAGCGTTTTGTGGACAAAATGTATTTGAACGTTTTTTTTTTTTTTATACATTCAAACATTCCTACATACGTACGCTCTCTTTGAAATATAAACAGCAGACGATTTATAGATTTAAATTATTCCCCTCTCAAACGTGACGACTCATATACACATTTTATTTGCCGACGCAACGCGCGTTTTCATATTTTTGGAAAAAAATTCTAACTCGACGTGAAATCTCGAGCGACGCGAAATAGATATATACATACTTCATTCAAATAGAGAAATACGCTACTGCTACGTTATATTTCAAAGGATCGATCATATTTCCCGGCAAAATTATTTCCATTTCACAAGGCTGGTTGCATCGTGGAAATGTCGCGCGCCGGTATTTATACGGCGACCCAAGTTTACCAGGCAACGTACAACACCTCAGACGAACGGAGAAGAGAAATGCGCGCGGCTGCAGCGAAAAACACTGCAAGGACGCACGCCGGATGCTCATCCGTACGTGCTGGCCGACATTCAACAAGTGACTGACACTGATGTCGCGCGAACGATATCCTACATCCTCTACCCTACGAACCGACAGGGTTGCATCGACAGGAACGCGAAGAGGTGGGGAGAGAGACGGAGGTCGATCGTTTTTCCCGAAAGGTCAAGAACACATGGAAAGGAAAAAAAAAAAAAAATTATACACGTTCGCTATTTCTATGCGTCGGTCCGCCAGACAGAACAGAATAACGAGCGTACTAAAATACTTGTGATAGCCAGCGTTGAATACCGCGTACTCGCGTAACCTTTATATCAGCAATAGTAAAACAACTACTAGACGTTCCTCGTAAAACGTTTAATGCTCTCTTCTCGATTCTGAACTCGATTAAAAACACTAAGTGGTTCGTACGAAAGATATAGATTCGTTAATTAACAACGTAAAAAGAACAACGCGCCCGATATTCGTAGGAAAAAGAGAAAAAAAAAAAACTGAAATTCGAAAGTCTATCGTTGTTGTTATTAATCCGACGAACACGGTTGGATGTATGATTATTGAAAAAATGAAAAATGAAAAAAAAAAAAAAAGAGAGAGAGGAAACAGAGGAAGGATGAAACTCACGGTGGGTTTCAATAACAGAATCAAAACGCGAACGTAACAAACGAGATGCGACGGGGTTAATAATTTACCAATTGAAAGTGCAATTACTCACCGTGCTCGCCGATAATTTCAAGTGACTGAAGGGCCCGTGAGACACATAGAGTGCATCTCAAGGGTTAATTCCGGCCGATATACCGTAGCCGAGATTTCCAGCCGATCGATCATTGACTGGTTACGCCAACGTAGCCACCTATAAAGCAACCAAAAATTAACGTGAAGCGATAATTGCTACAGCTATTCCTCCTCGAAGTAATATACACGATCGCAGCCAGGTTCATGCCTTTGCTACGATCTCCACACTTACGAGCGAGCTCGTGCATATCGGCATGAACACGGCGAAATTGCGTCGTTACTTTCCAGTTACGACTCAAATAATTAATAAAACTAAATTTTCATTCTACCTAATTAAATTCAAATTTCATTACGCTGAAAGTTTCGTTTAAACACGGCCAACGTACCTCGGCCGTTCAAGCAACGTCTAGCAACGCGAATTAACCTAAAACATGTTTCCCCCGTTCACTAGTTCAAGTACGAAATAACTTTTGCTTTTTCTCGCAGGCGTTTCGTGATAATGTAAATTTCATTGGAATGAATATGTACATCGGGTGTAATTGCATTACAGATGCAGAGTGATGCTGATCGACATCGCGAAATAAACATATGTTTGTATAATGTGATAAAGAAACGGGGGCAAACACGATGACACACTGGAAATCAACGAATAGTCACGGCATTTCCTGCGATAATATTCGATTTCGTTACGTAAGACTGAATGACCAGTCGTAGGAAGATTTATACAAAAATTAAATTTTTCGTATACTAAAAATAAAAAAACAATGCATCTAATTATATGTAACGGTAATAAAAACAAACTTTTATGGTTACACATAGCAAAGTATAGCAAAAGTACTTATCGTAACTATTATCGAAAATGAAATAGATTTTTTTACACAACATTGTACAAATTAATAAAGATCAATGTAAAGATTAAATGTATTCAACGTAATCATCAATTATTTTCAACATACACACGCATAGAATAAGAATCTATGAGGTACATACATGGTATTTATAACTAACGATCGAACAGCACTCGCCGCCATTCGTTCTCTGCGTTCGTTGATGTTCGTTGATTTCCGCTACAGCTTCTTTATCTAACCTCCAAACCGGTCGACCATTATTCATCGTTAGACTAAAAGAGAGAATCGATTAATAAATAAGAATAAAATTATTACGATGATAAACATGAGTTTCTTTCAGAATGTTCAATGGAGAATATCAAATCGAATAGTAAGAATTTTGCAAGAACCTAACCTCGAATCGTATCCAATTTACTCGTGCGCACAATCATCTAACGATGGCGCTGTTTTCGTAATAGTTCCGATAAATATCTCTTCCGTATTTGTTCAACTACAAAATTATGCGTTTTCTTTGTCGTTTCAACTTCGAAAAATATTGTTTTGTAATTATATCTTTGGAACTCGGCTCTCGACGTAGAACTCGCTTTGTCATCGAACATCATTGCTGCAGTTCTGGTAATGGCGGCGCTCGCTGCACGGGGCCCATAGGCGCGTAAATATCAGCACGGATGAGCGCCAACGAGCAAAGTAAAGAACTGGCTTTACCCTCTGCTCATCTCGAAGCAGAAGAGAAAGAGGGATGGAGAAGGAAACTAGTGACAAAGAACGAAAAAGAGGGGCTAGCAAATAGAAAAAGAGAAAATCGAGAGGCCGTCATAATTCCTTGAATTGAACGGCGGGTTATTCTCCACCAAGGTTACCGACGCAGAGGAGAGTTGAACGAAGCAAGCGGGCCAAGCAAGCAGGCTAGCAACCTAGCAGGCAGACTAGCATGCAAGCAAGTAAGTAAACGAGCAAGGCAGTCAGGCAAGCCAGGCAAGCAGACAGGCAAGTTGGCTGCCAGTGAGACGCAGAGAGAAAAGCGAAAGAGGGGGCATATGACGAGTAGGATGAGAAGAGGTTGGGTAAGAGAGGAAGGAGGAAGGGAGGGAATCGATAGAACGACAAGGACGGTGCGCGAGTATATACCGCAGCACGGCAGCATCAGGCGTCGTCGGCGGTATATGGAGTTGGATCAGACGGGCGGAGAGAGAGGGGGGAAGGGTAAAAACGTTTCGAGGCGTCCCTGTGTGGCGGCGCCACCGTTGCGTCGCTGTAGAAACGTGGTACCGATGCTGCTGATGGTATACCTGTGTGCGAGTTAGTGGTAACGATGTAGAATAAGGATACGTTGGTGGTAGTTGGAACATAGTGGGGGAAACGTCAGGCTGGCAGGCTCGTGGGAGAGAGAAGTGAACGGCGGACAACGAGAGCTCATGGGGCGACAAGGAAGGGGATTGGTCGAAGCGTCGGTACGACTGGGGGGAGGAAGGAGGGCAACACGATCAGGTCGGCAGGCTGGTGAGAGAAGGAAGAATAGAGAGAGAAGGGAAGAAAGAGAGAGAGTGTGAGAGAGAGAGGAAGAAACGTTGATGTCGAGCAGCGAGGTGAGCGAAACAGAATGAGGAGGGGAGTGGACGGGTGGTTGGTCGACAGCATGGGAGAGGGTCAGAAGGGTAAGGGGAGGTAGAGCCGACTTTATGCAGCTGCGGGACGATAACAACGATGGGCTACAGGACTGCCGCTATAGCTGGGGAAATGCCAAATGGGCTACAGGACTGTGCCGGCCTAGCTGTACGTTCGCTCGCTCGTAGTGGCATGGCGGACGGGCGGTAGAGAGAAGCAGGCAGGAAAGGCGGGAAGGAGAAAGGGATTTCAAGCGGTCGTCTCTTCTCGTCTGCCTCTGCGCTCTACCTACCTATGTATATCTACCTACCTACCCGGCCCGGGTGCTCTCTCCGGGTACTCTTCTCTCCACTGCCTGGAACGTACCGTCCTGGCCGTACCTAACCTCTACTGTTTTCTGCGGCTAGCGCCCTTGCTGATGTTCCTCAACATCGGAGCACGTAGCCGCTTACGCAGACTTCGATGTCATTCATCTTGAGCGAGGTCGATTATTGTTCTCTTTCGGGTATTTTATGTTCTTATGAGCACGATGTCACGCAGTATTAGAAACACAGCAGCCTCTGTTGAAAATCATAGAAAAATATTAAAAATCATTTCTATTTAATTTAATATTTAATTGGTTGAATTTTTCAAAAATGTATATCAGTAATGAATTTCATTGTATGAGTTCGAAACTTTAAATGGAAATATATTCCGTGGAATACTAACATTTCACTATATGTTATACCTTTAAAATGAAAATAATTTTCATCTAGGAGAAACGACATTCGTTATTTAAAATGGAATTTCTTTTATAATTAGTAGTAGTATTAACGAAATGTTAGCACTGCATAATAAACGTTATATCAATAAACACCAAGAGAAGCTGAATCCACAGTTTTATATAACATATTATGACTTCTATGTAGAACGAAGAATACAAGCAATAACGTAGATGGTACGTGAGGAATGGGGGAATATGTATATATATATATATATATATACACAAGAGATATAAATACACACACACACACACACACACAAAAGAGAAACGAGAGAAATACATATATATATATATATATATATATATAAAGAATACACGACCCCTAAAAATCCATATTTAAAACACCAGGACTTCGCCTTCATAAAAGAAATTAATAATTCGTCCCTTTTCTTTCTTTGCTTTCTTTTCACTTTTATATACCAGTCTGTCCTAACTTCTGTCTGGAAAATTCAGATTTTGTTGAAATTTGAAAAAACTGCACGAATCGATAACCTTTCGTTGGAGTTGAGAAACTAATTTTCTCAAATAATCGTAAATTCATGGTTAACAGACATGAGAAAAAGTAATGTTCGATTAATGCAATACGAGAGAAATCTAACTTTATCATGTGTTTGAATTTGCCGCTGATTGCTGTAGGTGGATATATAGAAGCGCAAGAACAGCATGCTTTCGACAATCGTCAACGAGATACGTCGGTCCACGCAATGACGTCAGAGGCTGGTCCAATCCTGTCGAATACGTTCGTGGCCCGTTCTCACCCTATTGAACGAGAGAGAAAGAGTGACGCGATGTATACGTATATAAAGAAAGCCAGACAAAGACAGAACAATATATATGTATATCGACAAAGAGAAAAGAGACAGAGAAAGAGAGTCGCAGAGGGATGCAAGAACCAGCAAATAAGAGCACAGTCCGACAAATAGAAGGAGAAGACAGTTCGAGTTCCGCTCTCCTGCTCTTATGAGACGTACACGCCGATTCGAGCTTTGCGATATTGTTGCCAGAATTGTTCGTTACAATGTTTAGAATATTTCTAATATCATTGAAACAAATCTCGATTTTCTATTATGCATAACACTTACGTGTACAAATACATAGAAATATTCTTCTCTCGCTGGAAAATTAAATCATCTTTCGAGCAAAAGAACGAAAGAGGTTATGGAAGGATAATGGCAAGAAAAGAAAGTGTCCAAACATATATGTATTTTCTATTCTATTCGAATACTTAATTTCCGAAATCACAACTTCATTATCAATGAATGTTACAGCTTTGACTGACAAATCGATAAATAATCGAACCGTGTTTTATATTTTTATCGTCCATAAATTATGAAGAAGATTCAATGCTCGTTAGACGATAGAATTTAGAGCTTCTAATAAAAAGTAAAAATTCCGTCTTTTGAACTTCATTGCATATTTATCGACCAGAGACAGTAATAAATGGACTTACAAATTAGTTCTCTCTACAAAATTGTTTACTGCCATTGAAAACTAAATTGTCAATCATTGAAAGTCAAATAGGTATGAGAACGATGCAAGTGCTCCATTTGAAAATTACACTAGTAATGAATTACAATAATAAAGTAAAATAATTAATGCATACTTAATGTACACATGCTATATTCAAAAATTTTATATTATTGAAATTATTGAAATTAATTGATAAAATAAAAATATTAGATTACGAAATTATCGTAATATTCATAAAATTTTATTTCATTCTTTGATTTATTAATAGCGAAAATATTTAAATATAAATTCATTTTTCACAAAGCTTTCATGTACATATATAAAATACATTTTTATTATAAAAATTAAGCACTATTATACAAATTTTGAAAGAACATTTACAACAATATTTAGATTTATATAATAATTATATAATTATCTTTGCTGAAAATATTAGAAAGCACCTGTTATCTAAAAACTATAAATTATTTACAATATCTATTGTTTAATAACATTAATTTAATATTTAGAAAATTGTATTTTATTATTTTATGTAATAATATATTCGAATATATTATTTATTTTTTATCTAAAACTATTTTATACAATTAATATAATTATATTTAATATAATATTATATTAATATAATTATATTGATATTTGACATTGTACATTTTTTTTCAAATTTCAAATGTAAATAAATATTACTGAAAATCAATAATATTAGCCAGTGTATAAGTGCATAAAAATTATATATGATTGGACAATTGATTGAATTTAATATAGAATTAATATCTATACATAATTTAAAATTTAATTTGTATATATATTATTTAATTTAAAATTTATTGTGAATTATTATTAAATATGAACTATTGTATGTATATTGTAACAATAACAAGATATTCAAATTGTTATAATATATGGTTAATTTAAGTTATATTCAAATTAAATTATGTATAAAAATTTATTTCTAAATAATACTGTACTGTATTGTAGAATTAAATAAGTGTTTTTATATATATATAAAATACAAGAGTAGTGAGAAAGTAGGTTTAGTATAGCTATGAATAGAAATTTCTGATATTCAAAGAGAAACCTACATAAATATAAAACGTTATAATATATATCAAGATATTTCTGTAAAAAATATGAATTTGTATAATAAAACATATTAAATGTGAAAATGAAAGTAAATATCATTTTACATAAGAGCTTAAACTCCAGTTATAAGCTTAGTTCGAATTTCAGTCGCTAGGCAGCGCATGCGCATATAGAACTCTCTTTCGTACAGAAATTTTTAATACAAAGAAAGAAATATGAAATTCAATGTATAAGAATAAAAATAATAATATCGTAAATTATCAACTGCAATGTTAGTGTTAATAATATACGATTATTTGTAACAGAATTCATTATGTATTATATTGAAAAAATACGAAATAATTAGCTATGATATCGATTACTACATGTACATATATATGTATATATATATATATATATATATATATATATATATATGTATGCATGTAACTATTTCAATATAAAACTATAATATATTCTTATATTATTACTCACAATTTACTTTACTGCAAATAAACAAAATTTTTCTTTTCCCTCGCTGTTATATCATTCAGATGTTTAATAAAAATTCATTAACCTTCAAAAATTAATTTTTCAAGTTTAACATGCGTATTAACTTCCCAATAGAACTTGTATTACACAAATGATTCTAGAGTTACACACTATTTTATATACAGTCAATTTTAATTACTTTTAAATCATTTTAAGCAAAAGTTTAAAATAAAATATTGTAAACCGAATAGTTAGAATTTGCTGATTTTCTTAAAACGAAACACGGACAAAAATTTATAAAATTTATGAGAGTACTGAAACAGTAAAAGCATCGCCACCTAGTGATACTATAAGGAAGTTTACCGTTTATAAACTTAGTCGATAATTTAAATTTATTTTCATACGTATTTTATTTTTGAAATTGATATATATATATATATATATAGTAATTGTATATATATTTTATAATTCGTAATTTTATAACTTCTAATAATAATAAAATTCAGAAACTTCGTATTATACGTATGAAAATAAGATATTATGATATTATAAATGTACAGATAAAGAGTGCTATAAAATTATTTCAGAATTTAGACTAGGAAATATTTCAAGGGATGTGCAAAAATAAGAGAAAAAGTTCCTATTATTTTATTTAAGGAAACATTCATTTTATATACAATATACAATCGTTCATCTTTGATATAGTATATCGCATGTCAATTTAGAATCTTTATGATTCTATCAAGAAAGCATCGTTAAATTGCTTTATTTTATAAAACTGTTTAAAAATTCACTTTACCATATTCTGAGTCCTGTAAAAGTACACATTCAACATCCTCGCTGCAACTAAAACACAGGGAAAAAGAAAAATATATTTGAATACACTTGTATTTTTAAGAAATTAAAAGAAAAGTTAAAAAAGGATATCGTTAAAACCATTTCAATGTATTTAATGCTTGTGATTTTATCTCGGAATTAAGTTTTACGTTCGCGATTCTTGGGACAGAAATTACATAGCAGACATGGAAATATAAATCAACATAGAAGGGCACACTTTACCGCAAAAAGGTATACAGAGAAAAAGAGGGCGTAATTAGGCGTAATATTCGCGAAGGAAAACCTTTAAATTTTCACTAATGCCGAGATATCATGTAGTAAAACGTACCAATGAAAAAGAAGCTTATGTATTACTTATAGCGTACGAGAAAAGGGTTTTAAAACGAATACTTAGTTGAGGCTAGGTAGATGAACTTTTTCGTACCGGTGAAAGACCTTACACTTCGCGTGTAGCAAAGGCTTTCAAACTGAAGCGACGATGAAACAACACTTTTTTATTCTCTTCGCATAGTCTACTCCACGTTCTGCAAGAGAAAGTTTAAACGCTTGCAGCCTTTAATTCTATATAAGCGGACCTCTGCTAGAGAAAATTTTGATTTATTATTTTCTAAACAAGCACTCTTAAAATACTGATATATATATATATATATAGAAAAGAAGACAAATAAATAAAATAAAAGTATTAAATTTTTGTTATAGAAGAAACTTTTAAAAATTAAATAACGAAAAAATAAATATGATATTTATATAAATAAATGGCTACCTACTCGAAAAGATATACTGAGAGAAAGATAATATATAATCACAGACAGAAAATTTAAATTAGATCAAGAAAGTTGACGTCACAAAAAGAAACATATACATATACACACATATGTATGTGAGGTAGCAAGAACATTTCACAGTTACTAATACTAATATTCTTTTTATAGAATTTATATTTCTTGCATAAAATACATGTAGAAAAAGTATAGCATGATATATTAGAGTATATTGAAAAATCTTTATAAATTAATTATTTGAAAAGAAAGTTTCTCATTGACACGGATTATCTGAATTTTTTAAATTTCTTTAATCTTTAATGTTCTCCAATTCGTGTGTCCAATTATTGTTTATATCATTTGAAATCATTATATTTTGGCACAAAAACTTGTTGTATTCTTATTTGCGTGAAACATAAAGCATTTTACATAAAATTATTTATATTTTCCAGTTGCGGATGCTACTTTTACGTTTCGTACAAGAGAGAAGTGTCGTAGAAAAAGAAATTTCTTACACATTCGAACAATATGTATTTCAAGTACCAAATATTCGATACATCTTGTTCTTAATATTATTTCAAGGGGGGAGGGGGGGCGGGGGAAAAAGAATCGTATCCAGAGAATATTATTGCTTGAACGAAAATTATTTTAAGACCATAGAGACCTTTTTACATCTCGATCTACTGAATTGGTTGGTTGAAAATTGATACTCCGGTGCGCGTAGTGGAATGACTAGCACTCAGGATCGATCGGGTGAAAATGCTGCTGCACCTAAACATTATCGACTAGCTGAGGACAAGAGTAGCACGAACCAATTCGAGGAAACAATACCGAGCGGATTTAGTTTTTCAATCGCATATATTAATATATTTTAACCGCATTTTTTAAAATCTTTCTTATACCGTTCCTTTAACTCTAAATTGCGGACGCTAATCGATCATTTTTCTTTCCAGTTTTTCAATGTAATAACCCCGCAACGATGCGAAAAGCCAAAACAAAATTTACAGTATGAAAAATACGAGGATGAGTACACGCTCGAGTCTTCGGCCCGATTTCACAAATATCATTTCTCTCTTTCTCTTGAAAATAAGCTTGTCCACGCATTCAAAGCCTTCGTTAGGAACAATGAAATAAAAGATGAACGCTCGGATTCTAATTGCAAAATTCATTTATTTTGCTCTACGAATGCAATCAAGAGTTCAGAGAGAGAGAGAGAACAGAACCGTCAGTGTTTTTCTTTTCCTGTACAGTGTTATACCGTATTTTTTGGAGTCAGTGATACGTCATTACACGAAGTTCGTGTAAGATCCGATGATCGTTGGAACTTGATACGATGAAATGAAAACTCAGTTTTGTGCCCTCGCCATGTAGTATACACACGCACGCTCGCACACATATTACACGCACACATTATTCAAAGAACATTGAGAAATAGTAACTACGGATGATTTCACATAACAGAGAAAAAGAAAAGGAAAAAAATCATGTGAAAAAATACTTGGCTGAAGAAACGTCACGGAGCAGTATCTTAGAGGATACGAATCATTAAGGATCTCCGTTGAAGGTTATCGTTAAAAAGTATCAATTAAGTCCATACATTCTCTCCTACACTTATATTGACATGTTACATAAAATAGCCAATGAATTACAAATAATAATTGCTAATCGATACGAAGCTATTGTTTATTAGTATTCCCTATCTTCGGTACTTAATGTATCGGTATCTAAGGTATTTTGAAAGGACGACAAATCTTATGCATACAATTTATCAAGTAGCTGTCCAATTTGTAAGCCGCGATAAAAAACGTTTCTGAGGAATATTACGTTTTTCGATCCGCTTACAAAATCTACAACCATTATTACGTACGAGAGTTCAACTGATAAACTGTGTCACGAGTAAAAATAATAAATAAATAAATATATGTGTATATATATATATATATATATATATATATTTATTTATTTATTTATTTATATATCTAAGCGACACACTCACTTCATTTTCAACAAAATACAAAGCGTCAACGTTCCATCAATGATTCATGACTGATAATGCAGACTTTACTCGATTAATATCCGGCATAATATCATGTTAAGGTAATAAATAACAAGGCAGTGTACGCGACCATATAGTAACGAATAGTAACACAATAAAATTGCATCGACAATTATATCTTGAGAGTGTGATCGCATGAAATTGAGTATCAAACGTTGATTCGATCGAGTATCAAACGTTGTCCAAGTTGACACGTCTAAATTGAAAAAAAGTTTGAACGTTGAACTTGCAAACTTGTTTCTTGATACAACACTTCGCGGTTCGTAGTATTGAAAAAAAGGAATAATTTATTCCATCGAATTTTACATGGTCAATACATTACATTTTCGTTTTTATCTTTTCGTCGCATGTTGTCTAATTTATATAGAATACTTCCAAGTACGATCCATTGTAAATTAATATTTAGGAGTTAAACCGCAAAGAGTTAAGAACCCTTAAACTTAGAACATTAACAACGCTGTTCCATGTGTTTTAATTAATTGACACACGATCGCGTATGTTCGAACGAAATAAAAAAAAAAAAAAAAGAAAAAAAAAAAGAAAACTATGATTCGTTGAAGTTGAGCACTTGCAAACAGTAGGAAAAACAATGAGACAGTAATTGCAGCACGTCGCAAATTACCAATATGTATTTCGGTTCTTCCGACTATCGACGCAAGAACAAGAATGGATGATATGGGAATGATGATATCTGATGATGTCGTGAAAGTCAGCCGAGAAGAACTTCATACATATTGTCAGTTAGCGTCGAATGGTTTTAATTTTTATTGTACTGATGGTAGTGTTGTTTGTATTTTTTTTTTAAATACGATATCAATATGACAGAATACAAAAATACAAGGTGTTACCAAAAGAACAATTAAAAAACTCGTTATGGCAAAATGTCGGCAGTTCACAGCCGTTAACGCCTGAAGGCTGTTAACGTCGAGTTCGTTTGTTCAATCTCTTTGTTCAATCATCGTTAACAAAGGCTGCTCTAGAAATTTCAATAAAATCGTTCAATTCTTGCGGTTGAGCATTTTCGGGCACTTATGTTTTCTTTATCGATTATGCATTCGATGAATTTGCAACTGTTATAAGATTTTATAATATCAATTGAAAATTTGTCTTACGTATCTGACTTAAGTATAAGTTTTATCGTGTAGAGTCAAATCGAACATCGGCAATGCTCTTATTCGCACTGATATATCCTCGTGTATATTTCATCATAAAACGAGGAGTATCAAACGCGCACAAGATTCAAATTCCATTTTCAGGCAACGAATGGAGATCGTTATTTCTTCAACGATCTCTACTCTTTTCCCTTCCGTTTATTATGATGTGAGTTGTGCAACGCCAAGAAAGAAAATTATTTAATTATTGAGTATTAAAATGGCTTTTGTCGTAAGGACACCTTATAAATAAATGCGAGGTCCGTGTCAAGTGTCCTGTAAAATATATGCAGTCGTTTAAAGTCTCATAATGTAATTTGTAAATGTTACTGACTATACATGCACTTATAGATATAACAAGTCTAGAACACGCTGACGTCGCACTTCGTTTATTTCGTTTACTTGCTTTTGTGGATCATTGGATTTTTCTAGCATAGCCGCTGGCGAAAAAAATAAAAAAAAAAAAAAAAAAAAAGAAACGAACGAAAATTATAAAAAAAAGGAAAAAATTTACGAAAATTTCAATTTGCTTATTGACTATACGATGTACAGTCTTCACAGTGATGTCTTCGATCAGACAGGATGCGTATTAATTTCGATAGAAATAATAGTACAGTAATCTGCCAAAAGAATCATTAATCATGTGATTGATAAATGAAATGTTTTATATCCCCTATGTCTATCATCAATATATCGTTAAATCACAGTCAATTTTGTAGGAATGGATAATAAATAAATAATCGAGTTTTTGCCAAATTCGAAAGACAATTTACAAATCCTAAAAGAAAGAAACGAAAAAAAAAAAAAAATCACTACTGTTAGAGAAAATGGTCGTTTTTTCACATTAATCCGTAGAAGTGAAAGAGTTAAGTTTTCAAACCGAAGTGTTTTTCCTTCTAATCCGGATTACTCTATATTAAGTACATTTTATATAACTAATAAAATAATGAGTACATGTAATACATCACGTCACAGTTATATCACTGGCAATATATGAATGTTATCACTTTTGTAAGACATTAATAAATGCAACGTAAAACTTTCAATTGCTAAAAATCGACTTGACATCGACGATCGATAAAATGTTAATTATGATACACAATATAAAATACAGAAATACACAATGTATATAGGCCAACATCGTTCAAAACGTTCTAAACTAGAAATAGTTTTGATAAATAAATGTAAAAGAAAGGAGAAAAAAATAGGAATATGATGTCACATTATAAGTTGTACAGCGTTCTTTAGAATGCAAACAAGTATATATCTAGTACAGTCAAATAGATTTATTGTAAAACACAGTTTACCGATAATAGATTTAGACTCATGATTCGAAGATTACTGTGTTATTATCAATTTATAAAATTAAGTACACAAGAGAGTATGCAAAAATTATATCGTGTAATTTCAAGCCAGCGACTTTTCGAGGCAGTACCAATTCAGTCTTAAAATCATATATAATCAAAGTTCCCTGATTTTTGTTAGAAACTAACATAATGATCAAATCTTTAAACATTATATATATATATAATCATAAAAAAATTCTCGAATTGTTTGGTTCATTTCGAATTAGTTCATTTGGCACAAAGTATATTCAGTATTTTAGCATACTCCAACTATGATGAATTTGCTATCCTATAAATTTTCATACCGTAACATTCCGTTTAGGCAGTACAAAAGAATCTTAATACACGTTGTAAAAATAATAATAAAGAAAGAAAACTCAAAAATACTTATTAATCATTTTCGATTATCTTTGAGCCAATTCAAATTATAATCAGATATTTAATGTAAATTTTAAAAAATATATTTGTGTGCATAGACTAAAAATAAAGTACAGCAAAAGAAACAAAAGTACAGCTAAATAATGTAAACTAAAACTGAATATTTGTGGAAATTTTAAAGATTTTATATTAAGTAAAATTGAGAAACGTGAAATATATTAAATTGTGACAAAGATAATCGAATATGAATGTATTATATGTCATATCATCGTTTTCTTTCACATTTGTCGAAGAAATAGAAATTTTATGAACTGTATCTTAAATTAACGTATTACATCTTTAACGTCGTACGATTTATGTAATGTGTAGGGAGCCAACTTTTCAGTTTATATCTGCGGATAAGTATTGTGGGTTGGGGTTATGTATGAAGGACTTCTTAAAATGTATAAGAACAAGATTAAGACGTCGCAGCTACAACTACTGGGGGAACAACGTCAGGTTCGCCGGCACCATCGGCTACTGCAGAATCAACGACCTTTTTGACTTTTATAGATTCTGCACTAGCTTCAGAGGAACTCTCTGGTTCACCATTTTGCGCAGATGTACTTCCGCTTGTTGATGAATTAACATTTTCATTCGATGACCCCTCATTTAGTCCGTTTCTCTGTAATTTGTCATCTGACAGTGGCACATCTGTATCTCCATTCTGTGTTGTACCATTTAATTTTTTCTTTTCGGAATCTACTGTATTCGTTTCTTTTGTTTCATCTGCTACGGTTTCTTCTTTCGTTGATTTCTCTGTTAATTCCTGTATCTCTGCATTTACTTGTTTTTCTGCGTCGTTTGCAGACACTGTTTTTTCTTCTGTTTCTTTCGTTTTAGGAGACTTTACATTAGTTAATTCTGTTTCTGTTTCAGATTTTGTTTCCTTAATTTCTGTCGTATTCTTAATTTCAGTATTTGTATCTGCTTTGCTACTAGTAGCTTCTGGTTCTGTTATCGTTGGCGCAGTAATTTTTTCTACATTCGTTAATGGTACATTACCATTCTCTGCAGGTTTTTCTTCTGACTTAGTAAGTTCTTGTGCAGGTTTTACCAAAGATTCATCATTTTCTGATAGTTTAGTTTCTGTTATACTAGGATTAATTATGATTTTCTCAGTAGATTCCTCTTTTGTTTCTTTCTCTGGTTTATTAGCACATTCTTCTGATTTTTCGTTTGTACTGTTACTATTTTTTTCTTGGGATACATTTTCTACAGGTTTTACATCTGTCATTTTCACGTCATCAGATTTTGTTTCTTTAACAATATTTGAAGATTCTTCAGTCTTATTCTCTGTAGCAGAAACTTCTTCAGACTTTGATTTAGGCTCACTCGTCCCGACATTCAAGGTGTCATTAGCAGTAGGAGTTGCCTCTGGTATAGATTCTACAGTTTTTTCTGTAGTATCTATAGATTTTTCCATTTTTTCAGAAACCGTGGACTTGTTATCATCTTTAGAAGATGTTGCTGTCGTTTCATTCACGGCAACTTGCACATTTTCGGAAGTGTCTAATTTTGTACTCACCTCTGACGACTGAAGGTCTACCTTTTCAGTTGAATTTTCCAGCTTTTCAGCGTTTGATGCATCTTTTGTATCAATAACCATAGGCTCTTCTATTTTCGCGTCTGAAGTGGGAGCTTCTTTTGATTGCTGATCTTTTACACATTCTTTTGCTTCTTCTTGAACAACTTCTTTTACTTCCACCTTATCAGATATTTCAATATCTTCAGAAGTATCCATTGGTTCATTATCAGCCGTACTTTTAGTTTTATTTTCTTGAGCTTCTGTAGCCTCTAACTTTTGTCGTTTTGTAGAAATTTGAAACGTTAGATCTAAGAATGACTTAATAGTCGTGGAAGACATTCTTTCTTCGTCTGTGAGAGGTGCGTTGCCTTCGCGTATTACTATAGTTGATGATAAACCCGCTTTTTTTGCAGCAGCAGCTTCTATTATAGGGAAACATAAAAATTAGTATCTATCTATAAGTATCGCTATACTTTGGACTACACTAAAATGTCAATATACGTAACCACAAACCTTTGACAACATCAGTTAAGAAAATTACATTTGATGGTTCTGCTCCAATTTTGTTTAATATATTTTTATAACTACTTGAATCTTGTTTTGCACCTACTTCAGTATCAAAATAACCACTGAAATACTAAAACACAATAATATATTATTTTATATAAATTATGTAATAAAATAAAAGTAATTTATTATATTCAACATATACAATAAATACCGTCATTTATTATAAGTGAACTATAATAAAGTACCTTAAGTAAGTCACCATGTACAGAATGTCCAAACAGAAGTTTTTGTGCTTCAACACTACCGCTCGAATAAATATAGACTTTTTTACCATCACTTGTCCATGATTCTAAAGCTTTTGGTACATCTTCATAAACACTATATAAATAATTTATTCGTCATTTTTTGAATTATTTTTCATTATAATAATATACAAATTGTTTATCATAATTGTAGTGATTTATTTAAACTGAAGTGAGCCCTTACACAACATATTCACCTCACTACATATGGTGTATATATTATATTGCTATACATACATTGTTTATACGTAAGCATTTACTTTTTTAGAAATGTAGCATTTTTCTTAATATTAAAATTAATATTAAGATATAATAACTAGTAACAAATTAAGAAATACATTCAGGATTATGTAGAGTACACTTACAGATAAACTTTTTATAGGCATACTACTAAAAACACATACCTATATATCATATTTGGTAAATGTAATAATTTGTAATAATTTAACATTAATAATATCATTGAACTTGAACTTTTGATCCTGAAAATGTTTTTGTAAATAATAGTTGAAAGAAATGATAAAAAAACTCACTGTGCTTTAATTGTTCCAGAATTATAAGCTTCACGCCACATGTGTCCTTGTAATTGTTTCAATGCACCAGTCTTTCTATCATTATCCATTTGCCATAATATATTTTTTACAAGTGATCCTCTTTGTTCTTCCGCATTAGTACCAGTAATTGGTACAAAATCATCAATTTTATCTTCTTCATCTTTTTTTGCCTATAATGAAAATGTTAACAAATATTTATAATGCCACTTTTTATTAACAAAGCCCCATAAAATTTATAAATATAAATAAATATTATTACATCTTATATTGTTAAATATCACATTACATCTTTTGGAATATTCATACTGTTAAGAGTTTTATAAGCTCACAATTATGAAATAATTATCTTGATTTATAATATTCTTAAAAAATATGTAATTTATTTACAATATATACATTGCTGTATATTATTTTATTTTTATTTTAAATTTCTTTTTACTACATTAGTCATATTTAAATGATTTTAATGTATTATGATAAATTTATATGTATCTTAGGCTTTAAATAACAATTCTTAAAATAATATAAAAAATGAAATATATTAAATAATAAAAAATTATAAAAAATGAATTAAATAATAATAATAATAAACAAATGAACAATAAATCATTTATTTCAACTAAAATGATTATATAATCTATACAATATACTATATATTATATAAATTACATAATACGCTAAAAATTTATTAAAATCTAATCTCAAGCTGCAGAAACATGTCATCTACATAGATTTTCGGAACAAATATCTCGTCAATGTGTAGTAGTTAAACAGCTGCTTCTTTGGACATTCTTAGTTTGGCATTACACTATTGGTCATTCTCTTATTAAAAGAGTCCATTATTAAAAAGTTTGAGTAATTACAAATTTACTGTGTTGAATTATAATTTTAATAATGAAAAGAAAAAGAGAAAGAGATATTTAGAAGATACACAATAAAGTAGTAGTATATTATATATATATATATATATATATATATATATATATGTGTATATGTATATTTAACATAAACAATCAATAATATCATTCAGATATCATAATCCTTTATATTGCCTTTGATATGTTTTAATATTTTTTAATATTAGTGCAATAAATAAAAAGATTATTTTTACATAAAATATTTATGTCAAAATATACCACTGTTCCCAATGTTTACCTGTTCTTTCAATTTTTCATAATCTTGCTTGAATTCTTCATCTTCCCATTTAGTTTCGATATATTTCTTTAAATTCTCTCGCACGTAAGGAAAAAGCGTATCCTGAAAGAAAGATAAATGCGAATATACATGTAATAGTACATTCTCGCCGATTGAATTAACAACGATGGTCGTTACGGTTTCCGTTGTTTTGAAAAATACTGCATGTAGAATAATCTTCGAGTAGCGATATTACTCTAATCGAGCAGCGATATTTTTGTAATTCACGCCGCCACTTTACGAATACGCCGAATTTTCTAAACGAATATTCCGATTGTTTTCACTTGTAACACAGTGAAACGACAATTTTGGAAGAAAAAAAGGAAAAAAAAAAACAAAACTCGAGTAAACAAATGTAAAAAGTTCGAAATAAGAATATTTGCACGATCCGTACGACATTTCATTTGCTTCGGATACAGATGAAAGCATGGTACATATTGCCTGCCTTCCATGAAACTCGCTGTCTCACGAACAGGGAACCTGAAACTGGATTTCAGCCGGCATAGTAAATGCCGAGCGAAGAACACACACACACAATACGCGCGAAAGTATAATTCAGAAATTTTCAATGCGCGCGATGACTGTACGATAACGTTCGAAAATTCGTCGGCGAGAGGTTGCCTCTGTAGGAAATTCCGATCATTAGGTATTGTCAGAGAGTATGTCGGAAAAACCGGTGAAATGCGAGAACCCGTAGGGCGCGTTCTGCCTCACGGCCATAGTCTTTGTTACCTTCACGAAGCTTATGCTCGTCGTGGTGCCTTCGATGTCAAGCAGGATCACCGTTTCTGACAATAGGGTCTCTTCTTGATCCTGAGTACGCTTTTCCCCGGCCATTTTTATGATTGACTCGCCTTCGACCGCAGGATAAATAACAAATATATCACCTCAGTACGTTCGAGCA
This sequence comes from Tetragonula carbonaria, assembly GCA_032399595.1. NCBI lineage: Eukaryota > Metazoa > Arthropoda > Insecta > Hymenoptera > Apidae > Tetragonula > Tetragonula carbonaria. The sequence goes on from JAUCRC010000004.1 coordinate 10,854,103, forward strand.
CGGTGTATATGTCGACGCGTTCTTGTTGAGAGCCGGCGAGTGAATTCGCTCGTCGTTCTGCGCCGGTGTGTGTGTGCAAACCTGCCTCTCCCTTCGCCCCTACTTGTGCCGATCAACCAGGATCGTATTTATTTCGCTTGTCCTCGATTATCCTACCGCTAAATTTTAACAGATTGTCCTACTCTCTATTACCTTTTTCGTAAAATAATCGCAATTTTCACAGCCATGCACAAACTTTCTCAATGCGTAGACCGTTTGAACGTTAAGACGTGAATCGTATTTTTACGATTCTTGTTCTCATTATCATTGCATTAGCAATTTGATTTGCTATGATATAAGATGATCGTTCTTGCGGCAGATTATTTTCATGTGTTTCATCGTACGTTTATTTAAATTTATCATGAAAGTATTACGTGAAAGTAGTTTGTAAATGTACTATTTGTATTTACCGTAACGCAACGGTAAAGTTGAATTTTGCGTGTTCTCGCTCGAATTAAAGACCAATTGATGGCAATGTTAGTTTTACTTGGATAAAAAAGTCATTATTGCTACATGGAAAGTGGTTTCCTTAAGAAACGAATGTCTAGATACGCGATCTGGAACAACCGGTCGCTAAAATTAAAAAGAATATTTTTTAACACGCAGAGGTGATCTTGTACGATAGATACGTTCCTGAATCTTGCACGAAAATTTTAGGTCAGTGTTGGTGAATATGTATTTGTAGAAAAGAGCATGTGTTACGTATGTGTGAATCGCTCGCTTCCTTCAGCCAATGAACGAGGCTGGTTTGCGTCGGTGCGATCGTAGCACGACATTATTGCTCCGCAAAAATTATTTCGATGAACGATCGTTTAATATATGTAGACTTTCGCAAGAACTTTTACATCGGAAGCTTTCTAAAATTTAAGTACACGCTTCTCCATTCATTGTTCAAGCAAAGTAAACTATGATTACAGTAAAAAACCAGGATAAATATTGACTCGCTCGAACGGTTTCCGATATTACTCCGCGTAAAAGTAGTTCCTCGTGTGTTATTTTTGTTAATTTTTGCAAAGATTTAAGAAAATTCGAATGATACGTACGAGTAATATGAAATACTCTATATAATTCATTTATATGCTGATTTTCCTACATCGTAAAGTTCAAAATCTCGTTATGTATGATTACAACTATAAAATAATACAGCTGGTAAATTCGACCACCTGATTTTTGCGAGACAGCGCCGCGTCGGATACGGAGGCGCAACCATTTAAATTTTGACATTTGTCTCAGCTGCACGTGTACCTCGACTGTATCTACATACGAGAACTACGCGCACATTTTAACATTAAGAATTGTTGTGCATTTGTATGTATTTCTTTTATTTATTATACTTCTATAAAAGATATTCGCGTTAATATTTTCGAAACTTCTCAATTTACATGTTTTATTACAAATGTTGTTAAATATTGTAAAAAAATATTGTAATAAATGCAAATTTAATTTTCATAACACAATAACATAAAAATATTAATTTTTATTCTCTTGTATTGTTATAAGATTGATTAGAAAATATTGTGTTACAAAAGAAAAAAATATGTATTTCTTTTTTATTATAAAATGTTCTTGATAGTTTACATAACAATTAGAAATAATTTCACATTATATGTACAATACTTAAAAAATAATAACTGAATGTATATATAATATAATGAATTATATAATTTCTTATTCTAAATACGTTCGATATAATATAATTACGTTATCATAAAATTATATTTATTATTTGTAAAGCTATATTATTATTATAAATATAAAATTCAATGCAACATGAAGATTACATTGCAATGATTCTTTTAATATTACTATTCCTATAATTTTGCTCGTATAAAGATCTTTTCATATACGTATGAATCATATTGCTGCATTTGTCAAAGATCTGTATCTTTAATACTTTATATAAAAATAAAAGGAGGATAAAAATCAATAAAACATTTAAAAAATTTCTTATATAATTTTAATGTTAAATCATGAAAAATATTTTAATGTTAAAATCATGAAAAATATTCGTCTGACTTTTATTTTCAAATATAAAAATTTAATTTTTAATATTTTTGTAGATAATTTCAGGTACTATATTTGTAACATATTATGTTTTATATATTATATTTTATAATTAATTATTTTATGGAGGACTAATTTCAAAAAATATTATAATTATTTATGAAGCAAATCTACAAATCTATTTAACTACCATTTGAAATTAGGAATATTATAGTAAATATATTTTACAAAGAAAGAGAAGTAATAATTAATTTTATATAAAGAAAAAATATTTCTTAAAAAAATTTTGAGTAAAAAAGAAATTATGTAAGTTTTCATATCAAGAATAAACTTTTGTATTAAAATACAAGGAAAAGCTATTTTAATAAAATATTAACGTATTATTTATTATTCAATTATATAACATTTCATAATAATAATTCAGTCGTCAAAATATAATTCAATGTGATTAAATATACAAAGTAAGCTTTAATGTCTTCATTAAGTAAAATAATAATTAATGCTCTTCTGATTTTAAATTATATTTAATTTGTGAAATGTCCAAAAATATATTACAGTAAAGAATTTAAATATAAAATAGTTAAAATAAATGAATTTTTGAATATTTAATAAATAAATATAACATAACAAATACGAATTTTCTATGCATTCTAATTGATTAATATATTTTAGTTTAAACTAATTGCATAATTAAAATTACGCTGTGTTTATTTAAAGATAGTATAATATATAAATTATATCTTCTCAGATTCTATATTTTGTAATTTTTTTAATTTTTCTCCCAAATGTTTATTTAAATGTATTCTAATTTCTTGTTGATTATTACATCTTTGCCCACACTCTGGGCATTCAGGGTCTCCTTCTCCATGTTCTCTTTTTCGATGTTTAGATCGATTATTGTAAGTAGAAAACGATTCCCCACAATCCGGACATTGATAAGGTTGTTCACCAGTATGTTTCCTACGATGATGATCTCGGGAGTCTTTTCTTCTAAAACTCATATTACAATATTCACAGACAAATGGTTTTTTCCCAGTGTGTAATAATACATGATTATATAAAGATTTCGTGTCATTAAATCCTTTTTCACACTGTGCACATTTATAACGTCTTTCGCCATTATGTTTACTTTTAATGTGATTTACTAAAAGTTGTTTTACTCTATATGTAGCATCACATATGTCACATTGATAAGTAGGATTTATTCTTCCCTCATGTATTCTTTCTTTATGTGCTTTTAAAGACATCTGATGTTTAAATTTCTCATGACATTCTGCACATTCGTACCATGGTTTTTGTTTTGTCAGAATTGGATCCTGATTATTTATTTCATGATCTTCTACCATATGATATTTTAACATGCGATATGTCGGAAAATCCTCTATACAAATTGGGCATGTAAATAATTGTGGTAATGTTACACTTTTATCATTTTTCCAATGCTTTTCTAAATGTTCATTCATATTCTGCTTTTTACTGAATGATTTATTACATATATTACAAGTATATCTATTATAAGAAAAATGAATTTTTCTGTGAAGTTTCAAAGCATTTGTAGTTCTACATCGTTGGCCACAAATATCACATTGATATGGTCTTTCTCCTGTATGAATTCGATGATGTTCTTTTAATCTAGCTTTCAATTGAAATGACTTACCACATAATTCACAAATATGAGGTCTTGCTCCTTTATGAACAAAAAGATAGTGTTCATATAAAGAATTTTCTGCTCTAAAATCTTTTCCACAAGTACTACAGATAAATTCATTCATATTTTCATTATGTCTCATTTCATGAAATTCTAGTCTTTCTTTTCTTACAAAATGTTTAGGACATTTAGAACAATGATATTGACGCGGAGAAATGACTTTTGTTTCATTTCCATCTATCATCAAAGAAAGTGTAGAATCTTCACAAGTAACGCACGTAACTAAGTCATTAATAGCATCCGGATCTAAATCTGAGATCAATTTGCCACAAAGATTACAATTTATAGATACTTTTTCTTGTTTTGTTGTTGCTATAGCTTTTTGTATGACATCTTCACTAATAGTATCTTCACTAGTACCAACTTGTATTTGTTTCACACCAGAATGTTTATAATTTTTTTGATGCCCATTTAGTCTAGATCGTTTTGTAAATAATTTGCCACATTCTATACAAATATAACGTTGTAAACTTTTGTGTGTGTGGAAATAATGATCCCATAATAAATTTTCATTACTTGTTTCTTTATCACATAGAGTGCATTCATATTTATCTATTTTACCTAATTTGTGCCTTTCCATGTGAAATTCATATTTTAAATGTGAAAGATAACGGGCTCCACATAATTTACATACATACTTTAAACAAGATTTATATATATCATTTTCATCTTGTATATCATCTTTTTCAAGCATGTCTTGCGATTTAGTTACACATGTATCTTTCTCACTTTTGTAATCAGTTTCACTATCTATCCAATAAGCATTATCACTTTCAGGTTCATTTTTTACTAATGGATCTGTAGAATCATAATCATAATCAAGTGAATTACTAGATACATGCAATGTTTCTTCTTTAAAATTTTTTCTTAATTCTTTCTCTACCTCAATTTTTAAGTTTTCTTTGCCAGATAATTCATTGATACAGTTTAAATTTTCTTCTTGTAAAACAGGTAATGTTAGATTTACTTTATTAGTTGTATTTTCAATATTTTCATCAATTGTTGTTTTGTTTCCTTGTTTTATATGTATATTATTTTTAGCATCATTAAAATGTACTATATCTTTATATACGTTTATATACTTTTGTTTTGGAATATGTTTTTTTTCAGAATGATTTACCATAGCTAATGAGATTTGGAAGGTGTAATCACAGCTTTGAGAATTACTAACTAATAAAATCATTAAATCTACATTACAATTTGGACATGTATACACAGCATCGCTATGTATCTGAGAAAAGTCTGTTACTTCTTTAGAAAGATTAAAAAAGGATTTTATCTGCGATGTCTTTTCCAATTTTTTAGAATACTCTAATACCTCTTGAATAAATTTGTAGTAAAAAATGATTTTATCATAACATGATAAACATACATACTTTGAGCCACTATCATCAATAGATATCTGTAAAAATTATTTAAATTATAACATGTATCTTATGATATAAAACAAATAAATTATTAAAATATTAAAATAACTGTTTTATTGAAATAAAATATTTAAAAAATATAATTAAAAAATTTAAATATGTTTAATTTTTATTAAATATTACATATTGACATACCGTTATTGGTAATGTTTCCTTTATTTTATGTATTAAATCTGTCGAACCTTCAAAGATACTTTCATGCTTTCCTTCTCTAAGATTTACACCACATAAACGACATATTAATACATCTTTTGAAGCATCCATAACTAAATCTCTGAAAAGTTTATTGTAAGATTATTAAAACTTTGTATTATAATTAATATTTTCTATTTTTTTATATCTTAATAAATTATTGAATAATTAGATGAAATTTATTAGAAATATATTGTACTTGGCAAAATATATATACTTACACATAATTTTGATGATTTGTTTATTTTAGGTTATGTCCTTATGTGTATCAATAGAATTACATCACATATACGTTAATTAAACCATAATTCTTTTAATATAAACAGTGTACACGTTATTAAAATTTCTTTCATAAGTTTTAAATATCATTTGTATTATATTACTAGCGATTATATTACTTTATAATATTAGTAACTATATGCTTTCCACAACAATAACTTAAATACTTTATGAATTATTAAATATTTTATGAATGACGTTTGACAAGTTGTTTATGCTTGACACTATACAAATTTTTTTCATGTAAACTAATAAATACACATTCTCAAATAAAAATAGCGTACATGAAAAGGTAGTCTTTAAATTATTATTTGTGTGTGCGCACGTATTTATATGTATGTACACACATAACCATTTGAAACAAATGTTGAAGAAAATAAAAAACACTCAAAATGTATTGATGTTGAAAGTTAATCTCAATGAAATATTTAACAGAAACAAGAAATGGATAGACGAAAAAGTATAAATTTTCTTATTTTGAACGTATTCAATATTTTTCTGTTATATCCAAAAAAAATAAGTTTTAACAATTTAATTATAGGTTATTTAGCTTGCAGTTTACATACCACTTTTCTTACTTATATGCAATATAATTTAATGTGAAGAAATTGATCCAATTAAAATATCAATAAAATGTTACACGAAGTATTACTGTCATTATGGGGATGTTCAACCAATGCTTTGCAAATATTGGAATCAGATGTGATTATAATATAACATTTACTGATATTAAATTATAAAAATTAATTGTATATGCAGTTTATTTATGTTCTTTAAATTTGTTTTCAGACTGTAGATCTTGAAAAATATTTGCATCCTGGTGAACGTGTATTACTCAAAGAAATATTAGATATAGTTGAACAATGTAATATTATTAGAAATTTCATTCAAGAATATACTGCTTCTGACAACTTAAAATCTACTCAAGGTATTAGAATTTAACATTAAAACTAGTTATATATATATATTATTTACATATATTAGTTATATATATTATATATTATATATTTTACTATGTATTAATTTATAATTTATGAATTTTCAAATATAAATTCTAGATTTACAAGATGTGCCTCAAGGTTTATATTTACAAGCCTTTTGTGAAGGAATGGATCAAGCTTTGGAACCATTTCGTAAAGAGATTGTTGATCTAGAAGATGTAGTTCTTCGTGATAGTTATACTCCACTGTCACTAATACTTTGTCGTATCCAAAAATACATTTGTCTATTTTCTGTTTTAAATTCTATTATAAAAGAGGTAAATAAAGATTATTTATTTAATGTAATTTACAGGTATGATTTTAAATAATATTTGAAATATTTGTAAACAAAAAATGTAATCTGTTTCAGATTCGCACACAAAAAATTCATGGTTGTAAATTGTTACAATGTTTGCATCAAAATATGTATACTGGTATTCCTGATGTAAAGTCTGCAATAGAAAAGCAAGTGTTAAATTATAACATTTTGTTTTATTTTGATATTTATTTTTGCTAATTGTTTTATTTTATTTAGAATGTCTCACTGTGTACACATAGTTTTTTATAAACACTTGACCAGCTGGCTTTTATATGGCCATTTAGAAGATGTGTACAATGAATTTTTTATTCAAAAAATATCTGAGAGACAAAACAGCTTAATATTAGCAGATAATAAAGATAATTTTGATAAAGTAAATACAAAATTTACTGCAGATATGTGGAATTATGATGTTCAAATAGATATGCTTCCCTCCTACATTAGACCATCTTTAGCAATTAAAATCTTGACTATAGGACAAACTATTATAATGTTTGGAAATGACCCAAGACAAAAAAAAGGTAATTTATATTTAAAACATTTTAGATTGATTAAAACACAAAACGAATTAACTTATTTATTTGTTAACAGATTTTGCTACAGTTGATCAAACAGAAACTTCTATATGGGGAGAAAAAGAATATGAATATTTTCTTAAATTTCAGAATCTTCAAAAAAAGCATATTTTCGATATTGTCGAATTTGAACGTACAATTGATGAATTAAAACAGTGTATAACAGAACTTTTATGGCGAGTTGCTGTTGAAGAAGCACAACTTGTACAGCAACTTAAACTAGTTAAAGATTTCTTTCTTATGGGACGTGGTGATTTGTTTCTTGAGTTTATTAGACTTATAGCTCATATATTAAATAAACCTCCAACACAGCATACCTCTAGAGATATTAATTTAGCTTTTCAAATGGCTTTAAGAAAAATGCATTTAAATGATGAAAACGCTATGGACAGCTTTAATTTTATAGTTCCAATTCCAGCACAAGAAAATGAAGATATTGAGGTAGAAGGTACAGAATTTACTGAAAAGGAACGTGAAGATCCTGTTGGTAAAATCTTTTTCTTTATGTACTATTATATTTTCTAAGTGAGCAAAATTTTTATTTTTGATAATATATTATTTATGTTATTGTAGAAAGACGTGGATGGGGTATGATTATTTTGAAATACAAAGTTATATGGCCATTACATTTATTATTTAGCCCATCTGCTTTAAATGATTACAATACGTTATTTAAATTTTTACTAAGGGTTAAAAAAACACAAATTGATTTGTGGAATCTTTGGAGTGAACATATGTATTACAAAAACATGTAAGATATTATTCTAATATTTTATATATATAATAAGTTAATTTTTATTACATGTTAATAATTTACATTATTGCAGTGATATTGGTGTAATACAGCTGAGAAATAATTTAATTTTCATCATTGATAATTTGCAATACTACTTACAAGTTGATGTATTAGAAAGTCAATATACTATAATGGAAACAAATATAAAAAATACCCGAAATTTTGAAGATGTACAAAAGGCTCACTGTATTTTCTTGGCTAATGTTATGTCACAAACATTTTTATTAGGGAATGCAACAGAAAGAAAAAATCCTGTATGTTATATATTTATTAATTTAAATAATTTTATAATTTTTTACCTGTTTATTTATTTAATATATATTTTTGATAGGTTAATAAACTAATAAAACTTTTACTACGACTTTGTGATGATTTTATCTTACAAGCATCAATGTGGGAAATAGGTAATTTACTTTTAACAGAACAAGAAGAGCTTAAAACATTATCTGATACTCTTGAAAGTTTAATGGGTTGGCTAACTAAAACACTGAATAGAGTTCGTGCACAACCAAGTGGAGAACATTTAGCTCAATTGTTATTAAGACTGGATTTCAATAGATGGTTTAGTAAAAAAATATAAAAAAGACCTATTTGAATCTCAGTAATAGAAATAATGAAAAAACATGTGATGTTCGAGTATTTTGTTTTAATATTATTCTTTATATAAATTTATCTCTCTACACACACCCACACACACGCGCGCGCGCGCGTATATATATTAAACTCGTTTTTTGTTTACTTGATATTAATATTTTTTTGGCAATGAAAAATGCAGTACAAAACTCTAATTTTGTTCTTAATTTAATAGAAATATATTAAAAGATAAAAATAATTCATAAATAAATGTAATATGTAATAAGAAAATTTATTTTTTTCATTAATTTCTTCACTAAAAATAAATTATTTCTTATTGTAATTAAATATTTTAGAAATAAATAACTTTAATTGTAATGTAAATAATAATTGACTTCATATTATATAAGTATTAATTATCCAACTGTATTAAATGGATTAAATAATTATAATTCTCACAGACGATTATTTTCATTATATTTATTTACTTATATTTACCATATTGTTGATTTAACTATGATCAACACACGTACATATTATTATATATACATAGATAAATTAATAAAAAAATGCATGATGTCTAATAAGAATAACAATAGTAACAATTTTACAAGGATATATAAATTAATAATATATATATTAAAATTTTAGACTCTTTTCTTTGCAACTTTTATGAATAATACCATATCTGAAAAATAATTTTATATATTGAATAAATTCTTGTTATATTTCATACAAGTATTTTATAAAAATTAGTAATTATAAAATTATATTATATAATCATATTAAAATCGATATTATAATACATTATGCATTAATACTTACTAAAAAATACAACTAAAACAAATGCAATCATCACCCACATCCAACACCTCCAATGGGATTGTGTATGTTCTTGCAATTTTAATGATTCTGTTTTTAATTTAGTTGTATTAACATCTGTTAATTTATCAGATTTTTCAAGTAAACCAATATCTTTCTTTATAATGGCATTTGCTGCTAAAGCATGTTCTTTCATGCTGCTAGTCATTGAAAGCATATTTTCAGCAATTTTTTCTTGAATATTTCTATTGTATTTTAAAAATGCATCCAAATCATCATCTTGTATGTTTGTACTAGCTAGTCTTTGTCTTATACCATCTTCTAGTGTTCCTAGAAATAATAAGCAATTAAATTTGCAAATTCTCCTCCCCAAATAAAATGATAGTAACATACCTTTATCACTATGAAATAATTCAGCACGCATTTCTCTATTATATTTTGCTGAAGTTTTTTGATGTATTTGAGTTGTTATATTTGGACCTATTGAGTCAGTAAATGTTGTAGAACTTTTAGGTAACATTTGTACAGCTGCAACTCTGTCCACTGGATTTATAAGTTTAGTTGTATTTACCAATCCCTTTAAGAAATCTATTCGTTTAATGTAACCCATCATAATATCTTTAGATGGTTTGCTAAAATATTATTGACATTAATAATTTTATTGTAATTTTAAATATAATGTGTTGCTATTTTGTTTATATATTATTTGGGATGTATTTTCATCAATAAATGTTATTTAAAAAAAAAAAAAATAGGACGATACCTTGGTAATGTTTGTAACTGTTTAACCATGCCATCCAAAGTAAAGATATACTGAAATAATCGATACATTCATAAATTAATTTTCAATAAATTAATTTAATTTCAATAAATTGTTTTTAAACCTTCTCAAGTTTCCAATCCTTATGAGGATCATCCTTTGCCATCAATTCACATCTTGTTAAAAGTCGTCTGATATTAATTTCTTCTCTGGACATTTGGCTCATTTTTTATAATTGATTATAAAATTGATTTTTTATATTGATGATTATTTAACAATTTACGAATAAATACTATACATAGAAGCTATATATATGTATATATACATATGGGAATTAGTTAAAAAATACTTTATTAAATATCAAAATTTTAAAAATATGTATAATATGTAACTAGAACTGACTACAAATTGATAACAACAGTACTACACATTATATATGTATGTCATACGTATGCACTAAATGATCCATAAAATTTATACAATTTTCCTAGAAACATATATCTTCTATACAATTACACCTATAAACTGTGAAGTGTTATACATTGAGAATAATATTTAAAAGTTCGTAAATTAATTAATTTTTTAAAATATTATTATTACAATCATTGCAATTACGTATACTTTTTATTATATTTTTAAATATGCCGCTACAAATTCATCACTAGACGATAATAATTTATTGTGAACGAAACGGTGTACAATGCATTTTTTCATCGAATCACAACTAACTGACTTCATCAGTAGACGCCTTTATAATAATATAATTGTTAATTTGTATATATACGTTACATGTGTAGGCGAGGGAATTTTGTATCGAGGCGTGCGGAATGTGCAGAAAAGATAAATTAGAAAGTTTATAACATACGAATATACATAGACAAGTACTGTGAGAAATACGATAGTCATAGATAGCGATTGACGTTGGCATACATCACTTGGGGGGCCGATCCCAGTGCATTTCTCAGTAGATTGACAGAATCACTAAGATGGCTGATATAAAAGAATCTCCGCCGCTATTTGATACTAATGAGACGAAAGTTGATGATTTAGACGACGACGACGAAGATATTTTTGCATCGGCAGTACAGGTAGTTTTTATATTGTTCCAGACATGTGCGTAAAAATTCTACAACCTATATATTACATTCACAAGTTTATTTTTGTTGTAATAAATGTAACATTTGTACTTTACAGTTAAAAAATAAGCGATTTAAAGTGAGATTCCGTAATTTCGTAATAACACGTTATTTAAAAAGAATCTGTTTAAATATAGGATCAAAATCAATTGGAAGATTCGTCTCCTTACAACGGAGTGTCAACTATTCAAGCAGAATTACCAAAGTTAACTTTGCGAGATGCACCAGAAGAAAATTCATTTTCATCAGTATCGAGTCCTGCACCAGGACCATTAAGTTCACCTTTGGGACCAATGAGTACTGACATAGGTGATCTCCATGATGTTCCCATAAATGATAATACAGATGTACTTTCAACAAATGTTATGCAAACTCAATCACCCGATGTGGTATATTTTAAATTATTAAATGTTAATGATAATTTAAAGAATGTATGTTATAGTTTATATATTTTTTATAGGTATTGACAGATTCTTCTGATGTTTTCTTGAAAATCACTGTAACTTCTCCTCAAAAAATAGGAGATGGAATGGGTGCTTATGTTGCATATAAAGTTGAAACAAAAACAAATATGCCAATATTTAGAAAGAGAAATTTCAGTGTTATTAGGCGCTTCAGTGATTTCCTTGGCCTTCATGACAAATTAACAGATAAATATCTTAGAAATGGAAGAATAATACCTCCTGCTCCGGAAAAGAGTGTTATTGGTATAGAAATTTATAGATATTTTGAATCGATATCATTTTCATTATATTGTTTAATAAAATAAATTAAATTATTATATGAACATTAGGAACAACAAAGATTAAAATGTCTGGTGACAAAAATCAAGAACAAAATTCCAGTTCTACAGAATTTATTGAAAAACGTAGAGCAGCACTTGAAAGATATTTGAATAGAACTGCAGCTCATCCAGTCCTCAGTGTTGATCCTGATTTTAGAGAATTTTTAGAAGCTGGTAAATTATAGTATAAAATAAAATAAAACATATACAACATATATAAGTGCAATCATACATATAACTTGTATGTGTATATCTTAAACAGATATGGAATTACCTAAAGCTACTAATACATCTGCACTTAGCGGTAAAGGAGTAATGAGGCTGTTTAACAAAGTTGGAGAAACTGTTAACAAGATAACATATAAAATGGATGAAACTGATAAAGTAAAATAAAAGAATGTTTGATAATTTTTTGTACTATATATATTATAAAATTGTTTGTGCTGTTTATTTAATTAATTACATAGAAAATCTAAAGAGTAAATTTATAAAATATATTTGTGAAGCAAAATTTGTAATGTTTCTTATTTTTTAGTGGTTTGAAGAGAAGACATCGCAAATTGATTCTCTTGATGTTCAGTTACGTGCATTACATTCTGCTGTTGATACTTTAACTAATCAAAGAAGAGAACTAGCAACATGTACTGGTGCAACAGCAAGATCTATTGCAGTTCTTGGTCATGGTGAACCAGGAGCATCTCTTGGAAGAGCATTAGCTCAATTAGCTGAGACTTTGGAGAAAGTAGAAGTAATCAGAAGAGCACAAAGTAATAGCGATCTTTATCAGTTTGGAGAAATGTTAAGAGATTATGTTGCTCTTATTGGAGCAATAAAAGTTAGTAATTAATGGTGTGTTTTGTATTTAAATATTGCACATTTCATCAGTTTAAAATATTATTAATTTTAGGATGTATTTCACGAAAGAGTGAAAGTTTTTCAAAATTGGCAACATGCTCAAATGATGTTAAATAAAAAAAGAGAACAGAAAGCAAGACTAGAACAATCTGGAAGAACAGATAAAACAAGTCAAGCTGCTACTGAAGTAATAGAGTGGGAAGCAAAAGTTGATAGAGGGCAAGAAGAATTTGACAATATTTCAAAAATGATTAAAAAAGAAGTTGAAAGATTTGAATTAGTGAGAGTGGAAGACTTCAAGAAACAGTTAACGGAATATTTGGAATCCATGTTACAGTACCAAAATCAACTTATTAAATATTGGGAAAGCTTTTTGCCTGAAGCACGAGCAGTGGCATGAACATTTCCAAAGTAATATACAAACTTTTCCTTATTATAAGGAAAACAAAAATCTATAAATAAAAAGTTTCGTGCAATTTTTTTAAGCAAACTTCTAATAAATGATAAATAACGTTCTTTGAACAACGTATATTTATCGATTTGCGGTACAATAATGTTTATAATTTATAATAATGAAAGAAATATCATATTATGGCAATATTTGGAAAATTTATAAACAATAATTTTGAAATACTGCCGATGCTTTTATGAATTAAAAAGCAACAAAAAACATGGCATATTTCATTCAAATTTTTAGATATTCATTTTATGTCGATCCTGAGTATCATGCGTTTATAATCTTCTTACTATTAGTTTATGTTAGAGATATAAAGCGCATAATACCGTTTGTTAAGAAATGTTATATGATAATAAAAATCGATTAAGATTGTATAAATAGAGAACATTAAATATCTATTTGTTAAAACAAAGTCTAATCATATAGTTAATATTATGATAACTTATGATTTTTTATATTATTTCCAGAATAACGAATAGGCATTCCAATAACGTTTTTTTTATTAAACTTAACATAATTATAATATATACTTTGATAAGTATGAGATAAAGATATCATATTTTTCTATATGTTAAAAAGTTAACTATAAATTGCAATAAAATTAAATCGTTAAATAATATTTATCCCTTATATTTTATTTATTGAAAACATTTCGTTAACGTGTAATAAATATTTTGTTGATCCTGTATAAAGTATAATTGAGGAAGAACTGTATAGAAGAAATTAAGTGCTGTAGTTTGCTATGTTGGCTAACTTGTTCCAGCATGTAGAATTGGTATAGTGTCATGTTAATACATGTCAACTCTTTCATACGTCGTGTGGTTCGTCAGTGATCATGAATTAAATTAGGTTATCAATTATTTATCGCGGTTAATTGTCATTGACAATTAACGAAACTCGTGGATGAATTTTGTTCTCATTTGTGCGAGTGTTTTGCATACGTGGCAGAAGCTGCCACCAATCAGAAAACGGGGGTTTTGAAGGCGTGGCTTCGAACACGTATACTTGCCTGTGCCTTCGGCAGCCATAATCTTGAGAAGTCGTGTGTGAATTCTTGTCGTGATTCTCTGTAGACAAACAGAGTTCGTTGTTCATTTTACATTCCTCAGTGGAAGCGATCTACTGAATTTTCGGTGAGCAGTGTAAGTTCAGTGAGTTTATTAGTTCTATTGTTTTAACGAAATGTTAGTACAATATAAATCATTTTGCCGGTTTTATCTGAGTCGTGATTTAATGTTGAGGAACTTGTCTCATCTTCAATAATTATGTCGTCGACATGCTTGTCACCCATATGTCATTTTCATCATATTTTTTTTCGAAATTTTCGTCTAATAAATAACTCCATTATAAAACAATTTACGTGTCTACATATGTGTGTATATATATATATATATATATATATATATATACATATAATATATACTTACCTGCTCGCGCACCCGTACAAAATATATATAATATATTATATATATATATATAATATATATTATATATGTATATGTATGCATACAGCAATTTATTTTTTGCTACTTTATTATACTACATTATTATATGCTATGTAATAACACATATTTTCTATGAAAGTATATTTAATATTTATAAAATTAATAGTGCAATTTTTTTTATTAAATTAAAGAATATATTAGAATTAAGATATAAAAAATTACTATTGTATGTCAACAATACTTAAAAAAAGTAATTAGAAGATTATATTTTATTAAATAAATTATAATAAAGATTATATGAGAAATTAAAATCACTTTCATTCACTTAAATATTTACAGTTAATGGTCTCTTATATAAAATTAGTTAAAAATTTCATATAAGTACTTTAATGTTACAGGCACAGATATATAAAATGGATGTCCAAACTGGATTGGTATATGTAGCAGTGGTAGTTATTTCTGCAGCAGTTATTGTTTTAGTATCAATGTTCGGTATAAAAGAAAAGTCTTATGAAGAAGCAATAGCGGAGCAAAGAAAACTTCCTGATGATCTTTTGTTAAGTATGTATAATTCTGTGAACAAATAATTTTGTTTATCAGCTGTTAAAGAAAATTTTTGTAGCAAATTATTGATTAAGTTGATTATGTTAAATATCTTGAAATTTCCTTAAGAGATAGCTTAAATGAGTCTAAAAAACTAATATGAGTCATGTTAGTAATAGATATGATAATAGTTGTATCAATATTCATTTTAGATAAAAAAGATAAAAGCAAAGAAAAGAAGCATAAGAATAAGGCAGGGAAGAAAGTAAAAGAGAAGAAAGAAGAAAAGGAAGAGAAAGATGATAAGGAAGAAAAATCAGAGCATGTACAGTTTGAAGAAAATCCACAAATTTTACCACTAGAGCCATTGTTGCGTGTAAGTACATTTATTAAATCTATGATTATCTCCTTTTAACTTTCAGTTGATGTAAATAATTTCTGTAAAAATATTCTTCTAACTATATATACATTATTTTCAAAATATAGATAAAATAATCAGAACTTAGTCAGAATAATCAGCAATTTAAAAATAAATTTTATACTATATTTGTAAGTAAAATGTGTTAAATTATAATTAAATTAATAATTTTTTAGTAAAATTGAATTAGAATGGTTACTTATTTTACTTAGTTTACTTAACTCATATATTTTTAGAAGACATTCTTTAATATTAATTGAGATATATAACTAATTATTTGCTTAATTGAAGTTATTTGAATTCTTACAATTTTTAAATATTTTTCTATAAAATTATTGTTATTATATAATATTAATATTACATGTATAAATAAAAATATACACAAGCGCTTTTTTTATCCTTGAGTTTCCATACATTTCATGCATGAAATATGGTATGCTTACATATTATATGTCACATCTATATGTCATTTAAAGTCTTTTAAGGTCTTTCTATTCATGATGTATCACATTTCTGGTAGGTGTTATCTAAACCATAATGACTAATAGTAATATTTTAATATGTACCATATAACATTTTATATGATATTTATATATCATTTTACTTAAACTAATACGTTTACATGATTTAAGATAATAATCTTACTGAATCAGAGAAATTTATTAAAAATTCCAAATATTTATTTTGTCACTTATGTTATTTTTCATCTTAGTTTTTTAATTACTTATACAAACTTTAAAATACTTTACATTAATATAAAATAACTGCACACTCCTATATCAATGTAGAAAATCCAATTAATGTTTTCCCCTTTAAAGTCAATTTTTTACATTAAATCTTATATATCTTATATTAAAATGGACATTTACCTTTTTAAAACAATAATTTTTACATCTAATTGCGTCAAACTTGTATAAAATAAATTTATTTATATGAAAACACAAAGTTTTGTAATAAAAAAAAATTCAGAAGCAAATTATATTGTAATACATTAATAACAAATGATTGGCATTTGTTATACATATTACAGTAATGTGCATCTTTTTAAATATGTTTATATGATTAAAATTTTAAATAGTATTATATTATTCTAATTTTATAATTTTGTGATTCTTTATAAATGTATATGATATATTTGAAATTATGCCATGGTAAGTTAATTTCAAATTATAACGTTGAATATGTAATAAAATATTTTATTTTGTATTCGTAACCTCAGAAAGCATTTAATATATTTAAAAAGTGAAAACATTAAAAAATTAATGAATTTTAATAGATAAATTAAATTAAATTAAATAAGATTCTGATATAATATGAAATAAGTTAATTAAAGCAAAAATTTGTTTATTTTGTACATTACTCATTGATAAACAGTTCTAGGACCTGAAGATTAATTTCTATAAATAACTGTTCCACACATATGATAATGTCTCATTTTTATTGAGGTTTCATCACATAGGCGAAAATTAAAAGACATAATAAAAGGATATAAAATTTAATAAATAAAATATTCTAGACATATTTAAATTTTTAAAATTTATCAGAGATGTAATTGGTATTTTTATAATTTTTATATTAGAATTCAGTAATTATAAATAATATCAAAGTGCTATTTTTCTATTAATATTCTTTCTGTGAAATAAAATATAATATGTTAAATTGTTAATGATGCAGTGGATTTATTAATTTCAGGTATATATGTTTGGCAAGAAATCAAAATAAATACAATATTAAGGTGAAAAATGCATCTATAATATTTATATAAAAGTGAAATAAAAATTATTAATTATTTTTTTTTTAGTAAATATTTTATTTATTGCTAAAAAGATAATAATTAACAAATTATAAATTTTTAATGTGTTTATATGTATCTTATACTCAATAATCAGTATAAATAATTTTATATGTCCATTTTAATATAATGTAAGATAAACCTATTGTTTTAAAAGTAGAAGTCTTTTGTCTGTATTACTATTACTTAATTCAATATGTGGAAAACATTTTATATATACATTGAAATCATAGGAGGGTAGCAAAGGAACTAGCAAGAAGAAAAGCAAGCATGAAAAGGTAAAGCCAATTCTTGTAAATAAAGATGAGCCATTGGTTATTGTGACTGAATTAAGTTCTTCACAACCCCTCTCGGCAGAGGCTAATCATTTTGATCTCATTCAACCAAAGGACGACCTCGAACTCATACGGAGTCATAGTGTGAGTGAATTGGTTTTGGTAGAATATTTTATCTCATATGCATTTCATTCACTTTTCATATTTTGCATTACTTACTGCTTCTGTAACACAAAAGCTATACAGTATTATGTAGTGCTTATTTTGCATTTTCCAAATTTATTTATACCTTTAATTTTTAAATTAATTTTAATTTTATAGATAAATATCTTTAAAATCGCGATAAAATAAGTTTTCATAAATAGAATTTAAACATAAATTTTTAAGTTCATATCATATTTTATGTTATTAATATTTTTACTGCAATATTAAGTCATTTTAATTTTGAATCTTTTTCTTCTTGTATGTTCTGTATATGTTTTTTATAAAATTTTATTAACAAGTATTAGTATAAAATTGTTTGATTTTTGAAATTATTTTACACAAAAATTTTAAAATATATTTCCTAGTATATTTTGGTCTGTTTAACAGAAAGAAAATTTGCAACAAATTGGTCAATCTGAACCAATTATAAATAAATCTCCAAAGGAAACTCCAACAAAATTAAAGAAGAATGTTAAAGATTCAATGAAAAAGAAGGATGACAATGTTAAAGAAGAAAAAAAAGAAATGGTTAATAATACATCACCAATAGTTAATAAAGATTCTGTTAAAGAAGTTAAAGAAATTCCAATTAAGGATGTAAAAGAAGCTACAAAGGAGACTTCACTATCTGTTCAGTCAACAAATAAAGAATCTAAAAAAGCAAAGAAAAAAAATGATATTCTAGCACAAATTGGTAAGTTGATATATTAATTATTTTATATATTTTTTAAAATTAATTTCAAAAACCTGTATCTGCGTTCTATTTAATGCCTTTCTATTGATTCTTCTAATAATCTTACTTGAGAGAAATTTAATTTATCTTTTATTTAATATATTTATATCATGTATAATAAAATTATAATCACCCTTTATAGAATAATACTTAATACTTATTTTTACAATTAAGTAATAAAAATTTATTAACATGTTTATTAATCAAATGACCAATTAAGTTTATATTATCAGCTGAATAAAACCATTTTATGAAATAATGTTTATTAAATATTTATTATATATATATATATATATATATATATATATATACCTCTTTTAATTTTAAACTATTTTATTCGAGGTGGAGATAAAGATGCTGTTAATGTATCTTTATTAATGCCTTTGGTTCAAAAAGCTGAACTTAGCCGTTCTGAAATACAAATTCTTATTGATCAGCTTTTAAATAAACAAATGGATAATCCATCAGAACACTCAGAATGGACAGAAGGTCGTGCAGATCCAGTTATTAAATTAAAGAAGCAGCTTGCAGAAAAGGAAAAAGCTTTAGCTGATGAACATGAAGCAAATATTGCATTTCAAAATAAATTAAAAGAATTACGTGCTGAATTGAATTCTGAAAGGTCTAGATTATCAGCTAATGTAAGACAACTAGAAGAAGCATTAAATGCTAAAGTTACAGAAACTCAAACTTTGCATACACGTATGCAACATATTTTGGAAAGTCATGCTGCTGAAAAGCAAGGATTTACTAGACAGATTGAACAACTGCAAACTAAAGTAAATGAAAATGCTGCAATTATTCATAAGATGCAAGAAGATCAGGGACAAACTCAAGGTCATATGCAACAAGAGTTGATTGCACAACGTAAACAAATGGAAGTACAATTTGCACAAATGCGTGAAAATGAAAATGCATTAAAAGCACAATTAGCTCAGAAGCATGTTGAAGTCCAAGAATTGCAAAGTGAATTACAAGCAACTTGTGAAAGTAGTACTGCTGAAATAGAAATGTTACGACAACAACTAGGACTTATGCAAGGACAGTTAATGCATTCAGAAGGACAATTACAACATTTCAAAGAAGCTGGAGATAGATTGCAAGATGTTGCTAGGCAGCTTGAGGTATGAAAAAATTATTACACACTTTCAAAATTAGAAATTTTGTATCAAAAAGAGAAGGAATACAATAGTCTCCTTTCTACTTCTATTTTTTTTTTGTTGATATAAACAAGGCTAAATTTGTCTCTATCTTTGTATCTATAGTAATAGCATTACTCTATAATGATATATTGCAATGTAAATGATAAATAAATTATTGATGAGATATTTATAGTATTTTATTTGTTTAGGATTCTCATCGTGCACATGCTGATTTAGATCACAGACTAAAGAATGCTCATCGCCATGAACAAGAACTTCAAAAACAAGTAAATTCGTTGCAAAGTGAATTAAATTCTGTAAAAACAGAAGCTAATGATGCTTCAGCATTAAAAGTAGAGTTAAACAAAACTCAATCTGAATTAATGAAATTAAAATCTGAGCTATCTGTTTCAATGAATGAAGCGAAATTTGAGGCAGCTGAAATTACAGCTCTTAAAATGACACTCGTTAACAAAGAAGAAGAACTGAAAGTATCTCAAGAAAAACTTATTAACAAAGAAGAGGAACTAAAAATATGTCAAGAAGAACTTAACAATGCACGAGCTGAATTAAAGCAGTCAATGGAAAATATAATACAGTTGGAAACACAATTACATCTAGTGCAGGAGAATTTAGATGCTGCACAAGATGAACTTAACAAGACAACAGAAAGTCTGAAAATAGCACATAGTGATATTAATAATTATCAATCAAACATGGAAAAATTAAATGAAGAATTAAAGCAAACTCGAAATGAATTAGAAAATACATGTGTAGAACTCAAAGCTGTAAATGAAACAACGAATGAAATGAAAATGTTAAAAACTGAATTAAGTAGGTTACAGAAACGTGATCAGCGAAGTGAAGCACAGTTACAGCTTACACGACTACAAGAAGAAAATGATAAACTTTCTATACAGGTAGTATTTATTTAAATATCATATAAATGTAAATTATATTTCATTACAAATATATTGATTATTTTTTTCAGCTTACAAATCTTGCAGATTTGCAAAAACAACTTAAACAATTACAAGAAGAAAATGAATCATTAGCTTCTCAGTTAGCAGCAACTACTGAACGTCCAGCTGCAGAAGGCCGAGAAAATGGAATTGATGATAACGTTCAAAAGAATGTACAACTTGTAGAACAAACAAATTTGTATGTGTATTTTTTATTAAATGTTAAACACATTTTGAGTTTTGATAATTAAGTTTTTCTACATGAATTATATTTTATAGATTGGCCCAAAAAGAGAGTCAATTAAATGCCTTAACGACTGAATTAACACATAAAGAAGTAGAACTCAATCAACTAAATACTCAAATTGATGCATTACGAAGTGATGTAAACAATCAACGTAGTCTTGCTGCACGTTTAAATAATGAATTGGAAGCACAAAGATCCAAAAATAATGTAAGTAATAAATGCGTATAAATAATTTTTTCCGCTATATTTGTTTAACATATATGTAAACATAACATATATATATGTTAAGTTTATCAATATTTAAGTAGTTCAATTGTTATATATATATTCAGTTAAATATAAATATAATTTTTTTATATTTATGTATTTTTACAATCAGTTTTTATTGCTTCCATCACTTTGCCAACCTTTTCTCAATTTTTAAATTTCAAAAAAATTCTTTATATATTTGTATATGAAACATTTATTTCAAATTATTATACTGATCTTCATTTCTTTATGGTTGGAACAGGAATTACGTGTAAAAAACTGGAAAGTGATGGAAGCTCTTTCTGCCGCCGAATTGCGTGTTAAATCTAATAAGAACTTCGATGTAAGTCCCCATTTTATCTATCTTCATTTTTATTTTTTTATTTTCAAAATATAAATTTAGTATAATATATAATATATACAATTAACTAAATCGCAATCTCTTATTTTTAATCTCCAATATTATATTTGTTTGTTCCATTTAATAAAATAGATCAAATTTAAATAAAAAAAATTTCATTTATTTCTAGGAAATTACACAAAAAATAAAAGCAGAACAAGAGAAATTAACACAAACTTTATTAGAAAGGATATTCCCAGAAATAAAAGTGTCTGAAAAATCACATGATCAGTGGCTCAAAGTTTTTGAAGAAAAAGTGAATACAGT
Source organism: Tetragonula carbonaria (assembly GCA_032399595.1). Lineage (NCBI taxonomy): Eukaryota > Metazoa > Arthropoda > Insecta > Hymenoptera > Apidae > Tetragonula > Tetragonula carbonaria. Next base: position 10,876,486 of record JAUCRC010000004.1, read on the forward strand.
TTTAACTGAATTGAAGAAAAAGAACATTGTTGATAATCATTCAGAATTGGAAAAACAAAATAAAAATTTACAAGATATGGTTTCACATTATAAACAAATTATTGATGATACAGTAAGTTTCTACTATATTTATAACTTTTTTTTATTAAATTTATATTTAAAACGTATTTGTCAAAAATTTATTTATAGGAAGGTATGCTTAATAAGCTTCAAAGTCATGTAGAATCGGAAGAAACAAGATGGGAATCTCAGCTTCGACAGAAAGAAAATGAAGTAACAAGTCTTAGGCTTGAATTGAATGAGCTCATGAATAAATTAAATGTAAATGAAAAGGTAAGCTCTGTAAATAAAAAAATGTATTAAAAACATATTATATTTAATACATATTTTTTGAAATGTAAGAAAATGATTGTTTTATTTATCTGTAGTTACAAGACAAGATAGTAGAATTGGAAATCAGGTTAAAAGAAGCTGAATCTTTTAAAGAACAAGCTAATGCTGAATTATTAACACTTAGATCTACGTCAAAATCGGTTTTGAGTGAAATTGATTCCCATGATTTAAGTACATTAGAAAAACTTCAAGAGGTAAAATAAATATAAAAATAAATTTTTACTTGATACATATTAAAGACTATATGTAATAAATTTGTATAATAATTTTAGGAAAAAGCACGATTGTCAGAGGAGCTGCAAATAGAATGTAACAAAAGAGCGGCAGTAGATGCAGAATTGGATAAGTTGCGATGTGTAGTTACTCAGCTTCATCAACAAATGTCACAACTTAAGGTATATATATATATATATGTATAAATAATTTGAATGACATATTTTGGAAATTAAAAAAATATGTACTTTTTAACTTATGTTTTTAAATTGGAAATATCAATGTATTCTATTAATTTTAGAGTGAAGTTTATGGAGGTTGTAGCAGTTCAGAACAACCAATGTTAAATGGACCGCCAACTTCCGAATGTCCTAATTCCGAGGTTAGTATACATTGATTTTAAATGTTTCGTAAGTGTCCTAATTAATTTTTGTCCAGTGCCTTTTGTATAAAAAAGTTAAAAAGCTTATGTTATAGCTGTAATGACAAAAATTATGGCTATAATGCGAACATGTGAGAATCTACATAATGCTGCAAAATTTTGACGTGATGTATTAATTATAATTAATTTGTGAAAATAATTACTAACAACAGATTTTTGCGTTTTGCTGTTATTGTACTATATGTAATGATTACATGGTAACAATTTATATATAGATATTATTTTGTAAAAGTCAGTTACATACTTAAGGAGTTCAATAAAGCAAATATTTTATATTCAATTGAATTCTCTTCTATTCAACCAATTTATTTGATGAATTTATTTGATGAAATATGATTCTAATATTTAAATTGCCTTTTACAAAGTATTATCTATAAAAAATTTGTTGTTTACTAGATACGTAATATAGGCAATCAAATTGATAATTAATGGGGAATACATAACAGTTGTATTAAATATAGTTAAATCTTCTGGGATTTTATTTTAATATTAGCAACAAGAAAGGTCAAAATTATGATTTTAAACTTTTTAACTCGTTTGCTAAATTTTATAAATTTAGCAAATATAAATGTGGTATTATTGCTTGAACATATTAATGTAATTAATATATAATTTTATTTAGTATATTATATTAAACTCATAAATGTCAATTATTCAATTATCACAATTTATCCTTATATAATACTTTTATTCTGAAAAACTTTAACTAGATTTGTTAATATCTATCATATGATTGCTAACAATAGAGATTAATTTGCTAATGTTGCTATTTTGTAGATACTTTATGTATAATTTTGTATTTGGAAAAGTGATATATTAAAAATTTACATTTTCATCATTACTATAAATAAAGTAATATAGACATTACACTTTACTGAAATTATTTTGCAAAAAGAAAATATTTTATTATTAATATCGTAATTATGTTGTTTTTATTAAAAAAGATTATTTATTTGAAAAATAATATATTTACCACATTTAACATGTGCCAAAAATGTAAATTTTTTAATAATATAAAAAATTATTTCAAATTCTATCATTTTTCTAAATACAAAAAAACTCATGGAATATATATTACTTTGAAATAATATAAGAAAAGTATGTGAATTATTCTAATAAAATATAAAAAGTTGAAATTTTTATCAAACGGATATCACCAATTTGATTGTTGTGTATCATTTGATCTTTGAACCATTTTTGTTAACAAAACGACAATTTTGAAAATTTTTCCTTGCTCCTTATATTAAAAAATTTGATAAATTGTCGTATTTAATATAATATGATGAGTTAAATAATGATATATCTGAAACGCAGCTCCCAGTAGCAACACAGACTCTGATAGCTGCATTAGAAAATATTCTTCTCAAGAATACAGAGTTCGCAAATTGTTCCATAACCAAGCCTATCAATTTGGTTCAGTGTCAACAAGAAATTGACAACAGCCCCCTTACTACAAAATACTCCTCCAAATCTTGTCATATGACAGATCACAACACACAGGCTAGCTGGAATCCGTTGATGGGCCAGCAGCATAAAAAGCACAAGAAAAAAAGGAAGGTAAACTTCAAAATTGTGAAAAGAGGAACAAATATTACTGGCTCTGTTATTGTATAGGTGCACCTCAGTTAGTTATTAAAATATGAAATATTTTTATTTGGGCTCAAGTATTACAATGAATGTTATTTTAAATCGTATGTTACATATTTTATTATTTCTAATTATTATATTCATATATGAATGTTCTATAATATAATTTTTTATTTAAAAAAATCAAATGTATCTTCACATATTTTTGATCTTAAACAATTTTAAATTGTCTATGAATTAAGTAATATAAAATTTGAAACTTTTGCCACAATATTTAAAAATAATAATAGAATAATTTATATATCTAAAATAATAACAATTCCTTGTGATAACTCTGAGTCCTGTGTTGTCATTTTGTTATCAATATTACAGAGTATTATTTATTAGTCTATAATTTAAACAGTATTTTGTAGTAGTTCTTAATATATCAATAATTTCATTGTTACGTTGTTTATTGTGGCTGTATATAAAAGTATTAAGAGCAACCATTTACAGTGTAGTTATACACAAAATAATGAATTTAATATATACATATAAATTGTGTCTTATAATTATACATTGAAATACTTATGTATTATTTTGTGCATAGCAAGATAATACTCTGCACAATTTATTAAGAGTTATTTAAATACAATTTATGTTTAATTAATGTATGCATATATATAATTATGTACGTGTTTTATATATATATATATATATATATATATATATAACACATATATAATTATTGATTTTATATGACTTATAAATTAAAAATTAAAATGACAGTACTAATGACAGTAAAACTTTTTAATATTTCACTACATTTTTTTGTAGTGAATTTATTTATAAATTGTAATACAAAAGTAATGCATAATATTTGTAATATTTAATAAGCTATAATTTATGATATATCTACCGAAAGTAAATGCTAGCAGCATTTTATACATCATACTTTTTATTTCAGTTTATTTTGTTCTAAAGAAGAAAATGCGAATAGTGTATGTATTGCAGCAAGCATCCTATTCAATTTTGTATAATAATATTTTTCAAAAGAGAAAATAAATTATTATTTTCTAGGAAATTATTTATTATAAAATTGCTCCCTATAACTATAAAACAAGCTTGAATCATTGGCTTCAATCATTTTATTTTGAAAAATTCGATGCAAACTGTAATAACATACTTATCTCATTGTCCCAGTGTTTGTTTCATAGAAGATGAAAAAAAGTATTTAAGATTTGTTTAAAACAGCAGTTATTATTAAAACAACAGCAACTCATCACGATTCTACGATTAATAAGAATATTTGCTTTGACGTACGAAATCTCATGCTATTACAATGAATAACAATTTTGTTATTTTGATTGTTCTGACAGTCCACTAAGAAACCCATGGCAAAACGGCGCAAATTCACAGGTATGCAAATTAAAGTATGAGATTCTGGAACCTTTCCTTCTTTTGAAAGGGTTAATAGTAGACTGCTATTAGCAGTTTATGCCAGGTCTTACTATAATAGTTTATTTTAAAATATTAATTTACGTTGCACTACACATTATTTTTTGTAGTATTAAATGTTAAATTTTATTTTAATGGGCACTATTTTATTGTTTGCTTACAGTAGCATTTCTACGACTAAAGAATAACAGATATAATTATTCAACCATTGAATTATTTGTAATAATATATTAGACAGGATTTTGTTACATATTTAATATTATCTTTTTTGAAAATTAGAAATGTTAGTTATACTTAATGTATGTTCGAAGCAACGTTTGTTATAAAAAATATAGTGTTATTATAAAAAATAATATTCATAATTCAGATTTTAAAAAAGAAATCTTGAAATTTCTGACAATTTATTCAAAATAAAAATTAATAGCTAATGTACACTTTTATTAAAATGTTAGCTAGATACCTCTGATTATATTAATATTTAATTATAAATAATATAAATAAAATCTTATCACATGACATACAATATTGTTTGTATTATATTTGTATATACATTTCATTTGATAAATTCCCAATCTTCTTAAGGATATTTTTATTAATGATTTTTTATTATTAGCTGTTTTAAATTATGAGCTATCATAATGTGTGTGTCCTCTGAAATGTTACACAGTGTTTAGATTTCATTAGCTTTATACTTTATTTGATCATCATAATGCATTTTGAATGTCTTGCATCTTGTCTATCTCAACACATTGTTAAGGGAAATCAATCTTATATATTTTTATTTTCAATTACATTAAATTTTACATATTATAGATCAGCAGTACTATTTGCAATATAAAATATAATTATTTATTCGCCAAACAATTTTAGTCTATGTCAGTAACATACAATATAGGAAACTAATTGATTTGTCTAATATCAATTATTCACTTCTAGAAAGCGCAATATAAGATATTTTTTATATAGATGTAGAAAAGTTGTACAAAGATGAACAAAAGTTTATAACATTGCCGGTGCGGAAAGGAACGATGCGAAGATGATGGGTATCAAAGAACATGCATAGCTACATGTGGATCAATTTTTATGAACACAAACACTGGGGTAAAGGGCACACTATAAAGAAATTTTATGTTTGCTCTATCAACTTGATTATTTGATTTCTCATTGATTATCTGATTTCTCATTGATATAAATAATTCATTATAGTTTTCCGTCATTGTTATTTTTTATTTTCATAATTTGCATCGCTTTTGCTCTTATATCTTTAATTAACTTTTTTTACAGATGGTAAACACATTGTTGGACATAACATAGCATATTTTTTTTAGCAGCCACAATGTTTAGTAAGAAACATGCTTATATAATAAATTTTATTAATATTATTTTGCTACATATTAAGTTTATGCTGTTTGATTTAAATTTTACAATATTAAAATAATGTAAAAGGAGATAATAGAATCGTTATTTTAAAATTTTTACTTTTACTATTTTAAAAGTTCAAACAGCATGAATGTTATTTAAGCTTTTTAAGTTATTCATTTGTATATTTTTTTGCTTGCAGTAATATATATGTGTATTTGTGTAATCCTCACACGTGCAATTAATATTTTATTAGCTAACATAAAATATTTAATATTGCTTTTGTGTACGGTGATGGATTCTATTCAATATAATTTTAATATTGCGTGCTAATTTATTAGCATATGCTGCCAAAAAAGGTATGTGTAGTAATGTACAAAATTAATATAAATAAGCACGCAAAAGATCAATTGGATATATATTTTTAACTGTTGTTTCCAGTAGATATACTCTCTGTCCTTTTAATGCATAAAATGAAATTAATAACATCAATAATTAATCAATTAAAAAAATTAATTGTTTTGTATCTGCTGGAAGAAATATACAATTATTTTGAATTTATACCCATATAAATTTTTTAATTGTTAATTTTAGGATAATGAAATAAATTTTTTAATGCATTTTCCAGGGTGGTTCAAGAAAAAAATAACTTCAAAGAACAAGCTGCGTTAACGCAGCACGACACCAGATAATTGATAAAGGAAATATAATGAGAAATTACATATGCACTATATAAACGTCAATGGTAAACTTTGCTACTGAGGAGACTAATATAACAATGGAAATATGAATAATGTTTCTTACGAAAAGAATATATTATTTTATTATATGGAAATAAATAATGAATTTTGTAGTTAGACATTAAGAAATAATGGACAGTTACGCAATTAATAGATATAAAAAAGCATAATTCAAGAACTATTAAATTCATGGAAATTACAAGATAATAGTAGTTATTGTTTAAATATTATTTCTGTTACATAAAACATGCTCAGGTGTGTTTAAAGCTTTCATAGTTTATTTAAAATTTATTATTCATAAAATTATTCATACAGTAAAATGTACGCATGTTACGCTTAATGAAACGCACGAATTTTAATTTTGAATGGTAACGTAAATATTTTTACATAATTTTTTTTTTTTAATTTATGGCGGAATTATTAAATAATTTTCATATTGTTAATGAATTTGTATACAAAGCAGAAATCGTTAATGAATTAATGTGCAATAAGTATATTCGTGTAATCATTTGTATAAAAGTATACATAGAGAATTCAATATATGGCTTTTTAAAGCAATTTCACGAACAAATAATTTCATAAAATATAAATTTTATGAATCAATTTTAGGGAATTTGTAAATCTGTTCAAAAATATATTTGAACACGTTAGAATATAATGAAATATACAAATTTATATTAATAAATCTGTGGTTCAAATAATTTGTAAGTACGAAATTTAAACAATAACATAAAGTAAACTGTATGTAAATGGGGCATTTAAAAGGGCGTTTGTTAAAGTTTTTATGTATTAGTTTATTTTACAAAACAATATAATTTTTATTATAATCTAACGTTACAAGATATAAAATAGGTGATAATACTCTATTTATGATATATTAAACATTTATTTCTTAAAGTATCATTGTTTTGTTTATTTACAAGATTGTATAAGATTTAACACGTAGTACTTATACATTAAATGTTTTACATTTAGAAAAATAGATGATAAAAAGATTATTGTTTTATTTCACATTATGCAATATACAAATTTTAATAATAATTTGTAATTCTAGTGAATGATGTCATTTATTTATTTACATTTTATAATAATCCCAAGTTTTAGTATAGGATATCTTTAATCAAATATTTGCAATAATTTTAATTATTCAATACATTTTTTAATTCTCCTTAGCTGACATTATCAAAGGCTGTAATAGTATTTTTTTTTTAAATGGTACTTGATATACTATATTTATTATAATGCTATAAAAAATCTTAAAATCTGTTACGTATCATTTAAGTTATTGTTTTTGTGCCTAATACATCTGATTATTGCATCATTATTTAATTGAGCATAGTTTGTAGGAATCCTAAAATATAACTACCTAAATCTTCATCTTGATTTGTCCACGAAACATACACGCTTTTTTGATCATCTTCATCACCTTCTACTTTTACTAAAACAGATTCAACAGATATTGATCCGTCTGTTAATTGAACTGTCCAACCTGATAATCTCTCTTTTAATGGTTGTAATAATTTTAAAGTTGTTGAATGTGCTGGACCAGGGTCTCTTACTTGCACAGTGGACGTAAATCGTACTATATGTTTGGTTATACCTGCAGCTTTTGTCACCTTAAAATAAGTTTTTAATTATTTGTTACGTGTAGCTTAATAAATACATAATTATATATAATTGGGAAATGAAGAAAATGCAATAATTACTTCATCTGCGTCTACAAGACACACTCCATCTTCTCGTAGCATTAAAACGCTGTGAAGTAATCTTCGTCGTTTAGGATCTGGTGGCAAAGCTGAATACCTTTTGGCTTCAGATTTTAATAATGCTAAGGAAGCGTCTACTGGCACTTTAGCAATGGTTGTGATAACACATGTTTCCCCATTTGCAGGGTTATAACAGTTGGTTCCAAATTCTTGTTTTATTTTTTCTTTTAAAAATTCCATTTTAGCAAATTCTCCATGTACAAGCATAACATTTTTTGGTTCACAATACTGTATTAATTGCATAATACCTTTTGCATCTGCATGTGCAGAGAAAGACATATACTCTACTGCCATTTTAACTTCTACAATCTGTCGGTTCTCAAATTCAATTCTTCTAGAACCATTTAAAACTTTATGTCCAACAGTACCCTGAACGCAAAACCCAGGCATAATAACCATATTCGCTTCGTTTGGGGCCCACTTTTTAAAAATTTGTAAAGATAATCCTGCATGCAACATGCCTGGGGTAGCAAATACTACCATAGCTCCAGGATTATCAATATATGCTTTATCAAATGGCTTTATATGTTTAAAATCAAACATATTTCTTTGTACAAAAGTTTTTTTAATTTTTTGATTAGTCCAAGTAATAAACATTTTATAATAATTATTAGCTTTTTCAGTCAATCCTAAAGCAAAATATACAGGAACTTTTAAATTCATTCTCTCCCAATATGTTTCTAATAATATACATAATTCTTGTGCACGTCCAAGAGCAAATACAGGGATTAATACCTTGCCACCTCTATCTATGCATTCATGAACCTAAAAAGTAACTTTATAAATCTCATGTAAAATGTAATAAATATACAATGTCCATCATTTTTACATACTTTCTTTAAAAAGTCTCTTTCTCTACATCTTTTAGAATCTCTAATAGTTGTTGCATATGTTGACTCTGATATTAATAAATCTGGTCTACATTTATCTATCCATGCAGCACCTAAATGTCTATCAGGAGTCATATTGTAATCTCCAGTATATACAATTGATTGTGAACCAACTCTAATCCAGAACATTGCTGCACCAAGTACATGTCCTGCATAATATGCTTTTATTTCCAATTCTGAGTCAACCATTACAGATTGATGCAACGTAACAGCAATAACTTTTTTCATACAATCTTTTATCATTTGCGAAGTGAAAAAGTTACTTTCTCCTTTACGTTCTACTGCAACTTTCCTCATATCTTCAAGTAAGATTGGTGCGATGGCTTTTGTTGGATGTGTCATATAAATTGGTCCAGTATAACCCACCTATAAATAAAATCATTTTTTAAAAAATACATTTCAATATGTAATTTTTATGACTTACCATTTCTGTAAAATATGGGAGAGCACCACAATGATCCAAATGAAAGTGTGAAATAATCACACAATCAATGTAATTAGTTGCAGGACCTTCTGGGATTATGTATGAAAAATCTGGGAATCTTCTTTCATCGTTGAAACCCATGTGCATGCCACAATCCAACATAATGTTCTTTCCACCCATTGATACAAGAATGCAGCTTCTTCCAACATCTTGGCCAGCTCCCAAAGGGGTTACTTTGATATCTGGCATTTTTCTAAATAATGATTTTCCATTAATTAAACAATCCATTCATTTTATTCATAGAATTACATTCATTATATTAAATAAAATTAATTTTATAAAAGAGAATGGAAAATATGTTTTTGAATTTTTAGTCACTGTAAACTTCTTATCATTGCAATAGTTACTATTGTCCATAGTTTGATATATAATTTAAAAATATTTATTTGATACGTTATTAGAAATAGTCAATTCGTAAATATTAATTAACGATCATTGCTGTTATTTTTTTATAATCAAGAATATACAGTACTTGTTGACTTACGTTATTAACCTATACTTACTAACAATTTTTGATAAACATAACCTTTAAGCTGCAGTCAAAATTGCGTTAATATAAAATTTTTAATCGATATGCAATAGTCTTGAAATTATTATTGTAATTAATAATGTTTTATTTATTCAAACAATTACTAATAACTGTACTAAGAAATTTACAACATTTAATTAAAAATATAATCTTACTTGTATAACGTAGTGAATAGTATTTAAATCTAAGGTGAATTCAAACTGATTATAAAAATTACTTTTAATAAAATGAATGTACAAATATTACAAGTAACTCAAATTTAGCAAATGATGTTTCGCATTATCTTGAAAAACTCCAAACGATAAATTTCAACGGTTAACTCGCACAAGTGTAACTTTCCGACATTTATAGTTTTTTAAATCACAACTATCTGGAAAGGTATGAAAGCAGACTCTTACACAGTTTCAATACTTTATTCATATAATTTCGTAGTTATGGCATTATTTCTATATATTTACATGTCCCCAATTTTCCCAAGAGAACTCGTAATGCGTGCCTGTGCGCGCACTACCATATTATCTGCGTGTACATGTATTTGCACGTGTATGTGTATGTGTACTTGTGTCTGTTGTAAAACATATCGTCCACAATGTTCCATATTTTTTTTTCTTTTAGTTGCATACATTTTGTCGTCACCTTCTTCATTCGTGTCCTATAAAACATAGAACGCTACGGCGAAAGAAAGAGAAACTGCGAATTGGTTGCGTGGTATCGTCGTGTTACGTTTGTGGCGTCGAAGATCTGCGCATTTCTAAAGTCAGAAATTCTAACGAAAAACGGCACAGAAGGCTTCGCATTGACATGTAAAAAATCTAAATGCATTATTTACGCTACTGCTCGTATTTTATATATTTCTCGCTCGTATTCACATTTAGTTTCTGAAAACAAAATGGAGCTGGCCCGAGCCGTATTAAGAGAACAACTGAGCTGAGTCGACGAATAACCGACTCGATCGTTTTTCCTCTCTCTTGTTGCAGCACGCGCACCACATACGAATGCATACGTGTATATACCCTTTCCTGTCCGAGGAGGAATCGATTTCCGATACAAGTATATACGCACTCGGATTCTATTATACATACACACATATAACAGTATACATGTATACGTGTAAAAATCGGGAGCTTCAGTTTATTAAAGAACAAAAAAAAAAAAAAAAAAAAAAAGAAAAAAAATATTCCGCGACCGTTGTTGACCATTCAGTTTTTTTTGCGTTAACTCTGTTTTCTTCTTTTATTGTTTTCAATGTTTCTTCCTGTCTCCAACGCAGGGTTGTGTTCTCTTCTCCAGTCTGTCCACGAACAGAGAGTTATTTTGTCACTATCTATAGATTGAATCAGTTTAGTGCGCCCGAACGTATGATAACTGTACAATTGTAAAATATAATTCCATCTAGCTATAGCGATTCTAGTTACACTTGTGTGTGAGCTTATTTTTCTTTCCCCCCCCCTTTTTTTTTTCTAGTTCTCTTCTTACTTTTTTTGTCTGCGTAATCTATCCAACGATTTTCGTCTCGCGATTATTAGCGTTACGTTAAATTTTCTGCGCACGGGCTCGATCGTATTTTCTTTCTCTCTCTCTTTCTTTCATCTCGCGCATACACACGAAACACGCACACGTTCTGTTACACACGTACACGACATTCATTCCACGTTTACTTCTCCTCTGTTTGTCTCGCATTCATTTTTCTCGTACGCCTTTCCTCGCTGCTGCCGCGCTACATATTTTAATAGTTAAGCCAAGTTTCGGCCAAGTATGGCGTAGTATTCCGCGACACACTTATGTTCGAAGTTGTTAATGCATTAAGTTAATTTAGAGTAACATTCTGCTCGATAAGATATTCTTATTAGAAGTTAATTAGTTTAGTTATAAACGTTAATCGTCAGTACACCGAAGGATATGCAGATAGGGAGTTTGGAGGGCAGTGGTAACAATATGTTCGCGTTTTCTCGATGGGTGAACACGTGTTTCTGATTGATGGCGCGATATTCTCGTGGCACGCGATGCCACGACGAGATACAGCGAGAAGTCAGTTTCAATTTTTCGTTATCAAGAGAAGAAAGGGGCAAAATTCACGTTCACACTACGGTACTTTCATATTGATGAACACGTAGTTATACATCGTCGAAGAATTATGATCGCAAGAAGTGACGTAGTCAACTAATCTGATAATCGAGCGCTCGATCCTGTGCAGAAGACACATGGACTCTATGGTTTCTCTGGTCGTTCTCTGTGAACGAAGACAAATGACTTATGCGTTTATTGTTAGAGAAAATTATCTTTGTACTTAATCTTTATTTCAAATTCATCGTTATAGCTCGTATATGTGCTATAAAAGGGGTAGGTATATTTAATCGCACTTGCACGGGCGTTGAAATGGGCGTCATTTTATGAAAAATTGCAATGTAATTGGTGATACGTGACACGTATACGAAATTGAAATTGTTACATACAACAGAGATTTCCTTTATCTAAATTTACATTTTACGAATATCTTAATATCCAATTATTATATTATTACAATAAAATGTCTAAATTTTGTCTAAGCGATGATTTTGCAATTACAGTAAAATGATCTTTTCGGGTAATACAACATTCGAATATTAAGATATTATTTGAAAAATAGCGATTGAGATAAAAGAGATTCTGCTGTGTTGCGTTTTACTTTTTGAACGAAGATGAAGGAATAATATAAGAAAAGATTGAATTTAACGAAGTTGTAAAATGATTTCTTTTATTTTTTAACAAAGTTGTCGAAATAAAATTTTGGAAAGACAGCATTTGAATTTTCAAAGAAGAATAACAAGACGTTGGTAAATATTTCTGAATGATCATTAAAGTTGTATAAATAAAATGTAATAGGAGAAGACGTTTCAATTGTTTTTTTTTTTTTTTAGAGAAGAATAGCAAAATATTGTTGAATATTTCTGAGTAATCGTGGAAGTTATTCGAATAAAATACAGCAGGAGAAGACACTTCTCGTTAAACGCATTGATAAGAATAAGTACTTCCTGCTTTATAAGTAGGAATAAACTTATTTAATTATGCAATTCACTTGAAGATAGCAAACTATCTATAAAATTACGTGATTGAATACGTGTAAGAAAACGAACGTCAGTTATTAACAGTGTAGTTAGTAGATAGATGCTAATATTTAAGCAAGCACTGTCACGTTATGTTACCATTTGTCTCCCTCTTAATGCGAAAGTGCCACGACGTTTTATTAACTATGAACATACGGATTGTTTCATGCTGAATTCTGTGTTCTATTATCGTCGATCATTCATTCCTAAGCGCGACCGGCAGAATTTTCTTCCGTAACTGGAATAATACAAATAAAATATGATATTTATGGGATATATAATCGGAGGAAATGCTGCGTCGACAATGTCACGGCGATATCGTTAAGACTGCCCACTCAACTTTAGCCAAGTAAATATACAAAAATCCACACTGACTTGTCATTTTTTTTCTTTTTCTTTTTTTTTTTCATAGCCTACGATTGATCACGATGGCGTAAACGAATCTAGCAAAGTCGAAAGAGCAAAGATCATTGTGCCGTTTTTAAGCGTCGCGTGTAACAACGATCGTTTTGTCCGATCGAATCGATTCAACGAGGTGTCGCGCGAATGATAAAAAAACGAACGATGAAGACAATAAAGAAAGACGAGGGGAAAAAAGAAGGAGAAGGGAAGCGAAAAATTACGCTTGTGACCATTTTACAGCCCTCTTTATCAGCAAAAATCGTGCTATATTTGGACTCATCAAGCTCTTGTGCGATTAAGATATGAAACGGTGTTTCGATGTTTTTCTTCGTCATTTTTTTTTTTACTTTCATTTTTCTCTGTTTTTTTTTTTTTTTTTTTTTTAAATTAACTTTTGAAGAGTTTAAAAAGAAGTCTTGGTTGCGTAGGAATATCTTTCTGTACAAGCAAGGTATGATTTTTTTGGTGAAGGTATTACGTTCAATCGATACACGCAAATAGATTCGAGCATCGGATGATACGTATTTTATATATCAAAGATCCCCATTTCACGTGTATGTAAATATACACATATACATATAGTAAACGAATATAGATCTAATTTATAATACGCGATTACTCGTGCGTTTCACGAACGTAACATCGAATGAAAATCGCATGTAGAAAAACAAGAACGTGAGCAAGTCGACAAGTCAACAAGTGAAAGTCGTCCATCTGTCAGCTGTTTTCAAATACTGTATTCTTTTGTTAATTGCAATGCATTTAGCAGCGATTTTGACAAAGTGGAAGGTGGAAAAATCTTGTAATATTCCATTGCATTCATTATAACGGGGAAATTCCAAAGAGAAATTGTAAGAGTTTGTAAGAAATTGGTAGAAATTGTAAGAGTCGTAAATAAAAGTTGGACTATCGTTTTTTTTCTTTTTTTTTCATAAAAATGCTTCGATGTTGACGCTTATACTGGCAAATATTGAAACTATATAAGATTATAACTTTAGCTTTCACGTACCATATGTACACGTGTATTTTAGTCCACGTTCAAAACCGTGATCTCTGGTACATAGTATATGTACGTTTATCGAGTATGCTTTACAGAGAAATCTCTCTTTTGTATTCGTAAAGAGAAAACAGAAAATCAATACCGTATACTTATATAAACCGTGGAAAGTACTGTGATTCGTCTTCGTGTTTTTTGATTTCGTCAAAAAGTGAACGTTTCATCGATTTCCTCTTTCCTCGTATGAAACGGACAATCGTTCGTTTTGATATGCGTTGGGATCGTGGTCGGTTTGGTTTGTACCTCGGTCTCGGAGTTTCTTCTAATTAAAACGCGTTAATTGTGCTTCCCTGAGAGCCTATACTCCGACAAGCGACGCCGCACCAAGGTTCTTTCACCTTTATTCTATTCGCCGCGAGTATCAACGAGTCGCTTTTTGCGAAAATCGACTGGGAAAAGAAGCCTGACAGATAGGTTTATTTTCAATAAAATCGTAAACTTTCATCGTATCACCGTGTTAATTGTAAGTTTCTTATATTTCGGAGATATTCGAAATCTTTGAAGCGTATATTAAAAAGAGAGAATTCGAACGTCTAAAAACGGAGAAGCTCGAACGATAGAAAAATTGGTTGTCGCTCAGCGATTGGACAATCAGTCAAGTACTTAAAGAATCGCGATGTAAATAGAAAAAAAAAAAAAATGGAGCGTGTCTGCGGCTAGGAATATATTCGAAAGTTGCGGCCTATTTGATCCGCGTGATGCGTGGAAAGCGATAAAAGGACATTTGTCGTTAACAATCGGGGGATTGTAATTGAAGTAGAACGATAATGATGTCTCATAGGATCGTCAAGACACGCGTCAAACGGCGCGTAAAACGTGAATTGCGTTTCGAGTTGGACTTAACTCCGTGGAATTAACGTTGGACGTAAAGTAAGTAAATATAATACGAGAATCCTAGACGAACTTTCTACAAGTACGAGAGAACGGTGCAAAATCGAATCGCGAACAAAGAACAAAACTCGTCGACGTCCCTCGAACTCTCTTAACCACCGTGGAATCCTTTCAAAGATCCTAGAGACGCGACTCGAATTGTCATTCTATTTTGCGGAAAATCGCGGGAGACAAGATAACGAAGAAGTTGAGGAAATTTGTGCATTTTTTTTCTTTCTTTCTATCTCTTTTTTACTTAACTTCATTTCTTTATTTCAATTTTATTTCGCCCATTATTATCTCTTCAATTTTCTATCTGTTCCTTCTTTTTTATTCTAACGAGACTTAGGATTTCACGATGTTCGAGGTACGCCGTGTCTAGGAAAAAAAATGGCGAGTCCTCAGTTCACGCTGAACATTATAAGTATTATACCTTATAAGCCTTTAACAATCGGACGTTTTATCGTATCTCGGTTCTTTTTTTTTTCTCTTTCTTTCTTTTTTTTTTTTTTTTTAATCAATGGCCGAAAGATCCCCCCTCGACCGTGTTTTAAGCATCATCTTTACATTCTCTCTCTCCCTTTCGTTCATTCGCTTAGTTACACACCGTTACTTATCGTTTCGACGAAGAATCGATCGTTCTAGGAGCGTGCACGTTCGAAGAATCAAGTGGCAATCATCTGTGGAACCGAGTATATCGAACGATCTTAAATTAATCTAGCTTACAGATCCCTCTTCTTGTCACTATCACGTTTCGTTATTGCTTTTTCGCGAATCAATTCTACGTTTCTTCGCGTTTTTTTTTTCCGGACGACACACTCTCTCGAGAAACGTTTGAAAAGATGACTTTTCCTCGGTTGAAAGATATTCTGGTGAGTTGGTCTGCTTAAAGAAGTCTCAGCGGAAATTTGGATAGTTTACTAGCTTCGTAGCAATAAGAATGATCGAATTACAGCGACAAACAGCTGAGGTTTAATGAAGACAATATCTAAGCATGAACCAATTGAATTATTTGCTAGTCTAGACTGGTGCTACTTTAGTTAATAATATTATCTATCTCTGATCGTTAGATTTAAAATCTAGGCAAAATTTCTTTATCTTATAGACAACGAAATTGACATTATGAGGAATATTCATACATCGTACAACCAAACTGACACACTTCGAAAAGATTTATTCGCTAGGAGAAGCGAAAAAACAATTTTGACAATATCACACGAGTGAGTGAATCAGCGAAAGAGTAATATAATTGTTCTCTAACAGCCAATGAACAAATGAACAAATGAACAAGATTTTCATAATTAGCCAAGGAGTTGTGTGTTATCTTCGTCGCAAGTACGCAACAGAAATAATATTAATCCGCATTATAATTTACAAATGTTACTTTAACATATCTATACGTTATACATAGGAGTCAAAGTGTCAAAAAGTTGAAATACTTGTTTCAGATTTATTAGACATTAATTCGACAGAGTAGAACAGCAATCTATACTTATAATTCGAATAAGAACACCAGTCTCGACCAGGTATCGGTCAGAAAGCAGGGAACACCGAGCAGTGTGGCATACGAAAATATAGAAATATCTCACAGTTATATTTTCGTCGCGTAAAAAGGGAAGCTATGCTTTCGGGTATTCAAGGATATCCTTGCATCGTATCTTCGTAAGAAGAGATCCCGTCGACGACAGGAGGCTGGAAGAGAAGCCCCCGGAGAGTTTCTATAAAAGGCGGCAGAGTTCGATGAAAACCGTTTTCGAACATCCACGGAAATCGATTTCGCGCTATGCGTCAGTTAACCCTTTGCAGCCCTTTGTTCGAGGATCTATACAGTGAGATGTTCGATTCATACAGAAAATTTTATTAATCGACGAAGCTCGGTACACAGAGGTATATAGCGGGGTATCTGACAGAACTATCGCAGAAATATCGAACGAAAAGGAATATTTTTGAAAAGAGACCAAAAGATATTACAACACCTGTCCATTGAACCAGGACCACCTTTAATTTTCAGGATTTTACAATCTTTTTGGTACAATCAATTGATCTGCTCGCAATTTAACGATAAATTTCGTCATCTACAACATCTTGTTTCCCGTGTTTTACACGAATCTTTTGTGGCATATGCGCTATGTACTGCTTTATCTTTTTCCATAATACAGGATCAATAATATAGTTTTAAAGGTCCAAGTGGAGCATTCTCTCAATCACCTATATGTCCTGCATTATTCATTTACTCGATTTTCTTTTGCTCGCACCATAAATATTCAGTAATAATAAATGATAAGATATGACGTACAGTTATTAACAAAGTTGATTTGCAATTAGGCTTCACTTGGATTCTTTCATTTAACTCGTGTAGTGCTTGAATTGAAAATTCCACCAAGTAATCCCAGTTCAATGGACGAAAGTGCGAAAAGTATATAGGAATAATTTTCTACAAAGGAAATAGTAAAAGCTTCCCATAAAAGAAAAACTGAGCAGTACTGAAAGTATCAAAGTAAAAAGATAATTAAGAAACAACGAGTGATATCGGACATCAAAGGGTTAAACACCGGTTTAAACTCGATTCATATTTTTTGGCAATACTGCATTCACACCCTGTGTATATGTATAAGCATCGATTTGCGCATGGCTACGTGTACTCATCTTACTATTTCGACAGTGTCCTCCGAGCGTTTTTTCACGCGCTTCACCACTTACAGGTTACATCTCCGAGTTTCCCAAGAACGCGTTGAAACTTACGTGTTAATACACCGACGTTACTTCGAGTCGTTTTTTTTTTTTTTTTTTTCATTCTCAAACAGAACAACGCGGACTATTATCTCGTTCGCTTTCATACCGTTTCACCACGCACACCGTAACACGCTATTTACTTGCACGCTCTCTTCCATTGTTGTGTTAATAAAATCTATAATTTAATAAACAATTTACACGAATAACATAATCGATAAATATCGTGTATATATATATATTTTTTTTTCTTCTTCTATACAACAATAAGTTCATTAATCGCTAGATAGGATCGTTCGTATTGATACTTTCGTCTTTGCGCGTTAATTCCAACACTTTCTCGTGCCTACGCTGCGCACGCAAGTACATCATGGACTATGGCAACGTTTAAACGAAAGAAAATTTCTGTTTTTCGTTTTTAATTTTTCTCTCGATCCTCGAAATACGTTGCGACGCCTTCTCATACATAAAAGTACCATCTATTTTTGAATAATCATTATTTTTTTTTTTTTCTTTTTTTTCTCGAAACGCAGCCTAAAGAAGGATCATGCGCTTGAATGCTATCGCAATACGTGAATAAATCTTTTCATATACAATGAATATAATACACAACTAACAATATACTATAGCAACGAGGAAGAAGTTTGATTTCACGAGTCTATGTGCAGAATCTGCACGTCTCACATAGCCTCTTTCTCTCTGTTTCTCTTTCTCTTTCTCCTTTTTCTTTTTTTTTTTTTTTTTTGGAAACTTGCAATCGTATTTCAAGGGTTCGATGCTCGCCAAGTTTCGTCGCCTGTGCTCGACATCGCGCTAGCGCCGGAAAAATGCTGGAATTAAAGCCGAGCGTCGCTCCAACGAAGAGTAATAACGCCATGTTTCACGTCCGCCGCCTCTCGGGCATGTTTTCGATCGGCACAACCATTCGATACATTTTTTTCCAACGCACCTACAATGCCTCTGCCACTTGCCCCCCTTTTCTTCCCCTCTCCTCTCGCTTCTGCGTCTCCTTTTCTTCTTCTTCTTCTTCTTCTTCTTCTTCTTCTTTTTTCTTTCTTCTTCCCTGCTCGACGCGATCAGTCCTGGGCTTTTCCCGACGCGACGTCTCTACAATGCCGATCAACGCCACAACCCCCGCCGGAAGTTCTATCAAAGTCTCTACTTGCTGATCTTCGATCGTGGACGCACGCAGTTTCTACTAACAGGATCGTCGTGCGTGGCATCGACCAGGTTCGATCACCGTCGACGTAACATTGGATATGCTTATTGATTCACCTAACGTTTCCACCGACGCTTGTTGAGATCCGACGCTTGCCGAGGAGATCCGATCTTCCGAACGCGAACCTGACTGTTCGATCGACTGTATCGACGATCAGTATCACCACGTCATCGAAGTAGTTCGTAAGGTAATCGCTCCGAAAAATTCGCGTTCCGAGCACAATGTCCTTGCTTGTTCGTCGCGTGTTTTACCGAGGAGCACACCTCTCGTTCTATCGTTCGTTCGACGTTCATAGTCGAAAAGTATAATAGCTAATAGTTCTCCTAGCACCAACGGGAAGGACCTAAGAAAAGGCTCCGCACACGTTCTTCTCGCGTTAAGTTCTCAGTACTTGTCTAGCGTACGTAAACCGCACGAGAGTGTTTCGAAAGCACGTGCGAATGCAACTCAAGCGGACGCATGGATCTCCAACACCGGCCATCTCTACACGTACCACTCTTTGATGTCTATCAGTTCTCGTTTCTTGTTGGTTTTGCTGCCGTTGGCCCCGTTTTTCAGGGGCCCGTTGAACGGCTGGCCGGAACCGGCGGCGCCGAGCAACGCCGCGTTTGGATCCTGGCAGAAGGTCTTCGTCTCGTCGACCTTGTAGCTGGTCTCCGGACGATTCTTGAACTTGAGGATGATCAGGATGATCAGCACGATGGCGATCAACGCCGCGGCTATGATGCCGATTATCAGAGCGGCGTTCTCCGCCGCCTCGGACGTTATCCTCTTGTTGTTGTTGTTCTTTGGCGGCGTTGGCATTGGCGGGTACATCGGCGGTGGAGGTGGTGGTGGTGGGTCCGTCATCTCTGTGGTGGTCGTTTGGGTCGTCACGGTTGTCGATCTCTGCGTCACGACGCTACTGCAATGAATTTAAAACGAGTCGTGTTCGTCAGTGTTTCTTAACTAAAAATGTTTTTAGGCGATGTGCTTCGATTTTCAATCGTAGGTTTTAGTCACGAAACGTTTGTTGCCGATGTAGGTATCTGATTGAATAAATAAAAAATAGAAGGAAATAAAAATAAAATAAAATAAGAAAAAGACCGTGAATATTTTCAATCAAGGGGGTTTAGTCAACAACTGCAGCTGTTTGCAGCTGAATGTTGAAAGCGAGACATTGTGACAACTCTTTGAATTGAATATTTTCAGCGAATGTTTTACTTTCAATTGAAATTTCAATCATTGTACGCGTTCGCAGCTGAATGTTTTAGAACTGGAGTCATTGTGAACTTTTTTGCAATTGAAGGTTTGATCTTCACGTGCGTTTGCAACCGAGGGTTTAGAACGAATATTTTTTAACTGAATGTTTCAAATGCGTATATTTGCAAGTTAAAAATCGAACTATTTGACGTGACTACGTAATATGTAATTGATAAATGTTTATTACAATAATATTTTGTTATTCAAGCAGTTATTAAATTATAGCTACTAAGAAATTCATAATATTCGGGTAAAAGTGTAATTTTATTTGCGCAATGTAGTTAAAAGAAGAATAGAATTATCTAATACAAAAATACTTTAAGTTTTAAATTTTACAAATGTCTTATATATTTTTAAAAATTCCAGACGATTACGAGTTAACAGTTAAATTTAAAGAAAAGTTTTAAATATATTCTACGTATCCTGCTTCTCATAACTATAAAATCACCTTAAAATTTTCTATTTCTATACTTGAACAAAAATTGAAGATTTTAGAACGATTTTATAGTTATAAAATATCAGTGTATTTTGAACTAAATGTTTTTCAAATGGAGTCATCGTGAATATTTCCAATTGATTTGAGACTTTCACAGTTTGGTAATTGAGTTCACTGGAAAAATGGTGCAAGTGCACTTTGTTTCGAAAATAGAAAAAGAATATGCAGACAATTTTGTCACATATAACAAATGTGTTTTAATTTTTTTTTTTCAAATTAAAGATTTTATCAGTCGCGAGAAATGTGTTGAAAATCTGATAGAACGAAAAATCGTATCGTTAAGATATCGAATATTTCAGTATTAATTTATGTTAACATATTATTTGAAACCAATAGCTACGAGAATTTATTTCTCCGAATACACCTAGGTATATCTGAAAATTTATGACCATATTTGCAAATTATCTGTTAACTTTTATTTATACCATTTTTACCTACGAAGATGACAGAGACATGTCTGACAAGCTGTGATGGAGTAATAATGTTAAAACAGAAATTACCGACATGTTCGTTTCTGAGCATTAAAATCGAAATTAATTTCGCTGAGTAATACCTACAATCAGCAATCAAATTAACTCACAGTTTTAGATATCGGATAAATCAATTAAAACTGTAAATTGCCGAATTATGTTTCACATCGATTTATATAATGCTGTTAATAATGCTGAATATTAGTAAAAAAATACTTTCACGAAATTAATAAATCTAGATTTTAAACGGGAAGCAATTATTGAAAGGCATTATTGTCAAATATTCGTCAAATATTTTATAATTAATTCTCTAATTGTTAATATTGAAATAATCGAAATTATCTTTCTGCACGATTACTTTATAAAGACACTATAGGTATCTACTGTTTCTCTAAAGTCAGCTTTCTTGAGATCAAACATTATATTATCAGATTATTGAGCTATATTATGCATCATTTAACATCAAATTGAAAGAGAATTCTTTCCCTCGCGTCGAAATAACTTTTAATTTTTACAATTTTTCCGAACAAATTAGTCAGAATATTTTCAGAAATTGTTCCTGTGTTCAAGTTAAGGAAAATTATCGTGAAAAACGTAGTACAGTGCTACAAAAGTAAGAAATTCAAAAGATTCCAGTTTTCACGATATTATACAACACTTAAAATGCTAAAAAAAAAAAAAAAAAAAAAAAAAATGAAATTGTTGCAAATCTCTTCATTCTGAATTTTTTAATTATATTATATCCCATTACAAATAAACAAGTGCATACGTATCACAAAGCTCTATGCACGTAACACTATCGGTCAACAATTTAAAATTACCTCGCCTCAAGACTAATATTACGGACACAGCAACATCGAAAAAAAAAAAAACCCTCTCGGGAAAATGTCAAAATCCAAAATCGATCGGTTTCAGAAACCCCTGAAACCGTTGAACCCTATAAAAAAGATTCTTAAAACAAAAGTAAGAAATCAATCAATCTCGCGGGCGCGAGAACAGAAAATCCCAACGCGAGTGAGAAAAATAGAAAAATGATCCTTGCCCGATGAGAAGAACTAGTGGGAAGAAGTTAGCGCACGCAAGCGGCGCTTGCCGGAACCGACGTGTCACCGGAAACGTATGTAGCGAAGCGAGCACGAATCAACAATCACCCGGGCGATTCGGCCCTCGAATTCGTCGCGTTCTCCGACTCCACCGAGAGTATCTCGCGACGTCGTCGTCGGCGGCGGCTTGTCCCTCGCGAGAAACACTGGCAAACTCACCTGGCGTGGCTGGTTTCGAGGTCTGTGGTTGACACATTGTACTGGACGGAGTCGGTGACGATGTCCCGGGTCGATGTCGATGGTGAGCCTGGAGACGTTTGCGTGCTGATGTGGCTGGTCGTGTACTCGCGGCCCGTCGTGTACGCCACCGAGCTCGAGTCTGCTTTCGAAAATAGAAACAAGATAGAGATCGAGAGAGAGAGAGAGACAGAGAGAGAGAGAGAGAGAGAGAGAAGCGTCAGCCGGTTGCTGCAATTACGCGTATCCGATTGGCTCGAACCAGGGGGATGGGGTAGTAACGTGCTACCGACAATATTTACGCGTGCGTAGGCCGGCGATATTCACGCGTGCGTGGCCAGCAGCCACGTTGCGAGCACCCTGACGCCTGCCACTCGTGTGTCTCGCCGCTTCCAGGGACAATCGTTCAATCATTTACACACACGCACATCCGATCATCCTCTCCTGCATACACACGCATACATCGTATGTATATATCGCGGTTAATTGTTTCCTTTTTTTTTCCACATTTGCCCTTTCGTCTTTCCGTTGTGACAAACATGGGGATTTGCGTGTAGAAAGGTAGAAACGGTACCGAGTGTATAGTATAAATTGGGGTGGCTGTGGTTGAAAGTTGCTCTCACGATAGTCCTAATTGGAACCTTTGTACGGTGAAGAATATATATGTTTATTTGATATGTATATTTTAGGATAAGTTAATTCTGCGAGGGTCGTGGAATTTCTGTGTTCCTACTGTTGCCATGGGGTGATCAAAAGTCAACCTCATGGCGAGTGTCTAATTGGAACTTTTCCAAGAAAAGTACATGCATAACGGAGTTTAGGAAAAGTTGATTCTGTTGTGGTTCGCTGTTCTTCTCAGTTAAAGCGTGCTATCTAGTACTTTGAAATGAAAGTTATACTATTTGTTCAGTTTAACTCTACCGTTTTCATTCCTTCCACCTTAGATGCCTTTTATTTCGAATTTATTTCGAGAACATTTTATTCGTGAAAATTAGTAGAATTTAACTGTACATAGAGATTTAGAGATTTTAATAATATCTAGTGAAATATAATATTTATGCATAGATCCGGAAAGAGTAGCAGGCTTCAAATATTAATTTCCTCGTCATCTCGAAACAATTTGTACGACAGTTATTCTATTTAAAAGAGAAAGAAAAAAACAAAGAAAATGTATCTAGCGAATTTCAAATGTATCGTACGAATTTTCAAAGAGATCAACTCTGCTACCAACAGTCACCGATATGTTTCTTCTTCTTTGAAACCGAAGAATTACCTCAATAATCCATCTTTCTCGAAATTGAAGAAAATACGTTTAGCGTTAAACGAAGAAATCTGTCGGCTGGTTTATGTTCGTTCAGGGTTCGTTGGATGTTGAAGTGGATTTGATAGTGGCTGATGATGAAGTGGCGGGATTAAGCCGAGTTGAGCAGTTACCAACTTGTGTTAATTTTCAGTTACACTCGAGTGAACTTGCAAGGGTTGCTGTCAGTCGAAAGTTTAATACGAAGTTTACGAGGATGCTTGGAAGATTCATGAAAATGGAAGACACGGCAATAAATCGCCTTTCTCATTAATTCGCATTAAAAGAGACAATCTTCAAAGTGTTTGTCTTGTTAAAAGTATTATTCCAAATGCACCGATTACACGTTTTCCAAGAAGTTCGACTGTTTTTTCTTTCTTTTCTCTGGAAAATTTGTTTCACCGTTGCGAAACGATGCGAAACGATTAGAATCGGAATGTTCGGCGGGGGTCGACGATCGTTAAATAAACCATCTTGACTAATTGTAAGTCGGTGCACACACGAAACATAACATGCAAGGCAGAAAGCTCGCTTTACGACGTTCAGCATCGATTCGCGGTTGAACTAGTTACAATATGTCTACCAGCTAAGTTCGTTAACCGCTCAGGATTTGCCTTGCGATCGAAACAGCTTATGATGTCAAATATAAACTTTTTGAGCTACGATACGATTCTCAAAAATAAGCGGGCAAACGTCTCGCAGCAACTCACGATCGTGTCTCTTCTCTGATTAAGTTAAATTCAATTTAACTCAAGGTACTATCGTTATCGATGACAATTGAAGATTAAATAGAAAGCTGTCATTCTGTCATTGTTCAAGGAAAATTTCTTTCTAAAATAGCGCAATGTTAAATCGAGAGTCATCGATTCAATCAAGATTACCTTGCTATTTATATTATATATAATTACTCCTCAAGCTAAAATTACCAAAAGTTTAAGCGATCGATATCGTATAAAACGAATTACGAATACCTTTGTCTCTATATTGAATAAACAATATCGAACAAACTAATTATATCGAACATCTCAGATTACCTGTATGGCGCAATATTACCCCCACGATATGAATTTCAGATTAAAATCTATAAAGTCTACTGTTTAAACAAATTACTTTATGTCATCGCACTTCGTGTTTGTTTATTAAACGATGAAAACTACTCCATGGGATTTTGCTCGAACATCGTCAAACAACATAACCGAGACTTCGTCCGTATGGTAGGTAAAGTGTTCGAGTAAAAATTTTGTCAAAGGTGAAACTCGCGAATAAAAAAAAAAAAAAAAGAAGAAAAAAAAGAATCGAAAGAAAAGCGATAAAAAGAAAGGGGAAGAGAAAACGAACTTCGAAGCAGCGTTTCGAGCGTTTTTTACCCGGAACGTTCGACGCGAAATTGCTTTAACCGCGATAAACGAACGGCGAGCAAACGACGAGGAGGAGGCTATTCCACGATGAAGAGCGGCGTACTGAAAAGAAGTCGCATCAACGTCGCGTCGCGTCGCGTCGAACATAGTAGTGCTATTTTCGTGACGGTCAACTTAACCGGTGATGGTCCGGGATCGGCGGAGCTTTCACCACGTCAAAGTTGAGGGATATGCAGATGAAGAGGACCAGCACCGGCCAAGTATTTCCATAACGAGTTTCCACACATTCACCCATCTTCCTTTTTCATGTTTTTTATTTCTTTATCTTTTATGTTCTATGTCACGTCAGTTACAACTTATTATTAACAACGACCGGTGACATTTCGTTAGCTTGAAATTAGAATTTTTGGGTTTTGGTTTTTTTGGTTTTCCGATTTTTAGTTAGTAGGTCAGGAATGTTCTGTTTCAATTTATATTCTTTATACAGAGAACCTAACTGAAGCAGTAACAATGAAAAATTGCCGATATTTCGAACTGTTGTGCAATTCTATGAAAAAAAAAAAATTATATATAACAATTTACTCTCACTGAGTAGATCGAGAAATTGTGAAAATTCGAACATTGTCTCTGGAAACATTGATTTTTCACGACTAGATCGTAAAAATTTCCTCTTTGCCCGACCTCTTTAAACTTATACTATACAATGTTTCGTCAGTATTTTATTAAACTTTGAATGTTAAGGTCGAAACGACAAAAATTCAACAAATCTGAACATTTCATCGTTTAATCATAACATTTGAAGTTATTAACATTTAATCAAATAACAAGAAAAAATCGTATCGGCAAGTTTTAAGAGGTCGTTATAAAGAGAAAACTTCAACCTTCAAGCTCATGGTAGATATAGTTATGGAAAAAATTTTTCAATATTGTTTTTAGAGACGCTATACGCAGTATAAGATTAGATGAATCTGTTTTTTCATTCGTGCGCGAATTGTACGGTTCTCGACGAACGAATTTCATTGGCAATGTTTGTAGTTCAATTCTCCCCCCCCCCTCCTAGGATTTTTCTAGGATTTATTATCGCAACGAATTCTAAATTCTACTTTCAGATCGAAAGAAATTGAAAATACAAACGGTAGTTCAGCTTGTCGTTGTAATTAGAGAGAGGCTAAATTCTTTGACAAAATGTGGCAGTGTGTAATTTTGAAATGGTCAGTTCTAATTTGTGATCAGCCTCTTGGTCTCTCCTGAAACATGGTGTCCGTTTTTGTGATTCTTAAAGAACTTGCAATATTTTTCATTCCTACTGATTTTCTCTCTTCTTGTTAATTTCATTTTTCATTCATCTGTTCCTCTCATCTGTTCGCGTTAACGATCTGAAAAATCGACGAACCCTGTATAATGGAGGAAACAGTATGCTCGATCTCGCTGGCAATAAATATTAATGCGGTGCTATCGCGGAGCCAGGAGTTTCACCGGAGGCAGCTTCAAATTTTGATAGACTGTTTTTTCATTCGTGCGCGAATTGTACGGTTCTCGACGAACGAATTTCATTGGCAATGTTTGTAGTTCAATTCCCCCCTCCCCCAGGATTATTATCGCAACGAATTCTAAATTCTACTTTCAGATTTCGAAAGAAATTGAAAATACAAACGGTAGTTCAGCTTGTCGTTTTAATTTCCCCGGGCTTTCTTATTTTCGATACAACGAATTCTAGATTTTATTCGTGATACGGAGTTATACGTGAAATTAAAATTGAACAGAATATGAAAGGACTAAGACTCTATTTCCCCATAAAGGAAAGCTCACAAATATTCCTCACGATTTTATTACTTTTTTTAATTTTTATTGCTATTATCTCTCAACTCGCAGAATAAGAAATCGAAATAAAGTGACAAGCAGCGACAAGCAAAGGAGTATAAAATTTTGTCAAAATCGCGAGCAGAAAGCATTCCGGACTAGGCACACTGTAAATGAAAATTCCTTTCATGCGCTTTCCAAACGAGGAACTCCTCTTTTGACAATATTTACTCCACGGTCCTGTTTGAAACGAAATACGAAAACTATGGCGCCTCGATATCACAAAACCGCCACTTCAGAAAGATCGACCATCGAACGAATTTCCGGTGCATCCTCGTGGAACAAAAACCCTTGATAAACCGCACAAGTCTTGGAAATACTCCACCTACATGAGCACGCAGTACTAGCATGTAGATACTAGGAAGTGAACGAGAGGAAACCATGCGCGGAAGATCAATACCAGGCGTAGTGTGGTTTGCCCGTGAGTATGGTGAAATCAAGTGTTCTAAAAACAAAAAGTCTAGGCGGAGAAACAAAAAACAAAGAAAAAAAAAACAAAAGAAAAGAGAAAGTCGGATAAAATTTGTGAGAAAGAACGAATTGGTTATATGATGCATCGGAGGAGATTTTCATGACATAAATGCAAATGATTTCATACAAATGCTTGGTAGAAAATTTTAGATGACCTCGAGGATTGCACGCGCAAAATACATTCATTCACGTGTGAGGAAGGATTTGGTCACCGAATGAACAGTGATTTCAAAGAAATGACTAGAAACATTAAGTGCCTTTGAAGCGTATTTAAATTATTGACTGACATGCTGGTCATTTCATGGCAGACAGAAGCGTTCAGAAATCGATAAAAACTGGTATTGCGAGTTATATACGTACACATATCGTGGATAATCAATAAGTTACACGTGGAATAAGTTATACGTTGCATTTTACGACTCGCGGATACTTATCGAATTATTAAAGAAATTCATGATATGTTTTTATATTGTCAATGCTGGATTAATTTAATTTAATATACGTCTATTCATACCCACATTCACGCGTGAAACTTTACAAATAAAATGAAATGAAATAAAGTGAATTGATTTTGAAAATAGAACGAAATAATAAAAAAAAAAAAAAAACAGAAGAAAAACTAAGTAACAAAAATTAAACGAAATAAATCGAAATAAACTGAAACTGACTAAACAAAAAAAAAAAACGAAACGAAACGAACTGAATTCAATTTCGAACAATCGGCTCGTGTCAATAGCGAAAGGAAGCAAAACGAAAGTGAAATGAAACGGACCAGTGGCAGACGTGACGAAGATTTCCTCGGTGGTGACCGGCTCGCCGGAACCTTCCTCGCAGTCCTCCTCGTCGTCGCACGACGGACGCTCCTGAATGTTCTCCTTGTGATGCTTCGGCCTGAACGTCGTCGGCGACCTCGTCGGCGCCACGTACACCGGTGTTATTATGTCGTCTGCGAACAGATGAGAGAAGGGTTGGTGATTATTGAAATTGCGTAGGATGGCATGCGACGCTCCGCATATTTCCCTCTCCCCCTCTCAGATGATTGCGTGGCTTGCGTCATCCATGTAACGGAAAACGAAAATGCAGTTACCACGGGAGAGGAAGCGACTGATAATTAGACAGAATGCGTGTTTGATTGCAGCATTTTGTTCTCCACATAACAGATTCGTTTCACCTTTCGAGTTTGATTTCCACGGGAACGCGCACCGGCCGCTTTTTCAACGCATTTTCAACGAGATCATTCGCTTGTTCGCTGGACGAACGATGATCCAATGAACGACGGATGACGAGCATTCACGCGCCTCGATTGGGGAATAATGATATCATTAACTGGACGATCGCGGATATTATTACGATAGTAGCAATCCCGCCGGCGAAGAGAATCGTTCTATTTCTTTTTTTTTATTTTTTGTTTCTGTTCTTTTCGAGATTCGAGAGACGAATTGAATTTGACGCCTCGGGCGAACAGGTAAAATTGGCATGGCTATAATTGATGTAATTCGTGCTATTGTTGGAGTGCGCGGATGAAGCGTGGATATGATGTTGGAAATAGTTGATAGACTTCCTGCTGTATAAATGACGCGAATATTGAACTGAACGTGTAATTTAAAATACGGTACGGGCTGATTTCGAGTTTTATTTCAGCATTTCAATATTTTTGTCTTTCTTACAATCTCATTCGTCATTTTAGGATTATTTATTTATTATTTTCGCACAGATAATAAGTGTAATTTGTTTTAAGAGCGATTGATTTAGTATATTTTATATTTTATTCACTTTGACATTTCGATTTTCGGTGTTCCTGAGTTTCAGACTGAAAATGTAATTTAAACGTAGAAAGTGATTCATTTGGTTTCATTCAATTTTGATCTCTGGATATTTCTGGATTGACTTTATTTCATTATTTTAGACACATAGGTATTTTTATATAAAATGAAATATGTTAGAGAAAATATAAGTTGAAAATTTACTAAAGTATTTATACATCGTCAAAGCATGGAAAAACAACTTCCTCGTCTCATGAAAATGTTTATTAGCACGCTTGGCTCTAAATTTAGACAAAGTGTGAAGGTAAGTTTCATAATTGCGCCCCTAAATAGGTTTAACCTTTTAAGCTTTATTACGTTAGCCATTAATTTCAAGTGGATTCGACCTCTTTCAAGAAAATAGACAGAGGAATGCCATTTCGTCAAGTGGGATTATTAGATTCTCCAGCAAATAAGTATTTCTTCTTCTGAGAGTAAAAATTTCACATTAACTTAGAATCAGATAAAACGTGCTTTAATTATTTTCTATGTCATAAAGTTTTTTTCTTTTTAAATCATTTTTTAATCATTTCTTCTGTATTATAAACCTATATTTTTAAAAATGTTATTTCATATATTTTTGCCATTTTATACGTTTCACAACGTTGTGCGTATTTTTTACAAAATTTATCACGTGCCTACATGCATTCTAATTCTTTCAAATTTGCCGCGTGATAGGAAGCGCACAAAAATCGGTCAATTGAAAAAACACCGCGCAATTTATAGTGAGAGAAAAAAAAAAAAGCACACAAAACCAACGTTGATATTTGTATCTATAACAACGCTCATATATATAAACTATTGCAACTATTTTATTTTCTGCTATTACATCTACTATCGCAAAAGATTCCACTGTTGAATTTATCTATTTTCACGATACACGCAAAAAGAAAAAAGAAAAAAAAAAGAGAAAAAACAAAAGAAAGAAAGAAAAAGGAGAATACTTATTGTCAAGGTATATTTTTTACATTTAACGTAATGATATTCCAATTGTATAACATTTTAAGATTTTTTCCCACTAAATCCTACTTTCGCAAAATACAAAATATAAAAAAAAAAAGAAAGAGAAGAATAAAGGGTAAAGAAGGAAGGGAAAAGAGAAGTACTGTATTTACTGTGGTGCATCGCTTTAAATCGTCCGCAACTAGGGGCATTTAAATCGGTTAAGATGTCGCGCTTCTAAAATTACTTGGCGCCAGCTGTTAGCTGCGTTTATAATCGTGGCGGACGGTGCCGTCAACTTATTAAAGGGATCGTATTAATTCAGTTTTTAGTCAACCGGAGAAGATTTCCGAGCCGGCTGCCAGAGAAAGCGAGGAGGTTTGTTAGCAAGGAGAAAGGAGGGGCGCCAGCCAGGGATCCTAAATATGCAAATGAATCGAAGATACAACCGGGCAAGCATGAAGACGAAAAGGTGGCATGCCATGCGATATGCGAACTCGATCCGTGCGTGTGTGTTCTCCTCGGTCCTTTTCATCCATAGATATTATTGTACTTTGCCGATTATTAATTTGTTAGGCAAGAAATCGATCGTGTTCGTTCGTTTGCGGTGACGTTTCGTTTGAACGACTGAGCAATATATTAATGCGACAATATATAACGCTCAACGAGACTACGTATAGGAGAGAATAAAATTAGATCTTTTTAAATTTTAAATTAAAGAACAGTAAAATTAACTGTGTTAATTTATTTGAAATTGCAAGAAATGATTAGTTTCTATGTTTCAAACAAGCAAGCAGTAGATACATTATAATAATTTGTTTCTGAGTTTCAAGCGTTTCGTTTTTTAAGTAAAAATGAGAATGTAAAATACAATTCATATTGTTTGGCGTTTGTGCAATAATTTGTAGTGGTTAATTAGGAAATTTCAGAGGAGTAATGTCCATTTGTATTTAAGTATTAGAAATTATATAAATCGTACAACGATTGTAATATGCTGGCTCGTTCATTTGTTTATAATTTTTTAAAAATTGTATAAAATACTTAAAAAAGAAAGGAACAAATAAACTTTATTTTCAGAATATTATAATTCAAGATAATTGCAACTCACGTTTAATTAAGGTCTTTTTAAGTAATATAAAAAGTTCAATGCACAATAATAGGATAACTGAGAATGGCAATTAGATTATTGAACAAAATGTTACGTTCGTAAATACTCGATATAAGAAGGGAACCTAATTGGAGAAATTGCGTTTCATTGTTATTTTAAAATAAAGGATCGTGCATTTTATATTTCAAATAATTTATTAATATTATGATATTTATTTAAACCAAAAACGATGAATTTGTATGACGACGAGAACACTGCGATTTTAAAATAATTAATTCGTGTAAATGATTGCAGCAATTTGGAAAACAAGCTAATTTGAAATTATTATCGGCAAAACAGATGACGATATTCTTATCGTTTCGATGTATTTTACTTCGATACAATTGATAGCATTTCCATAAATAATGTAACATTAAATACCATCATGATATCACGTTAAAGAACAGAGATATTTCAATCAATTCTTCGTTTGTATTAAATAAATTATTTTAATAAATTATATAAAAAAGAAAATGTGGTAAACGCAAGTAACAGATGGCATTTCCATAAATAATTGAAATATACAGTTCCAGATCGTATTCAAATTTTGTATCAATCTAAATTCTATTATTCAACGAGTTTTATTTCTTATTTATATTAACGATATAATTAATGAAAAGAAAAAAAAAAATTTTGGTAAGTGCCGCCCAAAGGACGACAAGTGCCTTACCAATTTATGTGTGTTCCATCCTTGTCTAGGGGAGTGCTAAACGTCTCTCCTTTCATACTACACAAGTTCATATCTCGTTCAGCGCTCTTATATAGCAACGCATTGGAGAAACGAGTACTAGCGAGAAAGAAGTTTTCCGCGAATAACTCGAAAACGACAAATCTAATGAAAAAAGTTATAAGGACATATTTTACTCGCCATGATATTATCTATCGAATGGTATGATGCACAAGTTGATTTATCGTATGAAAAATTTAGTCATATTTATATGCATAGCAATGTCTATACCTACATGCACGCCTACATGTACACTATCGATCGTAAGTACTATTCGGATATATATGTAAAGCTTCGTAAATTGTACTTTATTTAGTGTTTTATAAGGTGAATAAAATAATAAATTTGTAATAAAATAATTAGAAAATTCCTTTATTTAGTATTATTTTATAAGATAAATAAAATAATAAACTTGTAATAAAATAATTCGAAAATTCCCAGAAGAACTCACTATAGTCACATTGAGATCAAAATTATTACGCATGCGACAAGTTCGTGTGATTAGATTGTGTGTAACGATGCGTGTGTATTAGTTTGTACATATTGAAAAAAGTTTGCATCGATGAAAAAGTCTTTCGTCGATCCAGCATCACGCATTCGTCTACGCGTGACAAGTAACTTTTTTCTTTCTTCTTACGCTAAATATCGTGTTAATCGAAAGTTGATGTAACGTGCACGTATGTATATAAAAATATCGATACGTGCGAGATACGAGAGAATTTAGGTGCGTGGAAGAAATTCCTCTGCGAGGAAACGTGCAGAAGGAATTACTTACGCCCTTTCGAAATTGTTACTTACACTTACCGGAACCAGGCTCATAGATTGGCGTGCATTCTTCGTCCTCGTCGTCGGCGGCGCAACCACTTCCGGCACCGGAAAATATGAGATCATCCATGACGCCCGGAAAACCGGATGCTGGCGTCTGCGGTTAAAAAAAAAGGATATGCAAATTTTGTTGCGTTGCTTTGAACAGAAAGTATTTCAGTCGAGCGCTGTTAAAATAAAATCGCTGGAAATTATTAATACTGTTGCAACATA
This sequence comes from Tetragonula carbonaria, assembly GCA_032399595.1. Taxonomy (NCBI): domain Eukaryota; kingdom Metazoa; phylum Arthropoda; class Insecta; order Hymenoptera; family Apidae; genus Tetragonula; species Tetragonula carbonaria. The sequence continues at coordinate 10,909,820 of JAUCRC010000004.1, forward strand.
TATTTGTATTGCTTAAAATATCTATTTACATATTTTAAATAAATATGATATATATGCGTTTCCTACCATTATTCGAATCTATATTGCTGTTTAAAGTATAAATATAGTTCTATGAAAATTAATTTTACAGTTCTAAAAATTGGATTTTATTAAAGTCCAGGGATTTAAAATTTATTAAAACTTTTACTAAAAATTGAATTTCATTTAAACTACTTTTTTTATTACTTTCAGTCCGACGTTATTTTGGATGTAGACTATAGAATATTCATTAATAATAGACTGTGAAATTTTTAAATTACCAGACATACACAAAGGATTTATTCCATGAATTGTTAACTGCATACTAAATTTCTATTATTCATTTCTATTCTATACATGCATCAGTATTCTAATATTCATATTTAATATAGATATATATAATAATAATAATAGCACTTCATTGTTACAAATAAACCCTTTATGAACATTTAATTAAGCGCAATATTTCGTAATAATTTACATGCCGAGGGTTATTAATTATAATTATATTACGTACTTAATAATAGCGAATAATTTACATGGAGATAATATTATATATAGATGGAATTAATATAGTATTGCTTTCAATGAAAGTTAAATTCCTATTACCATGAGACTTAAAAATAAATATTAATGCTCCATGAAATTTCACTTCATAAATCAAAACTTTTTAAAATAAATAAACTTAAGTTTAGCAATTCATAATTTTCCTATTATTCTATTCTCCAACGTTTGATATATATATAAAATTTGTTTAATTAACAGAAATTTGAAACACCTTTTGCTTTAATTTTGATTACCTGTTGCATTCTTTGCAATGGAGCTGCACGATCCAGAAGGCTTCCAGGTGGTAATAGTTGAACATCTCCTCTAGTAGTAATTCTCCCATCTTTTGCTGCTGCGAGCTCTAAAATTCGTGCACCATTCACAACGAGACCGGCAATTATGCCTAAGAATGGCCTTTCTACTCTGCTTTTGTTGCGATTCCATCGGCCGCCCACTTGAATAGTCGATTGAGTATTGAACACGGACAACTGGCGACCTGCAAATAGCAGCAAATGTTGTCAGAGAATGGTTTTTTAGTCGACAGTTTAATTGACTTGCGATTGTGTAATAAGTATCTCAATTTTGCAATTTATAATTAATAAATTATAACAAATAAATGACAATTTTTATATCGATCTGCGACGAAATTATATCGATCCGAATCAGGGATCAATTTATAGTGCATGCAATCTTTTTTCAAATTATAGAATTCTCTAAAACGCTTGAACACTTTGCACGGGACAGAAAAATATAATTATACTGTATTAGAAATTATTGTCCTATTATATTCTATCATAGATTTATTATTAGAAACTTAAAAATTTTTTAATTATAATTAAATTCATAATAATAAATATGTAGCACAACATTATATAAGGGATATAGATAGAAAATATAATTGTATCAAGGTCTTTTAATATAGAAATTCACTTCTAAATTCTTTCGGACGATTCCTTCAGAACAATACTGAATTCCCTACTGTGATATTTTTCTTATCACTTTGTTATCACTTAACTGAACACAGCCGAATATCTCGAGAAATAGAATATCATGAAAAAACATTTTGGACAAAAGTTATAGACTACTAACAATGACACATTGTGCTGTCATTTATCTGACCTTTATTTAGATGACCTCGAAATGGTCACATTTTTTTAAATGCTCTGTTTTGTTACAATGTTCTATCTTGTAACATTTTCAAAACGTTATTTATTATATTTATACAAATCTTTATCAAGATATAAGTATCTGACGTGTTGCTGGCATTAGCATTATCCAATATACACCGCAATTACGACACGACAAATTTAGATGTTTACATCCTGATAATAGATTATCCGAGTAGGTACGACGAAAATACTTCTTTGAAGGGACTTTGTCGTTGACCATGAAGGCGAAGAATCGAAGGAGTAACAATTTATTCTGTTTCACTGGCTAACAAATGTTTTCGTTTGACCATTTATCAGGCGAACAGAAGCCACTAGGTCTGGCATGAGTAAACCATTGACCAGTCCACTTGGCCAAGTGGCGTATCTTACAATTAGAAGGAGGCGAAAGCAAATATAGTGGAAGTATACCTTCCACTGTCCTCTACTCCTTCATGTGAGGTTTATTTCCAGCCCTTTCCCTTTGTAGGGTCTAAATTTGGTTGGTTTTGAGATCAGGGCAACATGACACGTGTAGAACTCTTTAGGGTTCGATCTGCCCTTCGTAGACGACATACGGTGCTTGTCAATGGCAGGTTCATGTAATAAGAATGAGATTTCTGATAGTGTAAGTTTCAATTTATATACAACGTTGCATCTGGTAAATTCTGGCCGATTGTTCATTTGCATTTTGCATCGCATATTTGATTTTTATTATTGAAATATGTTAGTACGTAATACTTTGATCTCAATTGTTCGAGAGTTATTTAAAGTACCTGTTATAGAAGTTCGGAAATTGTAATTGTAGAATGTAATTACATTGGTAGAAATCGTTGTAAATTCAAGTGAAATGAAAGCTGGTTTTAAAATTTTCAAATTTTCTACAATATATGCGAACTCATTTTTACAAATTTTCCAATTTCTATACTATTCGAAAGCAACATTTTAATAAGTGTTAGAAAGAAAACGATTTGTGGTAGTTCTAAACTTTGTAAAAATTATATAAAATCAATTAACTAATTATTTATAGTATAATTAATTAATTAATTATCAATATTTTTTGAATATTTAAGAAAACGATTAAAACATTCATTTAACCCAAGATTCAAATAAAATGTAATACCGATATAAGATTAATGGACAATGTTAAAAATTGCTCTTTTTAAAAATCACTCAATACTCATGTGGACATTTATGTAATTTTATATTTTTCCGAAGATAATTGAGAAAATGGGACCTAGATAGAAAATGATTTTACCTACCAAACATGATAAGGAACATTACACCATGAATATTTTGTACATTTTTGCGTGCATTTTCGCACCTTCAAATTTCTCACGGATGCATAAAAATTTCTTCGTGTTAAATGAAAAATGAAAAGCAATTATAAATAAGATTAATATGCTGCAACTTCGGATGGAACTCAAAAAAAAAAAAAAAAAAAGAAGAAAAAAAAAGGAACTTCCCTCATGATAGAATTAAATAACGACGATTTAACTTTAAGAGAGTCGAATAACAACGATTTTTCTTGCAAGGGAAGCGAATTAATTCGTATGTTCATTTCGCGATATGTATATTAACAGGAGACATCGATCAGGCCAGCATAGTCGTTCCAGAGGTCCTTGCGCTCGTCAACGCAAACCGTCACGATAAAGTCGATCGGCAGAAGATCGATAATGCGGCTATTTTTTTATTAGGCGACTAGAAACCGAGGATGCGACCGGGATCGGATACGTTCGAGTTGCTTCGCCCACGTGACGTGCCATGGGCGAGTTAAATATCACCTTGTAATAGGAAAGCAACAAACCGAACGAGCTTTCTCGCCAGCGAGCTTGTTCCAGCTGTAGGAAATGAAGCCATTATCGCCTTGGCTATGGATAATAATTTTCGGGCCGAGCCGAGAAAAAATGAGCCTGGCTGACAGGCTTACCAGGCTTGCAGAATTTGCTAAGAGGATCGCTCTGGTACCGTTTTAGGCACCGCAAAGACGATCTCACTATCTTCTCTTTATTTAACTATTGACACACGTGTCACGTTTCGTGGATGTTTCTCTTTTTTTTTTTTTCTGAAATCATTTGACGGTATTCTGGTCAAAGATGGGATCCTTTTTTGGACCTCTTTGAAAAAGAGAACTAACGAAGCAGAAAAACAAATTTTGTGGACCATTTTTGTTTGAGTTGAAACATTGGATCTTTAATGTGTCCAAATAGATTGCTATTTTTAGATGCGAGGGATACGTGAATGATAAGTTAAAAATATTGTTTATAGATGATAATATATGATTTCATTGATGTATAGATTTTTATTGTAGGTACAATGCCTAATTACAGTCTTTTACTAAACAATCTTCACCTTATTAAAATTTAGCTATTTATTGTTAAATAATCTTAAAATAAATTATACCTATTTATAGTAAACGATGGAGCTTTTAGAACATGACATTTTGCTTTATGTGCTGATGTGCATCCAAGTAGATTCCAAGCTCTTTGTAGATCTTTCATACGTGACGTCAATCGAGTTGACGTCATTACTATACCGGGAGTTCATTTCCACTCGATATCTGATAAGACACGACATTGCACGACAGTTTATGTCTGCAAACGATGACTGGCATTCTTATCTATATTTAGCATTCCAGTAAAACGTTCCTTTTTCTATTCTTCTAAAATATATATTACCCAGTATGAATAATCATCTTAAAGATAGTGTTACTATGTACATTATAGTTTATTAATATTGGAAATGTTAAAAAATTTTAAAGTTTCGTGTAATATACACAAGTTACACCATTTATAGGTATATGCATTTTACTTTACCATTTCTATACTACTTTATTATTTTATATTCATAAAATGTTTCTATGAGCGTTCGAACACTTTTATGAGTCTTATTATTTTAGTTATTAGTTATTAGTGTTATAAATTATATTATTATGAATGTCATTTATTATTAATATGTTATTATTATATAACACATTATATTTTTACATACATTTATTTTCATGTTATTTTATTATTTTATACTCGTAAGAAAATTCCTATAATTGTCTCAACACTTTCATGAAGCACTAACGAAAGGTGTCATATCTAATTCAATACCTACAAAGTATAATATCTCGAGTCACTCGCGCGGAACTCGACTCAAGTTCCACGACCCACTTTTTTCTGATCATTTGACTGACTGGCACTTGCCGACCAAGCATAGTGAATCTATCAGCATAGTATAAAAATACAGCTGGTTGATCACTTCTAAGTATATATACTTATACGTACGCCAGAAGAAACGCACGTGCCAGCACGCGCTGAGTAAGTTATATATACTTATTTGGCTCGCTTACTGACTTCCTGTCAATGACAATGGAACGAGTAGGTGACCAAACGACAAATACTTTCGCGAAGAAGATAATCGTGTTACTCACACCGCATTCCGATTTGAAGAAGTCCAATAAACTGTATCACATTATTAGGAGAGCAGAAGGATCGTGGATGAGATCGAGTTCCCTGCCCGACCCGATCGTAAGATTTTAGGCAAACAGACCTCCTTCTTCGAATACCTGACCCCTCCGAATATTCATTGATCAATGACGGAAAGTCTCGTACGTTTGAATTTCTTTTTTTATTAATTTCTTTAGACATCGTCTGTTGAGTAAATCGTGGATATTTATGCATTTGTAGGAAAATTTGAAGCCGTAGAAATATATAGAATATTTATAACTATGTCATTTCTATAAGCTAACTAAATTTCTATAAATATGTAAAATAATTTGTAGAAATTTATAGAATATTTAATAACAATATTCAATATATTTATATAGAATATATAGCATATTTATAATATTTAAAATATTTTATGGATAAAGCATATTTATATATTTGTAAAATATATACTCATTATAACATTTATATCCATATGTAGTAGCTGAGAGAGAGAGAGAGAGAGAGATAGTTTCTATATATGTATAGATAGTTCTTATATATTTATAAAAATATAAAATTTCATAAATGTCTGTATTTTATTAATAAATTGTTTAGCCTTCAAAATATATTCTAATAATTAATTTTATCGCCAAGATGTATATATTTCATTTGTAATATTCTGTTAACTAAAATTATTATACTTTATTTGAGTTCCATATTGCCAACTATAATTTATAGATTATAAATTATAAATTACACGACAATGTGTTATAAATATTATTGCAAGTGTAATTTTGTTAAAAAAGATTCGCACTGTTAATCTTTCTCTTGATTACGAGGAACGAATTTAAATAATTCAATTTATTTTTGCGTTCATAATTTTTATAAACGTTAAACAAACATATCGACCAGAACAGGATATGTTTTTAACGAAACAATTTGACTTGACGATCTTTTAACGAATCTGGATGCTTTTTCGATTAAATTCCAGGCGTAAAAATTTCGATCGTGTCTAGCCTGGTCTAACGTTTTCGTGGCAATTAGCTCTTGCGCGACATAATCTAAATTAATAAGTAAATTGACAGGGAAGTATGGCAAACGTGGAGGTGGTGAACCTGAAAAGTGGGTTAAAGCGTCGCGTCGCCTTCGGTCGCTTAGATAAGTGGCGCATTCGGTTAAAATGGATCAGGAGAGAAGAAGAATCGTGGATCGGATTGCCTAATATTTGGCTTTACCGTCGAATTCCTAATCTTTGGCAACGATTTTGGTAGCGATTGCCTTTCTGGAGAACGAGGAATCTCGCGGTTTTCGAACGAACTTTATTTGAAATAAAAATGAAAAAAAAAAAAAATAACAAATCGATTTTTTTAGATGTAACTCAAAATTATACAAATTATTTTAGTTATTGGTACCAGAAGTTCCATCATTCTCTTCGTTACTAATTTTTAAGAATTCACGATTAGATTAGTAGATTTAACCGATGTTAATTAGATATTAGCTAAAATTTCGATAAATAGAGTTCAGATAAAGGGGATTCTATTGTACTCAGCCCTTCGTTATTTTTCTTAAGGAATGACACAGAGAATGTAGACTCGGTATATTCTTTCAAGATCAAGTCGAATTGTCTCCAAATAATTTTAGACGTTGTTTTAGACGTTGTTATAAACATTATTTCATAACGATAGTATTTCTACAAATTTATATAAATTTCATTATCTACATTACTTTCAATGTTATCTAACTCTGTTTCTTAGTCACTTGATCTTAACATAAAATAAAAGATAAAACTATATTTATCATTCTTATTTTACGTCTAGAAAGAAATAACAACCGTCTATCTGAGCTACTAAAATAGAAAATTAAAATCTCAAATCAATTAACCAATCTCAAACGGTGATATGTAGAGTTCCTACATCTCAACTTCCGTTCAATCGACGAAACAGGTATATCTATGTAATTATAGACACGCGTGTTCAGTTTAATTTTGCACGATGTTTAATACGCGGTATAGACGAATGGCCGAAATTGTAACACGGCTATCGGATATCGGTCCCACGGACCCGGTTTGGGAACTGTTTGATTTCACAAGGCTTTTACGATGGGAACGATGAATGTTACGGCGTACGCTTGGGTATGGGAAACATCGATGATTCCCAGGCGATGGGAGTAGAACGTTTCGTACGTACGAAACACGAACAGGGCATGTAAACGCATTTTGTGCGCTTTGTAACCAGTTTATCGCGACGTGCGTCACTTCATGGTCATTCAATGGCTCTTGTATACCTATATAGCTGTACCATTGTGTAAATTATTGACTTTAGATATTAATAATCTTCTGTTTGGGGATCAGGTTGTGTCGTCATTACAATGAGATCGAGGTATCTCATCACACATGCAGCTTGTGTTTATGGTAGATATCATTTGTAGCATTATGTTGCTGTTATGGACGGACGTCATGTTTTATCGTAATGTAATTCTACTAAATCTGAAACGCCTATTATTCAAGACTGCGGAATACAAAGCCAGTTTTTAGAAAACCATCATCCAAGATACTACCGAAAAAAATATATAATTAATAATTGTAGATATCTATTTGTACAGGTGAGGTGAGATTTCAAATTTACATATTTCATTTTATTCTATTTTTTTTCAATGATTTCATTTCTCTGTTATCGTTATTATTGTTGTACGTGATAAAATTGACCTTTTCGAAAATATGCGTGATGTTTGTTAATTTTTAACTGTATCGTTATTTTTGAAGTTTTTCTCTTCAAATCATTTTGTTGTCTCAACTATGATACCAACTATGATACAATAGTAAAAGTTCCTCTTGTAGATAGATAAGATTGTCGATTAGAGATATAATCAGTGATATCTGAAATTTAAGTATTAGTTAGTATGTGATAATTAACCTCTCTTATTTTATCTATATTTTTTTCTCTTCAACGTCTCTTTTCAAGAATTCAAGCATTTCTTTTCAACAACATCCGGTTGTTAGACCCTTCGTTATCGAACGACAACGTTAAACAAGCACTGTTTGTCCTTCTGCAAATGATTAGTCAAACTGAGGAGCGTGAGAAAATTAACGAAATTTCAATGCGAAATACAGCACGTGCTGTAACACTGTGACTACACATGGTCAAGCAAACAGGCTTCAAAAGGGATTTGAATAATACAAGAATCGTGTGAGACCCGAACATTGTTTCGTCATGTTTACGTGAGTTGATGATTGAACCACAAAATTTATCCTTTAGAAAGATTTATTTGATTTGAACATTCAATAAGAAATTAATGTGAAAAATGAATTTTATTGTTATATCACATGTAAGTATTATATTTTTTAATTACTGAACTTTCAGATTAATACTCAAACCAATAGCTTACTTATAAGCTGTAGGAATATCACGAATTGAATTGAAGTTAATGTTATTCACTGCGTGCAACGTCTCGTCAAAATCATTTCCCATTAATTTTTTATTGTAATATAGAATTCTTTTATCACTTACAAATATATTTTATCTTCCACGTACTTGTTTTCGCGATTCAATAGTTCAGTATCGATATCGACATTACAAACAGCTAAGCGTTTCTAAAAACTGCTGACGCAGTATAAAGCACCAATTAATGTTACACATTATCGTATCTACAGTTAAATATTTGTATAACGAAACACGAAGCATAAAACTATGTTTGTCTTATTCTTTGTTATCTAAAATCCACGTGTCGTATACCGAAGTGCAATTAAATTTTTACAGAACATCATGAAGAACAGAATGAATATATATATTAATTTTTTCAATTTATATACCAACCATGTTAAATTTTTAACTTGAAATTAATCCATTTCATTATTACTTACTTCTAAATAAAATTTACCGAAAGTTTTAAGAATTATGAAATTATTATTGTTATAAATTAAAATCATCAGCGTAGGTATAAAAAGATAGCATTCTCTTTTCAAATAAAAATTATTTAAACCTATTTATAATTATTTATTTTTATTTTTCCGAGAATTTGTTATAAGAAAAATTGTTGAAAATTTCACTACCTAGATTGTTAAATCCTCCATTCTTACATTCAAGCGAGGTTTTTTCAATGAAGCAGTAAGCGTAGTAAGCGGTGACTAATAGTAGTAAATGAGCGGGGAACCTGTTAATACCACTGTAGCGGCAGGTAGTAGGCTCGTCTGGTAGGTTCACAACAACCTTGAGATTTCAAGGCCGTTTCTAGTACGAGCTCGACTGGTTTAGGAGAACTACCACTTCAACATGTTCGCCGGATGCTTCTAAACACGTCGCTTAGATCAACCCTAACCTTCTTTACGCTCTATACACGTGCACCTCATGCCAATAGAGATTTTCATCTCGTTTCTTTATCATTTTTTTTTTTTTAATTTTTTCCTGACTTTCATTTGTGACAATTGTATTATAATTTAACAACATCCCATCGTTTGAACATGTATTTATTAATTCATAATATTTATTATCATCACGAATTAATTTTTGAATCAGGTACTTGTAATTTCGATGATTTCATTTGTAATATATTCTTTTAATTTTTAGTTGAAATGAAAAATGTTTTTCAATTAATTACGCTGCGAATTTAATAATAACTCTAAGGGTTATATATATACGATATATTTCATTAATTTATATTTTGTTATTATCGCGATTCATTTGATTTATAAGGATTTCATGTTGATTTCTCATATCTATTAATTTAACGAAGAATTAGTTTTAATATATAAGAAAAATAGTGGGTATTCGATTACGATTATGTTTCGATCTAAATATACAACCTATTATCTACGACAGTTAACAATTTACCAATCAAAGTTCCTTTAACAATTATTATTCGTATCCCAACAATTGAGCTTAATTAAATTGCAATCTCGAATGATAATTTACAAATTGTCTCTCTTGTGAGAAAAAGGAAGACCAATGAAACCAAAGTAAAGGACCGTAAAATTAAAATTGGTACAGACGAAGAAGATATTTCAAAAACGTGAGAAAAGTACGGCTTGAACAATTTCGGTATTCGTGACTTTCCCATGGCACACTTTCTCATGGTGTTGCCACAAAAAATAATGAGATTTCAGCGACTCGTTGCTGTGAGAACCAGCCCGTGAGAAGATGTTGAACTTGGGGCTGAATTTGGTGATTCTTGTATCAGGTGACTATCAGAGACTATGCGATCCTTCCTCGCTAACTTGAATATAACGTAGTCCTTTAATCCTTTCGCTATCTACTGAATTCATCGTTGCATTAGGAAAATTTTTCATTTTCTTCATTGAGATTAATTAATTAATTTAAGCTCTTTTATTATATTCATTTATTTGAAAATTGCCAATTTTCTGATTTTTATTCTACGTCATCTGGCTAAAAGAAAATGGCCAAAAAGTGAGTATTTCGTAAGAATGTCAACGGATGAGTAAACAAAAATTAGCTTTCCACAGTTTCTGCCAACAATATCGTCGCCAATTTTTGTTCAAAGGAAACCTTCTAACAATTTGTTTAAAAATCTGTTAGACAATAAAGTGCGAAACATTAGCCTTGAATTTCTATCTATAGAAATTTCAAAAGTCTGCAGCAATAAAAGGATCCGAGATAAATTCAAAGATTCAAATACTACAAATAGAAAACTCCAAGCACCCTTAACCAAGAAAAAAACAAAACAAAAGAAACAATATATGTATTTATATATAAAAAAGAAAAAAAAAACAAATACAAGTGTATGCAACGTCTACAGTGTTGAAACTAAAGTATACGTCTATTATTTAATTTTTCCCGGGTAGGAAGCGCAATAATGGAAGGTCGAAAGCGCGCAAGGGGTAAATCGGCCGAGCGTTCGACCAGCTTCGCGGCTCTGGTCTCCTAGTTGATCTGGGAATCTGTTTCCCCTGAAGTCGCTTGGATTCTCACGATCATGGGAAACAGTGTGTTTCTCGGTCGGCCGGGAACGGGGCTCTGGGAAACGGTGTCCCGTGGGAAGCTCACGGCGTCGAGAGATCGCGGAGAGAACGAGGAAGAACAAACGAGCCGCGTTTCAACTCTTTTCCAGGACTGAACGCCTACTACCGAAGCAGATCGGTCCGCTGCTTCCAGGGTTCGTCTCACGCTTTCGAGCAATTCGCCTGTGGGAATCCGTTGCCCGTGTGTTCCTCGGGAATCGTGCCCGAGCACGTGAGAAAGTATGTGAAACGCGCCAACGATCGCATCATCCTTGACATTTTTGTCACGCGTCGAGCGTGATCCTTGTCCTTTCGAGCAGCGTATCCTTGGATAGCGTTCGAGGGCGTCTGGAAGTTAGATTAAACTGAATGACGATGTTTGAAGAATGTTAGCCTTCCGAAGGTCTAAGGAAGTTAGATGACGCTGAAATTTCAGAATTTATAATATTCGCTTAATTGGAAGGAAGAGTTAGGCAAAGTTGGCGAAGTAATTTTTCGATGAAGTTCACTTTTACTTTGACACTGGACACTGATTGAGTTTTTAACAGGGCAAATTTTGTTCAGTTTAATCCTTTGCACGTAGATTTCGCTATAGTGGCCGTATTTAAAATTTGTTTCCGCTATGGGCACACGAAAGGTAAAAGTTTTAATTCCAAAAGTAGACAAAATTATTATAATAGAATGACTCTCGAGGCTTAATTGCAATTTCATTGTTAAAAATATATATATATATATGTCTTTTGGAAATTGTAACTGAAAGATCTCGGCAATATAATTGTAATTTATGAGATATTGGAAGTATTATATCAGGCTTGGATTAATTAGAAAAAAACGTCTATACAACTGTAAAGGATCAAAAGTAAATCTGATAGTATTTTTGGGATATTAAATGATTTCTTTTCGAATAAAATATGTATATAGAAGTTCATTTTTCTTTCTATATTATACGTATATAAGTTTTCGTAAATCCAAATTTATAGCCATTTTAAGCATAGACCTCTTTATGTATTGAATAGGATGATATACTGAAAGTCCAATAATAGCTTTGAATTTTAATACGATAGATTTACAATATAATTAATTACCCAAGTTCTATTAAAAGAAAATCTACATTGAAAGAAGATGATCGATCTTGTCTTATAGAGACTTGTTTTTTAATTAAATCAAGCATTTTCGTGAAAAATCCTATATCAGCTACACGAAAGTCTACTATCTATGCCATTCATCAACCTCTATTCTAACCTAACCTAACATCATCCTTATTAATCTCTTCGATCTTCTCCTATATTCCAGACACACTTTTCCTTGATCAATAGAATCCACTACAACTCGTTCAATTACAAGTTATGGGAAGAAACCTCGATAAGGGTCGAACTTTATGATCCCGCGTATTTCATTCTCAAGTATGCTAGAGGGTTAAACGATTTAAAGTCCGTTCTAATATTAAATTGCTGCCATAAATTTCGTTTACTTCATCGCTTAACGTTACAATTAAATCGCGGGTATTTGTGTAAATTCATATTTTCTTCGAACGGAATTAAGAAAAGATGAGATCTTAGTAAAGATTTGATTTATTTCTCCAAATTTAAAATTAAAATTAATTCTATACTTCATCTCGTTGTATATTCCAGATTGAAATCCAAGCGAAAGAGAAATTCTAAAAATTTTCGAAAGATGACGACGACGAACTCCAATGTGCGCATTAATATTATTAATTATATAATCTCAAGGGTATTCTTTCAATCCTTATCGCCCTCGTCGTTTTTCATCCCTATTTACATTTGCCTCTTTAAATTCCCCGCAGATGCGCGAAAATTTACAACCTACGCACAACGCAAGATCTGCTCTCGTGCAGAATTTACGTAGGAGAACAGTCTCATAATTGACGAGATAGATTAGCCTCGAAGGGCCGAGAGAGGCGAACGAAAAAACGGGAGGGAAACGAAGAAGAAGAGATAAGGAGGTATCTATCCTCTTGGAACGAGGTCGCACGCCGGCGACGAGGATCGCTTCTTCGGCCAATTAAATCGTTCCCACGGGATCGCACCGTGGGAGAGTCAGTTCGGGAACGCGAGAATCGGAGCATCGCGCCTGCCAGGATTTCATCCGACCTCAGAAAGTCGAAGCGAAGGGCGACGATCGTTTTCTCCGTTCGTTTTCGCCTCTTTTCTCATCAGCGTGCTCGTCGTCTGTGGCTTGGCTCGTTCTCGTGTTTTTTTTTTTTCGTTTTTCGGACGAGTTCCGTTGGGACACGTGCAAACAGGAGAGAGGAGACGTCGGAAGCGCGAGCGTGCTCGCGTGAGAACTCGACAAGGGCTCGTGGGAAAACGGCGAAGGCGCGTGGCGCTTGTCGCACCAGGGCTGCATGAGCTCGCAGAAAGTCGATGGTCGATGTAGGTCGAGCTTCTGGCGCGAATCCACCCCCGCATGAATTTCATTTGTCATTCTATATATATACATATATATATATATATATAATATAATATATAAAGAATATATAGAATATATATATAAAGAATATTATAGATATTATTAAGAATTATAAAGAATATTATAGATACTATTAAGAATTATAAAGAATATTATAACGAATATTATAGATATTAGAACGAATATTATAGAATATTATTAAGAATTATATATATATATATATATATATATATATATAATAAAGAATATATAGAATATATAGAATATATAAATATATATATATATGTATGAACTTTATATATATATATATATAAATATAATAAAGAATATAGAATATATATATAAAGAATATTACAGATATTATTAAGATTATAAAGAATATATTATAACGAATATTATAGATATTATTAAGAATTATATATATATATATATATATATATATAAAATAAAAATATATAGAATATATATATATATATATATATAGAATATATAGAATATATAGAATATATAGAATATATGTATATATATATATATATATTTGTACGACATTTGTAGTCGGAGCAAATTTTGTTTGAAACGAAGGAAAAAGAATGGGACACTGTTCAATATTCTAGTTATATTCATCATAAATGATCAAGACTTACTCAATTGCGAATAACCATTTTTCAATGGTTTCAGCAGAATTGGTTTTTATAAAGTATTGTTAATTCTTGCAGAAAAATATTTATAGCATTGTTAATTCTTGCAGAAAAATATTTATAATATTTAAATTTAAAGTACAGAGACAGAATTAATAAAACATGTCTTATTTTATAATGTTTTGATACATAATTTCTTTGATAATGACAAAAATTTAACTCTTGTACTCTTTTTAGTCACTCATCAGAGTGGTTATTCTTGATCGTTGCTAATTTCTATCATAAATTGATAACTGATAATTCTACACCTAGAGCAAAAAGTTAAATCCTGTGAGATAATAAATTTATGAACTTTTGAAAAAAAAAAAAAATAAACAAAGAGTGTCCCTTTAAAAGAGACACAGAAATTCACATTTAATTTAAAAACGAAATCAAAAAGGGGCGTCATTGATTAAAATGGCATTAAATTTTAAAATTGTTCTGTAAAAAATGGAAAATAAAACTTGAACTTGATTCTCCTCTGATCTTCATATTAAATAAGGAACGTGGGAAGATTAAAATGAAATTCTTAAAACTACTAAAAAAATACATAATAAAGGGCATCTTGTCCGGGCAAGTTCCTGCATACGAGATTTCAAGGATACGCTTCATCCTTCGTACTCATTTCAAGGAAAACGACAACGATGCAACCTCACGTGATAATCTCCACCATGAAAATAAATGAAACAAAGAAACGAAGGAACGAAAAAACGAAGATCATTAAATCTTTGGCATTTTCCCTTGACCAAGTGGCTAAGATGATAAAAATCTCGAGTACATATATAAAAAAGTCAAGCCATGGCGTGAGAACGTGTCTTCTCAGAGGCGCTAACGTTGAATACTTTCAATAGGGTTGTATAACTGAGAAGAAGGTAATTTTCTCCCTTAAGGATTTCTGATACAAAGGACCTGTCGTATCGATGGATCGACGTATTGTCATTAAAAAAGGAGATGATATTTTTAGGACAGAATTATGAGATTGTTGTTCGTTGAAAGAAAGATTTTTATATATAACTGCTGATCATATCATATAAATGAGCTTGGAAATTAATTATTAATAATTATTTGATAAACGACTTGACTAGATCAAATAAAAATCTCACGATATATTTATATTTCTTACATGTAAGTATTGTAGATTTTTCTAAAATTGGGTTTCTCGATATTCTCGATAACTCAAGAGAAATTTCACTCTGCAAACTTTCATTTTCATCGAGAAAGTAGTTTGAAACATTTAATAATGACGAATTAAGTAATCTATAGTCATTTTAATTTTAAAGTATAATATATGCATATCGTTCTAACAGAATATCATAACTAAAAAGGAATTCTTCTGCTCAATTTCAGGTTCAGACTTTTAGTATCTTTCTAATTGTTCGACTAGCATTTTCCATTTTACAAGCTAACTTGTGTGTGAACATGTTTCTCAGGAGATTAGGAAATTGAAACGAAAGTTATTTTCCAAAAGAACGAATAAAAGATTGCTGCACATTTTTATATACGTACATATAGTATAATTTTCTTTAATATGTTGATCCGTATATCTCTTTGATAACATTATTAAGAAAAGGTTAAAATAATATTTGAATGAGAAATTGAAGACACCTGATCTGCTCTTCTATCAGGAAAGTATATTCTAAAGTTTCTTGAAACTTTCCAGAGGGATCGCGGGACTTTCAAGGGACCCTTTAATTTCATGGTCAATCGAGCTCGATAGAGCTCGATTCATCTTAATGTATTGCGTCAAAAAAAGTGTCAAGTTAGCATGAAAATATAGAAAGTCATTTATTCGAGAATGTAAGAGTGAAGTTAATAGGAAAAATTTTCTTAAACAGAATAATAACATTCAAGTTTTAAGTTCTGATTAATTTGTAAATACAACTTTGTACAAGTATAATTTTCGAATATCTGTTATAAATTACAAAACAAGAGTGTAATTTGCAGAATTCACGTGAAGGTAGACACACAAAAAAATTAATAAAAGCTCGTGTTTGAAAAATACTAGTGTACCGATATAAATAAAGTTTTCCTATTAGTTCAAAAAGATTCTAAACCTCTGAAAATAATTTTTTTTTATTAGAATTAGATATTTTTCCAAATTTCATCCGCGTTAAAAATAAATTATATTTGTAAGTTAACTGACGTATATCAATTCCATGGTTACATAATTTTTTTGTTTAAAAAATAACTTGCTACGGTATAACAATACAATAAATATTCTTTAATTGCTAACATTTGCCAACCAAGTTCTATTTATTTTATTTAATTAAGATTCTACTATATTTTCTTCAATTCACTGAAAACAATTTTTACAAACGAGGAACAAAGATAATCAACTATGCGCAAGAAAAGTCATTGTCCTGCCTTCGAGGGCGATCATTTATTTGCATCGATAGTGCATTGAACACTATGCGGAACAGGTTTCTCGATGCAAATAGCCGAGCCTCTTACAATGGCTGCTCAAGGACGTAAATACGAAACCGGTTTGCACGGTGTGCACTCGCAAGGACCCTTAGAGGGATTGAGGGACGTCTCACTGGTTTGTTAGTCTCGAAGAATAGGGGATCATGCGGGAGAAAGTTCGTCCAAGGCATTTGATATCCCCTTACGAACGTTGAGGACTCTTTGTAGTTTCTATCTCCATTTAAGGAAATGAGTTCGGTAAACAGAATTCGTAGGGTAGCATGAAATACTTGGAAGCTTCTCCACGTTGGGCGTAACGTTATTTGCATTCATCCATGAATCTCCTTAATTAGTTATAAAATTACGTAGATCAGTGATCTTTCTTAATTTCGAATTTTTCTTAACTCGACTTAAGTTTCGTGTAAATGAATTTCTCGATACATTTAATATAAATTTAATCCTTTTGTATTGTGACAAATATAAGAATCTGAAATATGAAAAGTATGGATCTGAATAGTTTCAATATTGATGGGCGTTTCACCATTATTTTATGATTTATAGAAATACACATGAAATTAAAGATTGTCACTTTTAAATTAAGTATTATCATTGAACTACTTAATTATCAAATTTTTTTCAGTAAATAATAAAAAGTAATTTGATTCTTCTATTGTGAAAGTTCAATCTTCTTTATTTTTTCAATTACATCATTTTTTATCTTCTGTTTCATATTATATCATGAAATATATATTTATCGATGAATAAAAATAAAAAAAGACTAATATAAAGTTAAATACGAATATATTATTATTAGAATATTGAATATAAAAGGAAATATCGAAATAAATCTGTCTTCAAGAAATAAGCATAAATTAGTCTCGAGTTGTAATATTTTCTTTCGTTTATCGATAAGATTGACATAGATGTACGAAGAGTCTCGCTACTCCCAATGTTCTCAGAACAGGAGATCATGGCATAGAGAAGCGTTGAAAGTTTAATCTAATTACCTTTACCCCTATAATTTGTGGTTTCACGCCCATTTAAGGAAATGAATCTGGTAAACACTCTTTATAGGGTAGCATAAGATGTTTGGAAGTCGTGTTCTAGAACAAAGATATTAAGAATACGAATGCTTGGCTTCTTCGCAATTAAATTAAACTGCTAATTGTATTAGGACATATCTACACCTGTTTCTGTAAAAATAAAAAAATAAAAACTTAGTATGTATTATCACAGCGTGAAATAAAAATAATATCCATAAATGAAACATCGAGGCAGAAGGATTAATCGTATCGTATAAACGACACTTTAAAAGCATGAAGAAAACATTTTTATTAAATTAAAAATTTCTTATGCGAAGTTTGTTATCTGTTAACGTTTCTTTAATAAATTAAAGATATCGTATGCACGATATGTTGTGAATTATTTCATAAGCTACAATAAAGCTCTTGTACCTCTAATTCTTCTTATCAATCTTTTAATCTTTATTCGGATTCAATTTTCAATACTGATAAATGTTAAACAGGAAAGTGATGAAAATAAATTTGAAAATGTATTTGCAGTGTGTTTAAAAGATGTTACGTGCAACTTTTCTGTAATGTATTTAAAAAAAAATTAATTTAAGAATTCGTACGTATAGTATTTTAAATATATGAAACTACGGGGAAACTTCTTGTCTTATCTGGTTAAAAGGGTTAAGCCTCACCGGTTCCTTGTGACCAGGAGTTTATCTTCTACTAAGAACATTTAAGATGCTCATTCAATGGAATTCTCAGGTATAAGCCCATCGTCTCCTTTATTTCTCCCCTATATAACCTTCGCGTGGAAAGAAACCAATTTGGTAAACAACTCTGCTAGGGTATTATAAAATGTATAGAGCTGTATGTTGATTTGTCTTGATCCTGGTGGAAGTTACAAGAAATATATTCTTAAAATTCAAAACTTTTTGCATTTATTTCTATTAGGGGATAAACACGTGAATTCACAATTTTTAACTATTGAAAATTTATACTATCGTATAAATTTGTAACATTGTTTAACAATTTAAAGTAGGATAAAGTAGGATTTAGATTGATAAATTTTTTGAAGATTAATGAGCACGTGACATGAAATGACAAAAAACGAAATAATATAATATAATCAACGATCTTATCTTAATGGTTTTAGATTAAATTTCATTTAAAAAAATGAAATAAAATGAAATAAATAAAATGAAATAAAATGAAATAAATTAAAACAATGGAATTTTAAAAAAAAGTAATGGTGAAATATTTGGAGATAAATTTTGACGATAATAATTTCTATCGGTTTACGTTTCTGTTCTAGTTACACGCATGTAGGAAGAAAGAAGAGTAGTGAAGAGAACGAACCTCACTACCTAGATACGCTTCGAGACTAGGAGATCATATATGTTCTTCAATTCAGAATCCTAGACAAGCTACGTGGCATATACTAGGTTTCCAAATCATATATCGAACTCTATATGTAAACGTTACTATTTTATACTGTTTTATTTGTTTAATTATGAATTAAAAAAAACAAATTTGCTGAAAAAGTAAATTACGCACAGCAAATACTATAACGTTCTAAATATTTATATTTTTGATTCTCTAATTCAAAAAAATGTCAGGTTAATTGTGGTTAAGTTTTGTCAAAATATTTAAAATTAAAAATAAATGCGAGGAGTATGTATTTCAGCGGATCTCTGACGAATCTCAATTATCAGGATGTCACGAGAGGAAAAGAGTCTACTGTTCTTTATAGAAAAGCGAAACATTTAATAAATAATTTCATCCTAATTCTTCGATACAATTTCCGATATACCGTATTAAAATGTTTGTTGATAGATTATTTCGGTTGTTATCGATTTCAATTCTAGAAAATATTCTAAATATAAATTAACAGAAGATTTTGTACCAGGATTTTAGAAATGCTGAAGAAGTGCTAGAAATTCGTTCTGTAAATCTATCTTTAATTTTGAGATTTATCTACAACTTATCACGAACATCGTTATCGTTTATGAATTAGTTAAATCTGTCTTATTGTCTCCTTTATTTTTATATACACATGTAATGTATAATATATAAACTTTTTCTAAAATAAAATTTCAAGTACAAGAATAAACGTTCTAAATATTTACACTGCTAAACTGTAGTATATATAGTAAACTTAATAAAATTCAATATCTACGCTACGCATAATCCTACGTAAACACAAATCTCACTAAAAATTACACAGAATCTTCTAATCCATGTATAATTACATACGTTTAAAGAAAGCCTATCTACGAATGTTTCAAACGTTTTCCCACATTTTACATTTGTACGAGATGAACGTGAAAACATTTCGCCATCTTTGTTGGAGCTTCTCCTACAACTACCAGGGTACCAAAGAGTGGGAACAAAACGAATCCTTCGGGCAGTTCCACCAATCCAGCACGGTCTTTAAAAATCACGCTAACGGAAATTTTATATCCTCCAGGTAGCAGGAACCCATGATCCCGAGGAAACCGAGTTGAAACATCGATTCATCGGGCAAGAAGGGGCAAGTGGAGACGAAATCGCGTGCGTGACGTGGCGAATGAAGATGCAACGCGGACGAAAGAAGAACAATGTACGTCACGTGGCATTAGAAAATGCCGATAGCCGTGCGTTAATGGCCCGTTAAAGTTCGCGGGAAGGCGTGAAGAACGTTGTAAACACGAATTAATCGAAGACCCGGCACCAGGTTCGCAGAATCCACCAAGAAGTATCTTTAGGATCACTTCTCGCGGGCCAAGAGCGCGGTTTCCGCCTCAGAGAAAGGGTTAATTTTCGACGACTGTCGACCAGGCTCCCATGAGATCCTCGAGATCTCTCGAGCACGATCCACGTTCGACCTTCCTCTGTTCCGTCTGTCCTTCGACAACTCTCGCTCGTGCTTATCTTTTTCACTTTCGTGCCACTGTACGAGAAAGTTACCGGTTTACTGTCGTCAAATCAGTGGTTCTTTTCGAAAGTGACTGGACATTTTTTTTAATCGCGAGAGAAATTTGCCGACTGTCGCGCGAATTCGTAGTTTTGTGAACATAATTAAAATAAACGAAATATACCGGTAGAAAATTGTTTTACGCTGAATGAACGTTACGGAGGAAGGAACTGTTGTATCTTGTACATTGTTTTATTATGTGCATTTTCTGCAATTTAAAATTGTCCGAGAATCACCGAGGCTACAAATTTGATAACGAAAAACAAGCCTGAACGTATCTTACGTCGAGCTGGTAAATAAAAGTAGATTTCCCTTTACAGCATTATATGACGAGATAATAGAGGATCGTATATAACTTTCGAAACAACGATAAAAAGTATTGCGTAAGACAAAATATAACGTACACAATTATTAATTGAAAATTAAACGAGACGATAGCGGATCCAATACTTCACTCAAAAGCTAAAAGACCTTGAAGTTCGTCGGATCAATAACTACTAAATCACGCCTAAATTTTTTTCCACGGTTCAGCAATTTCATGAAACAGTTAAGAACCACTGCCGTGTCGACCTTCTAGATTGGTCAATCGGCGAAAGGGTTAACACTTGCGGAGAACCTGGTACCATTTCGATCAGGCGAACAGAAGAGGTTGGAAGGTAACGCAGGTTGCTGAATTTTTACCTAAGGCTTTAGGTGGCTTTCCTCTACCAATGTGTGTGTGTGTGTGTCGCGGTCAATGCGTCTGCCTGCTTCTCTCGCTTTGTCCATGAATTTCAAATGCCCTCGAGGTACGCACCTGCGACCACCTTCTTTCAATGATTTCTTCCACGCTGCTTATTAAAATCATTCTCTTTTTTTTAGGCGGCTCTGTATTTCACGAGATTAACAACCGTGTGTAATTACTCGTGTATACTGTTCACCAAACACGTGTTTGGTAAACGCGCTAGAAAAAAACGAGACGCATGTTCACACGTGAGTAAATACGTGTGCAAGGGAAATCCCTTTTGTCGAAGGTTTGTCGACCCGTGCACAAAAGAATGTCACCCGGTCGGAGAAGAGGCATCGATTAGTCGATGATGATTAGTGTCATTGACAGTCAAAAGTCAATATTCTATAGCGCGAGGAATAGGCGAGTAGGCAAGGTGAAGAAGTGGCTTTGGGCCAGGTTTAACGGGAACGTCGAGAGGACCCCGAAAAAGAAGTCGTTCGTTTCATCGAACGTGGCCGAACGAACCACTCACGGCAAGGATTTCCCCGAAATCATTCGAGCGTATCGTGGCAGCAGGGTATTAGAATTGAGATGGAAGTGTTCGGAAAACGAAGCGAGACATTGGCCGACTTTCATCCGGCGTGCTATCAATTTCAGAGAGTCGAATTCCGAATTCGCTTTATATATTGTAAGATGACTATGTACGTTCTACGGGCTCTCGTGTAACTATTGTAAATGGTCTACGAGCGACTGACGTTACTCTACAAAATTGCGAGCCGCTGTAAACAAGAATCAGGGAAACAGGTAGCTCCAGATGGTAAATTTGTGAACGAATTGCACTATATATATATATAGATACAGATATTGTAGATCTTGCAAGAATCAATGTTACGAATGAAATTTTAACAGTAGATTAAAATAGAGAGTATGTAGCATGCGTGCGCGGAGAGAGAAAGATTGATGAAATTACAGCGTGGCTGTAATTCTTTGATCTGAATATTATGTTTTCGGCCATGAAACTGCTAGGAGCTTAGAACCGTTCAGGAGCCGTTTCTAAGTCGTTCTATTAACGAGGTTCTGTCTAGCTTTCTACACTGAGGCTTCCGTAGAACGATAGATCGAGGATTTTTTACCTTGTTAGTTAAACTAACGCTTTCGTTCGTGAAATTGAAAAACGAATACAGGCGAAATTTCGTGCAACGTTAAGAATATAAATAAAATATTATATTTTTCATAAAAATTAAAAAAAAATGATATTCTTGTATCCTGGTAAATTACTATATAACGCGCAGAATATATATTTAGCAAGTTAAATGTGTAGAAAGAAATTCAGTTTTTTATTATTCCATGGACAAAGAGCGATGTTTGACAATATGTCATACAGGGATAGTGACATGAGTAATTGTCATAGATAGTGAATTATAAATTGTACTTTCGTCTACACAGAAATAGACGTCGAATTTATTGTGATGTTCTAGATTACTCTATTTTAGAATTTTATTATGTATTAAATTCAAGTGATTTTTTTTCATTGTAACGAAGAATTTCTACGTTTATCATTTGTTCGACACGTCGGTATTCAAATTAAATACCTCGGTATCTATGATTCAACTGCCTACGTTGCCTTCATTAGATATGAAATTAAAACGGTCATACACAATTATAACAATTAAAAATCGTAATATTTCGTTGAAATTTTCTTAGATTACGCCTCGTTGCAGTTTCGAATTTCGCGTTCTCGATCTCGTTCTCGTCTCGTTCATGTTGCTCTGATGAACGTGAGAATAATGTCGATTGGCGCCGTGTATTTTCGTTCTCACGGTTTGTCCCGGAGCGTGACAGCCTTTGGGAATGACTTGTCCAGAGAGTCGGCGAACGCGTTCCTTCCTTTATTGGCCCCGACATTCCTCGCGTTTGTCGCGGCGACACTGCAGCACGTGCCGCGCAGAAAAAAAAAGAAACCAACTTCAAAAGACCCCGGCATCTCGTTTCGATCCGCCGCCTCGTGATCCTTAATTTCAGTATACTTTCTCCATACGCATGCTACTCCGATAATCGTGAGAAGCTACCAGGTTTGGACGAATTTTATAAAGGCAAATGAAATAATTTGAACACCTTGCAATGCTTTCGACGACGTCGAAGTTCGACATCGTTGGTTGTCCGCGAGAGTAAAAGATGAACAGAAATTGGGCTTAAATGTGGATCACACAGTGGATCAGTAATTATAAAATCGGAATTAAAAATTTTTTATTTTTACAGGGTACAGTGTGCAAAATGATTCATTTGGTGATTTGAAACAGTTTGGTGGAACTGACTCATTCTTGTTATAAATATATATATGTAACAGAACATGGAAACATTAAAAGTTTCAGAGTGGTTTCATAATTGAAGATATTATTTTCTCCCTGAAAGAGATGTCCGCAATTTGATAATGATCCCTACTAATTATATAACTTTTTAATCCACAAAATATCGTGTCATTGGGGATTTTTAAAACCCCTAGAGTCGAATTAATTTTAATAAATATTTTCTAGAATTTTACAATTACAATTTTATGATACAAAAATTATTTCAAGCCTAAATTATTTCAAGGAGAGTATTTTACTGCGGAACTTAAAACCCTATTAAAGAATCTATTAGCTAAATCTAAAAATTAAAAAAAAATTGCTTCGTCATTAATTATTATGTGCTTTCCTCGCAAAATTTTCTTTCTCCATTTCTTTCGCCTCTCGACAAATCAACGATATGAATCTATGTCCTTGTCCCTTGCCAAATGAATTTTCTCGCCAAATGCTATATCCACTGCTGCGTTCCTCTCGACGACAGTCATCAAAACTCTCTCTCCCAGCCATTAAATTAATTTCGACAAACATTTCACGCGTGATCACCGTTGCCAGAAGAAGGCTCTTTTTCACTCATGTTCCTCTATCACGCGCGGGAAGAACGCACGGACCACGGAATCGTGGTTCTCACGGCTCGTGGGAATCGAGCACGCAGAACAGGACGCGGCTTGCATCTTCCAGCAACGATCTTTTTTCCAAAGGAACCCCGCTGGAATATTCATCGACGGATTCCTGGTCTGCCGCGCGACACACGCTCGTTTTATGGACCCTATACTCGCGATACACGAGAAATAACGAGCGCGTTTTTCTTCTGGCATTCTTCACGAGGCGTCGTATTTCACCGGGGCGCACAAGTTGTCCCGTGGTTCACGGTCAACTCGAGAGGAAACTCGGGGTCAGAAAGGCTCACGTCGTGAAAAGCGGCTGAATTTCGGGCAAGAATTTCTGGCAGGCAACTGCTCTTCGGAGGAATTTATAAAGAAAGGGAAAAAAAAAAGAAAGAAAGAAAGAAGAAGAAGAAAAAAGCGACGAAGCCAGATGTCCTGGCGAAGATTACTAGCGAGGAGGATTTCTGCCTGAAGAGCCTTCGAGGATAACCTCGAAGATAAGGTGATACGAGTGTACGCTGAGCGTGAGAAGCGAGGTTCGAAGGGCAGCTTTGTTTCTCAGGGGTAACAAGCTCTCAGAAGACTCGAGGAGATGTTCTGGGACTCTAGGAAACGCGGAGGGATCCGGACCATCTTGCAAAATAATTTTGCAATTGATGGTTACGTTACAAATATTTACGGATGTGTATATTTTTATATCTATATTGCAAGCGATGGAATAAAACAGGGGCAATTGAATGTCGTTTTTGTCATTTTTAGTTTGTGACCCTAGAATGTTTTAAAGATAGACTAGATATTAATGATATTAACATTTGATGTAACATTTGGGTCATACATGACTATGACGAGATTAAATGATAGACTAAAAAATATCAGAGGGTGTTTTAAAATTGAATAATTTAATCTAGACTGTATATGATATCAATCGAGGGTTAAGTTGGATATAACAGTTTTCTAAAAGAAATTGACAAGATGTTCATCGGGTTGAATAATACCAGTTACGTTATATAATTTCCATTCGATCTCTGTATCATTCTTCACTTTGTACGATTTTCAAATCGATATTTATTGTAGTATCCTATTGAAGCATTCCTTCTTTGATGAACAGTTAATTGACCTTTTATTGTGTTACTATTGCATTTGTTCGATTGATATATCACGCTTTTGCGACCTAACAGCCTTCGACGAGATTTATGTGCGTCGATCGCGCATTGCGATTCTTTTTTGAATTACTATCGAGAAGAAACAATCAACGCATCCGTATTTATGCATTTCTCGTATTTGTAAATAATTTTTATTGCATAGGAGAGAACACCGGCGAACTACGATTTTCTTGTGTTTCATCAGCGCTTCATTCTTCGCACGAGTGAAAATTAAATTATTATTTATACATACTATAAAATTATTGGAGTGTTCATGCATCAGCTATGAAACCTTGACGAGTTTCGTCTCATTCATTTCATCCTTCAATCAATCATTTTGTCTATCGAACGTTGAACGAATGAAAAATTTCGATTATCGTATTTACCTTACACATAATTTATTTTTATTGCTTTATATTTAATACTTTTATTTGTATTTAATTCTTAACTAGCATAGCTATAAAATCAAATACTATTGAACTTTAACAATGTAATTTAAATGAACATGGTCACCTATAATTAATTATAATGACAAATAATGATAACCTTGTCGTAAGATTATTTGTTTCATTTTCTCCTTTTCACATCTTTCGTTTTCTTTTCTAGCGTAGAAGCTAAGTATTTCTTCATTTTCTAAGATAATAACGAAAAATCCGTCATTTCGAGAAGTAAACACTTTCGAGCACAGTCCACGCGTTATCCTGGCAGATTCCTCGAAATACCTAGTATTTCCCCGTGATTCTACCATTCTACCCGAGATTCGAATCACATTCTACCTCCCTTCCTCGTCATCTTTCCAATTCATCCTCGTCGCCCTTTCCTTCAGTACCTCCTCCGCGAAGAAGCCTTCCTCGTATCGACTGATTCCCTAGTAATCCTGAGAAGAAGCAATCTCTCTCTGGAGCCGCTTTCTCACGGGGCTCGTCCTGGAATTCCCACGAGCCGCCCCGTGAACGCACACACCACGGGAATTTGCCTCTTCTTTCCGAGAACGCCGAGAGAAGGAAACGAGAAAGAAAGGTAACGCGTATATAGAGAAGAATCTTCCTCGGATAAAGAGAAACAGCCGCGGTGTATACACAGAGCCCTTTAGCTCTTCTTTCGGCTTTTCCATCGACGCGTACGCGTATCTAGCTGTAGAGATGGGATCGAGTACCTCACAAGCAGGTTCCAGGTCCTTCAGTCCTTGAATTCGAGCCTTTTCTTAGGTTGAATTCCATCTAACCCTAACTATCTAATTTGATTACAACATCACGGGTCACTTGTCATTTTCTCGATTTTCTCGATTTTCTCGAATTTTGTTAAACGCGCTGCAACTTAACTTGAGAATTAACGATGAAGACGACACGGAAGAGCAATGATAATGACAATGTATAGATGTTTTATTTTTCGGGAGCGCGACATTCGAAAATTGCGCGGAGAAACAGGAAACATGCTTTCCTATATTGGACTATGAACACGTCTGACGTGGATATTGATTTCCAAGATTCGAGCAATGGTTGTGAATGTTTCGAATCTTACATGCTGACTATTATGACTGTAGGAATAACTTCACGTAATTAATTAACAATCTCTTTTAATCTTAAAACACTTTAATTTTTAAATGATTTTCAACTGTCATCGTAAGAAGTAAGAAACGTGAACGATATCACTAATTATAATCAAACAGCATATTCGACAATGTTAAATCTTGTATATATTCAATTATGGGAAATCTATCCTCTAGAACATGCAGTAACTGGTGATTACTGATGATTTAAGAACGACGATTTCAATTTGGGGCCTCTTGGAAATTCCATTGCTGGTCAAAGTTTCATCACGTATCCAAAAAGAATATTATCGATGATACATTTATATATTTTAAGAATATTATCTCTAAACTCCAGAAAGAATTCATTTTTACGTCCAACATTTATACATATTTATAGGTACTCATATATAAAATAATTGCACTGCAAGTATATATATTCATTGAAATTATTACTTTCCAAGTAACATTCAGATCCCATGAAATGAAACTTAACTTGGATAAAATATGTACACTGAACTTGAAATTTATACATCGTACACATTGAAACTGCAAACTTGAGACTTGAAATGAATTCATTAGAGATATACCCATCGAAGCATCCTCAATTTCGAGTAGCGTTCGGAATTTAGATGTGAAACTTGGCTCATATGTTGGATCTTGATCCCATCCCTATCTGACGATCGTAAACGAGAAATTATAACATCCCTGGCACGTGGGTTTCATCGACGCTGTCTCGCTATGTAACGGCTAAAGTCCATTGGAAATTATCGACGACCAGCCTGCCAGCCAGACGCAAAATTCCACGAGTTCAAAGGTTCGCGACACTTGTTCGCCGCGAGGGGAAAGATAGGCGGGAAGGACCAAAGGTTCGAACCCTCCCACGACCCCTGGGGGCCTTCGACTTCGACCGAGCGACTGGTTCCACCTCGAGGAATCGACCGTGAGAAACATCCTTGCCCACGGTCAAATTCAACCACTACGGTATTAGGGCCTTAGGCAATGCTAAGAAGCGAAACTCGAATCGCCGGGAACAAAATGGTGGCCACGGAGGCTCTAGGGCACGTCATTATCGCGGTTTTCCGAGGGAAATTGAAAATCGAGAATTCGCTTTTTTTTTTTTTAAATGGCTTGTAATTCGAGTACATTACACTGGTAACAGGGTATCTGTAAGAATACTTGTTGCTGGATCGTGGATTTTTATCCAGATTTATATTTTCGAAAAAAAATAATAATAAAAAAAGGATAGGATTTCCGTAGAAAATTATTTTATATAATTAATAATAAGAAGTACTATACTTTGGACAATTTATATATTTTCTTTTGTTACGTATCATATGCACTTTAAAGTAGTTTTCAGTTTATTGTAGAAATTAAATTATTTTCATGAAACCAGAATTTTATATCCGTTATTGAATAGAACCGATTCGATGCACAAAGGCGTTGGAATTAGGTAATTTTATTAACAAAATTAAATAAGATTCTTTCACATTTTTAACCATTGTATTTTTGTTTTCAAACTATATCTTCTTCAAAAGAGTAATATATAACAATAAGATGAAAAGATTTTTTTTTATTGAGGTTATTAACGCGTGAAATTCGAGCTTAAAGCGTGACGATCCTATTAGGAGTATATGTTCTTAATAGTACGCTCAAAATCAACCCCGACCAGCTTGACCTTGCGAGTACCGTGAAATTTTCGACCGAGGCGTGACCTAAGAATTAGGATGTCAGAAGTTTGGTAGAACGGTTTTGAGATGCCCTCAAATCCGCCACGTGTTCGGCCATTTTATTTTTACAGCGATCTAATAAATACATATTTATACGATAAATATATCACGATACACATTTCGTTGTGACTAATATGAAATATACAATAAAAATGTATATATTGCTACATTACGAATGTTATTAGCAATTTTAGTACTTCGAATAATTTACAGAGACGATAAATAATTTATCATACTGCTCTTTCTGTAGTGTGATTTATCGTACGAATGTCTTTGAACGATTGTATCATCGCAAATTTTGTTCAAATCAATACAAACCTCAGCAATATATATCTATCTACTACTATATTATATATTGTTAAAAAAGTGGCAACATCTAGAGATTAGGATTGCACAAATCTGAAGACCAATATGTTCCTTGGTTCTGTTAAAATTTAGCCGGAAAATAACAAAAATAATTTACACTAATTGTTAACCATACTTAATTTTTGTTAAATTCATTCTTTTTCTGAATGGTTGATCAAAAAATTGTGCGATTTTGTTGGTCGAGATGCTGCAATTCTTTTGCCAAGCAGCGTACATTGCTGTATTACTATATTAAAACCTCGAAACCGAATTTGACTGCTCTAGATACTCGACATTCTTTACTAAACTAATTGCCAAATGAACAACCGTGTGAACGTAATTATTTGCAACAAGCGGTTATTCTCCACGACCTACATTCCGGCGATACATTGAAATTCACCAACGCACCGCCCTCATCCACTGTTTTATTATTTCTGTCGGGGATAAAATGACACCGGACCGCTTCATGACATATTCATGAACCTTGGAGCACAGCCATTCTCGAAGAACGACTATTATTCCGGTCCTATTAGAATGCATAGAAAGTTGCCGCAGGGAACGTAAGGCGCCACCCCGAGGGGAACGACTGAATAGAGTTCCCTAATTAGTGGCCAGGCTAGTATACGACTCGAGGAAGGTTTTTCAAATGTCGGGCGTGACCGACAAATGGTCCTCTAATGTTCAACCTGTTCAACCGCTCTGTTGAGTACCCAATGTCTTACCAATCACCGCAACAAGGAAAATCGATCGCTCGATCCCACCGTGAAATTATACGCCGATTTTCACATCGTTTGCTGAGTTAAGCTTGAAAAGTTAAAAGTTAAGCAGCAACGTGAACAATGGATGTTCTATGGGGTACGTTAGAAATGGTTTGAAGAGAGAACAGCACGTCCAGGCATTGAAATTTCTGTTTAGTTCGACTGATCTACTTAGGTAGCCAGGGAACAGGAAGCAGGAAGAGGTGGAATGGACGAATTGTCCTGGTAAATAGGACACTCGTGCTTATTTCCTTCCCCTAAAATGAAATATAACACGTAACATCTTTATCTTGAAAATCTAAGCGATTGATAGCGAATAAAAGTTGGAGTTGTAATTAAGTCTTTTACGCGAAAGTGAAGCGGATAAATGGAACTGCGCATCCTTCCTTACAAAGAGATAATGTTACATTTTTATTTTGAAAATAAGAATGATTCATAGTGAATAAAAATTGGATTTTTAAAAAAAAATCTTACTAAGAAATGTTTTTGTCTTGAATGATTGACAACGATTAAAAATTGGATTTGTAATTGAGCCTCATAATGAGATATTCGTGCGGTTCGAATTTAAAAATACGTATGGAAAATAATTTTAGAATAATTTTTTATATCATATTTTGTAGTGTTCTATCGCTTTTGTATTTAATTTATGTCCCGCTAGTGAAAATATGCTTTGTCCGAGCTGAACGTTAGGTGTCTACGTGCTATTTAAGATATTTCAGGAGCAGAGGAACATCGAGAATAGGGGGTGGCTTGCACAGGGGTTGCGTAGTAAGGGTGCAGAAGTAAAAAATCTGTTGAATAGGGTTGAGGTAGGGACAATACGGAAAAAGACCTTCTACGTGACCTTTTTCATCAGAGTTGCATCTAAAGAAGGAGGATTGCGAGGGATTCGCTCGTTGGACAAAATTATTTCTTAGAAACGTCTACGTACATATGTACTGACATATTTTTTTCACTGCACATCTACATGCATATGTATTGACATGTTTCTTCAAGTGTATTATTTTGTAATTTATATTATTAAATCTTAAAGTTTCTTTTTTAACAGATTTTTAACGTGTATAGATTGAAAACATAATCGACTAGATTTTGTTAAGGGACATTGAGGAAAAAAATATTTGAAATTTGTCACTGAGTTTATCACTTCAAGCTTCTTTAATTTGGAATTTAAAAACTCACGTATATATAATTATATTGGGTTATATTATACATTCGTTTCTTTTGTCAATTATAATTTTGTAAAATTCTAGAATAGACTACTATTTCATATATTCAACAATTCGATATATTCAATTTGGTATATTAATTTCGGTATTCATTAATTTTCATATATTTTAAAACGTTAGGAATTTTTGATTTAAAATACTAATCCCATCGCTGTGTAATCCTCGTCGCAAACATGAGAAACTGACATTATGAAATCTATTGAAAATCTATTAGAAATTTCTAACGAAGGAACTAAAAGTAGAAACGAGTTCGAACTGAATATAAGTCGTGTGATTCTTAACGCGTTATTATCCCAACATCGTATCTCGCCAGGCAATTGTAAAAACGAACGAACGTATACGTATGCCAAACAAATGGTATCTGGATGCATTGAGGACACGCGTGTGTGACACGCATGAGAGAGAATATGTGACTCGGGGACACGCAGCCCTCCACATATGAAGCAGAGCAGCAGGAAGCTCGAAGAGGAAGTCTTTCGATACGACGTCGCGTCGTCGGGATGTGTGGAAAAGGGGTGACAGGACGGGGTTTCGAGTGGAGGATGATGCCATAGCTCGAGGCTTCTACATCGGCATGGGAAAAGGGTCGAGATTTCTAAGCTGTCTCGAATTTCTAGGGAACAAGGCATCAGGATCACAAGGAAGGATTCTTCCTTCGCTTCAATTGTCGGGATATTTGGTTTTCTCGGTCGATATTGATTTTCTGAGTGTACGTATGTAGGTATATACATATAATACAGTGCAAAGATTGTAGTGTATCCGCTAAAAAGAAATCTTTTCTTCGTTAATCATTTATCTAGATAAAGAAGTATTTTAATCTTGAATTAAATAAAATGTAGGCATAATTTGTTTATTCAGTTTTATTCGTATAGAATACTGCGGTTTATTACAATTGTCCAAATATTATAGACTATTAGAATCATTTTTCTTGAATTTAGCAATCACTTTCTGTTGATGATAAAGCTCATGCTTTATGGTAAAATTTAGATTGACAAGTGATTTAGAGTTGCGAGATCTTTTTAAAATTTCAATATCTAAGACCAAATGTTATTTTAGAAGTAGGACAGGAAGATGTTATTTTAAATCTTAGAATACTCCTTGCCAAGTGCATATAAGTTCATATGGTAAAAACTTAGAGAACAATGGATATAGTGTATAATACTAGACTACCTAAACAATTTATTTTTATGTTAGAAATATCTACTTACACAAAATATTCACTGTTTTATCATATTAGATGCATCATTTATACAATGATGATTTCAATTTTTTGTAACTCGTTCAATTTTTTTTAAGAAACCAACATAAATTAAAAAAAAAACGAAATTTCAGCTTCGCAATTAATCTTCGACATGTTTCTAGGTTAGGTTTATTATTAAATACTTCTACCGTCGTTCATTTATTATATATACTTATCACATGTGACTTTATTCTAATTACCCTGATTGATTAGAAAAATATGAAAGAAGTTTGTCCTAAAGGGTTAAAGATGATCTAGAAAGGTATTAGGGGAACAAGGACATTAGGAGTTGCTCGAGATTGATTCATCAGATCAGCGGTAAAAATCGTCTTGGAAGGGACGAAATTGAAACACAGTGCTGTATTTTGTCTGGTATTGTTGAGTCAAAGGGTTAATGCGACAAAGGCTCGAGTTCTCGATGATTAGGATGTCAGGAACAGAAAGAAACTGTCTGTACAGAAAGTCCTTGATAGGAGCCCTTTTATGGTTGCAAACACTCAGGACAAGCTATTATGATCTCTTAGCAAATTAATATTTATAATATTGTTTTATTTACAGCCTTTAGATTCCAGTGCCTTGTATTGTTTACCCGTGTAATTTTTATTATTGTTAATAAAATTTATCTCCAGGTTTCATTGTTACAAATTTATTTCCATTTATTTCCAATTTTCTTTTAAATACATTATGCAAATATTTATAAAATAATTTTGCAACATTTGTTCTATTATATTTCTTAATAAAGTGATTTTCAGAATAATTCTTATTCGTTAATTTTTATTTCCACGTCACGTGAACATAAATATTAATTCTTTTCGTTATAATTTATAAAAGGATTTTATAAATTGTTAAAAGAAATTTCACATTTTCAACTACTTTGTATCACCAAACATTAAATTTAAAATAAATGTTTACTCGACGACTTAAAATAATAATTATTTCAGCAGCAATTAAGATAACAATTGATTTTTTTTAAAATCAGTTGTAACAAAAGTTACGTCATCGTAAAAATCATAATTTAAACAATTAAACAATTTTTTACATTTACGAGAAAAAAGGCTACGCCCAAAATATCAAATATTTTAAATAAAATAAAGACTATCCAAGGCCTCAGGGATCATACTGAAGCCTTTTCGTGAACATACCGTAGGTACACGCGTTAATGAATTGTTCGCTTTGGAGCAAGTCAGGATACGAACAAAAGCTATGTGGCTTCCTTTACCAGGGCACCATGAACATGAAGGAACGTTTCATGGTCACCATGAATATTTTTCTACACCTCACTGTCACTTTAGATCTCCTTTGTAGTGGCTTCCAGAGAAGACTACCATTTTATGAAGTGACAATCGCACTCGAATAATTAGGAATTCCAAGCGATGGTGTTAATTAGCTCAAATCGAAAGGGTTAAGGGTCCACGTCGAAGGTCGTACCACTTAAGGGCTAGGAGAACATGAAGTAACAGGAGCAGCGAGCCTGTTTTTCGATGGTGCCCAAACTCTTTCACCACGCCCAAGGAACACGGTCGAGGCTTAATATGGCGTCGTGACTCCATTTTAAAAGTGGAAAGTAATTCAAGCTTTTAGAATTAACAGAAATAACGATGTCGAGATAGGAAAGTGTTCTTATAAAAATTGTTGAATATACACGTGTATTAAATTTAAGTTTTCGAGAAGTTTAATTAACAATGCTTCGTTTATAATTTACTTTCTTATTTTCTTCAATATATTTATTTCTTTACCGATTTTTCTATTTATTCCATTCTATTTTCTATCTACTTCTTTATCTATTTCTATAGCTATTTCTCTTAACATATCGTTATATTTATTTCTTCCTTCATATTTATTTTTCATTATACTTCCTTTACATTGAACTAATTTTACACTTATCAAAGACATGACTCGTATCAAAATTGGTCGATAAATTTTAAATTTAAGAAAGATGCAAATGCTGCGGATTAAAAAATGATTGTGCTAATATTTTTTCTTATTTAATTATTTGTACAAAAACTATATGTAGAGAAGAGATTCTTCACAACGAGCTTAAATTTTTTGTGAGATACTGTCGGAATATTAAATTTGATTTTCTTTCACTCTGTGCATTTTTCTCTGAGATAAATTAAGTGTAAATTTACGTCATTGTGTGCTTCAAACTTTCTCTTAAGTATTAGTTACGAAGACCAATTTATAAAGTATGATTAAAATTCATCGATCTATCTAACCTTTCTAATAAATCGAAATATATATATATATATATATATATATATATATATAAATAGATATATATATATAAATAGATATATGTAAATAGATGATAATTAATAGATAAATAGTCTATAGTTAATTTCCAAATCTCGTATCGTAATATTAAATGATTTGTAGGAAAGAATTAGTAGGTAATAAGAAAGAAAATTGAATGCAGAATAGGCAGAACTTCGTAATGGCGATTGCAATTTGCATTCATCGAGAATTTAAATTGATACGAATCGGCGGAGCTACGCATAATTTGATAAATTTAGCTACCAGGCTAATATAATTCGTGTGGAGCATGCTCCGCCCTGCTGCCTTTTATGCAAGCAAATTTATTCTAATTAAATCAAATTAGATGCACCCCTCTCCACTCTTCTGCATCTCTTTCTTTGCTGCCTCTATTTTTCCCATTCGTTTCGTTTCACTTTCTCTGCGGCTTGAAAACATACTGACTATCTTACTATTTTTACAGTGAATTTTTATAAAATTATTTTCAACCTGCGTTGGAAAAATGAAAATTGAAGAACGAACGAAATATCGTATTTCAAATTAAGATTAATTCAGTTAATAGTATATTCTAGTTATTTTTAAGTATAAATTCTTTATTATAAATATACTTATTTGTCTGAGCAAATCTTTTACTGTTTTCCTGTTATCCGATAAAGGAATATGTCTTGAAGAATAATCATGAATTTATAGTACATAGATTCTTTATAAATTTTAGTTCAATATTCTTTCAATATTCTCATCTCTCTTCAGTATTTATTTATATAGAAAGATTAAATTTATTACTTATATTATAATAAGTAAAATCTATAGTTATATTATACTACCTAATTAGAATGAAAAATGCAGCTAATGACTCTACTACTGACTCCTAAATAATGTATACCTATAATTCTATGTTTATTCCACTCCATTTTGATTATTAATAGATACAGTAATATTAAACAACAATATGAAAAAATTTTATAATTAAAAAATAATATAATTAAAAATAATATAATTAAAAAATAATATAATTGATTAGTTAAAGAGATTAATGTGATAATATGAATTTAAAGAAACTGTAGGTATGATACGAAAATTTATTATTAAACTTAAGGACATAAATTTTACGATCAACTTTATCAAGTTTGTTGATTTATATTTAATGTATTCCCTGGTTGTGGCAGTCATAAAAATGAAAGAGTCGAATGCCATTAGGAAAGTAAGCGCTAACCATAACTTTCATCGTATGACACGCCATACCAGACACGCGCAATCTAGGAGACTTTAATGCCGGTGCGAAACGTCGTTTTATACTTAACACGTGCCACTATCCCGCGGGAAAATAAAATTTCATGAATTTACATTCGCGAACCAGCCTTAGAAAACCAAATGAAACGCTATCTTATGGTCTCGCTTATTTTTCCACGAAAATTCAAGAGAAGGAAAGAACATAAAATTCAAAAAATTTGCACTGGTATCTTTTATTCCTTCGATGAAGTAAAATATTTATTATATAATTTATTTATTTAGAATAATTATTCATTTCATTCAAAGAAAGATAGATTTGTTCAAAGGAAGAATAATATTAAAGAAAATTCATCAATTTTCTATTACTGAAATTTAGTAACGCAACAAGATCTTTATTTTATTTAATATAATTATTCAAAAAAAGCTGTATCTACATATAATTTTACAAATTAATTTCCTTCGAAAATTTTTAATAATATCAAACGATCTGTTCGAAGTTTTACCATTAAAAATTTAATAATACAATTAATTTGCATTCAAAACTTCTCAAGTAATCTAACAAAATCAAGTGATACTGAAAGATTTTATCATTTTGATATTAAGTAAATATTTCTCCATTTTAATTTTATATCTTTATATCCCATAGTTAGTAGCACTAACGTTTCCCATGATGGAGGAACACCATAGACGTTGCCATGACTGCCAGGATATTATGAATTCGAAGGAAGCATCTCTATAGGTACCCATAGGAAACCCTACGTTACCAAAGAGATTGTACATTTCCTTAGATCATTATCGATCCCGTTTCTAAATCCTTCAATCCAAATCTCCGCGCTTATTCTAAACTATGTATCTAATGAAGTAGATTAACATCTCTCAAGGTATTAGGACATTAGAACACGAAGTTAGATGTAAAAGAAATTTTTTCATCCTCTGTTCAAACAGCCATCGTCCGTTTCCATTTTTAGGGATATTCGATCAGGGAGCTATGAATCTACGAAACGAAAGATCATAGAAAAAGTGATTACAGAACAAATCCAGGACATTACCGGGGCGACATTGTACTTTTTTCAAAGCAGTTTCTAACAGGAAATCATCATGGGGCAACGAAACGCTAAAACTTTCGTGAAAAGCGGCATTTTTGGTGGAGACTTGGTGTTCGTTTTTCTTCTAAGAATTTTTTTAATAGGACAACATGAGACTATCGAAGGAGCGAGGGTGGTTTTTCCTAGGAAAATCTTTCCTATGGGTAAGTTACAATATATTTTCCTTTCGGATGCCGTTCGAACGTAGCTCTGAATTGTTTGCCTTTCGAACAGGATATCAGAAGTGCGCGGAAGTTGCACCGGCCGCGCGTGGAAATATGGAAAATCGTGGAAAATTGGCAGACGGAAAGTCACCGATCGGGAAAGCATAAACGGCGGAAAACGTAGACGATTTTCCATCGGTCGGTGCGTAGAATTCGCTGTTTCTTCGAACGAACGAAGTTCTGAACTTCGCGTTCCTAAACGGGGAAAAAAATCGATGACCCCATTGAATTAGAAATATGTGTAATGGAAATCTGATTACGCGACGAGTCGACAATCCTAACAAATTCGTTGAAACGATCGTGTATTTGTTGACACGTTATTTACTTCGTAATCAGGATAACATAGGCATAGAGCGGCTGCGAAAATCTAGGAAGGTAAAAGGACATTTTGAGGAATCTATCGATTCTGTTGTTCCCAAGAACAGGGTAGTATGAGGAGTGGAAATTTTACAATGTTGTGGGAGTTAGGGCAACGTGTTTTCTGGAAAACTCGCTATATGAACTTGAACCTTTGTTTAGGCTATAACGGTGATGGATGAAAAGAAATATAAGAGATAAACGATAAGAAAATATGAAATAAACGGATGAATAAATGTAAAGTACAATAATGTAGTAAAGAAAATATAATATTTAGTAACTTATTAACACTCATAATAAACTTTATTCAACACTTTGGTAGATTTTTCTTTCGTTCATCACTCTAAAATGAGTATGTTAGAAAA
Organism: Tetragonula carbonaria; assembly: GCA_032399595.1. NCBI lineage: Eukaryota > Metazoa > Arthropoda > Insecta > Hymenoptera > Apidae > Tetragonula > Tetragonula carbonaria. Next base: position 10,947,513 of record JAUCRC010000004.1, read on the forward strand.
ATGATTTTTTACTTCCACTAAAAAAAATTTCGTTCATGTTTTAACATATTGCACAAATTCATGATATTGCTCTCATTATTTAGATTAAGCAATAATTTTGCTTTTGACTATGATCTGTGAAACGAATTGTTACTAATGCATAAATGCATAAATGTATTTCAATATACGATTAGATGTTCAAGACACATTTATGTTTGTTCTAATAGTACACGTGCTTCGTTACATTTGAAAATCGGAAAATCAACGATACTGTATTTTGTTAAATCACCATTTACTTACAAAAAAATACGCAATATATTTCTCTGAGATCTCCAAACTCAAGCTTCTCTAATTTAATCCCTGAGCAGTAAACTTTCAATTTACTTTTTCATTTCGATGATATCTTTCCTCTTACGTTCACCTTCTTCGAGTAAATAAAAATTTTCTTTAATACACTATTCAGCGAACTTCTAATTATTCGAGGGAGGATAATTATCTCGAAGCGAAAATCCATGAGTAACTGCGTAACGAATGGTATTTTGGAACGAGTTGGAATTTAGATGGAACATCCTGAAAGAACTTAATTGCCTCGAAGAGTTTACGACCAAGCAAAAGAAATCGACGTGGAGAAAAGTTACCGTGAAATTAAGTGAGAAGTGACCGTTTAATGAGCGCGCCAATTATCTCCGGCTCGGCTATTGGGACCACAGTAAAACGATGGAGGTGGACTTTCCTTGATGAGTCCTCCGCTTCATCGTCCGTCTGTTAGATGATGAATCCAAGTTCTTACGTACTCATTAGTAACGAGACTAGAGAAATATAAGTGTAACGAAGTATATATTACAATATAACGTATTAATTCGTTAATAGTCAACGGAGTTCATGTAACGTTTAATTTGCAATTTCTTTCGACTAATTTCAACGATCAAATTCCCTTTCTTTTGATTCTCAGCTGATATCAAATATTGGAACATTAGGGATCGTCACAAATTTAATTTTGGATCATTTAATTTAATCTCGATTATATTACTTAACCTCTATCAGGGAAAATGTAAAATATAAAATAAAATTAAATATTCTGAGTTCTAGTACTCGTAGCATAAATTACTATAGCTGTTCAATAGTATTACTTAAGACTATAAACGAGATTTGTTTGATATTTTTCTCCTTGTTATTTCTACCATCTGGATTTTAAAATTCTACGAAATTCAAACAATCACATGTATTCACGTATCTATACGTTGCAATAAATTATCATTTGGTCCCTGCTGGAATAATAAACATGTATCTCATTTACAATTAAGTTAATACGTATGTAAAGACCTTTTGGAAACGTTTATAAAAGTGAAAGGACTATATCAAGGATTTATTAGATGGTTTTATTCGAATTTTCTTTCGTTTCTAAGCTATTTTAAACTTTCTTTGATAATACAAGATAAATTTTCAGTATACTAGCATACAGAAAACGGAAATTGTACGAAGTATCAATTTACAATTAAAATATTTTTGTCAGAGGGACAGATATTAAGTTTACAATATGGAAGTCTATGTTGTAGCATTTTATGAATTTTCGTCATAGCGATTGACGCATCGTAAACTCTCGTCAGCCTCATCCGAATTTTCAGGTCATTGGTACTCGGGACTCTTAGGTAATCGGTAAAGGCTCTCTCTCCCTCAAGGTCTGCCGATTGCAAAAGGAATAGAGTTCAAATAGTTAGGAAAAGGACAGTGACATTATATCATTAGACGACATAAAAGAAAACGATCACCAGAGAGATTTTTGTAAATGATTATGAGCGTGCGAGCGTGAGGAAGACTGTAACTTCGAATAAACATGAACATTACACTCTACAGTTATCATACACATATTAATTATAAATATATTTCTCAATATACAATATAAAAGAATTTATATACACGTGATCTTGCATAACAAAAGAAAGAAAGTAATATACAACATAAACTTTCGATCGAATTGTATATACAAAATTCTCGTTAGAAGCATTGCAAAAGAAAATCTAATAAGGAAATAGAAGAAGAAATACTACTAAGTAACCAATAAGTAACAGCATAGCAGAAGACCCAAAGTAGTAAAGAAAATTAGACAATACTTAAAATGGCTCCGAGAAGAGTGAAAGCAAATTATCGTTACTTGTTAAGTAGACTATATCTAAAGTCAGGATTACAGAAAATTTAAGGAGTTTCTTCGTTTTACCGAAAATCACCGAAAATCATTAATCGTCTCTCATCGTTCTCTGACTCACGTGAGAAAATATGTTTTGGCTATTAGTCTCCATAATCTAATCTATTGTTCTCTATAATTCGATCCATTGTTTTTCATAAAATAATCTATTATTAGTGCCACACTAGCAGACAGAAATGTTAGGAGAACACAAATTTTAGGAAGTTACTAGTTTCACATTGGTCGGCCCACAGCATGGGTTCGAAGAGACAATCACATTAAATTAACATATTCTCATTACTCGTGTTCGTAACGTCAGGATTGCAGAAAATTTAAGAAGTTTCTTCGTTTTACCGAAACTCACCAAAAATCATTAATCGTCTCTTATCGTTCTCTAACTCGCGAGAAAGTAAGTTTATTATTTTTCCATAATCTAATTTATTATTCCTCCAGAAGAGTAAAATATTAGATGCAGTTTTTGTTGTATCTGCTAATATTCATTTAAAGCGTGAGAAAGAAAAGTCATTCGACAATGAGAAAAATTGCTTCGTTAGTGTGAAGAAACGGAGTAGGCTGTTAGGAAATGTTAGCAAGTTAACGTGGGCTCAGTCTCACGAAGAACCGTTGAAGTTCAGTGACAATGATTTATGTGGGCAAGGTTTAAAAACCCAAGAGCCCAATTAAGATGCCCTCGGGTGCTAGGAAAGCAGAAAAGTTCTGCAGGTATGTTTCCGAAGGAACTTTTGGGGGAACCATGTTAGGCGTGTCTGTTTGAATGGCCGCTGGCTGCATTGAAAATCGAATAAGTTAGAAATAATATAATAGTATGTACAATTCAATGAGACATTATAATTCTCTTTGCGATGTGTTGTATTGGTACAAACCATCTTCAATTTTTCAAACAAGTTTAATAAATCACCGACAAATTACTCGAACTAATTTTCAACTATTTTCAACTATTGCTAATAATCATGTCTAATCAATTTCCCACGATAAATATGTTTCGTCTGTTATAGATACGAAAACTCACTGGGAACTTCTAGGATCGTTCATCCTATCGTTATAAGTTTCTCACGGTTCCAGAACCGTGAGTGGTACGAAGGAAGCTTATAAAAGGGACCCAAAGACTCCAGTCCCATTCAGTTGCTCGTTGGCAACCGTGTCGAATCGTATATTTTAACATTGCAAGAAGAAAGTAAATGTGTGACGTTAATTTCGTTTAACAAGCATAATTGTTTTCGAACGCGTTAAGTTTTAGTTGGTGATGCAGCGACGTGCAGCAGTATTTTAAAATTTAAGCACCCGTAAAATATTCGAGTGATTATATAAATGAGAAGATAATGATAAATTTATGTTGTAGAAGATAATAAAAAATTTATATTACAGAAAATTCGTGAACGTATGTTACTTCACTCGTGTTAAAAAGTTGCTTTATTTCTTAGCAAAACAGAGTGAACGCGTTAAATTTTAATTGGTGATGAAATATTTATTATATGAGCGATATGTTGTATATAGTATTTTTGAATTTAAGCACTCATAAAATATGCAAGCTAAGGCAGATTCTTTACAGAAAATGCGTGAATTTATTAAAAGATCCATGATTTTACTTGTGTGTCAGATTTATTTGTTAATAAAAAAGACAGAACGCGTTACTCCGAAAGTATGAAGTAATTATTATCAATTAATGATAAGCATGATTTGTCGCCTTATATGTTTTAAGATATTAAAAATTTTTTGCTTGTTAAAACAAAAGTGAGAATTCACTTGCGAACAACGAACAACTGTGACGATACAACGTACATCGATTCGTCATTCAATTCTGATTGTTATTTTGATAAAAAGTGATAACGAAACCGAAAGAAAGTGTGATCATTACTTACCGGATGGATGATTGGACTGTAGATTGTAATCGTCGACTTGTAACGTGCTGTTTGGCCCTGTTCTGGTAAATCTTACCACGTGATACTGGTTATCGTTCACTTTTACACCAACTTCACCGATCGGATGATCGTTCGTGCCCATATTGTAGACAGCGAACACGTTTCCTTCCACCTGGAATTAAACAACAATTTACAAATATTTCAAGTGTTTTTAAAACATTGTGTTAAGTTCTTATTTCGTTTCTTTAAAAAAAAAAAGAAAATAATCAATTTAATTTCAATCTCTTATTTTAAGCTCTTACTTCTAATACATTGCTTTAAACTCATTTTTTTTTTGTAAAATAATGTGGGAAGTGAATGAACATTTGTTTGTGATAATAATATATTAATTTCGAGAATCGTGGAGATAAATTTTCAGAAATTTTATTTTTCTATTTATTTCCACTTTTCTCCCTTTTTCTTTTTCTAGTTTTTCTATTTAATTCTACTTTTTCATGAAATTCATGAATAAATCAGTGGATATCTATTATGATTTCACGAATTCCATCTGACATGATTCAACATTCTATATGATACGATTTTAAGTTTTAGTTATGATAAAAATTCCTTAATGATATTAGTAAATTTGTTAAAGTTATTAACTACATTTTTAAATTAAAAGTATTAATTTTTGAAAAGTGACGTTTGTTACAAAGATTAGCAGCGTTTCAAAATTTTTATTGAAAGATTTTCAGTAATCTATTTTTTGTCATAAATTGCCAATTGCACTGATAATTTCAATAAACATTGAAATATTAAAGTATTTTAAGTTACTGTTATATTCTAAGTTATCCTTTTTGCTTTCTATAGTATTTTACAAGCTTTATATACTTCACAAAATCAAAATTTCTACTTTTTCTTGTATTTTCCTTTCGATTTAATTATTTCAGATACAAGATTTGATTCTGGCGTAAATGTTAGTCATTATATTTACAAAAATCACATAATATTACTTAACTGTGTAATGAATTGATTAAATATTCAATATTGTTATATTCACTTAGATTGGAATTGTCATGATTCAAATTATCATCTTTTAAATACATTTAACACTGTTTCCACGTACCGAGCATGTTTCATAAAATAATTAATTAAAAATATTTCCTTTCATATATTCCTTCAACAATGATTAAACCTATAATTTACTTATTGTCACTTATTCAAATCATATTACATTCAAAGATATCACCAATCCATTTTGTATTTTTTTTGTTATTAATAATTGTCATGAAATATTGTCGCATGTAAAATTCTACATAACAATCAAATTTTAACTATGTTCAAGTGTTAAGATATTATACTGTTAAAAATACGTGTAAATGATTTGGAATTTTATACGTAAAGTCACGCTATGTTAAAATATTGTAAATAGTGTTGAAATATTATACTATTAAAAATACATATAAAAGAATTTGGAATTTTACACGTAAAGTCACGCCATGTATTTTTACATTTATAATAAATAACATGTAATCTATATGATCTACATGTAAAATTATAAATTTTCTTCTTCTATAAGATACACGCAATAAAACAGTTCACATTATTGCGGCATTTAGTAGCCAATTAGTATTTATAACAAAATAACTAGCTTACGAAGTACGATTCGAATTATTACTAACAATTTCAATTTCAAGATAGTCGTTGCTCGAGGCAGATTCTATTCTGAGAAGGACGGCGTCATTCACGCTTGTTACGAAGCCCAAGGCCACTGTATCTCTCTTCATTTCCGGTCTCTGATTTGGCGGGAACGTATACGTGATAATTCCTCTTCCTGCTCCGAATTCGTAAGCTGCGGCTTCTGTAACAAAACAATTGCACGCGATAAGTCAAAGCAGCGCAAGATTAATAGAAGGTTAATTAAATTAAGTTAGGGCATGAAAACTTGTGTTAAATAGCAAAATATTTCGAGTAAAATGTTTCGTTGAAGAATTTTTTCAACAGGTAAAACAAGTTCCCACTAAAATTCTATTTCTTTAGTTGCACCCATGAAAATAGACATTTGCATAGAAATCTTCAGTAATCACGATATCGATACGAATTAATTTATTTAAAAATTACTGCGTGATAGCAAACCGAATTGAATGAAATAGATTAAAAAAAATGAATTAAACGAATGATTTAGCAAATTGGATTGAATAGAAATAATCGAATAAATTAGGTACGAAAGAGAATTGAGTAATATATTTTTTAACATTCATTCATTCGTTTTGTGATTAATGTTATCATTAAGTAGCTCTAGTAATTTTCTCTTAATGATATTGAGCAACATGTAGTAGAAAGATAAATAACTTTGAAAGAATAATATCTCTGTTTAAAAACCATGGCGTTTTTTTCAGCCAAAGGATCGTCCATTTATTCTGCTAATTGCAGCGATTTTTTCTGGTCAAATAAAATAAGTGAGGCTAAATGCGTTACTATTATTTTAATCGCTGCTCATTGCGACCTAGTGTAACGTACTGTAACGAGAAGCAATGATGCAAATACGGTAAAAAAATTGAGTTATTATAGATTTTTTAACTACCGTGTTTACATTCGCGTTTTTCTTATTTGCATATGAATATAAAAGCCATAGCAATTTGCACGTTCGTTGCGCTCGCAAGAAACGTTCGATATGTAGTGAAAATTGGTTGTATCCGTTTGACTGAAGAATTTAAGCATTTTTAATGCGCGTTAAATATTTTAGATATTTTTCTCTTAATAAATAAACTGTTAGATTGCAAATTTTTTAGACTTCATGGCATTTAATAAAAAATGAAATAGGTCAATCAATTTGTGTTCGATAACTTGGAATTTTAGATTAATAAATTAAGTTTTCTAAATAATAATAAAATAATAAAATAAATTTATTTAATTTAGGTATTCGTTCAAAATCCGATTGAAGACTTTGAAAAATGTTCAAGTCATTTTCAAAGATATATACTTTCAAGAAAAAAACAAGTACGTTAGGATTGTATTTTTATTGAATTTTAGAATACTATTTTGCACCAGGCACAGAGAAATAAAGTTTCTAAAGATTGCTTCGACAAATGAGTAACAGAATTACCAGGATTTCTGAAACATGTTATCTGTTTCTAGAATATAGAATATAGAATATTCGGGTCACGAAATATGTACATTTTTACAATAATAGTACCACTCAACGCGTGTGCTTTAGATTCAGGTAATTAGATACGGAGTACTTCATAAAACGGGGAAACTTTATTTCGTCTCGTCACGCAGCCTTGAATTACAAACATTTCATAGAAGAATTTTCTGAATTAAAATAATAGAAAATAGAAAAGGGAAGCTGTCTCTGATTTATGAAATCGCTAGGACAGTATACAATTGGATATTCTTCTAGATTGGATATTCAGTCTAGATTGGTATAAATTTAATATATTCTTTCAATAAGTTGGCTCAATCACAGATGCAGGTGTAAATATGCATTAAAAACATATATTCTGCGCAGGTACAATATCAAATCATTATTTTGAAAACATTTTTAATTAAAAAAAAAAAAGAAGAATTAAAATGACGAGAATTAAAGAGAAATTCCACAAATTGTAAAAACTAAAAACTTCGGTAATTAATTCCTCACGCTGTTTCAATTTCTCTTTTTTCGTCCTTTTGTATCATCAACGTTAATTCCTTTTCCCATCGACGAACTAAATTAAAAACTCGACAATTTTCCATAATTTTGCTACAATCCTCCTCAGAAATAACGAGTAACTATCTTCATTTTTACCTTCGTACGGGATTCTCTCTTTTTTTTTTTTTTTTTTTACCTTCGTTACACGTCGGTCCAGTGAAACTGGTCATGTCGCAGTCGCACGTGTAACTGTTCCATTGTTGCACGCACGTGCCGTGATTCGAGCAAAGATCGTGCGTGCACTTTTTGCCAGGATGCAGATTGGCGTACATGTCGCAGCCGGATTCCACCAGAGAGCTGGGAACCACCGCGTCGGAAATCAGGTTAGTGCTCTCGCCACTGAGATCCAACGACGCGAGACACCCCTCGAAACCGTGTCTGCTCAGTATTTGCTTTGGTAGCTGACCGTATTGCGATTTCTCCACACCACCTGAAATTACGCAAACCTCGCGTTAGTCGGATGGAATGTTACGGCTTAATTGGACGGTTAAATAAATCGATCGGTTGCTCGATAGTTTCTATTACACTGTTGAAAACTATTCAGAAACTCGTTCCTCTTTAAACGAGGCGTAGGCACAGTTAAAGATCCGCAAAAGTATCGCAGAAGATTTTTATGCGTTTATATTAATGCGTTTATAATTGCATATTGCATTCGACGCGATGAAAAAATTGTCGATGCAATAAACTGTTACAGAGTTCGTAATTAGAGGCAATCTGTTTTGAACAGCGAAGCTTCTATCTTCTTCAGTAACGTTTTTATAAGTATTATTGAAGAAATGAAACACCAGCTCGCTCTACGAAATAAAAATTATTATTAGACTGCTTGTTTTATTTTTTGTTTTGTTTTCAGATGATTTGATTGCGAATTTTAATGGAAATTCATAGTTTCACAAACATATCTAAGGAAATAGAGTTTAAGAAAACATTTCTTTTAAATATAATAAGTAGTCTTTTTTAAATATTCTACTTTGAATTCATAGATATCCAAAGTTCAAAGATAATCATTGTTGCTATATATCAATTTTTAATTAAATACGCGAACGTCTGCATTAAATCTTTCTTATACGTCGTCGTCATCATTCGTTTATTACGACAGTCTGTTAGTTAGCTTATAAAATTGTTGACTATATTAGTCAAATCTTATTTGTAGTGGAATATTATATTTACACGCCAAGACGTATCATCTTGCCACTTGAACTCGGCATTCAATTCTAGACAGTTCGTTTCCATTATTTCACGTCTGCCAGCCAGATTAATATTTTACACGTTTAGATACGATTTTCGTACAATTAGCGATCGTCTCCTTAAATTTCTCTCCTGGAATTTCTAATAATAAAAAAGTGAAATTTAACGATTTGTAATAAAAATTGACTAATTAACAATGGTATTACGGATTTGAGCAATAAAGTTCCAGAGTATTGAAAAAATTATAGAATAAAAATTAGGTTAAAAATAATCTGAAGTGATCTCTGAAAAAATTAAATTAATCCAAATATCTTTGAAAAAGTAACAATGAGGAATTGGTCGGTGCCATTTTTGGTCAGTATTTGCATCGTCGTTTTTTCAACTCATTGGCCAGTAACATTGTCAAGAACGATATCGAACGATGTTGTACCCGATAAGGGGAGAGTTGTGTCATTTAGCCAACCGCAACAAATCGAGTTCCGTTTGTTCAAGAGTCACACACCTAAGGACAAGAATTGGACGATCAGCGTGGAATATATAATCTCACTTAATAATAATAAAACAAAAGTTATTAAGTTTTTTCCCTATATTAAGCGTGATTTAATCTTTCTACCGTACCCTCCACGGCGCAAGTGCCTCCCAGATCAGAGAAGAAATTCGGAGAAAAAGTGCAAAAATATCTTGTGAGTTTTATGTTAACTTCTTTAACATTTCGAAATTGAAAGTATTGGAATACATAGTTGGTAAGAGTGTGTAAAATTCACAGAATGCCCGTGACGCGCAGAAATGTATGAAATATTCTGAATATTAAATATTATAATTTTTTATAGATGATTTGAATTTCTATTTAAGTTTCTTTTCTTTGGTTGCGTTCTGATATAAAATCGATTGATATAAAAAATTTTTCTACGTACAGAAAACTGTTATAGATTTTCTTTTTGTGTTATTTGCTGTTCTGTCTAATTTTACATTTTTAAACTTTCTATACAGTTATAAACATCCACAGTCTACTAATTGCTAATCACATTGAGTGTGCTTAATCTTATTACACTAATTTTTTCTCTTTTTAATTTCAGGGAAGCTCCATACAGAAATAGTAAAAATTTAACTGTAGAAATGAAATCTCGCGAAAATTACTGAAACGTCTATTAAGTTTTCTTCCTTTTTTTTCATCATATAAATCGGTTTCAAAATTAAAGCAAGCAAATTCTTTGCAAAATTGTTACAGCTTTACGAAACTGTTACAGCTTCGTAATTAGAGGCAATCTATTTTGAACAGCGAAGCTTCTATCTTCTTCAGTAACGTTTTTATAAGTATTATTGAAGAAATGAAACACCAGCTCGCTCTACGAAATAAAAATTATTATTAGACTGCGGATGTTTATGCAAACGGATATTTTTTACAGGAAAAGAATAAAAATGCGGGTTGGATAGAAAATTTATTGCGTCGTTTAAATATGCCAAGAATATTTCTTCTTCTAAAAAATATCTATTTTTTTATTTTACACACTTTGCATAATGCGTACGGTTTGCATACTAATGCTTGAAAGTTTTTCATGCAATATTCCCAAAATTTTACACAATAATTCACACCGTTTGAAAAAAAACAGGAAAAACCTAAAGCAGTATTTGTATTTTGCTAACATATTTTGCGCATTTTACGCGCGCAAGCATCCGCAGTCTAATAAGCATAACAAACACCTTATATTGGATATTTTATACGTTTTCACGTATTATAATTTACGTAATTCCGTGCAATTTTGTAGCTTTACATTTTTTATAAATCATCTGCAGCGTAATAATACACAACGTGGGGACGTTTAAAATTGCAATAACTTTGAAACTCCGTATTTCTTAAATCTTTAATTCTTGTAATTTCCACGTCAGATATACAAATGTACGAAATATGCGAGGATAAATAAATTTATATCGAGTTTACCAAATTCACTTTGTTGAGTGTTAAACGTAGTAGTCAAACATAGAATTGTCAAGTGCTTCGACTTAATAAAGACTTTTTATCCTTCAAATAAATTTAGTCACTGGAAAATAAAAGATACGCGATTTGAGCCTGCAAAATTTTTTTATCTAATCTTACATTGCTTTTTCAGCAGTAGCAGAAGTATATAAAAAAAAAAAGTATATGAAATGCAACTCAGTTACTTGTATTTGCTATTTTTTGATCTTTGCTTAACGTTTTATCACCGATCTCGGACAAATTTAGATTTAGATAAATCAGATTAATTAACCTGGTCGAGTTTAGATGGATACGTGTCTGCGAAAACATTTGCGGTTATACAAATAAAATTACAAATTAGCACTATGGAATCTAGCACTGTATCTCCTAAAATCAAGAAACATTTCGTATTCCCTGTCAATCTTTTCTTTTTAATCTTCACCAGTGTAATACATTCCATTTTCTGAGATAAAGTTAAACGAGAACCGAAGTAATTAGGATAGTAAGAGAAAGTAGTAGAAAATTACACATACATATTAATTAGTTTATGTCGAAATTTTTGTGGTCAAAAGCCGGATACACAAGAGACCAAGCTCTCGAATTATTCTTCATTCAACGGTGATCAGTTGTGAATTTCACATCTTGTTATTCATTGTTTCATAAATAATCGATAACATACCTCATAGTCTTCTAATTTAATTGCACATAACCACAAAGTCAAATAGTGAAGAATAACAAGAAACTATGATATTACAAAATTGTTTAGCGTAGTAGGAATTGCAAGAAACCTTTCAGAAATTAAAAAAAAAAAAACTGTCCATATTAAGGATAACCAAGATTAAGGTCAGATATTGAAGAACAATAAGACAGTCAAAGAATAATAAGAAACTGAAGATCACATGTAGTATAAAAATCTTCCTAAAATTATAATCAATTCTACTAGCTATGACTTGACACATCGAATAATGAAGAATAAAAAGAAATTATAATACTGTGAGATTATTTAGTGCGATAGAATTTACAAGAAATCTTTCAAGAATTGATCATCAATCCACGTTTCAAAAAAAAAAAAAAAAAAAAGCGCTATGAAGAATCAATCGATTTACACGCTATGTTCAGTGAATGTATTTTTGATTATTTTTATCGTTCGATTCTCGGCGACGTTGTCAAAAATTTGAGACAATCGACGATCGATTGGAGAAATACCCGTATCCTTGGGAAGATGTATCCTCGCGTGTCCGAAATCGTCGGAAATCAGAAATCGATTGGCCAAACGTTATACGTCGGAAGATCGCAAGTATCGAGTGAACGGTGTAGGAAGCTCGGTAGTCAACATCAATGACGTAGAATCGTCGGAGAATGAAAATTCCGGCAACGAGTTGGAGAAAATTAATCGTGTCGGAAAAATGATGGATCGTTTGATCCGGGAAAGGAAGCATTCAACCGTTTTTCAATATCGTAGATACACGTGTCTCAGACGTATGAAGAGAGATCATCGAGGCAAAAATGCAGAAAACCGTTTCTCAATGTGAAGTCCACATTGAATGTTGGATGTTTTATTCTCGACAAATAAACCGGAAATCACTGAACGTTCTTCCTGCTCTTCAAATTTTCCTACGCACGAGTAAGAAATTTCTACGAATATCTAACCGGGCAATTGATGTATAATATTTCTATATAAATGTTACAATATTATGAAATTATATTGAAATTATATTACAATATTATAAAATTTATTTCGTCAATTAATTATATTCAGAAAATATTTTTTGTATCAAATAGATAGACATTTTAGACTGTTACAAAGTCTACTATGCAATTTTTATTTTATATTATTAAGAGTATTGTATAAATATCATTTCCCTTCAAATTATGTTTCCATTCATTTTGATCGTTTGAGAATTTTCAAAGCTGTATAAAGTATGTAATAAATAGAATTGCGACTGCAAATTTGATTTTGATTTTCCCAACTTTTTCCCAACTTTTTCTATCTAGATAGAAAATTAATTTATTTATTAATTACCATAAGATGTATAACACTTCGAATATTAGGCATTTTTGCATTTCTAAATTTCCTATGAATACACAAAAATCTGCAGTCTAGCAATAACATTCAGACAAATAGGATAATGATAAGATAAATAAAACGAATAGCTATTGAACAAATTCGTTTCACTTATCAGAATACCTGATCCCGATACGTACAGTTAATGCTCAAATAATAGAAACTCAGCTGGAATACAAATAACCAATAAGTATAATAAAATCTTATTCACGCAATTAAATTGTAATTAAATTACTATATTTAATTGTAATAAAAATGACCTTTTCACAGGACGTATGTAGATCTTTTGAAGAAATCTAACGTTTTCGGGAAAAACCGCTGGCACAGGAAACCTCGCAAACAGCAATTACTAAGAATACCACGAAATTTCCGAATATCGAGATTATAAAAAATTCCTCGAGTCGCTTATCACGCGGAACTTGTTATCGTTTATCAAGTGATTCAATTGGCCAGTATCATTAATAAAAAGCGAAACCACGGAAGAAATATTATCAGACCGACAAGGTGACTGAAACTGCTTATAAATCTAATCTCGTCTGTGACGGAATACTATGGTTATACGTTGGACGCGTTGCTAGAACCAGGTTCGATTTACGAGTCAAATCGTTTTGAATTTTAATGGTGGCCGGTCGAGCAGAACGCTCGTTTTCATTACATCTCGTTATTCAACCAATTTTTCGTCGATCTCGCATTGAAATAATTAACTGGTGATCATATTCGTGACGTTGTCGCAATGAGAGAGGAATTTTTAATAAAAAAGCGAAATTTCGGGATTTATAATAAAATCGTCCAGTGTACTGGAGTATTCTAGAGTATCGAGAAAATTAAAGGAAGAACACATCGAGCGAAAGATAGGCTCGGGCGAGGTCTGAAAAAAATTAATAAATTCCACCGACTCGGAAAGTGTCTCTGAAAAAAGTAACAATGAGGAGTCGGTCGATGCCGTTTTCGATCAGCGTTTGCTTCGTCGTTTTTTTAACTCAGTTGTCAGTAACGTTGTCAAGAATGACACTGAACGATGCTGTACCCGATAAGTGGAGAGTCGTGTCACCTGGCCAACCGCCGCAAATCGAGTTCCGTTTGTTCAAGAGTCACACACCTGAGGGCAAGAATTGGACGAGCAGCGTGGAATATATAATCTCGCGTAATAACAACGCGTTGGAGAGAACGGACAAGGAAATGGAAGAAAACGATAAAGCGGGAAAGGAAAACAATAAGAAAATGAATTTCGGTTCCAGGACCATTATTCGTCCGTATAAGTTTACATGTCCCCCAGGCAAGAAAAGGGATCACTTTGGAAAGTGCAGAGAGATCTTGTGAGTATCCTATTATTTTCTTTCCAATACTTTGAAAATTTCATCAGCAGTGAATTGACCATTAGTAGACTGTGAATCTGATTGTATAGTTTGGTGAAATATAACGATGCAGAAATCTACAGAACGCAAAAATATTCAAAGCTGATTGAAGTCAAATATCGATAAATGAAACCAGTTTCTGGTTAAATTTCATGTTTTCAGTTAGGTTCACGAAAATATATAAATGCTTACAGCGTATTATATCGATAAATGTATACAAAGAGTTTTAAGATATTCACAAAGACTAAAAAAATATTTAAACACTCGGTGTTATGTATTACATTAATAAATTTATTAAATTAAGTACTAATTAACGATGGAATATTCAATGAAACTGTCTTTAATTTTCAGTGATTTTTTTGTTTTATAGTTCATTTTTTGTTTTGTTTTAAGATGACTAGATTGCGGATTTCTATGGAAATTTATAGTTTTACAAACATATCTAAGGAAATAGGGTTTAAGAAAACATTTTTTTTAAATATAATAAGTAGTCTTTTTTAAATATTCTACTTTGAATTCATAGATATCCAAAGTTCAAAGACAATCATTGTTGTTACATATCAATTTTTAACTAAATACGCGAACGTCTGCATTAAATCTTTCTTACACGTCGTCGTTATCATTCGTTTATTACGACAGTCTGTTAGTTAGCTTATAAAATTGCTGACTATATTAGTCAAATCTTATTTGTAGTGGAATATTATATTTACACGCCAAGACGTATCATCTTGCCACTTGAATTCGGCATTCAATTGTAGACAGTTCGTTTCCATTATTTCACGTCTGCCAGCCAGATTAATATTTTACACATTTAGATACGATTTTCGTATAATTAGCGATCGTTTTTTTAACATTATTGTGGAACGAAAGTGGAATTTTTAATAATAAAAAAGTGAAATTTAACGATTTGTAATAAAAATTGACTAATTAACAATGGTATTACGGATTTGAGCAGTGAAGTTCCAGAGTATTGAAAAAATTAAAGAATAAAAATTAGGTTAAAAATAATCTGAAGTGATCTCTGAAAAAATTAAATTAATCCAAATATCTTTGAAAAAGTAACAATGAGGAATTGGTCGGTGCCATTTTTGGTCAGTATTTGCATCGTCGTTTTTTCAACTCATTGGCCAGTAACATTGTCAAGAACGATATCGAACGATGTTGTACCCGATAAGGGGAGAGTTGTGTCATTTAGCCAACCGCCACAAATCGAGTCCCGTTTGTTCAAGAGTCACACATCTAAGGACAAGAATTGGACGATCAGCGTGGAATATATAATCTCACCTAAATATATCTCACCTAATAATAAAACAAAATTTATTCATTTTTCATCCTATTTGGAGGACCTATTTGGAGACTTACGTATAAGCCCTCCACCTTTACCGTACCGATTTCCTATACTGTACCCTATACTGTACCCTCCACCGCACAGGTGTTTCTCAAATCAGAGAAGAAATTGGGAGAAAAAGTGCAAAAATATCTTGTGAGTTTTATGTTAACTTCTTTAACATTTCGAAATTGAAAGTATTGGATGCATAGTTGGTAAGAGTGTGTAAAATTCACAGAATGCACGTGATGCGCAGAAATATATGAAATATTCTGAATATTAAGTATTAATTTTTTATAGATAATTTGAACCTCTATTTAAGTTTTTTATAGATAATTTGAACCTCTATTTCTTTTCTTTGGTTGCGTTCTGATATAAAATCGATTGATATAAAAAATTTTTCTACGTACAGAAAACTGTTATAGATTTTCTTTTTGTGTTATTTGCTGTTCTGTCTAATTTTACATTTTTAAACTTTCTATACAGTTATAAACATCCACAGTCTACTAATTGCTAATTACATTGAGTGTGCTTAATCTTATTACACTAATTTTTTCTCTTTTTAATTTCAGAGAAGTTCCATACAGAAATTATGGCTAAAAGCTATAAGAAATATACTATAGAAATCTCGCGAAAATTACTGAAACGTCTATTAAGTTTTCTTCCTTTTTTTTCATCATATAAATCGGTTTAGAAAGAAATCGATTTCAAAATTAAGGCAAGCAAATTCTTTGCAAAATGTTCTGGATATATATTTGAAACACAAATAATAATGCTTTTCATAAAATTGATAAATTGTTAATGAAATAAAGCAATTATATAAAAGTCACAATTTATTTTCCTATCTATTCTGCTTTTTCAATAACTTGAGCGAAGCTAATCAAGAAAATATCCCTGAACTTTGTAGTTTCTCTAAAGTGTCTGTTCGAAATTATACGATTCCAGAATTTTCATTAATACAATACAAAAAAGAAAAAAAAGAAACTGTCAACTGGCAAAGTTGAAGTGTTTACTTGAAACAGAAGAAAATGATTCAGAAGTTAAAAAGTTCAATTAAAAAAAATCATTTATTTGCGAAAGTTAACAACTTCATTCGATCTCTGACCTAGATTGATATCTCCGCCGGACTGAACGATCGTGGCACTCGCGCTGACGTAATGAGACGAGATAAAACGAGATTTTTCAAAATATCGGCAGTGCGAGAATCCCCTGAGACCACTGATATCAGCATTATTTATTCGCCGATATGTTTGACCGATGTTTTCATTCTTGCGTTATTACCCGGTGCTCATCGATTTTCAACTTTCAGTCTTTATCTCGTCGAACGATATATATCGAGCGAGCCAATCTCTCTCCCTCTCTCTCCCTCTTCGCTTGTGTCAGCCCGATTTATCGTTCGCGGGATTTTCGAAATTCACCGTGATTCATAAAGTAATATTTCGCCTTTCGAACTATCGCGATACGCTTTTACCCTCGTCGAAGGTCGACGATATATCACGGAGCAACGTTTTCTTACTTCTCCCGGCTCGGATAAATGTTCCCCGTGTTTTATACCGAAACCATGCGAAGCAACGCTCCGGCTATAAATTAAATCCATCCGTGTTTCGTAACGTAATATCACGTTAATTTCAATTCTCGAATATCGCTGTACACGCACAAATGTCCAGATAAAAGTTCCTTAGATGCGCAATTTATAGCGATTCGCTAAAATGTAAACAACAGTCGGAGTAATTGCTATTACAATTACGAAAGTGTTCGAGCAGTTACGGGGAGTTCTTTTTGTGAGTACGTTATGCGCGCGATATGAAACATTATGAAATTTCATTAATATAATGACATCCAACTACGATGATTATATTGGTCAAATTTGAAATAAATATATATACTTTTACGAGCAATTTTATAAAATTTACCTTGTAATTTCTATCTATTTATCTATCTATCTATCTATCTATCTATCTATCTATATATATATATATATATTGTAAATTGTATATTGTATAGTGTAAATTTGATAAAAGTGGAGTTGCTCGTAAAAGTATCCGAACACTTATACGAACATTTCACGAATGCAAAACGTTTTGAGATTTCATTAACATCGTAATGAAACCATCACGATCATGTTGATCAAGTTTGAAATAAATCTAAAAACATACAGTTGCTCACGAAAGTGATTCGAACTCGTACAGAGACTTCTCTTGAATATATCATCCGTGTTGATATTTCGAGGCGGTCACACAGTAACTGTGTGATCGCAAAAAAATACAATACGTAGAAGAACAATCAAATTTGTAAGTATGTAAATGTCGAAAAAATCGCATGACGCTGCAGTAAACGTGGTTCGATTGTTACGTCGTTAAAATCCGCGTTATCAACGTTGATCGACTAACATTGGATATTTTTGATCCCACGAAAGTTCGATGGAGATGTAAACGATGTTACTCACCGATGTATAAAATTCCATCGAGATCGAGATTCTCGTTGCTTCCCTGGCTATTGACAGCTGTCACGTGATCATCGACAGCGAGCGTGTGCCGTTTTGGCGCTGGCCTTCCGATGCTGACTGCGTGCCATTTTCCATCGTTCAGCCTAGACCTCGATGTGTCCCTGACCCTGACCGGGCCGTCACCCAGGTCGAACACGTAATGAATGTGTCCGTTTACCAGCTCCACCGCGATGAAGTCGCGTTCGCGACCGGCGTTGTACAGGATCAAACCGTTTGCTTCGCGTGTTTTGAACTGCAAGATGAAGAACGGCGAGTTAGACGCGTAACAGTTTGAAACGATTCCCATGCTAACTGTCTGTTTGCACGTAGATTTCCTGACTGAAATGAGTCTGCGTTGAATGAAAAATTAGTAGTTCAACAACCATTTCAACTCGCCATTCGCTGTAAATACGATCTTCTCAAATCTAAATTGACCGACCGAGTCGATTATCTTGATTTAACACCGTATTTCAACACTGAATTTTCTATCTCGAATACATCTTGAAATTTGACTGAGAATTCTAAATTCAATTTGACGACTTGGCAGTTGTTCACTTTGGTTAACAGGATTCATTTACAGGATCCTTTCACGTCCGACTTTCGATCACAAGTGTCGAAGACAGTCCACGTTCACGAGAGGAATTATGATTTGAGGTAAAGAAGCGAGCCGGAAGTTCTCTGGAGGGACAGTGGAAAAAGCAGGAACCCCCGTCAATTACGGGCCAACGTAATTACGAAGGTGACGGCCAGAGAACCTTGTCTGTCACTTGGCACGGAAGAACGGGACATGATTGGGTTTTTATGTGCGCCACCGTGACACGTGCCACGATTAATCCGGAGTTTGTGCATCGAGTCGCGAGCATCGAGTTCCGAGGGCCGAGGGAAGGGGGATCTAATTGGGCTAACCTTTTGTGGGGACGCGTCACCGTTGACATTTCATTTCCTCTGTGACCTCCGCAGCGGATCGTGAATTTTCCAACATGGACCGAACTACCTTTGCGAAATATTTAAAACCGTCCTTCGTAGGATGACGCTTCTTTCGAAGGATTCGACATTCACGCGGCACGACGTAATTATTTCAGTCGCTTAAGCTTCGACATTTTTTTCTCAACTTTCTCATCATTTTTCTCTATTTTCAGTTTTCCCTCGAAACGACGAGTTGTTTCCAGAAAATGTTCCCCTCGCTCGAACATTCTAAAGAATTTTGAAATTCAACCACGAACTTTGTCAATGTTGCGCGAAAGAATGAGGAAATAAGGAATTTCGGATCTGTTGAGAAAACAGTGCCAGGAAAATTATTTCAACCAGTAGGATTATTTGAATCAGTGGTATGCACGCGCTGTTGAATCGCGATTGGTAAAATAATTTATCTTTGACACCATATAATTTTTGTTCGGAAGTTTGTCTCCAATGTCTGTTATCTTTCTCCAGAAAGCATCGTATCATTTTTATACAAAGAAACCAAAACTCCTTTCGATCCGATTTAATATTAATGAAATTCTACTTCATTAGACGAAATGACAAACAAAAAATTCTACACTATTAACACTTTACCGACCGGTAGCCTATCAATCGTCTATTACTTACCGCTATCGGTCGGTAAAGTGTTGATATCGTATAATAATATATTTATATATTTTAACACTTTACCGACCGGTAGCCTATTAATCGTCTATTACTTACCGCTATCGGTCGGTAAAGTGTCAAAATCTCGTGTGCAATTTTGTAAAAGTTTCTTCAAGTACATCGTTTTTCAAGTACTCCCCCCCCCCCCCTTCTCAAAAAGAAGGAAGAGGAGGAAGCAAGAGAGAAGAAAAAAATAGCAATAAAAAAAAGACGAGAGAATCTGTTGAGAAAAATGTTACCTGGAAATAGATATTCGTTTCCACGTACGCTTTCAACACCGGTAGCCCGACGAACGTGTGCTTTGAGGTAAAAGTCACCGGATAATGGACTGGATGGTTCCTTTTGCCGAATTTCCCTGTAACCCTGATGATCGGTGTTACACCTTGATGGGAAGCTTGATGATTGCCGGAACTCCGCGCTATTTCCAAGTATGGATAGCCATTGAACCAGATTTGTTGGAGCTGACCGACGAAATGCGGGATTTCCTCGCCGGCGTGCAAGTAACCACCGACGTGAAGCGTTCGGAATTCCAAAATGCTTTGCTTGCCAAGCTGCGTTTCCGCTGTCAAAGAGAACAAAGGATTTTCCTTCTTTAGAATTTGTCGAATTTGTATTTTCAGAATGTATCTTTTATTAATGTAACGAACAATCAGAAATATCTTTCATCAAAGTAGCTTATCCTTCCGACAGAAACCAATCAATTTCGATCAATATCGTATTTTCGATTTATTTTTGTAATATAAAATCACAAACCGTGAAGATGATATGCAATCAACTGTGCACTCGATTTTCGGATTAAATATATCATTTTCATCACTCTCTCGAAAACTAGGAAATATCAATTATATGTAATACAAACTGTTTTACGAAACATCTTCGAATTCATCACTCCGTTTCCTTCGTCTTCGTAGGAATATTTCTTTCCAATCAACAAGTGAAGTAACGATGAAACTCGAGAAATTAACAACGACAATCTTCAATCGTTTCGTAAATTTCTGTACATTTAACATGTCATTCGAAGGAAGTGCAGTTTGTCACTCTCAGATTTTTCCTCGGCAAAAAAAAACCTGTCAAAGTCTTTAAACACCGGCTACGTTAAATAAGAAGAGTGACTCAGAGATTAAGAGAAAGTCATTAATAAGAATCTAGCCTTGCAACCGGAAGAGTGTACTCGCGAAAGTCGAACGAAACTTAGGTTGAAAGTTACACGGGAACTATTTTAATTATTAGCCGGGGGACTGGGATTGTCCCTTATCCAGGGACAATGAAAACTCGATATCAGCGCATTGTTCTTTGCGACCATCTTACCGGGCCGACTCGAAGCCATTAAGGTTAATTGTCTCCCGGCACAATGCGCTGAACTTTGTAAATTAGTAGTGCGATGTAAGTATCGACAGCCGTTGCTAATAAATCTAGCAAAGTTGCCTTCAAACGTTGCTCGTAGCAGTGAAGATGAGAAACGACGGAGGATTGCTCTATTACAAAATTTCACGTAGTTGTTCGTATCCGGGATTAGTTGAAATGACACAGTTCGAAAGAAAAGGTTATTTTCACTGTTTCATCGATTATTCTGTTCCAAGAGGAATTTATATCTTTGATTAATCAAGATACGATTTGATCGACGATCAAACATATCGACAGCTGAAAATAACTCGAGTCTTCACAATTACGAAATTTGACTTCGTTATAGGATAAGAAAATGACAGACAATTTGATATAATGAGTCATTTTAATTAGTCTATTATTCAAATATAAATGATTTATCTTACGAAATAAAATAAAGTCACCTATGTGTTCTACTACGGAAATAATAAAATAAAAATCGGTACGACTCATATTGCTTCGAACTCTTCAAATTCCTAATACCTCTGTCCCAAATAAAATCGAAATAAATCCAAGGTGTTTCACACGGGGAAGAGTACGAGAGTACACCCGCCGATCTTGTAAACGATTCGAACTCGTTTAAATCCTGTCACGAGAATCAAAATCGAAATGAGACACACGCTCGGAAACGCCTTCCGTCGTTAAACCATCCCCTTAATCGGTCGATCCACAGAATCGAAGTATGTATACGTTGACAAGCGGTAAACAGGGCATGGGGCTCATATTCGAAATTACAATGCCAGGCGGCTCTGGTTGTGATCTGTTAAGGGTTGCCTTGACTAACGACCTATGCGGACCCGATCGTGGCCCGATCGACTGGTTTAATTGAATCGTAAATTGACATCAAACAACCGATCCGCGTGGAAATTCGTGGAATGCCCATGGACTTATACTCGTCGACTGCCCCCTTCTTACATCGATTTCACACGAAGATACGCGCACTATAGATACCGTGTGTATATAAAATGGAAATGCGATATACAGAATGTTTCGAGAATTCTCGTCACTTTCGTATGAATTGATTTCTGTGAAAATCGGCTCTTGGATACTGAAGGATTATTAAAAAAGTCCAGATTCCTTTATATTGGCTTCCTTTGGGTTCTTTTTTTCTGGTATATATTTTGATCTTGATCGTCGTTGGCCCGTTTTTTTTTTTTTAGAAACGAAAGAGTTTCTAAAAAAAAAAAAAAAAAAGAAACGTGCACATGCAGTTTTGCGAGGGATGTTGGCCGAAATTTCGCGAAACTTACATGCGCCGCTGGCGAATTTCGCCAGGCACCGGCCGATTGCACCGAGTTATGTACGTAACTGCCGCTCTGGGGCGAGAATTTGGTTATAACTCGCAGAATGCTTATCGTTTGATCGAATCGAAACTGAAACAACTTGGAAATTACTCGAGAATTGAATTCGTACTGCTGTGGCAGGGATGGCTGCCTACTACGTTTCGAAATTGCCGACGAAGATAGTCGTGCAATTATGCAGATGAAGGGTGTTACATCGATCGACGATTTCCACCGACTTATGAAAGTTATTATATTTCGATTTATCGCAGAAATTACGTAATTATGCGGAAATATGTTGTAGAAGTTGTGTGATCGTACGTAAAAATCTGCCAAATTTCAAGTAGGTATTTAACTTTCAAATAGCACTGCTGAATCGTAGATAACTACAGTAATTTGTGTTAGATTATCTAACTGTCTAAGATATTTGACTCTATTCTGTACATATCTTACAATACAATTGAAAATTCGCAAAATCAACGTAAGTAATTTAATTCTACATTGCAATTCGTTTCCAATGGCTCGATGGTGTTGTTTAAGAATTGAAGTGGAAAAAGAAGGGAATTTCGTAGATTTCGTGAATTTTAATTAATTTGATAGTTAAAATTATTCCATTTTCGAAATATCGACAATGTTTCATATGGCATTACCTTAAGGAACAATATAAATAAATTGAAAACAAGATCTTGAAATCTATGTGCAATTACCGCGCGTAGTAAAGTGATGATTATATAATAATCGTAAGAATAAAATTATAATATAAAATTGTAATATAATATAATATAATAATATTACATATAATACGATATAATGTAATATAAAATTATAAAATTTCAATATACCCATAGTAGTGTTATAGATAAGAAATATCGTCATTCTTTCAAAATTTCAGTGCTTATAAAATGTTTTAAATTCCTGTCTTTTTTTAAATATTTGAAATTCAGGGATGCATGTCGTTTATCACGACTGACTATATATATATATATATTGCACGTGTAATGGGTAGACAGTCTTTTTTTTAATGCATTTTTAGGATCTTTATGCATAGTAGGATTTTATATGCATTTGGAAACATAAAATGTGCCATGAATCGCATACTTGTACTTCGTCCGTGTTCCTTTAATATCGTTGCTACGATACTGCGAGAATTCCCTTCAAGATTAAAAATCGTTCTAATATTTTTATTTAGAACGCCCGATGAAGTTCCAAAGAATTCCAATATAATTTCTCTAAACGATAATTAAGCCGACATTTTCCTTCAAAGTGGATACCTTGTCACAATCCACGACGTTCAAGAATATTATCCTCCCTTTGGATTCCTCTTTTAGTATCAAAAATATTTTTTAATATCCGTAGAGGATAATATGCATTTTAAACTTTCATTTCTCTTATGAGATCAATTCTAAAATGGACAATAATTAGACTGCGGACTTTTGCTCATTTAGAAGAAATTGAAAGTAAAATTTCAAAGAGAACGACGTAGAATAAGAGGTAACTCATTGCAAAATATAATAATATGTAAGACGTAAGACTTTGCAAAATATTCATTTATAAGTAGCCATTTGTAAAGTACCCATTTAACGAATGAAAAATTATGGTATTTGATAAATGAAACAAATTTCCATTTGTTAAAATAAATGTTGGACTGCTCGGAGCTTTTGAAAGGACAATTTTACTTCATTAATTCTTTTCGTCGACATGTTCCGACTATTCACGAAGCTATCAAGCCTTTCCAAAGTAAATGTAAATCCACACCGTTCGAAACTAAAATTATCCCTCGAGATGAACTGGAATTTGTATTTCTGTTAATGAAGTAATCTGCGGCGTTTCAAAGAACGTTGAACTGGGAAGTTTTAGAAGATGCATATATATATATATATATATATATATATATATATGTATATTTCGTTTCGACTATCTCAAAGTCGGAGATCTATCTATCCAACATTATTAATTAAACGCGTTCCACATATTCCAGCTTGCATCGATCTTTTATATTTTGGCTCCTTAATTAGATTAACTTTTATAGGATTATTAATCTTTGGGAAAATGACAAACGAAAGCAATTTGGTTTCTCGTATTTTGTAACAGTTAATTACGATTTGAAATTTATTGAAAAAAATTTAGAAGATGAATTCGATAGTTTATTAAACGTTCATAGAGTGGATAGGTTTAAATCATTTTAAATCTGATTTATCAATTGCAGCATGCGATAATAAGTCACGCTAATAATAATGGAAGAAATATATCTAATATGAATATAATTGAAAATCTAATAGTGTAAATATTAAAATTGACTCGCGGATAGACGAAGAGAATATTTTTATCTCCAGCACGTACAATTATATAAGATTTTTATGACCTTAAACATGAAGTGAAACACAGTGAATTTAAATTTACTTAGCATTGCGTAATTTTAATAGAATGATTGAGCTTCTAGATTATTGCCCTAATTGTCAGCAACGCTAAATAAATTTTAGTTTCGCGTACGAAGACTTCTAACGTTGTCAAACATGTCAGACATACTTTCTGTCCCTCCAAATATTCTAACACTTATATAAGAGGAAAGATTTACCGTAACGTGCTGGCACGGTTATATAAAAATAATGATCATGAAATTTGTACGATAAGAACGCCCGAAACAATATATATCAATATATTTCATCGAATATATATCTTCCTCGATGCAGGTGAATTTCCAAAGCGAAATTAGGCGAAGACGTAAATCTTTGTCAGTTATAGTTTCTCGTAGATAATAACCGAAGGATGTCATGCACTCAACAACGTAGTAATTATCGTACGATCGATGCCAGCGACCAAGTGAAGACCGTGTGGAGGTTATGGCGATGCTGGTCGGTCAAGCAATTTGGGGTATTGCCACGTAACTCAATATTGCTGGTACTCGCCATCCATTTAATAGGCTGATCTGCCGAGCGAACGCGGTAGGTTTGGGTGTTCCGCTTTATTGAAGGGCCATGATGCTTTCCAACGAACGTGCTTCCATTTGACAATAGCCAAAGGCTCCGTTTTAGACGCTACTTTATAGTACGCAGCCTTTACAACCCGTTTGGTTGGCGGTATCTCCACCTGTGCCAGTTTCTAAGTTATTGTGTTCTGTGTTTGAACGCTTGATATTTCGACTCTCCTAATTGATATCAACTCGGAGGGCAGTTAATTTCAGATGATTTTACGCTTCATCGTTGTAATTACGTGCCGCGGGACAACGAATTATGATCGGATTCTAATAATCAATATTCTTCAAATTTTCCGCGAATTCTTTTAACACTAGAACTACCACACCAGTTAAAAGGACTGGTTCTACAATTTTATTTTAAAATTTCTATTTCATGTTACAATTTTTTCTCCGCAATGATGCAATGACTTTTACAGTGTATAACTAAAGAAATAATATAATGAATTTTATTTTATTTTTATTTATTAGAAATCAAGATAATTTTGGTAGAAATAACTTCGTCTTAACTGTCGGTAGTCCTAGTGTTAAATAATTTCCAAGCCAATATCAATTAAATCACGAACTCATACGAATACAAAATTCTGCTCAATTATACTTCAGATCGAAGGAGATAATAACTGCACAATTAAAACTAATAAAATACACTGGCAATTAAACTGCAAATTTCTAGATATTTACGAGAAATCTGAAGTGAATAGTGAAATTTATACAGGATGCGCATATTTAGCAAGTAAAAGTTCTAATACTATTGCATATATAAGAATGCGCGCGCGCACACACATACACACACTCGAATATTGTTCCCCTGCAATCTGAAAAACAAAAAAAAAAAAAAAAAAAAGAAAAAAATAAGAACGATTAATATTCGCGTAATCGAGCCAGTGTAGATTTCACAGTGGGTCACTAGAGTGAAGTAGAATGCAAATGACCGTTCGATGGCTAGAGTATAACGTATTACGTTCGCACGCGAAGCACAATTGGGCATAGTATGCATATACATGGGTATACACGCACATATACATATAGAAAGAGAGAGAGAGAGAGAGAGAGAGAGAGAGAGAGAGACAAAGACGTAAAGATGGAGAGGAACATATATATATATATATATACACACACACACACGGTGTCGGTTATCGGTTATAACAGCGATACACTGGCGTTCTAGATACGCTGCAAAGCGCATACATTACGGCCAGCTTTACAAGAGATTGGACGCGGCGGCATTGAAACTTTATGCACAGTCCGGTACAGGCCGATTGGATTTTCCGGCCTATCCTGACTACTGTTTGCCCGATAAATATAGGGACACGCGCGGGCCACCCAATCGATTCGAATATTATTCGAAACGGTTCAAAGCTCTTTGGATATTTTCGTCCGAGACTTGCAAATCGTAAGAGGATCGTAACAAATACCTCCTCGTTCTTGTTCGTGTCCCTCTCGTGTTTGAGAAAGCAAAAGATCGCTGTAGCATCTTTAACTTGTCAATCCTCAAGTGGATTTTTTTTAAAATTCTAGTTTAAGAGTTGGAATAGTTGTCGGTTTAACTTGCATAAAAATTGGCATATTGAAACGAGTCATTAGAAATCTAACACCTTGGATGAGTGTTCCTCTGATATTTAAGAGTTGGAATAGTTGTCGGTTTAGCTTGCATAAAAATTGGCAAATTGAAACGAGCCATTAGAAAATCGTTTGTCGAAATCTAACACTTTGGACGAATGTTCCTCTAATATTTAAGAATTAAACGAATTCGTGGAACTCCATTTTCCAGCAGATTCGACGATGTAAAATGAAATTGAAGAAAAAAAAAAGAAAGAAATTGCAAATTCGAACGTTGTCTATACGCAGCGCTAATCCTCAATGAGTTATTTTCTATTTAGCGTATTTCAATTTCGATATTGAAAGTTACACGTTAAAATTCCGTTTCCAGTCATACGGATGGAGTTCTTTGCACTGTGAACGGAGATACTGAAAAAATGAAAAGAGCATTAATGGAAGTTAATACTCGATAGAATTTTAACGAACAGAAATGTGGAGTCTTGAAAAATTTTCGCTGAGAGCTCTGCTCCACATACGATCATAAATGAATATTGAAAATCGAAGAAAGCGAGGATAATGGACAGAGAAAGTACATGTGAATCATTTCGATTTCGAAATAAATTTTTTACTTCAATAGAAAATTACGTTGTGCATGCGGGTGTACGTTCTGTACATGACGAGAAGACAGGTGAAATTATAACAGGTGGTCAATTTAAAATTTCAACTCATTAAAATTATATATGTGATTCAACCTGTCGTACAATATTTGTGTTTGTTTCTCTCATCTTCAACAGATGGCAGATGTCAAAAATTTCATTTAATATTACTTCTTTTCTTTTTTCTTTTTTTTCTTTTCCTTTCATTTAGTCGAATTCATTTAATAAATTTCAAAACTGGGAATCGTCGAAATTAATTATAATTATAATTTCAGCGACTCGATGAATCTCTTTTTCATTTTTCCAGAAACGATATTTCGTATCATCGAACGAAACAATCGTTATTTCTGTTTGCAAACGTTCGCAGCGTAGATAATTGTAAAACGCGATACGGGATTTTGACGCGTCGCGTCGCGTCGTATCAAAATTCACCGCAATTTCCGATGACCCATTTTCGTTCGATTTTCCCCAATAATCGCGCCGAAAGAGGAAATTAGCATTTCAGCTTTCCATTGTAACGTAAATAATAATAACTCTCACGTGGAATTTATTCGGAAACGTTTTAGATTAATTCGATATTCGAAATGACACTTCATCGCTGAAATTTTGCGTGTTGCATCTGATTTTGTGTGCTCAAATATAATAGATAATTAAATAGATTAAAGAAGAAGAAGCTACGTTTCAGGCGTATATATATCCTATTTTGCCTCCCTACAGGAACAGGAAATAATTATTAGTCGAGAGAGATGTAAACAAAATATTATTTTTAATTTTTTTTGAAAACAAAGCACAAACACTGTAATTAGAAAATTCTACTAAAGTCATAAACTGTTTTATAATACAAAATCTTTTCGACATAACTATTTTATTCTTCAATGTTTTTATACATGAAACGTAATAGTACCAATATATCTAATCACAAACATTCTACGTTCTCAACATCATAAATTATTTCATTCCCAATCACGAATCATATTATTTTACTTAAAAATATATCAGCTAAGTTACGCTATCGATTCTACTTAAAATATCGGATGAAATATTATTAATTCAAATAGAAAGAATAAACGTCATCGAGCAATTCCACATAACTTCGTTTCCTTGTAACTTATTTATCAAACTCCGTAAAACGTAATGTTTACTATTTTACACGTCACACCAGTTGAAATATCCATGAATCACCAGATAAATTTTCAGAAATATGTCGTAGTACATTCTTACTTTATATTTGTATTATCTACATTTTTTTTTTTTTGTATTATGTCAGCATTTCACAATCTGCAAGACTGCTTGAAACTGTTTGTCACCGGGAAAAATTATAAATCGTCGTCGACACTTTAATTCGCGAGAAATGGTTGCTATTTTATTACACTATCGCTCAATGTCTTAATGCAAGCATTTCGAAAACAAAAAGTTTTCGAACACTTGATAAAAAATTGTCGACAATTCGAACTCTTGCAACTATATGAAGAGAAAATCGTAAGAAATTTTAAGGGATCGTTGTAAAAAGGAAATTTCAGTCTTTCAGATCGTGATGAATTTAGTTATGAAAAAAATTTTTCAGGGTCCACAAAGGCGTTTGTAAAAATTTCAGAGAGAGAAAGTATTTTTACCTAACTTCTTTCAAAATGATGGAAAAATATTTTAAAGAATTAAAAGTTTCACGCTCTTAAACGAGCTCAGTTGGATTCTTCTACGATTTCTTTTTACGGAGTTATCGATAATTTCGATACGAATATTTATTTTGACATTGAAAAAAAATAAATAATACAGTTTGAACAATAACAAACGATCCATAAAGTATTAATATATTAATAGTGTGCATTATAAAATACACATTAAATGTCTATCAATACACGTGGTTTAAAAATTTTATTATCTACGATAAATATTGATCATTAAAAGTGTCTTAAGATCTTCGAACAGCAGCGTAGGCGTGCTATACGCCAGATTATTTTATATGAAGCTCGTAAAAACCGTGGCACGTAACGAGAACTTTGTGAAAACGAATGGAATAAAAGTAGAATCCTGTTATAATGAGGGGGTCGAGTTAAACGATTTTTTACTATGACGATGGTAATTCCAACGCGAACAGCTTATCCACTTTAATAACTCTGTAGCTGATAATGTACACTGATGTTTGATTAAATAAAATTCCATGCTATTGTAAAACCACGAAACACTCTCTGTATAGAAAAATTATTTCTCAATGATTCGCACACAGTTTAAATTAAATTCGATTAATTTTGCAAACTTGTCGTAGACATATTACGAAATTAAATTTACCAATTACATATTCGTACAGAGAAACATTTACCATTCTCGTTGAAAGTTTTCTATTCCCTTTTTATAAAATTCTTGAAAGAATAAATCCTTTGTGTGTCAGTTGTCAAACTCGAACGATGGAACAGAAATTCAAGCGAGATAAGAAACAATAAAAGAAGATACTAAAGGGATCTCTATCATCTCACTTGAAGGAAAAGAATAAACAGAATCTTTGCGTATTTAAAAGAGAAAGAATAAAAAAAGAAACCGCTTCAACCACCGACGGAGGAAAGAAAAGAAAAGAAAAGAAAAGAAAAGAAAAGAAAAGAAAAGAAAAGAAAAGAAAACAAAAAGAGCCAAAAGAAAATTAGAAGATAAAATAGAGAAAGGAGTAGATAAATTTCGTTGATCGATCCGGGTGATTCCGGTGGCGCGAGAATGCGGTATTCCACAGGCGCCGCCGTCGAAATTCCGTCAAGGGGAACGACGGTGTGCTTCCTGGCGTGGCGTCGCTTCCTGGCGTGGCGTCGCTTCCGGCTGTCGATTATTTATGAAAAAGGAGACACTCCGAAGGCGGACGATGAGGCGCGAACGCGAGGCAAACGACAAATGGCGCGGCCGAAATAAAAATTGCACGTAGGAAGTTCCCGAACGACGCGGCGTTTAGGAATTCACCGATCGATCGTTCGCCCGATTTCGAATGCAACTCTTGGAACGCACGGCCGCGTTTTCAACGCCTCGGCCGTTCTCCAAATCTATACCGACGAACAGCCATCGCCATGAAGAGAGCATTTGCATGCTGGCGATTTGCGATTCTCGACTCGAGATCTTTCGGAAGAGAGAAAGAAAAAAGAAAAGAAGAAAAAAAAAGAGAAGAAGAAGAAGAAGAAGAAGAAGAAGAAGAAGAAGAAAAGTGGAAACGCTGCTCGTCGAGCAGGTCAAGTTTTTCTAACCGGTGAATTCGATTCGATTACGGATATCTCCGTTATTTTTACAGCGCGGTCTGTAATTTTCGTTCGTAGGATGTAGGACGGAGTTGTTTAGGGTTTTATCGATCATCTGAAACATCGTGCCTTGTAAAACTTCTTCTTTCTTATCGGTCGGGATCGCACGGGCCGCGTTGTAACGCCACGCTACGAAAATTTGTTATCATTATAGATAACGTTACTGAAGAAGACTCGGAAGATTTAATTCGTTGCTTTGCTGGAATAGCAGAAATTTCTTGCACGATGATTTGACAGTCAAGTAACGTTAGTAATTTGACGTGTTCTAAGTCGAGTACATTTGCACTCGAAATGCAATAATTTTGCAACTGAGCAATACCTGTGGTACGTTTTAAATCGTACTTTGCTTTCGTGATTTCACAATTCTTTATTAAATATGATGATTGGATAAGACATAGCTGTTCGAAGCTTCAAAACTTCATTCTTCTTATTGGAAAAGTCTAAATTCGACTTCTAACTAGTGAATTCATTAATTTGTTAGATAAATGTATCATAGAAATAATAATGATGATGATGATGATGATGATGATGATGATGATGATGATGATGATGACGACGACGACGATGATGATGATACGAAAATAGTACGCAATATCAATTGCTGGAACAAAGTTTTAGATTTTTAATTACTTTCCCGAGAGTAGAAGAAAAATCAATCACCACTTTTGTTGCTCCATCCACGTTTATTTTTCTTTTCTCTGTTAACTTGGAAATTTTCTCCCAGGAGTAATATATATCGTACCTTCGATTTTAGCTACGTTGTTTTCTAAGAATTAATGATCCTCGATTCTTAACAGCGGTTTTAAAAATTATTTCAAATAGATCAAGCGAGTTATTTTGAAGTTTATTATCTTCACTCATAATTAGACCGCGAATTTTTATGATTTTTACAAGTCATGTTCTTTTGAGAATATGATTTCAAAAATGGAACCTTGATAGAAAATTGTTTTACGTACCAAATATTATAGAAAGCATTATACTTTGGATATTTTATATATTTTCTCATATCACTTGGACTCTGTGCAATTTTGCACTTTTAAATTCTCTATAAATGGTAAAAATCCGCACTCTATTGATAATATAAATTATAAGTTATACATCAAATCAAGAATTTTTTAATTCCATCTTCTTTTTCCTTTGAGATTCTTTATTATTCCAGACACATGTGAGATACTTTAGAAAATAGCAGATATATATACTCTAATTTCTACTTATTTTAAATTTATATTACGTCAATTTTCGATGTAGTGCACGTCATAAAAAACTCGTATATCTTAATCTTATAAAGAAAATTACGATAAAAGTTGGTGCGTTATCAGTCTCGTATGTAAACTATCAAACGCAAAATTTCATTTTAAACTAAGGATCAATGGCATAAACGTAAGAAAAGAAATAATCGATCGACTTTTGTTAGTCTTATCTATTATCCAAACAAATAAGAGTAGGACATGGAGAAGGCTTCCGGTGAGCCTTGTCTTCCGGTGTATTCAGATAAACGAGATTCTACAGTAATTGTGGTGATTCGTATTTCGAATGAACGAATTCACACGTTAAAATATCACATGCACAAGTCGAGTATTATATGCACACACCGTACACTGTCTTCAGTCATTCATAATTTAAAAACAAAGTACCTGAGATATACATTCATGTGATAAATATCCCTAAATAAAAAAAAGGAAAAAAAAAGAAGAAATTATCAAGTGAGTCAAACAAT
This sequence comes from Tetragonula carbonaria, assembly GCA_032399595.1. Lineage (NCBI taxonomy): Eukaryota > Metazoa > Arthropoda > Insecta > Hymenoptera > Apidae > Tetragonula > Tetragonula carbonaria. Next base: position 10,980,036 of record JAUCRC010000004.1, read on the forward strand.
TTCTTGGTCAAGCCCCAAGTCACAATAAAACTTTTCCCCGTTTTTCATTCGATAACATTTCCACTGAGAAACTTGCACAATGGCGTCTCTGATGGAGGGGCGGCCGGTGCATCGGCAAGCAGCTGAAACCCCGCGGCAGATGCCCCGGAAAATCTTCAATTAGCATTCATAAGAGCGTCTCGATCCGAAGGATCGCAGGCTGAATGCAAACGGCCTTGCATTTGGAATTTGTGATTTCATCTGGCCGCTGCCGCCGCTTTGGGAAATTTGTAATTTACCCGAGCGTGAGCTCGATCGCGTCCCACTTCTCCTCTCCCACCCAACACAGGCAAATCCCAAGACTTGAGCTACGATCAGAAGGAGCTAGCTTTTTCCAAAGTTTCGAATTCGAGTCGCGAGCCGACGTGCATCAGCATCCATTCTTACAACCCCTGCGGGAGGCACGCCATTTTGTCCGCCATACTACTACCTCGTACGCTGATTTAAGCGAACATTGTCTGCCGTAGGGCACGGCAGAGTCGGCTTTTATTGAAACTCACGGCGAGAAAGATATCTCGAAGTTGGTCATCTCAAAGTTTTTCAGTTCGAACTGGTTCAGAAGGATTAATCAAACGTTTCACTTTTGGTGATCGAAAGTTTCCAATGTACGCGTTTGTTGAATGAGAAAATTTTCCGAATTGATAAATTTAGAATCTCTCTCTCTCTCTCTCTCTCTTTCTCTCAGTTAAAGAGGTTAATATAATTTAGGAAGATCAATAAATGGCCTGGACATTTGCAGAAGGAAATTTCTGCAACGAATAAATCTGGCGAGAAGCCTGAAACAATTTCGAATGACTGACAAATGTTTCCCTTGGCTACTTGGAGATTTATATTCGTTGCGGAGAATAGCAAGAATTTTTTCAATGATGAACTTAGAATTCTCTCGGTTTATTCGTGAAATGTTGAAATAATTTAGGAAACATCCCTCCTATTCAAGATATATTCGATCAAAAGGTACCTTCGATTTCCAAGAGTTTGCAATGAATTTTGATGGACAACGAAAAAATGATGAGGTCGGTAAGTTTAGAATTCTTGAACGGTTGGAAACAGGTTAATGAGAAATGTCGTTGGTTTCTGAAATATAATGTATTTCTGCGTGGAATAAGAAACTTTTAAAGTGGATATCTTTAGAATCCTTGAGTTGGTGTGAAGAGTTAAAATAGTTAAAGAAGGTTAGAAGGTTAATTTTCTCAAGTCGTTAATCCTAGTATTCTTGAATTGCCCTATAAAAAGTTGGAATTTGAAGTGAAACAAGTTAAACTTCTACTACTTTTTAATGTATTTTAACGTGGAACAAGAAAATGTTAGTTGCTCAATTGTCTTAAGAGCAGCTGAAACGATCTAAAGAGGTTAAATAAAAATTATCTTTAGTTTCTGCAATTTGACAATGCATTTTGGCATAAGTAGAGTAAGAAAATATTGTCAGAAATCTTTTAATTATTAAAATCTAAAATTTAATTATAAAATCTTTTAGTTATTCATATTTATATGTGAAATTATATTCAAAGTTAATTTTGATATTTACATAATTCTGTTAAATATTTATATATAAAATGACTACTCTAAATATATTACTATAAAGATTAAATGTTATAATTACAAATTAAATTAAATATATTATAAGAAGACGTATAGAGAACGGAATTCCATTCACGTTTCAAATCAATCGAATGGAAAGAAATTTGTGAAACTTTAAAATTGATCGACCATTCCATTTAAGAGTTTTTTGTTTTCATTGATATAAAAAAATGGAAACGCGAGAAAAAAGTGACCGACGTTATTTCGTGAAGTGAACACATTTATTAACGAAAGTGGTACGAAGAAACGAAACGGAAATGATGAAGAACAGCCCAGTGTCCGACCGGATTTCCCGTAGACATATAAATATGTCTCCGGGTCGTGTGCGCAGCAGAGAATCCGCCATGGATGTTTCTCCTCCAATAATCAATTTCTACATCGAAATTTATCGAATGGTGCAGTCGTCTGAAGTTTACGCGTTTCTTACTCTAATAATTTCTTACGTATTTTGCATCCATATTTTGTTCAATAATTGTTAATTAAATTATAGAATTATGATCTAGATACTCTCGCTTGTTATCTAAATGCTTTCATTTATTATCAATATTTTATAATTTACAATTTATAGTTTATAATTTTTTGAAAATTTCTCGCGAAGATTTCTCTCGTAAAACTTCTTCCCGACGATTTTCGTTAATTATTTAAAGACATCCCCCATGCCTGGGGAACAGCCAACTCCCGTGGAAAATTTTCTCGAAGAAAGTGTACAACGAAAACGCCTCCGGTTGGCCGATATTTTCGATAATAATTTACGGTTTGACAGTTTCGGCAGGTATTAAGCTCGATGCTTGTAAATTATCGACAGCCTCGCAAGAAAGCAACTTCACTAGCACTTTTCGTTAGCTTAGTGCTCGCCGTGCATTAGCAAAATCACATTCGAATTAATTCTCGGTAAAACAATTCTCAACACGGTGTTTTGTTCGATGCTGAGCCGGATTGAGGTGCAGAACTTTTGCAAGTGAATTAATTAATATAGTCACGTATAAATCGAACCGAATTTCAATAACTTCTGTTGAATTGCATGAATATTTCATTAATTTATTAAATTATTTGTCGGATATTACCGTGTTTCGATATCTATTAAATATTTTTAAAAAAATACTTCTCAGAAGGAAATAATAAGCGTAGCCTTTCGAAAAAGAGTGATTTAAAGATCAACTATTTTCAGAGAACTTAACTTTGATCTGTTTTGTTTTTTTTTCTATATTTGGTAATTTTCACATGTCCGATATCGAAGGAAAAAATACAAAACTTTTGACTGACTCTTTCACTTAAATTTTAAAACACTTTTATAAAGTGTTCTTTTGCATTTGTATATCCTTTATATTCCTTCGCAACTATCATCTGTTTTACATTTTACTCATTGCCAGTGGATCTTGCGACGTAAATTGCCATCGAAATACAGCTTCTACTTGAAAATTTATCAGAGCAGATATTATTATACCTACCGACAGATAGTTAATATTATTTAAAAAGAAAGAAATCGCCTCTCCTTTATCCAGAGAAAGCTACGGTTCGACGTAATAAATAGACCAAGATAAAACAGGAAATGGACTTGAGGAGGATCTCGAGCATTTAAGTATACATTCGAGTAAAGAATAATTACTTCAAAAATGGAATAAGATAACCACAGGGAGAGAGAGAGAGAGAGAGAGAGAGTGCAACCAGAGATATATACGTGTCTCATTTTTTTTACTCCGAGTCTTAATAAAATTCCTTCCGTTTCTCCTCTCTTCTCTCTTCTTTTATTTCGTTCTCCCCGAGATTTACTCTCCACTTTTTATTCTGGCCGGTCTCCCTTTACTTTTCTCTCCCCCCCCCCCTCGGTTGCATTTCTTTCGCAGCCAACGCATTGTCCTTCCATCACCTGGGAAGGAATTCCTGCTGGAATTGCAGCGCTCGCCTCCGCTACTTGCTTGGATATTTATGCTAAATAGGGATTTTGAAAATACGATATTGTACCGTTGAAGAAGAAGCTACCACTCGGAATCGAAACAAGTAGAATGGGATGCTGCATTTCCACGTTAAAAGGAGAACGAGAATCGCCGAAGAAATCGATGCGATTTCGATTTATTTTTATTCAGTTTTTTTTTCTTTTTATTTCATTTTGATCCTCGATAATAAAGCGGAAAATGTTCAGAGCGGTACGTTATTCATCATTGGTAGTAGTGAAGTATATTGCATTTTTCACCGCGAGTTTCATCCAGTTTAATTTAATCTGATTTTTGACACTCTAGAGTGGAAAATATTTTAGTCACATTTTCTTTACGCGTTTTTCGTGTAATTTCATTTGAAAACGTTTCCAGACAAATCTTCACTTCGTTCTTTCTTAGAGTAAAGATGATTCGATGTTATTCATTATTTTCATTATATTTATAATGCACGTCTGTAAACTAGTTTCTATCAATCAACATACTCTCTACGAGGCGGAGTTTCTTTGAAATTTTCCTCGAATAAGAAAACATTTGAGCAATCAATGAGAAATTACAAATCTAAAAGTCTTGAATACTTAATTCATCGTGTTTAAATCGATATTTAATTTTATAGAAACCACGCAGATGATGAGGATTAATGAACGAAAATTCGTTGAAGTTGAGTCGAACTCTCCGGGAAACAAAAAATCCCTAGTTTTCAATTCGTATATATTCTATAATTAATATCACGCGCGCGCGCAGTGATGGTTGAGACATTAAAAAGAAGACGACGAAATCCGCCCGGCACGGCGCGTGTAATTATTGTACTTCACAGAACGTCGATCGGCGAGTTTATTGAATCGCGCGTTTCGCGTCGATTAGAAACTGTTTTCTCCTCTCTCTCTCTCTCTCTCTTACCCTTTTTCTTCCGAGAGTGACTTCTCGACCGCCTATTCGAGACAGTTGAAGCATAAAGGAAAGATACGAGGATCAGAGTTGTCGATGCGAAATGGATCCTTTTTCGCGTGTCGAGGATCGCTCGATGCTTCAAGCTCGCTCCTCTTCAATATTCGAACGCACGATTTTCGTGGCTCGATGCGTCTCAAGTATATATATATATATATATATATATATATATATATATATATATATATATATATATATATATATATATATATATATATATATATATACGTCCGTGTCTCGTGCCTCTCTTCTTATTTTCCCGATACAATAAACGAGCGATGGTTGCCGAAGCGCGGTTCGTTTTTAAGCGATGAATCTTCGAGAATCTACGACCTTATAAATCGCGTTGCTCTATGAAGACCGTGACATTTGAAAGAAAATCTTAGATTATCTAGAGTTTCGAAAGCAACTGGCAATACTCATTATATTGGTACTGTTTACATTGATTAGCTAAATAACCTAACATATTTTACAGGCGTTGCTTTTAAGTTCAGTTGAAATTTGAAGACCAAAAATTAGTTTTTTCTAAGAAAATTTTTTTCTAAGAAAAATAAAATAGTCACCGCTGTAATTTCAAAATGGAAAATTTCAACCCAAATCAACGTGAATTTACAAAGAAGAGATGCCAAATCGAAGCAATTTATTAATGAACAACGTCATGGTATCTTGCAACACCTCAAATAAATAAGATAAAACTTCGTCGTGGGGGTCGATTAGCTGAAAAGTATATATGTTCAGAAGAAGCGTTCAAATCTCACTTTAATTAAATTTCGATTACACTGAAATTATTCGTATTTAGTTATATTGTGATAATAAAATAAATTTAATATTTCTCTTATATTTAATTTTAGTTTTATTTGATTTTTTTCGCAAATGTATACCATATTTTCGGACAAAAAAGAAACATTAAAATGTATACCATATTTTCGGACAGAGGGAGTATAATATATAAGAATATTTCTTATTGTAATATCTAGCAGAAGAAACAAATTCCTATTTCACTTCGTTTTTCTTCTATTCACTTCTTCAAATACACAAAATATCTCTTAGAGTAATTTGATTTGGTTTTGTTAATACCACGTAATTGAGAGTGAAGAAACCTGTTAAGTCTGAAATCAATGTAACGTTGACTGATATTTTTATTCCAAACTAATTAAATATCAATCTAAGCATTATCGATAATGCGTTTAAACATTGCCGTTCTCCTTCTTCGATTCTCGTGCTCGATAATTTTAATAATATCATTTTACACTGAAACAGCTTGCTAATTCAAACACTTATCATCAATTTCCACTGTAACGAGTGTAAAGATATATAAATGGTAACACGTTCGAAAAATATAGAATGAGAAATGTCACGGTCGACGATCGTAATATATCATTTTCAAAATTCAGAAACTAAAACAAGAAGAAGAAAGAAATCGAAGCGAAAGGAAAACGAAAGGGAAGAAAAGTATAAAAGCAACCCACAGGAAATACATACATCGTGTTTTTTTTTTTTTTATATTGTCGGCATTCGAAGCCGAGCAACAATTTCGCAGCTGTGTCGAATGTATAATTCGAGCGAGATGTTTTTCGAAATTTGTTCGAAACGTAACGCCTTCGGCGTACCTCCGAGCTGTAATCGCGTTAAAAAGTCATGATGATTTTTTTTTTTCAGTTTCAGTTTTAGTTTTATTTCAACGTCAATGGGAAGTTACGCGAGACATAGCTTTCGGCCAGGTTTTTTCGTTTCCGACCGGGCAATCATTCATTTTTCATTGGATACCTCGCGGTGGCGTAAGCTTCCGTTGAGAGCAGAAAATTGGATTCCACGTTCTATGTAATATTCATTTAAAACATCTCGCGTCTTTCTTCTTCGAGCATCCGAACTCTTCTCTCTTTCTCTCCACTCCACGCCGATTTGCTTTTTTTTCTTTTTTTTTTTAACGGAGCGGTCTAACTTCAAACACGTAACGATAAAAAGACACTGCCTTTCAAAATTTCAAGAAGGCACGAAATCATCAACAAACTCGAATAAATTTTGCACATTCCGTTTCGTATCGGTATTGCAGAATACCGTTTGCCAATAATCTGTTAATAATGACAATGAAAAATAGGCAGAAATATTCGTATCCCTCTCTGACTTTGAGATAAATAAATCTGAGAAACCACGTCATTTCCAAAAGAAATTTTACTTCTAAATATAATATTTGAATGAAAACGTCTAAATTTCTAAATTTAATATTTAAAAACTATATTTGGGATAATTAATATTTCCGACGGTACTTCTAGAAATATCATACGAACAAACGAGATATTTCTAAAAGTGTACGAATACCATAAATATTTATATGTATACTCTAAGAAAGTCATCATTCCTTTCGAAATTCCAACGTGCCCGAAACCATGCTCGAGCAACAGTATGCATCACGCTACCACGTCGCAAATTCCAATTCAAAACGTTGCAAGCGTTCGCATGCCTACGTGCGTGCTTTCGAGCAACAAACGTACAACGACGACGAAACGAGTCGTTGTTTGCTCCATCGATTAAGGCGGCCGTTCCCGTTTTTACGACAAAGCGTATCGAAAGTTTTACAATTGTCAAACGCCTCGTAACACCGCGGAATTAAGTGGCTCGTAACAGTTAGCACTTAGCGTTCCAATCTATCGCGCGTTCTTTATCGTCTCTAACGTAATCGGATTGCAAACTCTCATTGGCGAACGATAGGCACTCGACTCCGAAACGCGGCAGCTTCCATTATATAACTACTCCTCCCGTTGCCGTTTGTACACGCGCGTGTACTATAATCGTCGCAACCGGGAACGCAACGTTTTCCAAGGCAATCAACCGTTTTACATCCGCTGCAGATAACGCACAATTTACACACTGTGTGCCTGTACGCTTCTTACTACACATCGGCGTTCGACGTTTCTAACGTGCGTCGTGCCGTTTCATTTGCATCGATACACCTTGCAACGGCGGACCGGAAACTGCACAGGTACACACATCCGCTGGATGTTCCATCGTGCGCGCGTTTTATATCCGTGCACGTTGCACGGCAACTTGAAAACCCGGCTTTAAACGATTCACGCTCGAGTTCGTTTCAACGTCTGCCCGTTTCGCTTCATATCGCCGTGTTTTGCACGTGAAATATTTTCGTAAAAGTCGAATCTCAATGAATCCTATCTAAGGGGGGGGAGAGAAGAGAATTTTTGGCGCACTCACGCTCCAGGGTTGTCTGAGACACTTTTCACATGTATTTTTTTTTTCCCAGGTTGTCTGTCAGATTTTCACAATCTTATGGTTATGAATATAGGTAGATACTTTTTAACCGTCGACGTTGAAATCGTTATATTTGCAGTTATGCAAATTACAAATTATGTTTATTGGTTATAGCTAGTTACAGATTAGGTTCTATATATTAAATGTTATAGATACTACTATGGTCTATTCATTTTTGGATATCTTATGTATTTTGTTTTTAAGTCTATATATAGCAACATTTTTCCAGAATCAATTTTGAAAGGAACATAGATATAATACTTTTGAACGGAAGCGTAAGTATATGGTCAACGTTGAAATTGTTATATTTACAATTTTGCAAATTACAAATTATATTTATTGGTTATAGTTAGTTATAGGTTAGGTTTTATATATCAATTGTTATATTTACAATTTTGCAAATTACAAATTATATTTATAGCTAGTTATAGGTTAGGTTTTATATATCAAATGTCATAGAAAATACTATAATTATTTTGGATATCTCACACATTTTTTTTTATATTCTTTACAGTTTTGCAATTTCCCCCCTTTCTTCCGTAAAACGTTAAATTTTTCGCTGCGTAAATTTCAACAACTAAAAAAAAAAAATAATCAAACAATTTAACTTATGAAACAGTGAAACACTTCAACATTTGATATCGAAACGCGTCTCACCGTGCCGGTCGCGTTCGAACGTTGCGAAAGTTTCTCCAATGAAACGAATTTTCAATTTTGCATCGATGCAAAATATATTCTGGAAGGAATATTCCTCGCTTTTTGCTTTTCACGACAGAATTACCCGAGAGATGTTGCATTTCTCCCCGGAAGACGGAAGTGGAAAGTGCGACACGGAAGTTTCTCCGACACGGTGGCTCGCCCCCGAAAAAAATTTGTAAAACTGTTATTGCTCTGTCAGAAGCAGAATTTGTCAAAACGAGTCGCGTTTGTCCCTCGAAAATTCCACCGAAATATTCTCCTGACGAGCGTGATTTACAGACAACGCAAACAGTCGTGATTCCTCCTGAACATATACTTTCTATGAAACGGCATGATACTGACAATGATTATTCTAAATTCAATCCTCTCTTCTTGATGAAAAAATATTGAGCTATACTGCGATGAAAAATTGTAATACGCACGAAAGGAATTACGTTTCTCTCTTAGCTTCGTATTAACTTACTTTAGGACACGTTCGTGATAGTGTAGTTTGAATAAACTTTTTGAAGTAATTAAACGCAGTAATATATATATATATATATATATTATATATATAATGCTTAATATGTGAAGCGAAAATGTAAATTCAACCCCCTTTGAAACTATAATTTAAAGGGAAAGACACGATGAAACGTTGCCGTGTATTATTAGCGTTTTTATATTAGCATCCTATTCAAACAATGCTTAAGACTAGAAAATAGTTTTGGTTGGATGAAATTGAAATATACATCATCGATCAAATATAATAGTTAATATTGAATTGATTATAAATGAACGTAATAATATCAGTAACATATATTACAATATATTGAATAAGTACATGTTTAAAGTGAATGCATTTTTAAATTGTTATATCAGTAAAATTATCAAAAGTTTAACGCTAAACGAGGAGCATGTAACGAATTGAGTATGCACACACCTCTTTAATATTTATAATATTTATTCAATATAATAATAAATAATATATCATTAATATTAACTATTATCAATTGTCACTTGTTATTAATTCATTGATTTATCTGTACAACTATCTCACTAATCTTGCATAAAATCATTGCAATATAAAATCTAACATTCAAAGAAGGACGAAACTATTGCACTTGCTTTATACGCGATCGTAGAATTGAATGTCCAACTTTCGTAAAAATATTCGACGTATTGACAGACGCGTGCGCGTATGAAAAAAGCGACAGAACTGTGATTCGGATAGAAATATTTTCTCTATTTCGAGCGCTGGCTCGTTGCAGACCACCGAGTTCGAATTCGAGCGCGAGCGACGGTCCCTTTTTGTATTTTCGTTTGCCGAAAAGCGCGAACGAGATCACCGGCGTGTGACTAAATACCTCACACGAAAACCGAAAAAAAGGGAATCGTATAATGGCGCGATGAACAACGGAGATCTGATACGAATTTCACGACGTTCCTGTTAGTCTAGTTGTAATAGCGATGCTGGCGCAAGGATTGGATTCTGCAGTATACTTTTTTGCACGAGTTCTTTTTTCCTTTTTTCTTTTTGGAAAAAACTTTTTTTTATTTTTTTTTTTTATTCAGAGTTCACTTCGTCAGTGGTTTGAACGACATATTAAATTAGCGAGATTCAGTGAATTGTACGCACTGAAATTCGAATATCACGGCCAGTACTTTTGCTTCTAACTGACCGTGCTCACAAATTAATTGGTTTCTAACGTGTCAGATGTTAATATCTTTGCGATGATAAATTTAGTTTAGAATATTATGCATTGTCTGAGCTATCGTTAGTTTGTATCACTCGATTCGGACGAATATAAAAAAATTTATGATATTTCAGACTGTATTTCGATTAGTATTCTACTGCTATTAAGATAAATTACTTGATTCTTTAAGAAAAGAAGTCACACGTTAGACTTATTGTACTTTGCACTACTCAATTCGAACAGATACAAAGAATCCTTGATAATTAAGGCTTCATTCGACCAAATTCATACAGATATATTATGCGCTTTGTTAAAATGATAACAATGAGGTATACAAACGAGAAAAGTGTATTTCGAAGAAGAATCGTTCACTTACCTCGAACGGCAGGCTCGTCGTCGATTTGGAACTTCAAGGAAGCTGCTCTCCTGGAGAATCTCAGCGTGTGCCACATGTCATCGTTCAAACCTTGTCCAGCAACCAGCGTCTGAAGACAAACGAGGAATATCGTGTTATTAAAACGGAAAATAATTTAACGAATTTCACTCTCTTTATTGTACAAAAAATCTTCTACTATCATTTTGACAAACGAGGAAGCGAAGCTTAATCGTGTGATTAAAATTGCAAGCGTCAACTTGTACTTATTAATGAGTTTCTCTGGAAATTACCGAAATCTGATTATTATTTTTCATTGCTTAAATATTCCAATTATAAAACACTTCTCAAACTATATAGAGAAAACCCGTTTCTAAATTCATTTAAAAAAGAAAGTATTTTTCAATTCAAGAAATCTGCAAAATACACTTGACATGCAAAACTATGTATAAAGTATCAAAAATGAAAAAGTTATTAAAACCGCACAAACACTCATAGTCCAACTGTCACGCGGGATGAAAGCTCATTTTCATTCGAAATTTATTGTACTTTGCCTACACCGCCTAAGCTACAGTATAGTTAAAATGATTAATAATCAAATTAGAATCTCGTAAAAATCGTTTCACTCGGAGTCAACCTTTCGCCATCTTTCAAGAATCAAAATCTCGCGTATTCGTTGTATTCAGAATTGCAGCCAAGCCGCAAACCTGGAATCTCTGTTCCGATTTTGGGCTTATCGGCCGCCTTGAAATGAAATTGATTGCGTGTTGCAGGATGAAACCTCAAATACCGAGGAAATTCGCGCGGCCGCGCAATGAAAACACCTCGGGCGGAAACGCACCGATTGAATCACATCGCGCGGATGTAATAGCGGATACTTGAGCGTGAGCAATTAATGCTTTGCAATCGTCGGTCATTAACGCAACGCGATTTATTCTTCGAGAATCATTGATCCTTCAATCCTTCCGTTAATCGTACTTCTCTCCCCAAGAGATTGGATCTGACAAGTTTTAAAAAATTAAATTGTTTTTTTCCTTTAACGTTAGAAGCTATTCTTTAATACTGCTATTTTGTCTCTTTTTATTATTTGATCAATGATAACAATGATTTGTAATAACAATGATGATTATATAGTGAAAGTAATTATGTAATTATATAACTTATTTAGACGAAAGTATGATTCTATGTGCTTGTTTATATATCGAGGCGTATGAACACGTGTCAGTAGAAAAAAATACGAAAGCATCGGGCTGATCGAATGATATGTTGGTTGGTCGATTGATCGAAATGTGAGAAGTATCGCTTCGGAATCACTGCACGCGAACGCGGTATAAGGCAGTTTGAAATAATTTTCGTCGAACGGCGGACCAGCCGTCTCGAATTTATGGCAGTGGAAAGCAATGCGATCGGTCGGACGTGCGGCCGTCTCGGTCGAACGAACTTTATGACGGAATTTCAGATTCAATCCGCGTCATAGATGCTGCTATTTTTCTACCACAATCCGCGACAACTTAAAGAACCCATTTTCTCTCGCTTACTCACTCACTTTATTTCTACTATAGAATGATAACTCTGTAATTGTCGTGATAAATTTTTCCTTTCGGACGGATTTGATATTTTGTACTTCGAATTTTATATTTTATAATTATAACATATATTTACAGTTTCATACTCGAAACATATATTTATTATATAACATATAATATATAACATATATTTAATAACATATAATATATAAAATATAACATATTATATAACATATATTTACAGTTTCATACTCGAAACTTCAAATTTTGCTCTTAAATCTTTACGCTTCAAATCGTGATTGAAAAGGATTGTCTTGATCATCTTAGGATCTTTCGATTGCAATCAACAAAAATTTCATCATCATTATTAATAGTAGAGTATCACTCTTTTAGAATTGAGAGAGATTTCGTAGAATCCGCATGTTTAAAATCGTAATTAAATAATTCACGATTTCTTGCGATCGACAGTTGTTACAATATAACGAGTTATTATCTTAATGTCTAATCGATAATTCCTCGCGATCAATGACAATAATTTAATGCAACAGAAGTTGCAAACATAACGAAGAAAAGAGAAGGGATATCATGGAAGAAACAAACAAAACAATTTCGATCGAAGAACGGTAACAGAGATTAACGCAAATCCACTTTTGGCTGCGTATGTATTTTCATAAAGCGAGAGAGAGAGAGAGAGAGGGAGGGAGAGAGAGAACCCGACAAAATGTATGCACGACCCGGTTATTCGGAGCTCGGCGCAACGATCCTCCCTCGATACACATATAGTTAACCATGCCGGCGAGTATGGTAACATCGATAAACTAACAACACGGGAGCGCCTCTCGTTTGGTTAAACCACCATAAATCCGTGCAACTCGTCACTATCTGCTAACTGGTTTGGTCCACGCTGCCAGCCGCGATATTCATCTATCACGTGGCACCTGACACACGTTTGTCACCTGACGTCACCTTTACACGCGCCAGCTATCGTTGGTGTTCACCTCTGTGAAATTTAAACGTTATTTTCAATCGCTTCTCGGTGACGAGACCCCGATCGGCGACAGTTACGCCTGTCCCTCGATGAAATTCATTATTATTTTGACAAGATTAGTATGTTCGTCTTTCGAGATGTACTCTCCGTTCGTTGTTATTAAGACATTTCTGTCATTTCGGAATCTTCTCAAAATGGATTTCTCTTCGACGACAACGATGACTGCAATGGTTACTCATTAAAATAAATAGTAATTTTGTGTACAAATATGTTTAAATCTAAATTTACACACTATGTTTTATTCAAATTCCTTACGAAAACTGATATCTCAATTGATCGACTTCCTCGATGTTCCTCGAGGCGAGAAAAGCTGTACGAGAATCTGTAAAATCTTGCAAAATCTACAAAAGCTGTCTCAATCTCGTGTCCACGTGTCAATCTCGACTGCCCTGAAAGACGGAAAAAAGAGGAAGAACGACTTACTGTCGGCGTTGGTCGAAGGGCCACGAAGGATCGGAATAACAAAGGCTCGACTTGAAAATTCTGAAACGGTCGGTCCGGTCAGAGTCAAACTGGCTGACGAGGTTCACGAAGGTGACGCGAAAAAGCACTCTTAACAGCGGGAGCCAAGTGAAATTACATAGAAAGTCTATCAGTAGACGGATATTACGGTTCTCCCCGGAGGGAGAGAACTTTATCGCCGACTCACGCTCGGATAATCGCGCGTCTCTTGCGCGCTACCTACGAATCAATCCGGCAATTAAGGGACGTTTTGTCGCGGTGCTCTAGCCCGATCGGGCTTTATCGAATTCATCGGCTTCGCTTGGCTCGCCGCGCAGGAAATCGCAGCTGCATAAAGCGTTCAATCATGCCACCACGCCGCGCGATAGCGTTTTATCGATTGCCAGACAGCGTGCGTCTTTTTTTTTCTTTCTTTTTTTTCCTTTTTTTTTTTTTGCATCGGCGTGCTCTATCGCTCGCCGGGGGATGTTGATCGCTCGCCAGCGTGTTATTAAAAATATCGTTCGGAAATTCAACGACGCAGCTACTCGTCGATAAACTATTTCGCTCAGGGTTAGGCGACGGGACAAAAGGGATCTTTAAATAGGGAATTTCTGTACTGGCAGCCTCGTATCCTTTTTTGCCAGTGGGTTTCGTTTGGCGATTATGGTTTTCTTTGAACGGCGTAACGTGGAATAAGAGAGGAAGGTTATTAACAAGGAGGTTATTAATTACTGTTAGTAACTTTGGTTAGGTTTAATTTAATCTTTCGCTGTAGTTAATATTTCGTGGTCACTCTTGCGAGACACGAGGAACTATCGTTAATTATTTTAGTATATATCCATTAATTTTTGAGTGAGGATAGTAAGTGACCAATAATAAATATTCAATGGACTTTTTGTTTAAATATCAGTTAAAAATGTTTTCTATCGGCAATACGAGTTCATCAAATTTTCGAAATTAATTTCGAAGAATATTTACATGCACGTCGTTTCTCGAGTAAATTTAATAAGATCAGACCGCACCGATGAAGCTTTATTTTTTTTTTTTTTTTTCTTAAAAACGACAGAATATTCGCTTTCCATTTATAGCGTTTCGATATATCCCGAGCGGTGATTTGTGTTTAATTATAATGCATTGTGCGCCGGGGACAGGCCTTTGTCGGCGTAATTGCGATCAATCAATGAAACAGATCGCGAAAGTAAACTTAATGCGATTATTCAACGTTCCTCGATTGTAGTTAACATCCAACAATGCTCGATCAATCGAAACTGTCACGTCGAATCTTTTAATAATGTCAGATTTTTATTCGATTCAGTTCCATTCGATTCAAGTGCCATTTATAAATGAAAAAACAAAACGATCGTTTAAAATTACCGTTCTTTGAACACGATGCGTTATTAGGAAATTCTCAATTGCCATTATATTGGCTAATAATTAATTAACTTTAACTCTCTCGAGAAACAGCGGCTCACATGTGTTACGTTCGCGAGCAACACACGCAGATATTTCGGAATAAATGCATCTAAAAATGAAAAACAATTCCTTATTCGATTGATAAATTCGCCTTTTTCTATCAATTAATCTAATTAAATGATATTCTCACAGAAAGTTGGACAGCAAAAAAGAAAAATTCCTCGTTCGATTGATAAATTCGCCTTTTTCTATCAATTAATCTAATTAAATAATACTCTCATAGCAAGTTAGACAGCAAAAAAGAAAAATTCCTTGTTCGATTGATAAATTCGCCTTTTTCTATTAATTAATCTAATTAAATAATATTCTCATAGAAAGTTGGACAGCAAAAAAGAAAAATTCCTCGTTCGATTGATAAATTCGCCTTTTTCTATCAATTAATCTAATTAAATAATACTCTTGTAGAAAGTTGGACAGCAAAAAAGAAAAATTCCTTGTTCGATTGATAAATTCGCCTTTTTCTATCAATTAAGCTAATTAAATAATACTCTTGTAGAAAGTTGGACAGCAAAAAAGAAAAATTCCTCGTTCGATTGATAAATTCGCCTTTTTCTATCAATTAATCTAATTAAATGATACTCTCATAGAAAGTTGGACAGTAAAAAAGAAAAATTGATTTGCCGAACCAATCTACGTGTAGATCATGAAACGTAGTTAATGAAGTCGAATTTAATGTTACTCAATAACGTGTATGAAAAACTGAGAAGAAAGAGATCGCCTTTTTTGCAAGTAATCCACACAACGATCCGAGCACCTACTTCGCAGCATCTACCTACTTCAAATCTACACCGACAAGCAGGACTTCCGATATCTACCATTGCAGAGAAAATTAACGCGGTCTAAGTCGAGGAAATATCTCTGTCGGGCGTGGAAGACTTTCACGAGCTCGTGAAGGGAACGTTCTCGCCTTATCGCGTTCATTCTTCGATTGCTTCTTCCTTCGACGATCCATCGAGAAATTCTGCCTCTTTCCCCGACCACCGAGGCAAATCGAAACGATCTCCGATCGCAAGCTCCGAGAAAAAGAGAGCGAGAGCGAGAGAGAGAGAGAGAGAGACGCTCATCAATGTTGCGCTATCCTTCAGGAAAGAAACAAACGCGCACGAGAGAGAAAGAGAATCCGTTCGTTCGTTCTCCTTTCACCGGAAGAATTATTTCCAACGACGACTTCGGAACATTACTTCCGGTCCGTTTGTTTTCCACGGATAAAACTCGTCGGACTCGTAGGCGAAAGAAAATAAATAGAGATGACGCGGTGCGCGACGATCGAGAGAAATGGGTGAAAAAATGAGGGATCGACGAGGTTGAACGAGTTGGGAGCGTAGGGCGGAAGGAGAATCCTCCCGGAAATTGATCAGGCGATCGTAAATATTTGACGAACCGGGGCAAACTTTAATTAAAATTCGCTATTTGAATATTCGGTCGGCTACAAAGAAATTTCTCCCCGGGAAATCAACTTTAGCCCTGCCCCCCCCCCCTCTCTCTTTCTCTCTCTCACCGTGCGTTAATTTGTACCGCCTCTCTTTAGATCATCTAATAGATCGTTCCTTTTTTTTCTTTCTCTTTCTTTCTTTCTTCCTTTCGTTTTTAATTGTTAAGTGGAAGCTCAATTTTATTTCAATAATTCCAATCCAATATTATAATTATTAATGGCCTTAATCCAATACAGTCTAGTATCATAGTTTAACAGCGTGGATTCAATTTTACTTTAGTCTTAATTTACACTGATATGCACCGTGTCATTTGTACCAATAACGACATCAACGCGTAATGCAATTACCAATTAAAAATTGATAATGGACTAGTGCCAGTCCCAGTGATTAAGTTAATAATGATTAAGGATCAACGGACAAAACTGATGTTAAACGCGTTGGTTTAATCATTGGGATAAATGTGCGATAAATTCAATGTCAGTCAAAACACGATAGTGATTCGATTATTGTTATTACCTAGATAACAGGACCTTGTAATTAGTCTGAATAACTTTACATGTATAACCCGTGACACGTGTACAGATGCGTGCAAACGTGTGCAACGGAGATAATGGAAGTTCCGTGATAATGATTCGATCTGCTTATAGCACTAACTTGTTCATATTGTTTCCGTCGTTCGCTGCGCTATCTCTGTTCACGCTGCTTTGATCTCTAATTTGTGCAAATGCACGCATCTTCTCATTGAAACTCGTTTCGTTCGGTTCACGTGATAAATATCGCTTTCAAATCAGGCCTAGTTTCTATTATTTCAAGACTAAATAGTTTCTATAATTTCAAGAATAATAGTCTTCTACTATTTCATGCTTACTTTTCCAACGAGGCTAAAAAATATTTTAGTATCTTTAATCTTTTATTCGATAGATGTAAGTCTATTCTTAACACGTAATATTCACCGTGCAAATATATCTGCAGGGAATTATATTTTTAAATTTGTCATAATAAATTCATGGGGTTTGCGGTCTCGTTACAAAGGTTGGTTATCTTCGCAAAAAAAAAAACTCTAAAAAAATTTCGCAAGTGTTTGCAGAAAAATATATTTCTTTTTAAAGTTACATTTATTTATAATTTTATTTTATTTTAAACATACATCTTTCAGTTTCTGAAAGTGTATATAACGTTCTATTTTCGTAGATAACTGTAGCGAATTCTCAGTGAACTTTCGAACGCATCTGCCGTGTCTTTACGCTCTTCGTTTATCTTCGATCAGTCAGTAGAGCATTCCATCTCTACGCAGCCAGCTACATGTGTGTATGTGTGTGTGTGTGTGTGTGTGTGTGTGTGTGTGTGTAACCAATTTTGCAATCGCGGTGCTTCCAGTCGGTTGCACAATAAATCGCTGAGCGATTTCGAGGCCAGATCGCTGATTCGTTTATTAATCGATTCATAATGCAAATTCGTTAACTTTCAACTCCGTTCTCTAGTCCGCGTAGTTCGTCACACTTTCATCTTACATTTTCAATCGCAGCATTTTTGCAGCCACTTGCAAAAATTTCAGTCGTGCGAACAAATTCTATTTCAGTTTCAAAATAAAAATATGGATGGATCTTTCTCAAGCGGGAAATAGTTTTTATTACCGTTACTAAGAATATATTTTCGTTTAAAGAAGTCTTGCAGTCCCGTATTTTATAAAGAACTTACTGATCGTTTCATCTGACATTTAAATATTCATATTGTCGTTCGACAATTACAAGATTAAAAATCGACTGGTTTCTAAATAGAAATTCGCTGCTACTTTGCGTTTAAATTCATTCTCCAACGCTGTTACTGCTTCAAGATTTTATTTGACATTTTTCGATAAAATTTCCAATTATTTATTTCTAGAAACAATTGTCCGCCAATTTTATTTCATTTCCTTTTGACCTTTCTCCTTCGAACTTTTCTTTTTTTTTTACCGTTTATTAGCAATATATAGAAATATCGTAATATCTGTGATTAAAAAAGTTCTGCCGATCGAGTTCCAATTCAAGAACGAGATCAATAATTACAGACAGGAAGTTCATCGAGTTAAAATTTTCACTTTAATATATTCGTGTGTTGGTTATTCGAATGTTTCCGCTAGGTCCTTTCCCAATTTCGTTCTCCAATTTATAACCCAAGTGTGGGTAGGTAATTTCGCGCACCGTTAATTAATTCGACCCATTTAATTGGCATACAATGTTTACCTACTGACCTAATTTTCCTACCTGTTTACTGGTCGCACAGCTTCGAATCTATTTGTACATATGTATATCTGAATACAGTTCAAGTATAATGTCCACTTATTGAATTGATAAGATTTACCGCACTCACGATTTATCTGTCGAGTTTCCATCGTGAACATTAATACACTGATAACTCTCGAAAATTGATTGACATTTAACGAATAAAAAATTGCTTTAACAAATTTAAAAGAAACAGATCTAGAACTAATGTATGTGGTTTTTATATAAAATATTAATTGTAAATATAACTTGTGTTATAACAATCAACATTTCTGAAATATTTTGTTTTCCAAGGTGTATATATATATATATATATTTATTAATATATTCTACGTCATCAAACTTTTTTTAGACACATATTGAAACTCTCGTGTATATTTTCTCAAGTTTGTTTGATCTATAACAGAAATATCTTATTATTTTTAGTAAACAAGATTAAAGAAATTTGTTAATCTTATGAAATAGATTATCACACTAGTCAATTTTCATTTAAAAATGGTTTTCCTATAAAAGGTTTCTCTTTTGTAATCTTTAATTGTTGAATCAATTTTTGTATTATTCCTCTAGTTCGCTTTTCTTCGTTAACCACAAAGTGAAGCGTGCAAATTTTTCTTAGAACATGTGCCTTAAAATAGGATTCGTATTTGTCCGTCGTGTTAATTGAAATGTTCATTACCGTATCAATTATTCCGTTCAATTATTGAGATCGTGTAAGGCCGAGATTGAAACATAAACGTAAATTACAGCCTCCTCTAATACGCGATTGTATTCTAGAGCTTCAACTAGTTTCGATCCGAAATAGAAGTGCGAGCTCGTAACTGTATTTTGGGCACAATTTTCGCCGATGAATCTGTTCATTAACGACATCGAAAGCATTTAATATAATATCCAAAAGAAAAAAAAAAAAGAAAAATTTCGTTCGAAGCTTGATCAAGTTAGAATTAAAATATATATATCTTCTTTCGCTCGTCGAAAATTAATCTTTGAGATTGTGAAGAAACGAATAGCATTCCGGACCATTACTTCGACCAATTTTGATATTCGTTATTTTGTCTTTGATTGCATTTACAGGCACTCCAGTTAAATTTGAATTTCACCAAGTTTCCTAATTAATCACAAATTTCAATGAAATTTCAGTCAAAAGATTGTAAAAGCCGCGTTAGTTCATGATTTGATCGTAATTTTAGCGTATCGGCTTCTAAAAAGTTTTGTACTGTACTTTGGGCTGATGATAAAATTTATATGAATACAAAATTTTAATTTAATTTAATCATAAATTATTTTGAGAAGAGGAAAGTTTTGTCGCTCGACTTCTTATAAAAAGGAAAACACTTTATTATAAATACTTATTACTATAACACGAAACATTTCAGCATCGTAGCCGCATCGAATATATAATATTTCAAATTGTAAAGCACATACGTCTGAATTGAACTCAACACTACATTTCGACTACATTGGAAATTAATTGGTCGAATTAAATTGGAAATTATTCGCTTCGATTTCAAAATATTTCCAGGTTTAATTAGGAAGCATTCACTTTGAGAAATCGTATAATTACCTTTATCCGATTGTAATTATATCGGATAGAATTCGGACATGATCGTATTTTGCAGAATTTTATTAGAGTTTTCCAATTAAAAGTTCGTCTCGCGTTTTTTGAAAACGTTATGTGTAATTTCAAACAACTGAAACCAAATGCCTGTACATCATTATGATATTTATTATAAAATATCAACATTTGGATTATTTATTTAATACTTCCGTTTGATTTTAATTTCAATCGACTGTGATGGTTGTTGCAAGTTTCGTACGTACTATTTCATAAGATAATGTACACAAGTAAACTATATGCGATGTATAGAACTGAACGTGCATTATCGAGACGAGCAAATGATGAAAATGTTGTGCGTTAAAATAACAGACGTGGAGGGTATAAAGACGAGGTCATAAGAAAGAGGAACAACGATGACGATGAGAATCATAACATAGGGTTATCGTGAAATAATATCCTACATAGCCAATATTTTCTAAACTTCTCGACGCTAGATAAATTTCAAGAAGAACAATTAAATCGATAAATGAATTAAAATATTCAGATCCTAAAATATATGAAATTTTCAAATAACATAAAATAATTATCTTCAAGTTTACCCTATTCGATCTTACCACAAAAATAGAGCCTACTTTCGACGTTCGACGAAACAATTGTCGTTCTTTCAATTTCTCATGCTTCATATTTATTTTAAACAAAATTTGCCACCTTGACAGAGTCCAGTTTGTCCAGCTTCCAAAAAGAAAGACAAATTTTCGGCGTCGCGAAATGCACGCTGTGCATTTTGAAAAAAAAAAAAAAACGTGTCCAGCTGGCTTTCGACTTTCAAATTCAAAATTTGAGAGTTGCATTGCAATTGGGTAACAACTCACTCTGCAACTTGCGAGAGCACGCAGCGTTCTCCGTTGTATGTACATAAGTGTTGTTTCAACGTACGTAAGCTGCTCGTATTTGTGGTTCTAGTTTGCAGAAGCGCGAAGCGTCTGGCGACACGGAGCGTACACGTTGGATCCGGGCAAAATGAAGCGAGCAAAGCAGCTGCATTGATTAAGTAACGAAGCCTGAACGTTTCGACTTTTCACCGATTGCAACGGAAGCTGCATGCTCGTTGCAGTATCGCGAAGGTACAAACGTCAGAATGTATGAAGACGTATACACCAGACGGTTACGATGATATCTTTGTGTGTTTGCTTTCATACACTCTTGGATTTCTGATTGATGTCATTTGACAATCGAATGATTCATAATTAGACTGCGGATTTTCGTATATAGAAATTAATATAGAATATTTGCAGAATATACGTAATGCTTCAAAGAAGAAGTAAGGATTTCTTCAAAAATGCAAATGCAAATATGCATTTACAGCAAAGAAGAACTACTGTATTATTAGTTAAATCCTGGAATATTATTATTTCAGATTGAATTTAAATGTTGTACATTTAATATTGTTGTATTAAATTTATTTACTAAACAGATTTCAAATTTTATTGAATGAATTTTCACAGAGCCAAATTAACTTTCATTTCATTCAACGAAGCCAAAATACAGACCATTTTTTATTATCTGTGAAGCAGAAAAATTCGACTTGGGATTTGGGCATAAATATGATATTAAATTATTATTTCACGGTGAAATATTAAATGCACCGAGTCAATATCTTTCAGCGTCTTTCTCTCTTGTAGCACCTTCTCCGCCAAAGAACTCGAACCTTCGGGCGAGCCATGAATTATGAATAGACGTCACTCTATCGGCCGCGTCTATTTTCGTTCGATTTGAATTTTTACAGTCAATTTATTCTGTCGTGGAAAAACGGGCCGAATGAATCGATGAATTATGATCGTGCTCGGGATGAGCAAGCTCGTTCGAATTTTCATGCGTTATCGCGTTCCACGGTGCCCGTGGATTTCAATTTACTTTCGCTGAACTGCAGCCAACGCTTCTTCACACTTTCCTATATACTAAGAATGCAGACGAATAATTTTCACGCAAGATTTTACAGCCTTTTAAACCACTTGAAACCGCGTAATATTCCAATCCAACTGTTATATCTCAGGTGTTCGTTGCGAGCTTGCCATTCCCGAGCCATTCGGCTTAGTGGATTCGGCATGTCGCAAAATTTGACGAGTATCATATCAATTTATTTCTGAATTATTTGAAGGAAATTTCATCGTGTTACATGTTAATAATAAAATATGAGAATATGTATTAACGAAAATATAACTGAGAATATAGACAATACATTGTTATTAGTAATTAATAAATAAGCAAATATTTAACTTTGTACTTTGCTAGCGTAACATCCTACATAGTTCGAAATTGGCAACAACGGATGTCCCTTAATTTTCACTTCGTCTAAACGCCAACGTTTCACGATAAAATAAATAAATTACGAAAAGTCTTCAGATTTAATTAACTAGACTAGAGACTTTTGGTTTTAGACCGGTACACTTCAACAGCTTCTTTTATGAATGTTATGCTGTTGGTAGCATTGCGGTCAAAGAAACACAAGTAAACTCCCCGCAAAAAAGGGCAAAAGGCTTTGCGTAACGAAATATTCTTTTACGGTATTCTACTTTGTTATTTCCATGTACCGACCACAGTAGTATTACGATATTCTCAGATCTCTAATGAGACCGGCTAGAGAACACCAGAGAAACCAGTGTCGAAGGTGTGTTTCTCCAAAAAGTAGCGTTATTAACTAAGAACTTTATAAGTACGGAGCTCGTGAAAGTCGAAAAAATAAAAGATTCACCTCTGTGTTCCATTTTGTTCGGCCCTTTTGTAATTTTGTTTTACGATCTCAGCAGCTACATTTGGTTTGCAACGTTCGTTTGTAAATTGAAGAGGTGATTATAAATAAAGAGATGGCTACAGCAGTTTCAGTAAATCAGTAAATGTTAATTCAAAATCAATGAAAAATCAAATCATTTCTGAATGTTACAAATTTTTTGAATACAAAGATAATAGGGGGAAACTTAACGACTAGGTTTCGAGTATTTAATTTTATTTCTACTTTATACTATTTTAATTGTAACTGCTTGTCATTTTTATCAACTACAACACAAAATATGAATTAAGTTAAAAATAAATTACTCACTTCTGATTAAAGCGATCGAGCAATGTGAAGATTATATTGTCAATCGTATTGTCAATTTTGTTTTTTTTTTAAACTTCATAAATGTATCGTTTGTATATTCTAATTAATTTATTTTAAAGAATTTTTTAAAGAACCATCAAATAGCATAAAATTTAAAAAAAATCAAGAAACGAACCCGTCATATTTTTTTCATGTAATCTTTATATGAATTCTTTGATAGGTAAAGAATTTCGAGATACATGAAATCAGGATTTCTTTCTATTGCAATAAGTACAATTGAAATGTTGGAATATATATCTCTTTATCGTTATAAGCCTTTCAAATACGAAGGAAACTTCGAAAAATTCGAACCGAGTCGACTCACCTTCTCCCTGTCCTCGATGTGGATCAGCATCTTTGCTTTCCCTTCTTCAAGATAGATTTGCAGTCGATCCGAACTGTTCTCTAAACTCGTAGCTAGGAGAAGACCACGAGGTCTAGTCGTTTTGAAGCGAACTATTATTTCTTCGGTCTGGGTTTTCGAATCCTCTGGCATCAGCGCTGTCATTTGCTGCGTTCCGTTCAGATGTAACGTCGATGCGTCTAAATGCGAGTGGAAATAAAATTATTTGTTGTTATACGTGCGAATAATATCATATATTATTGAAGCAATAATATTGTACATTATTAAAATGATCTTCATTGTTGATATAACGCGACGGGCACGAAATTGAAGCAATTGACGCATAAAATTGCTTAAATGTGCCACCATTAACCTTGTAATAACATTACATCACAATGAATTACATTACCCTATTCTCTTCCGGGTTTGTTACATTACGCTGTCAACTCTGTGCTCTGATAATTTAAATATCGCGATTAAAGCTCTATCGAGCTTAAAATTTAAAATTTTAATCAGAAACGCAATTACGCAAACGTATTAATAAATCTAAGCATATTTCTACATATTATCTATTGTGCAATGGATCATTTTCTAGCTTATCAGCAAGCTGCGTAAGCTTACGCACGAAGTTTTGGAAATTTAATTTGAATTTAAAGTAAATTAATTCTGTCCAATGCGTGTCATAAGAAATATATAGAAAATATCCAAGGTAGATCACTTTTTGCAATATTTAGTAGATAAAAACTTCAAAAATTCCCACTTAGCTACGTTCGTAGAGAATACAAAATTGCATGAGTATTCACGTTCACAATTATGAAACGTGGCATATCAACTCGAGATGACGTCATAAGAAAATTCTTTACCTTTTCCACAGGTAGGGCCGGTGAATGGTGTTCCAGTACAGTCACAATGAAACCTGTTCCAACCCTCGAGACACTGGCTTCCATGCATGCAGGGTTGTGAAGGACAGTGGGGCGTTTGAGAATGACAAGCTGGTCTGACAGCGCCTGCAAAATTGTCCAGAGGAAACGAAATTACGGGGACAGTGACAATTGCTTTCAGTTCAGTTTTTTTTTCAGTTCTACTGAAACACGACACTTCTGCCAGAAAATTAAAGTTAACAACGTTGACTGCAACGGTACTTTTCAGGATTCCGGTCTAAGAAGCCAATTTAATTTAATCATATTATATTATTAAAAACTCCTATTGTAGTACATAGTAATCATCAAAAAGCATATAGAATGTGTTTTCTTTTTTTTTTTTTGAAAAAAAAGACCTTGCGAATTATCTCGTAGTTGGCTTATGTAAAGAAAGACTATTAGATGGCCCAAAAAGGTTGCATTACATATTACACACACACATACATACACACACACAATGCGCACAAACTTTTTCATAAAGCAACCTCTCCTAAAACGAAACTTATAAAGTTTAGAGAAGCATTCGTCGACGCGTTGATTGCAGAAAAGATTCAACCAGTTCCAAAAAAAAAAAATTAGATTGCAAGAGTTTCATTATTTACAGAGTATCCGAATCTGTCAAGAGAAGCCAGTCCTTTGCGTGGAAGATTGTTTGAAAAATTATCACAAATAAAAATGTTCTTTTGCTTTCGTTGATTTTGAATAAACTTTTGTATTATTATTATTTTCTAATCATGTAAGCCAATAATGATTTTTCGTTCTCTTCCCCGAGGCTATCTATTCTAATTTACACTGACAGACGACGAATTTTATCGTAGCTGAAAAAATATGGCAAGTAAATAAACTACGAGATATCTCGTAATTGGCAGTCAACGTGTTAAAGGCGGTACAATTATTATTTTATTTTCTATGTATTTCGATAGCCAGTAAAATGTTACATAACATTTAAAATTATGATCGCGAAGTGAGGAAAATATTATTGAGTAATTAAATTATTTCTTAAGCGAATAAGTAGAATAAGCTGGATAAGTAGGACAAGTAGAATAAGACCGTAATTTGAATCAAAGTGTACGAATTATTACGTTTCAATTAAATCGTTTAAATTACGAACTGAAGTTTGTATAGAAGATTTTCTATTAAAATTATTTTATAAAAACTTTTTGTTATATACTAAATAACTTTTTTCAGATATGCGCGAGTACTTTTTTTCAAAGAGACTTTATTTTATTTAACATTTGACAGGCTGAAAATTTCCCAGTTTGATATTATTCTCGAAATATAATTTTTAATTATCAAATTTTAAAATGAAAAAAACGTACGAATGATAATGTTTATATGAGAAATAAAATTGCTAAATGTATTAAAGTAGCATTTAAATAAATAACGAGAAGCGTACATTCATCGAAGCTGTGGTGTCCGAGTGGTTAAGGAGTCAGACTCGAAATCTGATGGGCTATGCCCGCACAGGTTCGAATCCTGTCCGCAGCGTAAGTTTTTTTTTTATTGTTAAAAATACATTTTTTGCGCTGAATTTTCTACATTTTCATTTTTTAATCACATTCTATAAAAACGGTATACAAAACGGTATTTTTAATAAAATATTTAACCATTAATATTATTATTATACTATTTCTACTATCTGTCTTTCAGTATTTCTTCTTTTTTCGAAAAAAATGTATTATAATAATTTTATACGCAAATTGAATACATTAAATTATAAGAAAATATTGTACGTACATATGTATATTTTAATAGATGTATCAATACCTTCGAATATTTTTTTTTTTTAAATCGAAAACATGATAGCACTAAAATTGATGCATTTTCAGTTATATAATTTTTATGAGTTTTGCATGATGAAAAACTATTCTAGCACGGAGGTAAACATGTCTCCTTACATGGCGTGGGATCAAGAACATGGTAAACATGGGATATACAACACGATACAGGAAGCTTACACAATTTAGGTCAACATTTGTACAGTTATTTTGCATAAAATAGAACGCTATAAAAACTTATGTATCTTACGTAGTCCAGAAAAATGGCATATTATAAAAAGTAACTGCTTTATTTTTGTATTTTATTATCATCGTTCTTTCTTACATTCGAAATATCGCGTTGAATTATTGAACGAATAAAATTCGCAACTGACTAATTCGTAATTTCTAAAATCGAAGAAACTTCTAGCTATTTGTAATTTCTAAAAAGGGAGACTGAAATTCTATCAAAGGACCTTTTCCATCAGAAAATGAAATATCTTGACGCGACAAATTCTATTCTGACGTAAGGAGACACTTTGCAAATTTTATTTTATAAAGACCAACCACTCGGAGATTCGAAAAGCTCAGTTACTTTTAAAGAAATGAACAATCGATGTTCCAATTCGTTTATAAAGTTGTAAAACATGTAATATTTCCTTACCGGAGTCCTGTTGTTGGGCATATCCAGCTATATCGATTGGTTGTCCGTTTATGACAAGATCCCTCATGCAACCGACATAACCCTGTCTCAAGGCACCTGTCCATAGTACTGGAGGAACTGTTAGGGGTGCAAATGGAGCTCCCACACCCCCGATGTAGAGTAATCCATCTAGATCTAGTTGCGTGGAATCGCCTGGAACGTGAAACGTTATCCTATTACTTAAATTACTTTAGACAAAGCCTCTAGTTATAATTATTGGAGAAATTGTGGCAGAATTTAACACCGACCGAATTGATCTAATCGATTTCTATTTCGTAAAAAATGCATTTCATTGTAATTTTCGATACGGTTTTTTTTCTTTTTTTCTTTTCACGCGAACTACCTGAGACTACCGTTTTACTTTCGACAAGGCACCGAATTCAATCCGTTTAAAATTCCATTTTATTTGAGCATTGAAAGAAAATTTTGCGGTTCCAATACGTATTCCGCGAGTACGTATGCACCACTTGAAGTATTATTTTACTCGATCGCTTAAAACTTCGCAATCCCGGTACGTTTCTTTTTCCACGAATAAATTGGCTATTGGAAACCCCGTCCCACTTCAAATTCAGCAACTATACTGATCGTAAGTTCTACGTGTTTTTTTTGAAAAATAGTAGTATTCCACGTAGTTTTTAAAAGGCTAGCTAACAATCAAGTCAGTATGATGAATTAAATTAACGTTTCTGAAATTATAATATATATTATATGTTATAACTTCAAACGTCATAGCATCATAACATCAACATAATATCATAAAAATTTATGCAAGAAGAATATCGCTAATGCATGATTTAGGTTAAAATACAAAATTCTGCCCTGCAGGCAAAAAAAAAAAAAACTATATCAGCCGTTGTGTCCATTTTGAAAAACGACATAAAGATTCAAGACGTCTAAAAATTATATCTTCAAAAGTGTCTTTGTTGTCGTTGAAAATTTTTAGTTTAGCGAAATGATCATAAAGTAAATTGAATTCCTCATTCAATTACAAAAATTACAGTCGATTCATTTATATGTAACACTCTTGTTATTCAAGTCTCACGACACAGTAGGTGCTACGCTATTTGAAAGTACTTACGTTTCAGTCGAAAATTTCGCCTTAATCCGAAACTATCTTGCTCGATTTTATCACGCATTATCTCTCTTACGAAACATTTACATCCACGTTCCAGCAACTATCCTCATTATCTCCCATTTACGATCCAGCCATTACACACTCAAGCAGCGAGAAAACGCACCATCTCCCAAGACGAGGTTGTTCGAAAGGGCTCGAACTATACCCAATTATTCGGCTTGACGCTCTCGAGTCGCCCATTAATTCGACGTTAATTAAAAACTCACGAGCCCGCTTAAGGTCCATTATCCCTCGCTCGACTATTTTTCTTTCCTTTCTTTCCAGTTCGGAACCTGTAAGTTCCTTCACGGAACACCAGCGCTGGAAAACCCGGCCTTAAAAACCGAATTTTCTAGCTTCGCCAATGTTCTTTAATTTTAATTATATATTCCGCCCAGGAAATTGTTGTGCGAGGAGTATAAAGATAAATCTATTAAATATCATAGTTTTACAATAACTGACTGGACTGCGAATTCTGGCGCATTTTCAAAGATTCAAGATTCAAAGAGATGAAAAAATCCAAAATACCAGAATCGTATTCGAACGGTCGTTAATTTTAATATCTCCAAGTTAGTTTTATCACGTTACGCACGTGTAAAGGTAAATTTAATAATTTCTATTTCGCAGTAATTAACTAGTTTGCGAATTTATTGGAAAGTCAAGAGTGTAAAACAAAAGTGTAAAATATTCAAACAGAGTATTATCTATTACAACGTTTAGCGAACGACGTAAATTTTTATTCAAGTTCTATTTCTTTAATAATGAACTTCATTCTCTCCTTTCCTTCGACTGTTCGACAATCGAATATCCAATCGAAGTTCCAACAATCCTCCACCAATCTTAATATTCACCCCACGAAGTTATTTCAAGATTCTTTAAATTTCGCCTCCTCGAAGGGAAATCAATATCTTTACCTGGATTTAATCAAGCCTGATAAATATTCCATCACGTGGCACGTACACGTAAAAACCTATGTATATAAATCTCCGCGATCGAGGCAATATGTTTTATACAATATACAGGGTTAAAAAAAGAAAAAAAAAAAAAAAGAAATTATGCATGTAGGAAACGAACGAAAGGATATTATAACGAGTGAATTTTATTTCCTTCAGTTCGGCGCAGAGAGACAGAGAGAGAGAATAAGATGGAGGGAAAAATGAATATGAGACAGAAATAGCAAAAGACACGAAAGCGAGCAAAAAGGAAATTGCAGTCGACTAAGGAGAATGAGTAGCTTGCTCGTTGAAAATTGTTACCAAGGACAAGAGTGTGGAAACAATTTGGCGACGAGTTTCGAATAAGAAATTCGGTTGGAATTCGTAATAGAATTGATTCCGCGATATTTTATTCCGTCAGAATGTATTATCGTGGCTAATCGTTGAATTATGTTAATTGGACACGTTTGTTTTGAGTATACGGTTTATCGTGCTCTTTTGATTTTGATCTTTTAATGATACAGTGGTTAAATCTTAGTATTTTTGTGCAAAAATTTATAATATCATACGTTATTGTATGCAATACAACATCACTGAGAAATTTTTATTTATTTAGTAAATCTTCTTGAAAGTTATTAACAGATCATTATATGTACATCATTATTATCACACAATTTTATGTATATTTTATAATTTTATAATTTATGATAAATGTTTCTGGGTCTAATTTATTTTCTCGATTTCAAGGTTTCGGAATTTAATAGCTTCTCATGTAATTTTTATGTCATATATTATTAAGAAATTTCACTGTATTTTGTAAATCTTTTTTAGAAAGCTGTTGTTAGATTATTATATACTGTATATATATATCTTAATTATTATATACTTCCATAACTTATAATATGTTTTTGATTCTAGTTTACTTTACGCTGCTACGTTTCGAAATTAACCTAGCTTTGATATGCAAAATTTGGTTAATTAGTCGCTATCTTGTAGCGAGCTTTGGGCCAAAAATCATAAGATAGAGGAATTCTAACTACCTGATATTGCGCAGCATATTTTGATTACAGAGGTAATAACAGAAATTTCACTATAAATATTGACGATTAATATTAAATTATTCTGCGAAATTTTATTGCATCATTATAAAATTATGTTTCCAATATGTTCTTGTTGTTTCTAGATAATATAATATTTTTAAATACTTTTTTCCTCTGATATTTTTTAAGTAGGTTACTTTCAAGTCCTCGTACTGCATTTCGCGAAAATATTGCATTATTTGTAAACTTTATAAAAAAGAATAACTCGAAAATTGGCTGAAACAAGAACTTTTTCTTTAAAAGAGAAACAATTTCAAGTATTCCAAGTGCCACATCTAAAAACTATCTTATCAATGTGAAATAAAATAAACATTAAACAAGCAAAGCAATCAGACATTCATGTACAAAAAAAAAAAAGAAAACCCATTTGCTTGGAAACTGAGATAAACGTTAAATTGAAAATCATTTCAGAAGAAATGTTACTTCGCAGTTTGCAAGTTGCTCCATTATTATCGAGTATTTTAAACACGTTGGAAGCTTCCTTAATTTGAGACCGAAGCTATAAAGGGACAACGAATGTAGCACGATACTTATTGGATACGCATAAAATTCAAATAAACGTGTATCCAAGAATATCGTACAGAACTAACTTGCACGTTCAATTATCGTTGCACGGCGTGCATTATAATATTGCAGATCTATGTAAATAAGCGTCACGATTTGCCAGTATACATCGCGAGAAATCGCATTTGAGCTTCGTCGGAAATGCTTCCGGCGTGATCAGCAAATTTCAAAGCAAATGTCCGTTTTCCAGGGTCTGCTTTAATAGCTGTAGATAGCTGGTGTAGCCACGTTTGGCTCGTTCGTACGAAAGCACGAAAAGGTGGAGTTTTAAAGGGAGGGAATTCCCTTTAATGATCTTCTTTCGACACTCCGAACGATTAAAATCGAATTAAACCCCCCCCCCCCCCGGAGAAAATCAGAAGTGAATGATATTTAAAATTCTCACAGATTTCTTTCAGATTATTTATAATTAGCAACAGAATTAATTATAATTCCAACGACAGACAACGAAACGTGGTCTCAACTCTTGTTTAATTTCACTATTTTTAACGCGAGCGCGAATTTTATTATTTTCATCGATTTTTAGAAATTGAATTCTTTCTCTATCATAATATATATGTATCATTGTAATGTTATATATAATATTGATCTGGAATATTTACTTCTTCACAATTTCATATTTCATGTCCAACTCTAATTTCAATTTCTATTCTATTCTAATAACGATTAATTTCATCGTTTTTGGGAAATTTGTTCTTTCACCATCACGATATTATACAAATAACATTACTGTAGTTAATATTAGTTTAAAATATTTCCTCGAGTCCTCCCAAAAATTGAACTCTTGCCATTATCTACTTCCGATGAAGTCTCACGGATGCGAGACGATCGATACATCGACGAGACGACTTTGAAACACACGTGAAGTCCTCGCTTATCATTTCCACCTAGTGGTTTTCCACGATTCCCCGTGCATGAATGGTTTCTTCCTTTTTTCTTTTATCTCTCTCTTTCTCTCGAGAAGATTATTCTATTGGCTTAACCGTAATCGCGCTTTAAGTCCCGATGATTCATGTTTTACAGATTACCGCTTCTCTTACCGCGAATAATACCACCGGGACGATTTAATTCAGTTGCGTCTTTGAGGTTTTAGATAATGTTTCCCAGTAGAGAGGATCGGAGGAAACGAGATAAAGGATTTTCAAGTGTTTCTTTCGTTTTCGGAAAAATTACTTCAACTACTCGCTTCTTTCCGTTCTCTTGTAGATTATGATTTATTGAAATTGTTCACATCTATGTGTTCTTCTTTGTGATTTAAAATCTTCGCTTTTCACCGAGTGAAAATGTTTGATGAAAATATACATCTTCTTCTTAATTGATCGTTTATATCCGATCGTTGTATGCACGTTAATTATTGATCATACATATGTTGATTATACACCGATCATTATATTATATGTAACAAAGTTAATTGGAAATGGATTTTATATTTAATTTCAATTGAAATCTGTAAATTTAATTTCAAAACGGATTTTAGATTTAATTTAAAAATGGTATACTCACGCGTTGAGTTTTCTAAATTCTCGAGAAGATTCGTTTTGACTAAAGAATATGTTCGATTCAATTTGTTTAAGTTTAATCTTTTATAGGAAATAAATATTATATATACAGTTGCAGCATATTAGATAATGATACTGGAAGTTATACGAACATACTCCTATGGATAAATATATATACATCGTATAATATCGTAATATAATAAAGTCACTTTAATATATATTTGCTATTATAATATTTTAATATTTTAATTAGCAGAATTTCGTAACTTGGAAATTTATTAAAATATTATCAATATCGATGACCCACTTGAAACTTAATTAATAAAAATGATTAAATGCCGATGGTTTAAAGAAACAGGAAAAGGAGCATTATCAATAAATAATTTTCCACTTTCCCTATGTTATTTAATAAAGAGATTGATATGATTATCTTAAGTCGTTATCTTTCAATCTTTATTTCAAATAATATTTGTCCTCGATAAACAGGAAATAAATCGTCACGAGATAATTTGAAAAAAATAATGTTAAGCTAAACGAAAAGTTTTCAAATTCCAAATTAAGATCTAAATCTACATTAAAGTGTGATCATAAGATTCGTAGAAACATCATTTCGTGTATGAAAAGTTTCGTTCGTCTAACTATTGTTCGCCAATCGTGAACAAGGAGTACAGCTGATTATTCGAGTTTAATGACGTTCGGCATTAAACGAAAGAAATTCACAAACTTCAAATTCAAATTATGTACTTATCCCCCCATGGCGCAAGTTTCACGAAACCCTTGGTGGTCACTCGAATTGCACGGCCAGTTAATTTGCCCGTGAAACTTGCCTTTGAAATCCGAGACCCTTTAGCAATTTCAGCCTCAAAACAGCGCTTTGCCGCCTCGCTAGGACGAGTTTGCACGAATTCTTGGAGTGTGAATGCTTCCTGCGAGGCCAGCTGCGCTCGTAATACGCGAAAAACCTCGATGCAAGTGGTTTAAGTAAGCCCTCGCAATTAGGCTCACCGTGTGATCCTAATTGCTGTCCACGCTGAAGATTTTCTTATTTAAAGATTCCATTCGAACCTATGATCCTCGAATTATATACTCGAAGAGATAATTCATTGTAGAATTTCATTCCAAGATCGAAGTAAACTTTCATAGTCAATGAAATACTTCGATAGAAAACTTTCAAGTTTAGAGATCGAAATAGAAATTTTCGTGTAAATTAGCAAAACAACGAAATAATATTTACTCTATAAATGTCGCTCATGAAAGTATTTGAATATTTGTCATGTAAAAATATATATATATATATATGTACATATCGAGCATTTCATATCACACTTACACATAAACTTTGTGTGATGCGATGAATATATTTTTTTCAAACAGATCACACATTGTCTTTGTTACAAAAGATTTTTAACGATACATTTTTTCCCCATTATTTCGGATCTTTTTCATCAAGTCATTAAATGTAAAAATCAACGTGGAAACAATATAAAGCCTAAAATTTCCTTCAGATGAATTGCGTATTAATGATTAATAATTCTGACTAATTAGTGACTAACGATTCATAACTAATTACCTAAAATGAATAATGGCCAGTAATTCTAGTTAATTAGTGACTGATAATGAACCAAATTATTCCAACAAGTCAACAATTAATTAATCAATCTTTCTGTCGACGATTAATCAGCCAATCTTGAAATTATTTCAAATAAATTATCAACCTTTAAATGGCGGACTAGCTTTCCCATCAACTTTCACGAATCAGTACTTTAGTATAATACTTAGTGTTATACTAAAAACAATAAGCACGTGTACAGTAACAAATATAGAAAAATTACTCAGAATTTTCATATACTTTAAAACACATCAAAAAATTCGTCTCTTACTTTATTTTTTAATGAGAAAAAAAATCGTCATTTCATAAAAAAAAAATAATTATGCTTTGTTGAATTTCATACGTAAAAATGACAATATATATATATGTACGAGGAAGCGAGAAAAAGCATCTTTTTTACTATGTGTAAGGAAGAACTATTATGTTTCGTACATACATATAAAATACTTTACAATTTCATTAATATTCCAACGAATGGCGGCTATAACATGATATTGGTAAAAATTTCAATTTTATCAAAGTATCAATAAAATCTCGACATATTTTATAGAAACGCGCGCAACACATGTTACGAGGAAATCTCTATAAATGTTCGAACACTGCCGCGAGCACCTTGCCTCAAACAAACGACTCGATAACAGAATAATAACATTCCAAACATATAAACCCGGCTAAACGTGAGCATTTCCCGAGAAAATCGTAGATCCGACTATCGCGAATGGCCAGGGGATAAAACGCGTCACCGGAAATCGTTCGCCGTTAGAATTTAACGGCACGCCGCCGTCGTGTACACATACGTGAAAAATCGTACGGAGGGGGAAACCGGAATTCTTTGGGGGGGGGGAGGATGCTGCAAGAGTCAGACCAAGACGGAAGTATTCGAATGGGGTTGATGGGGGGAGGGAGAGGGAGAAGGAGAAGGAAAAGGGAAGAAACGTGATCTCTGCGGCGAGACCGAGTTCCGTTATTTGTACTGGGCGTCAGAGAGAGGTCGATGAAGGATCTACCACTGCCAGAACTCTCTACTTTTCTGTTTATTTATCGGTTTAATAAAGCTCCGCTCTACACTGAAAGCTATATCACAAACTGTCTCTCCTCCCTCCGTCCCCCACACTTTTCCGCTTGTTTGACTTTTTATTCTTTCTCTTATTAACCGGCATCGGAGTAGTTTTCGAGAGTTATGAATAAATTCGCGATTAAGTCTACGAGGAGGAGTTTTCGATTGTCTTTCGAGTGACTTCGTTTCGAGAGTGGCGTCGTTTGTAATTTTCCTTCGGCGAGGTCGATGACAAACAGCTGCATTAAATGAGAATTCGTTCGTAACGACTGTTACTTGTCGTATTTTTTTTGTAGTTATTCATTAGACTACTTTTTAGTAGATTTTATTTTTTTTTTTTCTATTAGGAACACGACAAACGGGTTATTTTCTGTTTGAACGTAATAAATGGAAAAAAATGGAGTGGACCATTGAGTAAAAATTTACCGTACCGTCACTGTTGTTTTTTTTGGCCTTTGCTATTATTATTTCTTGATTATTTGAAATATAGCGATGTAATATTTTAAATTAATTTCACGTTTATTAGGTGGAACTAACAAATCGATTGCAAAAATATTTATAACGAGTGTTTCAATAATCATTTGTTGAATTATTCGTATAGTATTATATCATATATTCATCATCACGATTATTATTACATCGTTTTATAATAATCATTAAATACTAGAAATCGAACCGTGAAACATTTCCCTTCGTGGTTCAGTAATTTCACTAACAAGCAAAGCTCTAAATTTCACTCGATTTTAATCGCGATCGCCGCGAGTGATCACACCAAAGCAAACAAAGGAATGCGAACGATTTCCTAAAAAGACAGATCTAACGAAAAGGCTGAGCGGTAATAAAAGCAGAGGATCGTAAAAAAAGCAAGAGGGGAAGATTTATCACGTCCCACGCGTGGAACGGTTAGCTGCGCCTGCAGATAAGTGTCCTCAAGCGTGTAACTCTGAATTATGAGTGGCTTGCTTCCTCCGATTCCGCGCGTTTTTTTACCAACCTCCGTCGTTTATGTCATCGAGCGACCGGATTCAGAATTTCATCCCGTGTGTAGATTAAACAACAAACACCACACACGCTCGCGAGAATAAATGAGAGAAAAGAGAACGCGAGAAGAGATCGAAATATTTTCGTTTTGGTTTTGAAGTTTTAAATTTGGAGATCGAAATATTTCGAGATTTTGCGAAAGTATATTTCTCATAAGTATATATCGAATTCTTTTAACTACAAGAGCGGTTGATTTGTTTTTGGTCAAAAGTTAGGAGACAAACTTATTCTCATCCTCTCTTCGAACTTTTAGCCGAAGCAATAATATTTTGAAAATTATCAACAACATAAAAGTAAAAATACAGTATTTAGAAGATCCTCGCGATTCTTTTTCTTTTTTATTACAAGCAGTATTCGCACACTTCAATAAATTAAATTTGCATCAATACTGATAATTCGATATTAATTCGAAAACCAAACTTCCTGTAGCCCGCAATGGTCCCGTCGGAAAATTCGGTGTTGATTTCAATCATTCGTTCGCAACTTCTATCATTGTACAATAAAGTGATGGTTTCGTTTCCTACCTGGCATGCGAAATTCAACGGTAGTACCGTCGACGGTGACACGTCCGTCTCTTTCGACCCGACGAAATGCCACGTCGTGCCACGTGCCATCGTCGACTCGTTGTTTCGACGATTTCACCTTCATAGGTCCACTGCCGAGGTCAGCGTGCAGATACAGGTGGCCGCTGAAGATCTCGAATGCGAAAAGATCTTGCTGTAAAAATAAAGCGGCGGTCTTTAAATACAGATTCTCTTTGCTTATCGAAAACGATATAACAAGTGGCCATTTTACTTTCTTCTGTTTCATACACAGATTATGTTACACGGTTCATTCTCTGTATCATTGCATAAAAATCCATGGATCCAGTTATTTCACTTCATGATCACACGATTATAGTGTTTCAGATCTCGATTGTCAAACATTGATTCATCGCGGGTGTAAAATTTAACGCACGTAATAAAATTGATAAGAAGAGACTGCTATTATCGTCAATAATTAGAAGCACATTTATTTGCACCCGTAGAGACAAGAGCTATCATTTTGAACAGTTCGTGTAAATCAATATAAATCAATATTGAAAAGTAGCTTAAAATGAATAGTTAAATTGCTAAAAATTAAGTAACTCGAGCGTGTCTAATGTGGCTCATACTGCTTTCCCTTCCACATCTTAAAAATGAAGGCAAATCGTTATTTGCTCAAAACCAGCCTTCAAACAACATTGGCAAAGTCTGACGATTAACCCTTAACGGTCCGGAAGTATTTCAAGTTCACTTCCCACCAAGCTATTCCCTTCTAAGCTATTTTTCATACGAAGAGAAAAAGTATTGAATTGTATCCGAGGTGGAATGTCATCAATTTCTGTAACATTTCTCCACTCGGTATTCTCATCAGCAGTATCACGTTCATCTTCTTCATCCTCACTGTAACTTATATTTGGAATTTTTCTTCTTTTTTTAGGAACTACTTCGCTATCACTACTGTTGTCACTATTATTATAGTCTGAAAACGTAATGCTTCTCAGATTTTCATTTTCATCAATAGAAATACCGAATTCAAACTCGTCGTCGCTACTGCTAATATCATTAAAATTATCGTTATCATCGTGTGTTATTCTTTCAGAGTTTCCGGCCATATTATTCACGGTTTTATTAACAAAATAAAATATAATAAACTAAACTGTGCAAAAGGACTCCGATAACGCGCACGTTCATTTGAAAAATCAAAACAAGACTGACTTTGCATGCGAACGAACGTTGCACAACTTGTGCAAGTGCGAAAGTGCACGTACACAAAAAACGGTAAAAGATAACAGAACATAGATAACAAGCGAAAACAAATTCACAGAAATGACATGGTACAATACTTAACGCGTTAATAACAAATATGACAGCTCTGACAGTGATAAAAATAATAAATTCGTTTTTGCCGCCATATACGCGGCATTGGACCCAGTAAGAAAAGTGCCATGCCGCTTTATATGGCGGCATTGGTCCGTCAAGGGTTAACCCTTTGCGGTTGTATGTCTGCTCTCAGCCACCACAAAGAACCATACTTATCCATCTTAACCATACTTAACCATCTTATATTATATGAAGTTGACAAGCTTCGAAGATACGTATAATTCGAAATAATATTTTACAAATTGTGTTTCAGTGTAATTAAGGCATTTTCGCTTCTTAAAATATTTTAAAAATAATACACTAAAATGGCAAGAAGAAGGTTACCGAAAGAAGTATACCGTGAAATTGGAAGTAGCGATGATAAATTTTGTTCTGACTCTTTGAACGCTAACTTTGATCTAGAAAGTGATAACGGTTGTTTCGAAAATATTTATACCGAATGATTCTGCAATATGCAAGTTCATATTGTTTTACGAGAAAGTCATGTAAGTGGCGGAAAAGAATTTTTTTCTAGGGATTAGAGATATGCGCGATCAATAGCTACATCTTATATAAGGTGTCAGCTAGAAGAGAAAACAAGACGCCTATGTCACATTTTATGTTTGTCCGAAAATTGGTGGAACAACTTGGTGGGTGATTTTCGTATGATGGAACATCTTCAAAATCAGGAAGACCATCGTCCTCAGATAAAGAGGAAAGGCTTAATGGCATAAACTACATATATTGCGGCACTGTGAAGATGTAAAGAGTAAAGATTGTTCTGTATGTTCAGACAGAAAAATTAAGGACGGAAGACGCCAAACTAATTATTTTTGCGACACATGTTCTCGAAAACCAGGGCTTCATATTGAAGACTGATTCGAAAGATACCACACGATGGAGAACTTTAAAAAATATAATTTTTACATCAAATTAAAACATATTATTGCGTTACATATATCTAAAGTTTAAAAAGAATTAATAAATTTTGTTTTTCTTTCATAATCTTGCATATTATGTGTCACTGTTCGTTCAACCAAAATTAATTCCGACCAGCATGACATCTATGTATTGTTGGAACATATCGATGAATGACGTGACTTGTGTGAGTGTGATTGTCTTTTGTGAACTAAACAAATGAACTAAACAAATGAACTTCGCGTTCTGCAGTTGATCTCAAGGCGTCGTTCCGAAAGTGCCTATGTATGCTTCACATATAAATTATATTATCGCGTATTCATATTTAAATAAATATCAACATAAATAAACTCTGACATG
The DNA here is from genome assembly GCA_032399595.1 of Tetragonula carbonaria. Classification (NCBI taxonomy): domain Eukaryota; kingdom Metazoa; phylum Arthropoda; class Insecta; order Hymenoptera; family Apidae; genus Tetragonula; species Tetragonula carbonaria. Next base: position 11,019,220 of record JAUCRC010000004.1, read on the forward strand.
TGTAAACTTAGTACGACCGCAAGGGGTTAATATCTGAAACGCTCTGCGTATAAATAAAACAACGATTCGAAGAAAACTTGCGCATAGATAATGATTCGCTTGGCAAAAAATGCGGCATTTGCAGACCAATGGCATTTATTTCGCGACTAATAGCCATATGTATTAACATATGTATTTACAAACAGGGAGGCAGGAATCTGCGTTACAAGCAGAAACGCCAGCCCACAGGGGATGTAGAGGGAGCATTTGTTCGCGGGATCCGGTGATTCTGCTAATGAGCAAGCCGCACGGCACTCGCAACGGCCTTAACGAGAAGCCCGGTTTTCGCAACTTTCCGATTTATTTCACGCCGTTCCGCGCCACGCAACCGTGATTATTCGCGATGCTAATGCCACTCCACTCCACTTGCCCCTGTTTCAACGTTGAAATATAATTGTGGGAATTACCGGCCGGTATTGTTAAATCGAGATAACTGTCGGCTGCGAGCGATACCCGCGACTCGAGTGTCGGCGGAAATGCATTTTCCTCGCCGGTTTTTGCCCCGGATATCCCACTTATCGAACGACTGTGACCACTTATTCCGAAGGAGATGCTATGATGTTTGATTTGGGGGAGGTTAGAAAAATACAGGAGAAACGAGAAATAATTCGGGCCAAGTTGACGCGAGCTTTTGAGAAAAGAAAGTATAAAAATTCCGTGAAAAAACTTATAAATGCAAAATGTCGATCGATAGTGATTAACAGGCAATGTACAGTTGCTCGCGGTAAGTACTCGAGCAATTAGACGTAAAAACAAATGTAATAAATTAAGAATGTGATTCGTCTGATATATTTATTCAATATTATTGTAACATTTTATCCTCTCTGAAGTACGCTAGTTATTTTATTATTAATTATCAGATTATTTGTACAATCTTATGTGGATTGAACGCTCGAAGAGTTGATGAAACATTTACTACATTTTTATTGTGCAATCGACTTTTAAATCGAATTTCCGCAAGATCTTTCATCAAGAGAACAGAAATTTGTTTCAAATGGAATTTCTTTATCAGATTGTAGATCTATGCACTTAATGGATACCTCCGGGAGAGATATCCACTTTCCCCGACTCTCTCGATCAGACATTCATTCAATTATTAATAGATTTAATTGCGAAAAAACGAATCGTTCGAGAAGAATGTAATTAAAATCGCTGATAGAACCTTGTTAACAGAACGAACCACGTTCGACCGATTTCACATCGAATTATCGAATTCCTAATTAAACTCGACGAAATCGTCGGACAAAAGGATCGCCTCTAACTCTTCAGACTCGTGAAACATCGATCGAAACTCTAATCTTCTATTTTGTGTTATTTATTTAATTATTTTATGTTACATTCTCACTGCCTATAATCATGACCGCGGAATCAATTTTCAAACTTTCAATTTTCAATAACAATCGTCGAAAGCTGAAAATAGCTTTTCCGTCAAATATTTTCAATGAAGTGAAGTGAATGAAAAAAAAATATTAATTTCAATAATTTCGAAATACATATCCTTCGAAAATTGTACAAATTCAATGAACGACTACAGAAACGTTGAAAAATTATTTTCGCGAGTAAATCAATTGTGATCTTGAAGATTGAAGTTTACTCTTCTTGAAACTTGCTGTACGATTTTTGTTTCTCCATTTCATTGCACTTTAAACATTATTATAAGACGACCAAATGTTAGAACATTGCTTGAATGCAATTTGTCCTTCAACCTTTGTGTTCAAAGTTCGACAAAACGACGAAGAAAAATTCGTACAGCAATTTTTCAGGAGTCGTTGTAAAGAGAAAATTTCAATCTTCAACATCATGGTGGATCTAGTATTAAAAACTTCTCGATGTTTTTGGAGACGGTTAAATTTCTAGAATTTTTCAAAAATAAAAATATCCTTACTCTCTTATCAGAAAATGAATTCTGAATTTTCAAAATAGAGAAGTTTCACGCTTTAAAATGGAAGAAAAATGGAATCGTCAAATCTTTACGAAATTACAAAAGCTCAAAATACCGACTCTTTTTTAAATCGTTAATACTGATTCAATTATTTACTGTAAAGTAATAACATTTTGTTTGTATATACCAGTACCTAATACACACAGCGAACGTGACGTTAAACGACAAATGAATAAATGAAAAAAACGATTGAACGACACTTGATGTACGTCAATCGAACATAACATAGAAACTACAATTTATTGCAAATTTTCTTTTTTAACGTCGACAAGTTATTTCACGTTCGACACAACGATCAAATTCGATTACATTTGCCGCATCGATTGGCCAACAATTTCCAAGGCACAAGCTTTTCGAAACAAGTATCCACGATTTTATCACGGGGAAAAAAAAAGAAAACAACAAAAAGTCCATTTCGATCATAACTGGTAATTCAATTTGCCCATAATTCGCGGCCGCGAATTCACAATTCCGGTCTGGGAAGTTGGAATATTTCGAAAAAATGAGAAAGCCTCGATAAACCACGGAATTTCCAAGGGCCTGGTTAATGAAGTTGTTCATTACTGGCTGTTTAATATTCGTTGCACGCTCGCCCCCCATTATATTCGTCGCGGATATTGTTGATAGTCCCTCTGCGAACATAACTATTCCCGCCTGTATTTCGTGACATCACCACGGATTTTCCTTCTTTCTCTATTCCCCCTCCCCTCTCCCCACCTCCCACCCCTCTCCGTCCTTTTTAATTACTTTTAAATGCAAATGAAGTTGCACGAATTACGATGAAAAGTCGCGTTTGTGAATCCCTGTGCTTTAGCGTTCGCGTGACGATTCGTTCATTTACGAGAATTTTATGTCGAGCATTCGTCGTTACAGATTATTTGCAATGATAATTTCAAAATTGAAGCTTTCACGAATGAGCGTGGCTTGATTTATTAACTGTGATAATTTGACAGCCTCATCATGGACGGAATTTTGCTATAATCAAGATTTGTTACATATTTGTTCGATTAGCATAAATTTAGAAATTGACCAATTTCTTCATATAAAAATATTGCAATTGAATTGAAATCAAATTATATGAAGTTGACGTTACAACGTAGAGAAACAATCAATTCCGTGTCAACGTCGTGCATGTGAGTGTAAAACTGTTCGTTGTCCCATTTTCCCATAAGTATTTCAGAATCATTAAAATAAAATGAATATCATCGAAAAAACGTCAATAACACTATAAAATAAAAAAAAATACGCTCCCATTTTATTGCACGTATAATATTTCGTTAATTAATCTTCACGTGAGAATATTAATTATTTAATATTGAAACCACCGATCGAACAATGTGCCAAAGAAAGACCGAAGAAATTAAAGTACAAGGAATAGGAGAAAGTTCGTCACATATGACAAATCTAATTATAATGAAATAATATATCACGTAATATAATTTATCAATATTTATTAGATTTGTCAAACATATGATAAATCTAATTAGAATAAAATAATTATATCACGTAATGTAATAAAAATAAATCATCGTGAATTTAGGAGAGTTCGATAATTTAGGAAAAATCATAATTTATCAATATTTATTAGATTTGTCAAACATATGATAAATCTAATTATAATGAAATAATATTGCGTAATATAATAAAAATAAATCATCGTGAATTTAGAAAAGTTCGATAACTTGGGAAAAATCATAATTTATCAATATTTATTAGATTTGTCAAACATGTGACAAATCTAATTATAATAAAATAATTATATCACGTTATGTAATAAAAATAAATCATCGTGAATTTAGGAAAGTTCGATAATTTAGGAAGAAACATTATCGATTGATTATCTCTGATAATTCCAGTATTAACAATGATCTTTCTTCAAAAAAGGAAAAGAGAGAGAGAAAAAAAGGACGAAAATCAACGTACCCTTGTGTGAGCCCCGCTACGGCTATACATAATCAATCCGTTCTGTTCGTTGGTACGGATTTTGAAGGATATACTACCAGACTTGGCCGCCTTCCAAGGTGGTAGAACCTGAAACAGAGGAGACATACGTCTCTTAATACCTTCCACTCTTGGCCATCACTTCCAAAAGACATAAAATAAAGAAAAAAAAAAAGAAAAAAGAAAGAAAAAAAGAAAGAGAGAGAGAGAGAGAGAGAGAGAAACGGGAAGGAAGAGCGAAATCCCTCGACGTCCTCGAAGAAGAATGGCGAACGGACAGCGTCGGCGGTCCAGCGTGTTCGGAATCCAAAATTTTCCTGCTCTTCTTTCGTTGGACGAGTTCATTCATCATGCATGACGGCTTAAATAATCACGTGTCTCGTGCTCGTGGAATTTTTACTTCAATTTCGCTGTCGGGGACCCGAGTCTCCTGCGGCTGACTGATTTACGTTTCGCCGTTTCGAGACCATCGAGAAAATACGATGGCGTTGCCTCTTCGTCTCGCGCGTATCTCGTCGCGAGGAAATTCCCGTTCGACCGATCCGCTGCTTCACTCCTCGGACAAAAGAAGGAAAGGCTCGCGAAGACGACGTGAAAGTCAACCTTGCATCCGAATGTTCGCGATGTGTTGATTGATGATCTTCAATTGGTATCGTTGGATCGTAGGTGATTGCGAGAGTTAGGGATTGGATCAGTCAGTCGGTGATTCGTTCAATTTTTATTTCTAGATCTTCCGATTCTTTGGTGGATTCGCATCACTGATTAGTAATTATAAATTATTCGTGTTCTATATCTGTTAATTGATACGATTACGTTACAGAATCGATTATTAATAGGATTTATTTAAAAAAGAAACGTATGATAATAACTGTTATTTGAATTTGAATTAACTAAGCCTGATATCTGTGGAATAGAAGTGAAAGTTAAACTCACCTAACTCACTGATAACACATGATGGGCATAGATTGCAAATTAATAATTTATTTGAACGTAACTTAATTTGAATTAACTAAATGTAGAATATATAAATAATCACGAGCCTCACTTCTTAATAATTATAAATTCTTTCTTCGCCATTTTAAATGCAAAACACTGATTAAAATGGAGTATCTTACAATTGAAACAGTGATAAAAATTCAAACAATGATAAATCACCAACGATCCGACGATACTAGTTGAAAGTTGAAGATTTTGTGGATTTTGTGTGTTAAGAGCACCTCGAGTGTTGGCTGGATTTAAAATAGTTGAGCTAAGTTGAATGTTTAACTGTGGTATCGTAGGTTTTGTTAGAGTCTAGTAGATTCGCGCATGACTGGGAATATTTCTGGGTAAGGAACACCGGAGAAATATAGTTCAAAAAGTCAGGTTCCAAAAGTTTAAATGAAGATTGAAAGTGGAAATCTCGAAAACAGTACGGCAAGTCTTGTTCTCCAACATAGGTACTCGTAACTTTGAAAATTTTGGTTTTAAAGTAGATTTTGTTTGTTCCATACGGTTGAAGAATATACTTCGCAAGTGTTCGTAGTTTTACGTACTATCTTAAGTGAAAATTGAAATTAAATTTCTTTGCTTCCACTGTCTTAGAATAATACTACGTCACTGGACAATAGATGGAATTAGAATTTTTACTTGATCAGATCACCAAATGATTTTGTAAATGTCGAATCGGAATATTTTCAAACAACAGTTGCCCCATAAAAAAAAAGGATATATAATACTCGAGATTTTCAAAATCTTCGATTTATTACAATTAAAATGGAAAGTAATATTAATGATATTTCTCATAAAATGATTACACCCAAGAAATTCGTTCTCAAATTGACATTTCATTCGCAAAACTTTCGTTTTCTAGTTAATCTAGTGAAAACCATCAATTTGCTCGGTGACACTGACTCGGTGGAGTCAAGAATATTATTTCGATAGTTTGTCCCCTTGGATCCTTTCAATTAGAGTTTACGCGAGTCACGTTCGTGCGCCTTATAAAAAATTTTTATCGCCACCACCTAACACTCGGGGAGAATTATCGGACATCTGTTTCACTGTGAAATGCAACGGGAACACGTGACAGGATTTTACGGTGTTGTTCGGCAGTTCACAGAAACGAGAACCAGAGGGATACCGTGAGAGGACTGAACGAACAACCCACGGGTAGCAGTCATTTCGTTTGATGTGGATTCATAGTGGTTAGGCGTGAGTTGCATTGTTCATACAGCTGACTTTCTCGGGCTGTCTGAACTTTAAATATGGCCATGGTACTTCCCTTCCTACCAGCGACCGTAATAGTTTGAATATAATTTCTCTTTTTACGTCATTTTTTTTCGCCTAGACATTTTTCGCTCGCGAATTTCCATATATTTATAAACTAAAAGTGCAAAAATATGCAAATTGTCCACAAAGTAGAATATTTAATACAGAATATATTATAATATGCAAAACTATATAATACACTTAGAATGGAGTATTTATTACAGTATGTAACAGATGAAGGAAACTTCAATTTCATATGATATTTCCATTTCCTAAATTACGTTCATAAAGATATAAAAGTACGGGAAAAAATCTACACGACTGTTTCGACGAAAAGGGAATCATAGATGAAAAAAAAAAAGGATAGTGTGTAGTTATACATATTACGGTGCAAGTGAATAGGTAAATCCATTATTTATAATATCCCGTCATTATGAATTATGACTGAAACAGCCGCGCAGCCTATTGATTAATTTATCAGATCGATCAGGTAACTATGAATAAAGCATAGTTTAGGTTTAGGTATTAATTACAATGCTCGATTTCTGTTTGTCATTATTGATAATCTCCCTATTAATCACTCGTTAAGCCAATATGCATATATGCATATGCTCTAAATCATCGCTTTTGCCATTGTGCTTTCCTACGCAGAGAAATATGAATTTGTAGAAATCCCACGTTTGTACGCACCTCGTTTTTAGAAACTTCGTTGCACGAAATCACGACAGATCGACTTCTGTTATTCGAATGGTCGCTCTTATTATCGGAACAGACAAGAACAATAAGAACATAGTAAACAGCTATGCTCATTATGCGAACGGCCTTGTCTCTCGAGATGCTCGAGTCGGACAAACGAAGCTCTCTATTCTAATAATATTTCACAGTTATAATCATTTCAAACGATCCGTGCGAAACTACGCGAAGACTCATCATCATCGATATCGATTTTTCAGCGATTTAAAATTTCCGATTTGCGATGGTTCATGAAAAATATTCGGAACCATTCATACACACGGAAGAAATTTTATGCAAGAAAGTATGCGAACTATGCAAATTATCTGCAACATCTGTTTTCAACTTGGACCGATCAAGTCATATGACAATATTAATGAAATTTCACAATGTCATACGCAACATAAGTAATATATATGATATTGATAAAAAAAACTTGTATTAAATATTTTATAATCCCTGTACGTGTTTCTAGTACATGCTTTCTTTCAAATTTGATCGATGTTCAAATATCATTGCAACATTAATGAAATTTCGATATGCTTTATATGAAACACATTAAGTGTACCAATACTTTCGTCAGCAATTATTATATCTATCTCGAATATCTTACGATTTCTACATACGTATATTTTTTTTTTTTTAGATTCGTTTCAAATTTGATCAATATGTACTCGTTGATCAAAATGTTCTACGAGCGTTCGAATTCGTTTTCGTTTGCTCAGACTAGTATCCGGTATCTGGCTACTTCATTTCTTCCACGTTACGCGAGAAAAAAAAATGAAGTCGCTCTTTGTCCAGCTGATCCAGAGTGTAAGTATCTAAAAATCCCCCGAAACAAATCCCCTTTGTTCCCCGCCGATTGTCTTTCGAAGCGTGGCAGCTTGTAATTTCGAATTCGGAGCGGTTTTTAGGGTGGAGGGGGAGAGGAGGGGAGAGACACGAGGTGACGCGCGAGCTGCTGGTGTAATTGCACCTCCGTGACAGCGAGGCCAATTTTCGTGATGAAGAGTCAGCTCGAAAACTCACGGTAACGAGACTCATTATTTATTCTTCCTGCTTTTGTTTGCCCGGCGTTTTCCATCCTTCTCGCGCAATTGGCAAACCAACTTTTGCTCTCGCGGCGTTTTGTCCTCGTTACTCTTGTTCGACATTCTCTCTCTCTCTCTCTCTCTCTCGATTCACTGCCTGACCGCAGTTTAATTCGTAGCCGTATGATTTTGAATTTCATTATTTCGCAGAAGAATTTGGCAATTCAGAACGCAAAAAAAGTAAGAACATGTTCTTAAATGTTTTTTTAAAAAAAGAAAAAAGAAAAAAACACATATTGAGCTAGTTGAGAAATCCCTTAGGATTTCGAAGAAGCTCGAGAGAGAGAGAGAGAGAGAGAGAGAGAAGCTGTTTAATAAGATATGAACGTGTTCTATAAAATTGACGAGGTGGGATGAAGAACTAACTCGTAACTGACAGTTTCTGATATTCTCGCAGAAACTTCGTTTCGTTACCGTGAAAACTTCGTCGAAACGAACTGTCGAAGTAATTTTCTTAGACAAATCTTTGAGTTTCTTTGCGGTAGATTGTCTCGTGTGGGGAATTGACTTTCGATTCGCTATCCTTCGCGACGGAGAAACTGTCGGGAAATTGGTAAAAATAAAAGAAAAGGAAAAAATAATTGATATTTGCAGACTTGATAGCTATCGGAGAAGAAAGTACGTTGAAAAGGGGAAAGAAAGCTTCTCTTGGAAGTAAAAATTTACACGTACATCCCTTGGTCGATTTTAACAATATAACTATAAATTCTTGGCAAACTTTGATATATCCCTTATAATTTATTAAATATTAGCAATATCTAGAGTCTAACAGTCCGACGTAAGTTATTTATGCGTCATCGAGTTATTAAATTACTGAAACCTCATACCTATTGATTGGTTCAATTTCACTATTTAATTATAAATTGTACGATTATATGTAACACAGAGAACTGTTTGTACATGAAATGGCCCAACACAATTTTTCTTCTATAAAAATAGCATCATACGAAAGTATTATATTTAATTTTACAAATCGCGAGCAATAAATTTCTTTCTTAAATAAGATCATTATGTGAGAAGCAAAATAATATTGTACATATGTAGAAAACAAAATTAATGCTTTTAAATGCTTGAATACATGCATTTGATCGGAAACAACTTGCCCAGGGATGGTAATGAATTTCTAAAATAAGTTTATAACAAATTTGATGATATAGAAATCTTCGAGACTATCACGGAAGTGATCGATAACTTAATTATTTGCACGGTCGGTCAAGTGGCCACCGCGGTCGCGGAAGAAAGCAAACTTTTAAATCCCATAACGCGATCTTTTCGTTGATCGACTGCTCCTCCACTTTTTCCATGAAGTTTGACGAGTAAATTCTTCTCGAGGAAGGAGAAATGAAAATACCGGCGAGAGAGTACCGGGGCAAAGAGGCCGAAAGAAATCCGAACGTAGCCTGTCGAACGATTAAACTGCGATAACATTAATGAGTTTAAAAAACCGGAAAACGAGAAGGTAAACGCAATTGAAAATGAGAAATCCTCGAGAACGCCTTGGGCGTTCATTCCAACGAATGTTGAATGAAGCCCCGCTGTTTACCGGTTCGTTCATTAACCTGCAAAGCCTGCAAATCGATCGTGCTGCGTTAGGTCGCAGGGAAAATTAGTCGGTGAAAGAAAATCTCGCACGAGATTGTCTGTTGATTCTCGTGTATGGAAGAACGAGCCCGAATTACGTACTTAACACGTGGCTCGCGAAAGTGAACGCAAATTGGAACATTCGGAGAAACTTCTTGCGAGCACATCACGTGTCTCGTGCTATGGAACATTTTGAAAATTACGTTATCACCGAACAGATGAGATACAACAGTTATAATCGTACAGTGGCGTTACACTCAACTCGATTTCTAAAGTTCAATAACTTGGCGAAAAAAAGAAAAGATCGTAGAGCAAGTTTTAGAGGGTTGTTGTAAAGGGGATACTTTCTGTTCTTCAAGCGCACGGCGGATTCGCTCAAGAAAAATATTTCCCAACGTTTTGAATTAACAGTGTTTTCAAGGGAAAACAATATCGAATTTATAACAGTTTAAATATCGTCAATTTTTCGAAACATTGGGACGAACTTAGTCAGTGGCCGCCACTGTGCATTGTTTGAAATCGATTTAATTGCAAGATATTCAATACAAGTGCAAAATTATCTTCATTAAAAATTAATATGCAGACATTAATATGCAACAATAAGTTTGTACTGTTTGTACTGTCGAACTTTGAAATAAGTAATAAGACTTCCAAGAAAGTATTTGAATTTATTAATATTAGTTTTCGCAAATTCAATCACTGTTCATAGACGGGATTGTTGAAATCTGATATGTAATCAAATTTAATTAAAAAGATGGAAAATACAAAAACGCGTGAATATTTATAACGTATGATACTACCGCACAAATGGTACTTTTTGATGGTTAAAATGGCCAACTCGTCAGGGATGATCTCATTGCGCGTGACACGCGAACATTTTAAAATTCTACAAGCCAGATATTCACTATGAGATATAGATACGCGGAAACGAGAGAGAAATTAAATTTTAAATGAGCTTTACAAACGCGATGTCGAGCGATGCGCCTATTTCCATTAGTATTAAAGCAAAATATTTAATTCTTTTCTATTATGCACGACTGTAACAATTATAAAGATTAAAATTGCTCTGGATTCATTCGTCTGTAATTTTGTGATTGAAACTCAATGTTATTATTAATTAAATTCACGTGAAATTTAATAATACTAATTCCTGAACTATTCAACTAGTCCGATTCTCCAATTCTCGAAATAAAATTAAATTTACATAAAATTCAATAATCCAATTCTTACGTTGATAATCCGATCCTTAGATTGTGTAAGTTAACCTGATTCTCTACTGTCAAAATACAATTGACAGTACACGATTAAATCTACGAAGATAATCCAATTCCAAATTGGCGAATTGCAATAACATTAGATGCTTTTACGTTAAGAAAATGCATATTTTCGTTGCTGAAATAAACAGAAAGCAAAATGAAAGCTGGATCAAGAAGAGTTTCAATCGTCCTTCGTTATTTTTTCCCCTATATTTCGAATAGAATCGATTCGCTTAGCTTCCTCTTCCCGTTCGTTGAATGTGGAATCACGGATCTTTCGAAACTTGTGTTCGTTCGTTCAATAGCGTCCGATAAAATCAAATTATAAAATATGTTTATTGAAAGGTATCGAATAGTTTGTCTGAATGGAGGGAAAAAACGTGAAGGGAAGATGGAACGAAAAAATGACCAAGTCGACTGGTTCTCCTATCTTTCTTCCTCTCTTTTTTCTTTTTTTTTTTGTTATTTGACTTTATTCTCCAGAAATTCCAGGAAGAATCGCGAAGACCGAAGTGAAGTATCGCTCCGCGAGATCAAGGAACGAGAAAACGAACACGCGAAAAAGGTAAAGAAACGAGTGAACGCGAGACTCGAGAACGGCTCGGTTTTCTATCGTTAACAGGAATATTCCCTTCGTCCTCGTAATGAGCTCGTTATCTCCATTGAAACGCGTATTAATTGCTTACCTTGTTAATTAGTAGAAAATTAGTCGACCGAACACGATTCCCTTGTCCTTTTGTCGCGACAGCCATCATCAGCAAGCGATTGAAATTCACCCTTGTTTGATCGGCATAGCACACGAACGAGAATTCATGGTTGGCGGATGGATTGTGAAATTAATTTAAAGAAGACATCAACCGCTCTACGCCTTTCAAACGTTTTACGTTTTTCTCACTTTTATCTTCTTTTTTTTTTCTTTACTTTTTTATACTTTGAGTACTTTAAATATATTTTTTTCTTCCAGATATTTTTCATATTCCGAAGAAGACTTTAGGTTATTTGCAACTTTTAAACGAACCACGTTTCTTTTTTCTACCGATATTATATTTTGTTACATGTTATTATGATGTATCTAGTTTTTAAATATTCTATATAGTTTCTAATATTCAACACATCATGTCATTTCGTAACAAAGTACAAATTTTGTATAAAGTGCAAAGATATCCGGAGATGACTAAGCCTGATGAAAAAGCGAGCAAAACAGCAAAAACGATTTCAACATCAAATCGATCGACGAAGATGAGAAAAAAAGATCCTACATGGATGTCGAATATTTTTCCACGTAAAATTCGATTCTTCGTGAAGCTTCTCTCCCAGTTACTGAAACTTTCACTTAGAAACTAATCTAGTTACATTAGTACTCTATCGCATGTTACGCACGTTATGATCCACGTATAATCCAACACTCCAGGCAGGGAAAAAAGTGATCGAAACACGAGGGAACTACCAAGTCCGACGAGAATTCCCTCTAAAACAAATGTCCACTTCAGAAATAAACTAGCGTCCGAGAGCGGCCATTTTTGCGATTCCTCGAGGGCCATCACGATGAATCATAGAACTCGTTCCACGGTGAAATCTCTCGAATTAGCCGGGAATGAGAAATCTCGTTTAGAGTAGGTGGCCCATTCTCTCCCCCCTTCCTCCTCCTCCTCCTCCTCCTGTACCACTCCGTTTCAGCAACCCCCGGTAACCACCAAACTCTCCTTCCCTCCCTCTCCTATCGCAGCTTGCTGTTCTCTCCCGCCTCTCCTAGAAATTCGTCTGGAAAGTCGGAACCGCAAAGTGGTGCTTCGTCGTTGCACCGAAAAGGAGAATATTTCATCCTCGAAATCGGCTCGGTCTTTCACCCTTTGCCCTTCGACTTCCCCAGTCGACGATCCTTCTTCCCCCCTCCTCCCTTCGCTCCCTTGCGCGCTCCCACGGTTCCTCGCCACGGCATTGGAAAATCAGCATCGCGAAACTCACGAGCGAGACGACGCACGGACACGATCAATTAGAAAAGTTAAATTACTTGAGCGGGATAAATAATTAAACCGATGCGAGTCTTCTCTTTCTAATTTTTGCCGCGTGCGTGGGCAATACGAAGTCGACGGTGATTTTAGAGACGGCAAAGCGGACGAAACTTGCATCGATTGGCGGAGTGGCGGAGAATTTAGGAGAATGTGTTAAAATACGGACGTTTGAAGAATACACGATGACACGTGGAAATTTAGTAAGAATATGTGACGCGAGAAGCTCTTTAAGCTGGCTTTCTGCGAAATTTGTTTAGCAAGAAGGCGAGGTAGTCGATTTCAACTCATTTTGTAAATATGGAAAACACAAAGTTCTTTGAGAACTTCACTTTTAAATCAAAGCTTGGTGTAATTTTCTATTTTCTCGCTATTTCCTTTAATAGACTCTTCTTCTTGAATGTTCTTCTTATAATAATTGTTTATTTGTGTGTAACTTGGAAGTTACACAACAAAAGAAAAAAATCATAGATTTAGATACTGTGAGAAAGCTTCAGGATCAGCAAAAATAAAGGCATTTTCGTAAGACGAGGGTTTATAATTCTGCCTTCCCCAGATAACAGATTATATTTCACAAATTAAAAACTGGAATTTCTATGTCCCATCGCCATAATCTTCAAGAAATTAACGTACTGACGGATTTAATAATTGCAAATCAAAAAAAAAAAAACCATTTTTGACTATCTAAATAAAAAAAAAAAAAAAAAAAAAGAAATCGAAAATCTACGCGGCGTTCAGCACTTATAGAGTCCAAAAAACTGTTGGAAATACCTCTGAATTAACTGGTCAATGAAAAAAAAAATCCCTCCCCCCCCCCCGATGTGAAGGTAAAAAATTCGGGAAAAATTGTCAAAACTTCAAACTAGAGCGAATTTCCAGTACCGCGAAAAATGTCATCGGAATTTAATTGGAATCTCCCGGCAGTATAAATTGAGCAACGCAACGCGGTGCACGATAGAGAGAGTTGTTTAACGTAGTTAACCAGGAATTCGTTGCTGATCCTTGCCACGGTGAACAAGATATTCGGGTAGTTGCAGTTCCTGCAGCAGTTTGTTTAATTAAAGTCCGTGACGCGCCGCGCGGAATGATTGTTGTTGCGCCTTGGTTCGAAGTATTCCAGGAATCCGTAGGTCAAAATTAAAATCTTTCGAACTATGAGACGTCGCGATGGAAATTTCCGCCGGGATATTCATTCCGTGGAAATTTCGCTGCTTTCGGGACAACTCTCGCGATGCAAATTTCGAAGTCTTCTCGCCAACTCGTCCGAAATTTCACGAACCGACGAAACGAAACGTTCAATGAAAATTTTAATTGAACCACTTAGCTCGAAACAGCGTAGAACAAAATTAAGTCGAAGTTTAGTGATCGGGAGTATATAATAGTTGATAAAATATAGTCACTGGTACGAATCATTTTTAAGATTTTATTATTATATATAATTGCAATGAGATGACCTGCGTGATTAGATTGGGGATTTTTCTGTATGTATGAATAGTTCAAAGGCATGAAATACAGATGGTGTAACATCTTTTCATTTCATTAAGTCTCTCATGGAGATTTTCATGTATTTATGTATGAGAAGTTTGAAGGTATGAGAAGTGCTAAGTATAGTGTATTATATCGTATGAAACATTTTTTAATTTCAGTAAGATTCTATAAAGTTCATTATAGTGCAGATTTTTATGCATTTATGAATGGAAAGTTCGAAGGTGTGAAATGTAAATTACTTTCCAATATCTTATTAACATCTAATCTCATTAAATCTAACGATCGACTGTTTCCTTGAAGATGTATATGTATTTGCACCGAATATATTCGGCAATTTTTGTATAGATTATCACGATTACGATTGATTTTAAATTTTACAAATACAATCACGATGATCGTTAGTAAATTACGACGAAATTAAAAATAGGTTCGAAAATATATGAATAATCTATAAGATATTCAAAGTAGAATATTATAATTTAAATTTAGATAAATGTTCAATTTTAGAAATTTATATTACAAGAACTTTACGGAACATTATTACAGAAATTTATATCATAACGGATATTTTTACAATATATTTAATATTGATGGAACAGATCTGCTTGGATTTTTCAGTCGTATATTCATATAAAAATATAAATACAAATATGTTCGATCGTTAAATCGCTAATAAAATTCTAAAATGTTTCGTACAACACGCGTAATGTATTCAACAATTTTTCTACAAGTGTTCAGACACATTCGCGAGCCTGAGTGTAAATACAGTAACTGTTTGTTCGTGAGAGTTATCAACACGACTGGACGTCCCAGAAAATTCCGCGGTATTTACATTAAAATGCACGTTAAAATTTCTGCTGTTGCGAGATATTCAAATTGCACGGGAAGAATTCCGCGCGGAATATGAGCGTCTCTTATCGTTCCATCATCGGTCTGGTTTCAGCCAGATGAGAGTCGTGTAATCGTGATAAAAATCACCAACTCGCGAGGTTGCTTGAAACAAGAAAATTAGACGCTGAATCCTGCTGCTTCGATCGCGAGGATTTTCGTAAAATTGGTGACAAAAATGTGTACTCGCCTAGAAAGTACAATGTTTTCCTCGTTTCTTTTTCCCTTTTCAAGGAATAAAGTTTTTCTACTGAAGTAAATAATACAGATTTATTTCTCTTTCTATTTTTAAATTGATCTCAGATGTAAATGGTTACTTCAATTCTATTTTAAGTTGTTATTAACGAACGTAAAGAAATTGCATTTATGTCCAACAAAATAGGAAATATCCTTCAAAAATATTGCAAATATTTCTTGAGAACAGGGACAACGAAAGAAATGAAATATTCATAAAACGACGCATAAAACTGGAGGAAAATTAAAGATTCGGAAATATTTAAATTTAAATCTCTAAATATTCCAATCGAAACAACTACAAACAGATATACCGAATACAATGTACAATTCAATAAGATAATTACTTTGCATAATTTCTGGGGATAATTTGGAAGTGCTTTCGTGCTACTCAGAATCCTCGCGAAGCCCCACACACACAGTGCTAGCAATCACGACGAAAAGGAAAAAAAGAGAAGAAAAAAAAAAAGAGAAAAATTCCCAAACGAATCAAGCGGTTGGAGTTCCCGTTGGCGAAATTTTTCAACGTAGTCAACGAAACCTGAAAAAAGAAATCGATCGGCCGAGAACAAAAGCGGCGCGGCAAGTGTCCACGTTCGTCGGCTCGCACGAGAGCCAAGTGCTCTAATTAGAGCAGAAAACCAAATACCTCTCTCAATTAACGAGTTGCCAGTCGAACAGGTAGCCGATGTTCGTGTTTGATGTCGAGTTCGCTCAAAAGAGACCTCGATTTGGGTTTGCTTGCTAGGGTGAGAGGAGGGAGGAGGGGGGGAGGGGGAGCGGCGAAATTCTTCTTGGAGACTCACACGGCGGCGTTGGGATCCGTGGCGAACCGCAAGGACCTTTATCCCGTGGGATACGCTTAATCCGTGAAAAGGATGACAGGGGACGGATAATTCAAAGAACGAGTTTCCGGCGGTAGCGAATAGAGGACCACTTTGAAGCGGTTGTAAACACACTGGCCTCTGGAAGGTGGTTTAGGGAATGGCGACCCCGGCGCTGGTAAACTATCAGTTGCGAGTCACTTTCTTCTAATCCCTTCCCACACGTCCGGTGTGAACTGCCCTTTTGTTCGTTTAAGGCGGGAATTTCGCGTAGCTCGCTTTGTACCCGGAGCGTCTATCTTTTTTTTTTTTTTTTTTTTTTTGAAACGTCGCTGTGTTGCCTTGTTTTACATGTACTTCCAGCCGTGTAATTGATCGTGAACACGATGATTGAAATTTTCTAATTGCTCCTTCAATTAACTACGAAACTCTTGCCGTGCGATTATGCATTTTTTGGGATATTGTCGATGCACCGTTCGCATTCTACAATTAAGTAACTGTAGATGATTGAAATCTTTAATTTTCCTTTTCCCCAATTATCTCGTTTCTTTCCAAAGTTTCATATATATATATATATTTTTTCTTTTTCATCTGTGTGCGAAGGATTGCACGTTTTTACAGGATTTCATTTCCGATGTAAATACGAAATATAAAAGAAACATCGATTTTCAAGATCGTGTCGCGGACGAGATTTTTCGAAGATCGAAATTCTCTTACTTTTCCACCCGAGTGATGTGAAAACATCATCTGAAAAGTCACGAACCCTCGGCTGCCAACGAGTAGAAGCTTTACGTTTTAAAACGAGATCAAGCAGATTGTTGTATGATTTTCCTTTCTCAAACTTGTTATAGCTGTTGACAATTTTTCTATCATCGCGTGCTGTACGTATTTCAAGGAGTCTCCTTCCTAAACAGTCTCTCAGCGGCATCAAAAACCAAGGATCGTTCCGAGAGAGAGAAAAAAAAAGAAAAGAAAAAAAAAAGAAAGAAGAAAAATATGAAAACTACAGGAAGTCAACCTGGTATCACGGTAGGCAGGTACTCGTTGCTATTTATCCGCGTTGCGCTGAAATTTCGTTGGAGATTCGCCGGCATATTATATTGGCAGCCTTGTTACCAGCCGCTCGTTAAATATTCATGTAACGTTTCCGGCGAATATCCATCGAGCAATCTATACGGCAATCCAGGGGATTCGCGTATATATATCGGAAGGGGTTCGTCGCGCGAATATCCGCACGACATCACAGCGAAAACATGCCTCGTGTCCCGTATCGGTTCTCATGTACCGTGTACGAGGGATTATAGGGGGGTTGTGACATTATTGCGCGAACGAAATGGCGTCGTCCTTCGCCTAACGTGCCACGTCTTGAAGTGAAATTCGGAACAACACTAATTTCGATACAGACGACTCGTAACAAACTGGATGTACGCTGCTTTGCGAAAATATATTTCATCGCTAGACCGCGGATTTTTTTATCGTATTCGCATAAAATTGAAAGGTGACAAAATTCGAAGAGCGTACGTAGAAATACTTGAAGCAAGCTGGATGAAATAAATTTACTTAATTCAAATTCTTCACCTTCTTAATCGCGCTTACAGAAATGTGAATTCGCATGGTTATTAATTCGTTCATTCGTAATCTAATAATTGTTGAATAATATTATCGGACCATTGGGTACCATTTTACAGATAAATTTTGGAATTTTTAATTCAATTGAATTTTATTATTGCTTGTCTCTATCGTCGCGATAGATATGTTTTCTACATACACAGAAAATGAAATTAAATTGTTAAAACTATCTTTTCGTACTTATTGATTTGTTCAATTATAATCATAGACCATATGACAAATACGTAATAAAGATATTATTCAATACCTTATCACGAGAAACGGTTGCAGTTACAATTGAAACTTTATGATCGTAGGTTATCATTCGTTCCTTGAAGGTCAAACGAATTAATCGAAGCAAAAAAAAAAAAAGAAAAGAAAAGAAAAGAAGTCAGATAAATTCAGTCGGAAGGTAAAGATTTTCCACTGGTATATGGAAAACAATTGCTCGAAACTAGTTGTTCGCGATGAAATACTGTTTGACTACGGCAATAAAAAATAAAGGTTCGGCGTATCAGTTAGAAATGATAAATTTACTGCCGCGTATTTAAACACGTCGAGTTATTTTACGCGGCGAAGAGAATCGGATAAACGTGGCGTGTGATAAAAAATTCCCTTTACCGGCTAGAAAATGATTTCTCAAACTGAATATAACTGGAGAAATATTGTTTCACTCGCGGAAGAGCGATAAGGAAACTTTCCTCCATTTTTAATTCTAAAACTGAAAAAGATCTTCAATTGCTATGAATTATAAATACAGACAGTAAAATGCAGAAATCTGTTTCAAAAGGAGGAAACGAACGTGTTTTACTTTTGTAGATTTTTCTATAAAGGGGGACAATTCAAAATGTAAAAATTTACGAACAGTTGTCACGAGATTTCATTTGGAAAAACCAAAAATAATATAATATTATAAAATATATTAAATATTGTAATATTATTATAATATTAGAAAAATTTATACTTTTGAAGAGTTCAGAAAAATGAATAATATATACAAAACCAGATAAAAGATTTCTTTCTTTGTCTAAAATAAAATTCAATAAAAAATAGCATACAATAACAAAATTGCTACACTGTTGTAAAATTTGGCTTATATATGCATACGTATTACCGTTCTTCCCTCTAGACTTTAAATACTATAAATACAACAAATACTATACTCCAAATACTCTGTGCAGTATTTTTGCATTCTTCGATTTCCCCAAAATACAATTTATTGGCAAATGATTGAAACGAATTCGTAATCAATCGAAAGAAGCTTAACTATCGGATAAAAATCTACGTTCAGGTCTTGACACACGCTGTTTTGTAACGTGTGCTTTAATAAGTAATCCATATTGCGCCTTGGGAAAAGCTGACAGCAAGTTTGCGATATCGATTGGGCCAACTTCTGTCACACGATACAAGCTTCGGTCTCTGTTAGGGATCAGTTTCTCGCCAGAAAATGAAACTAGATCCACAAACTGTACAAAGTTGCGAACAAAAATATACCACGTTTATGGAATGGGATGAATTTGACAAGGAATTGAAATGTTTTCCCCGATAATCAATCTCGGATCTAGTTGACTGCTATATAAATACTCGGATAAATAAAACGATGCAGGAATACGTTTCTCACCCACTGTGCATAGGTATTTCCAATAACTGTTTCGAAAACAGTAAATCAAGAACCCACGATTCGACGGATTCCAACGTTAAATAATTCGATAATTGCAAAGTGAAGAATCCAACGTTAAATAATTCTCGTAGAACCATCTCGCAGCGAAACAGAGTGTTTAGAAATACTCTGTCGTACTTTCCGAAATATATCAAAAATTCCTCCCGAAACGTCACTCAACTCTCTAGATCGTTGAGCTATAAGTTTGGAGAAAAACCCAGTCAGCTCGATCAACGTTGCAGTATCGATTGCAGGCGAACCTTTGGCCCGTGATACGAGCCGCTGCATCCCCGATTTAAGATCAGTTTCACTTGAGACGACGAGATCAGCTAGTTGCACAACTCGTGGGAGATTTGAGGGATGCTGCCCGGGGCCACAAGTTAGTTACATTGTTAAGAAAGGGAAACGCAAGGGACAGTACGTGTCGGAAGCCAAGGTTAGGTTGCACGACCCTCCGAGGATTGCATCGATCCTGGATTCATCCTGAAACCACACTCCTCGCGATCCCAAGACGAATCAACCCGAGATCCAAGATAGTACGACTTGACCAAGAGGTTCATTCATATCCAACGAAAGTGGTTTTCGTTTCGAATTTATAGCTGGATCTTTTTTTTTTTTTTTCTTCTTCTAGTTCTTCTAGTTTCTTTAGTGACGATTATTATTATTTTTTTTGGGGGCGATTTTGATGAATTGTATTATATTCGTATCGCGAATCACAGCGGTGCGAGTGAAAATGTTGATAATTGTGGAAAACTTTTACAATTTGTGTTATTCGTAGTCTTTGTCTCAAGTTCACCAAGTAGAAATTAACGTGATTTAATTGAGATTTGGCGATGAGAATTTTCTGGATCAGTAATATTTTAAGCATGGAATATCTTGAGAGAATTTTATGCGCGTTGTCGTTTTTAGAAATAGAGGACATTTTATCTTTCAAATTAATAAACGTGAATTTTCAATTTACACGCGGGCTCGTGTAAGTGTGAAACACTTATATATACTTTTAGTTGAATTCTTTATACCACGTGAATATATTATGTGAATATATTATACTTGACATTTCAAAATGAGAAACGTAACTTGCGATTCTATTTTCAATGTTCTTTTTATTTATGACGCATTTCTACGTCATATTTTAAAATGTACGAATGGATATCAGCAATCTAATTTGAGATTCAATCGTCATTATATTGGTGAAATTCGAAATGAATCTGAAAATAAGTTCTACGATCCATTTATAGGGCAAAATATTTCTTCCTGAAGCACAGAAACCACAATACAGAATTATCGTGTTAGTAATTTCCAATTTTTCGTTTATTTCCGATGCCGAAATGAAATCACGATGGCGCCACGATTCATCTATATCTATCTCTTTCGATAAGAAACGTTTGAAAAATAGAACAGACTAACTTTCCACGAGAAGTAACGAATTTTAATAAACTTTCAATATTTCGAAGAAGACTCGAGCACAATATCTAGGTAACAAATCACGTGTGTGTATCGTTAATGACCTTTTTACATTTTTCTTCATATTTAAAAAATTCTTTAATCACGTCCTTTCAAATTCAAATACTCTTTAATTATATTAAAATGATTAACTTAATTGAATGATTAATTAACTTATTAATTAAATGATACTTAAAAAGTGATTCAAAGTTGAAATAAAATTTTCACTAGATGAAACATAGAAATAACATTTTTCTAGGCATCATCGAAAGGCCAAAAATAATATAATATAATACAATACTAAAGCAATATAATGCAATACAAAAAATAAAAACAAATAATATAAATGCAATACCAAGAATAAAATAAAATAATACAATACTAACCTGAGATATTAATAAATACAACAGTTTAATAATTTACATCGAAATAAATGTTACTAAACGAAGAGAAAAGGAAGAAACAACATTGTTCAAAACAATATCGAAAGACTGAAAATAAATTTCTAAAAGACTAAAGTAAATTTCTCTTCGAGTAAAAAATAGAAGCAACATTCAACGGAGTAAATAATAAAGTAAATTTTTTTCAAGACAATATTGGAAACTTAAAGAAATGGGCATTTATATTCCACATATTTCCAAATATAATATACAACATACCCATACTTGCAAGATGACCCGCGAAACAAGAATACACGAGCAGACGCGATATTCTTGAGGAAAAGCACGTAAATATTTCATATGCCGGCGTATAGATCACGATCACGGGGGAATGTTTGCCACAGCGGACTTATTACGTTATTTGATCTATGAGTTTCTGCTAAATAGAGATATGTCAGGCTGTCGTTGATATCAAGAGCTGTCGAGGTGGAACATCTCGTTCTTGGAGAAACCACCGTATTAAGGCTGATAGGATACATCGATTGATTAGCCGACCGAAATATGTCAATTGAAATTAGCAACGAAGCTTTGCAAGCGATTACGACGGATCTGGATTGAAGTTCCCTTAATTATGACTAAGCACAGCCAAGTAGGCACGTGTTAGATAGACTATGTCGAGAAATATGAAGTCGAATTGCACGTGTTCGATGATCTTTAGCAATTATCAGGGACAACGAACAAAATTCATTAATATTTTCGACGAAAAATTGCGATTCCACGTGTGTTCACGTATGCTAAAACAAGCATTTCTATGACGATCAGATTACGAGATCGACTATTTGGAAATATTTCGATATCTGAAACATACGAGATAGTCATTGAATTATTCTTAGCAATAACAAAAGAAATTCATCGCGCAGTGTACATACTCGATATGTAAAGAATTCGAAGAGCTCGTATTACGAACAAATTAAAAAAAAAAATTGAAACACATTCGCGGGATTATTCAATGAGTGGAGTTATTATTCGTAGAATTATTCTCACCAACATGACAAAAGATATATATATATATATATATATATATATATATATATAACAAATATAAAGAATTCAATCACATTTATATCAATAGTGTACGCATAGCAGTAAAAGATCTTGACAACAACGAAAGAAATAATAATAATCGGGCGAGAATTTCTTTCGTATAAAATATCACGAAGTCTTCGAAACAAAAAAACTAAATCGCCTGCCTTGTTAAAATTTCAAAGAGGGGAAACGATCTTCTCTCTCAACATTGTCACGGATGCGCACCCGTTCTGTTCGGATTTCAATGTACTTGCCTGCGCCTGCCATTTGCCCAGAGCTGTAGTAGCTCGAAGTAAAGTTCCCGCCGAGTTGCGGCAACTGCAAGTTGCTTCGTGCAACCTGCAAGTTTCCAGGTTGATGTGCAACGTTATAGGTCGATGCATAACCGCAGCGAACTATGTCACGGCCTGTAACGCGGCCTTTTGTTAAAAGTACCCTGACCGTGGCCGGGGAGAAATTTATTTATCGCCGGATATCGATACTATCTCGCCAGTCGGTACGTCGGTGAAAGAAAATTCGATTCTGACATGTCGCGAGACAGAGACTCTCGAGAATAAGAGAATGAGAGAAATAAGAGCGACGATGGTTTTTAAGAAGATGAAGAAATCTGTAACAAGGGACTACGCAAAATTGAATTTCGCTCGATGATTCGTATAGCTTATTGAAGGTGACGTGTCTCGTCTGCGAGACGAAGACTTTTGGAGCGAATAATTATTTGTACATTAGTAACGTTGGATGAGCGAGAAATGTGTACGAGCAAAGAAATTTAACTGAAAATCGGAAAAGTTCGATCATACGAGTTTGTGTTGAATTTTTATCCGTAGGCGTCCGTTCAATTTGTTAGCGTTGTTAATTAAAGATGTCGTCTTGGATAGAATTTCTTCAGTTACTGTACGTTCAACTACGTACGCGTAAAGCGAGCTTTAGTTAGACGTGCAAATGTAGAACTTCATATGATAGAAACACCGGTAATAATTGGATCTACTGCTAGAAATGCTTTGAATTACAGTTTTAGAGTATAATTTCATAGTAGAATTCCTTTAATTATGTTGTAATTACAAAGCTCAGAGCTTTATTTAGAACGATTTTGGAATGCTGTCGATTTTGTCACTACATTGTTTTATATATATATAAATTTATAAATCCATCAATTGATTCGCTAAACTGAACCAATTTACGAATTTCAAAATTAAGATAAGTATTATTTTATCACTATGACAATTTCTTTTTTCTCAATTCTTGGTGTTGACATTCCTACTATGTTTGTAAAAATTTATAATTAAGTTACTCCGTAATTATTAAGTAATTTCCTGATAAATCTAATAGAAATCTCATATCTTGATATATATATCTTGATGATATATCTTATATATATATATATATATATATATATATATATAAATTAAATGAAAAAATCTGATGCCAATGTAATTGACCATAAAAATATTTTGTACTAGTTCTTTCAGTACAAATTGTTTTTGTATCACATATTAACATCGACATGGAATTTTAAATACCTGAATTTTGAATATAGAGAAACGTGTTCGCGATCGCTTTTTGCAAAGACTAGACAAGTAAAGCCCTGACCTTTTCGTATTAATTGTACGACAATTTTCGAAAAAATTTATATTTATATTTACTACATTACAATTTTATATAAACGTTAAATATATAAAACATCTGACAGTATTTTACAATTTGTTTAACACAGCAGGAGGGTCAACCAAACGAATTTGTAACTCCAAAACACCACACGTCACCATAAAATCCGTCAAGAAATTCAATCCAATTTTTCCAAAAAAAAAAAAAAAATATCGTTACTGCTCCAAAATCTACATTACAACCAAACGCAGAAAAGAAAAGGAGGAAGAAGAAAAAAATAGACGAAACGCCAACTCAAACATCGTATTTGCAACTGTTCCACGCAGTGTTTTTTCCATGGCTGACTGGAAGTAATTGTCGAGTTCTGGCTGCACCGAAAACTTGGCACAACCGGTGTAATCGAGAAATATATATTCAAAGTTATTTCGTGTTTTCTTACCCAGAGCCCCACCGTGCTGCAGCTGTGCGAGAGTTACGATATTGGTGTCGTGGTTACGCGAGTCATTGCTACAACTCGTAGCTTTGTAGACGAGAATTTAGAGAAAAGGGGAGGGATAGAGAAAGATAGGCAGAAAGATAGACAGACAGTTAGATGGAAAGAAAGAGAGAAAGAAGTTAAATAGAAACAGAGAGAGAGAGAGAGAGAGAGAGAGAAGTTAGATAGAAATAGAGAGAGAGAGAGAGAGACAGACAGACAGAATTTACTCGCGAGGTGAAAGAAACAAAGAGGGATAGTGTACGTTTTTTTTTCATGTAACACAATGTACTTATGTTTATGTATTTATGTTTATGTGTGTGTATATATATATATACCTATATATATATATATATATATATATATATAGGTGTATGGCACGTGTGTCTGTGTGTAGGTACAGGTGAAACGATCGTGAGACGAGCTGAATTGATCGCCGTTAGTGGAACATCGGTGCCGGAAGTCCAAATTTTTCTTTGACGTTCTCGCGTTGGTCGCCGATGCACTGACATAACCTTATATGCGCTCCTCCCATTGCTGGAGAACGATGATGATCCCAGCGACGTTTCGTCGTCTATTATTCCGTTTAACTTAACGTCGCTGCCCGCCCCGTTGCGATGAAAAAAAAAAAACGATACTAAACGATCCCTATATGAGTTGCGTTAAATTTCTTGCCACGTCGAACGAAGACCTCGGCTCGTCGAAATGTCCGATCGTTCCAATTTCGAATTCGAAATTTCACGGAAATTTTGGAAATCTTTGTACTCTCTACTTCGTTCTTCCTTTCTTTTCTTTTTTTCTTTTTCTTTTTGTTTTTCGATGACTGATGATTGAGCTGTTCGCGAGAGTATTCGAACGCCTGCCAGGAACTCTTTATGACTATATTGACGTGTGTTAGGAAGTTTTATAAAGTTTCTCTGCAAAATTTCATATTTCATTGACACTACGGTGTCATGAATGTATCGTACAAGTTTGAAGTATTACGTAGAAATTACAAGATAACTCTCCAACGTATATTATACATTTTAAAAGAAAATATGAGCTTGCAATAAACATCTTGTAACTTTCGCCTTCACTTTCAAACTGGTATCAAATTTTACTTGGTATCAAATTTTTTAATACAATCACGTCTCACTGTGGCGTCAATAAAATTCCAAAATATCTTTTATACATACGTGATACACAATATATGCATAATAGTTCTTTTACGATGAGCATTCGAATAGTTTCGCGAGTCACTCGCGGCTAGTATTTTATTTAATCATCGAGCTGGAAATAGATTTTGAAATTAGATTTAATCCTCTGATGACGTTATGTATGTATTTCACTTCGTTGTAAATAATTCGAGAGAGAACTAGTTTTTTCTTTTTTTTTGCTTTTTTCAACGGATATAGAATTAAAATGTACAACGTGTTGAATATTCCCATTGTCGCGATAATTCTTGGCGAATATGAAATCCTCATAATAGATTGAAGTATACTGAATACTTTAATTGCAGAAATTATTAATCAGAAATTTAAATACGGGACAGTAGGAAATAGAGGCATTATAATAGATATATCGGCTAATTAGGTTAATTCCTCACTAAATACGGAATCTAGTTTGCGTAACAAATTGAAATATGTAAACCGTACGCATTGAAGATATTATAACAATTATAGTGCTCTAATAACGCGAATAATTATTAGCTAACGAGGGCAGTTGTTTCGCGAGTTGGAAATTTTGTAATCGCGTAACTTCGATAACGATTTTAAATAATCGTGAGTAATTCGTTCGAACATTAAACAAAGGTATTGTTTAAAATCTAGAAATATCACGAGAAATCTGAGTATACGTCGATATATAAGCTGAATACTCTAATTAACGACTGAGCAATGGCTTAGAGTTTGAATTCCACTTTAGCCAATTAATTCTTTCTCTCTGTTGTTTCCGCAGCTGGGTTTATCTTAGTTCCATCCGCTGTTCCGAGTTCTCGATTCGTAGTTAATCCGGACAGCTGAATTAATTGCGAAACGAAAATCCACATACAGAAGTTCCGAAACGTTCGCGGCAAATTTTTCCTTTCAGAAATATAAAGAGATAAAATTGTCTAAATTTGAAATCGTGAAAGAAATACAAGGTCGAAACGATTATACGAAGATTATTATTATGCGAAGAGAGTAGGCAAAATATGTAGAAAACGAAGTTCTCTCATCAACGTGAATTGAATTTTCAAACAAATTCATTCGTTCATTAACGATTAATTGTAAAGTACAATTCTTCGTGAATTCTGACGCTACAATATCTTAAATTTCCACGAGTTGTAATAATTTTGTCAATTATAACAATATAAATATTAATTATAAATAGAATGGCGTAATCGAAATAAATAATTATGAGCAGTTATATTTCCACGTTTATAAAATCGAGGGATTGATTTGACAAATTCCGAGAGAGAATTTGATAATATTTGTGATTTCAAAACGTCTCTACGTCTTGTAGAAATACTTTTCAAAAATTAATCTCGAAAATCGAACAGATGTAAACGATCGTATCCCTAGATTTTGCACTTGCCCTGGCATGCAAAATTACTTCTTATTCATCTATACTAGATTTTTATCCACACTCTGCGAAGCGAGAGAAAATTCGTCATATTGATTCTCTAGTTTAGTCGATAAAAAAAAAGTCCTCTCTTTTACGCAAAAATCAATGAAATGAAAGAAAGTCGTCATCAAAGGACTAAACGTAATCACGTTGTTCCGTTCAAATCTCACCGACAACAATAATTGTCGCCAAAACCCGAGAAACGAAACTTGTATTTTTCTTTTTCACTTTTCTAGTTTCACCTTCTAATCGCGAACCGTTTCGTTTTTTTTCTTTTCTTTTCTTTTTTTTTTTTTTTTTTTTGTTCCAGCGCGGTTTATCGAAGGTAAAAGATTTGAATCGTCGTCGTCGTCGTCGTCGACGACGGCCCAGCCGGTCACCGGAGAAGACCAAAGCATGGTTCGTGTCGCGTTCACACATGGAACACGTTATCCGTTATCGTCCTGAAAGAACAATTAGACGTAGATTTTGTTGCGTCAACATGCAGGCGGTGCGTGTCGTTCCGTTCCTCTTTTCTCATGCATATATTTGTTCAAGTGCATCGAGCTAAAGGCAATTGTCAGACGCTTATTGGTCGCTCATTCCACGAGGCACAGAGGATGAATTCGATGAAATGAGAGTATACATATCTCGGAGAACCGCTCGTGCGACTGCGACTACGTTAATCACGCGTGCGTCATAATTAAATATCAAACGACCCGTTTCGCGAGCAGTTACAGAAATTGTCTGACTCATCGTCTCGAGCGACTTCTTCATCAAATTTCGATCTCGCGGGTATGTATTTTCAACACTGTACAAACGTTTCTCTTCCCGCTGGGTTTGTCTGGCAAACATGTCGGTTCGAAAGCATCGATTTTACACCGTGAAACGATTTTCATAATTGTTATTTTCTTTCGAGATATTGCTGATATTGACCCTTCGGGGATACACGTCAGTGGATTGACGATCCACCAAAAGTCACCTCACGATAAAATATCTATTATTATCGGTTGTTACTTCGTGAGAAAATATTTTCGAAATTCTGCCACAATTTGAAGCTACCATTGAAAATGATACTCAATTTCTTATTATTAATAAACATCGGATGTCGTCCCCGAAAGGGTCAATGATCGATTTGTCACGCGCGGAATGGAATCATTTCTTGAGTTTCGTATGGTAATTTCAGCTTAAGTTAGGATTCGTTGGTTTTCAAAATACGCGTGGTGTGATGATACAGATGAGATTCAGGCGATCGTGATCGAGATGAGTGACAGTGATGACAATAACGAGAGGAGCGAAGATTATTGCGTGCATGTGCAGTGACCAGTGGTATATACCTATAGAGGCTAGGCTTTAAGATCGTGAGCAAGATCCCCACGCGTGAACTATATATTTATATATATATATACAAATCGTGACAGACTTCCTAACCATTCCACAAGAAAGCCTGCGGCGAAATGATGAAAAATCGGCACAACGACGTTGAAAAAACAACATCGAATTTATAGAATGTAAATTCAGCTAGAAAATGTACGAAAAATGTTTCGACGCATGCAGTTTTTAAAATCATTTTTACATTTGAGTACCTCGTTCAAGAATTGATTTCCTTTCACTACGTAAATATGTAATCATCGTTGGAAATATTTTCAGAATTCTCAATCTCTCACCGTTGTTACCAAAATTTCGATTCTTTCGAGTTAATTTGAGTTGCTAATTATTACTAATTATTACTTTGAGTTACTAATGCAAATTGAAATTAATCAAGTTTATAATAGTTTATAATAGTTCTTCTTCTCGCTACAAATGTAAACAACATACGCAAATGAAAGCTATCGATTGACTATCGCAATTAAAATAATAAAATAATAATACTAATAAAAATCTCTGAAATTTCTACTTTACAAAAGGCTTCTTCTTTAAAACGTGAAACAGAATAACTTCTGAATGTCTGTCATAAATGATAACGTGACTCTCCGAAAACACTATTATAGTAAAACACGATTCGAGACATTCTATCGTAAATCGTACGAAAAAGAAAAAAGAAGAAGAAGTAAAAAAAAAATCGATCAGAACGGTTTCGAGGAAAAATTCCATCTGCTCGAGTGTGCTCTCGGTACCGAAGTTAACCCAGTTCCTGCTGCTTGATCATTCAAGTCGTCGAGAAGCAGACCAGGCTGGGGTGGGAAGGGGTGGCTCGGGGGTTGCGGGTCATAATCGAGAAACTGAATGGCAGTTTGGGAAAAAACTCGAAACTCTTCATCGTCGTGCCGATTTTTCCTCGCTTTCGACCGCAATCGCGGGTCTCTCTCGACAAAAAGGATAAAGAAAAGAAACTAAACAGAAAGATGGAAAGAGAGAGAGAGATAGATAGAGAGAGAGAAATATATATATAGATAGATAGAGAGAGAGTGGAACAGGGTACGTGAGTGGTTGGTGAAGAAAAGTTGGTGCTCTGGTGATCGCTCCTCGCTAAAAAGCTAAGTTTCGCGTGAGATTTAGCCAATTATATATATATATATATATCTGTATATGTATATCTATATATAATAGAATAATTATACAGGTGCGTATCAAGTGGCCGGGCGAATCAGCTTCAAAGAGAGCGCGCTTCAACCGCTGCGAGCTCTCTGTTGTGCTTCATTCAATCTTTCTTGCTTTTTTTTTTTCGTTATTGTGTTCATTCTTAATTTTTTTTTCTTTTCTCAATTTTTTTTTTTTTTTTTTTTTTGAAAGCTTTTGGATACTGAGGCTTACCAGGTGGGACTCTGGGCTGGTGAAGGTGACCACGGCGCCGTGAAGTCGCCTTGCACTTATTGTCGCCGCAGCATTCTTAACACCCGTTGTGTAGATCCAATTGCGTGCCCGTGTTCGGCCCGATTTTCAACCACGACCACGAAGGCGCGCAAGATACAACAACATTGAGAATCTCACTTTAGAAAATTTCGTCTTTGTTCAGATGGCTCGACTCTTCGTTCCTTTTAATTCCTTTCTTTTTTTTTTCTTTTTTTTTTTTCTCTAAGTTTTTCTACTTTTTACTTTCTGTTTACTCGTTTACTTTGATCCATACCAATTCGTTTAGGATAAATTGATACTGGGTTGAACGAAGGGGTGGAAGGAACGGATGAAAGGCTGTGAATAATTAACACGTCGCGACATTTATAAATTATTAGAGAGGACAATCGTGGGAATACGAAGGGGTCGATCTTACGCGAGATACCTGAAAAAAAAGCCGTCCTGGAAAAGAAGATTCGGGTTAGTTATTGTTGAGTCTGCCGATAATTTAGTTCGTCCCTCCGATGCGATGTTTCCTGGTAAAATTGCATTAGAGTTACACTATTAGCTAGTTATAATTTAAAACATTATGACACTATATTAAATCTAAATTCTCAAAATTTAAAGTACTATATCGTGATATAAAATTTCTAGTCTAGTCTAATATGAAACTGGAAGAGAATTATTTACATATCGAAGATCTTTCCCTTATTTATGTGAAAGATAAATTTTTAAGACGGCCGAGTTACGCCGTTCACTCCATCTTTTGGTAATGAATCTCTTCAAACAGATTTTGCAAGCTCTAGAATATTCAGTATTTTGTCGGATGTTAAACAAAGTCAACAAGTATGAATAATAATAACAATGCTACGTTACATTCAATAAATATACAACTATGATTTAAAATGTCTTCAATACAGCACGTAATTCGATATTACCTCACTAAAAAAAAAAAAAAAAAAATGACACTTATTTTACCAAAAAAAATAAATCTCTTAACTTTCTTTAGCATCCAATACATAAATAAAAATGCTACGAATTTTTCGAACACAATCAATCACTAACACGTCTAACATTTGTAATTTATCTCTCAAATTTATTTTACCGTAAACTTTCTTCAAAAACGCATTATCGAGATTATGACTGCCTCTGTCGAAATTATAATTATCCTCTGTATCGACACACGTTGTTCAATCCTTTTTGAGAGAATCGCGAAAAAACAATTATCGTCGCACGAGCGACTAATTTCGAATCGCTTCGAACCAGATCGTTATTCTTCTCGCTGTAGTGGACAACGAATTCGCCAAAGAGCTGGAGAAATCGGCGAATTTCACGGTATCGCGAATTTATTGGCCCGATTATTTCCAGATGCCGGCACGAACGCGCGTTTGATTATCGGCCGACATTAACGTTGTTCCGCATGACTTACAATGTCTGACGTATTATATACAGTATGCACGTCGAACGAGGAATAAATTATAGCGACTTTATGGCTCTCGAAACGAATGGTAACACGGGATTTTCATTCACTGAATTTCGCGCCGCGCTTAATTCTTAATTAACGATGCTTTCCAATTTGCGCGTCGTCATTATGCTAATTTATCATTGCTGTTGCGAGCTTTCGTTTAAAATTCCACGCTTTTTTTCCATCCTTTCTTTTTTTTTGAAAGAGAATATAGAGCAATTGCCTCGACGAGATCGTTATGGCGATTGATTATGTGATCTGATTCGAATGGAAAGTTTTGTGTAACATTGTTTATTGTAAGTGGTAACTCGACTTTTAATTAACTAAATATTTCTCTGGTAAGGTAATTTAAAAAAAAAATAGAATCTGAGCAGAAGATTATGAGAATTGAAGTTTTGAGGTTTTGAGCTGAATGATTGTTCGAGATTCTCAAATCTACAACTTAAATAAATATCAATGTATTAAGTAAACATTAAACTAATATTTCAATAAATATTAAATAGTAAATATTGTAAAAAGTTTCACAGACTGCTAATATTTATTGAAGATCTTAATTGTTCTTGCTCGATATAAGAATATATTTATATATTATACATTCTTACAATTCGTTCTTGATACAATTAAAAATTCTATTTATTTTATTATTTACATCGATGACAAAGAATTGAATTGAAGAATACCAGATATATTGAAAAATAGCTATAAAATAATGCAGGAAAAAAGTAGCAATAAATGAAAATTGTCAATGTCATTTTCTTCTACAAAATCTCCAAAGTTAATTTAAATGTTCAAATATCGGAATATTTAAATTTTTATTTAGATTCTATTTCTTTCAGAATATTCATAAAAATATAAATTTACGTGAACATTCGCAGTGAACTGATAAGAAATGACAGTTTTATGTGTTATATAGTTTAAAAATGTTTTTCAAGAATATTGAAACATGTCAATGAAGTATTCGTAAAATTTCATAAATTATTTCTCGCATCATGAAAATCAAAATATACGTTATTTTTTCAAATACGAATAACGAGAAAATGACCACAATATGCCTATCGAAAATTATGGAATACGAAATATTACAATGAAATACCTGCACGACGACAAATTTTTCAATAATAATCGTAATGAATCTTTGTAAAATATGCTGATAATTCAGAATTAAAGTGCGCACTATTGAAATGAAATTATTTCGTAAATCGAAGGACGGCCTTGTACCTCGCCGATTTTCGAAAATTCACACGCTAATTGAAAGTAATTTAAGTAGATAACAGTTATCTCGGACTTGAGCCGTAACAATTTAATATTATCGCGTAAATGCAACTCGTTCCCGATTTTAATTCTTATTGCGCTGTTTCGTTGTGCATATCGTAACGAAACTCGCGATTACTTTAATAATTAACAAAATCTTTGTTGCGGAAAACATTCGTCGAACATATATCCCATGTTATGAATTCTCGATAATACGCAAAAAGTATAAGTGAAAACGAAATTGTGAATTGTTGTCACAACCCGTGGAACAAAGAATTATTATCGCCGTGTTCGCTGATATAAATAAATGAATAAGCAAATAATTCCCGATAATCATGTTGTATACGTAATTGGATATTAAAAATCAATGCAAAAATCGCTTGTTACAGAATTTAATTGCAGAATTCGTTTGGTAGATAATTAAAAAATTTCTACGTGTAACGCAATCAGATTTCGTTTACACGATTTTAAGCATTTTTATGAATTTTTTATAACTATTACCATGCTATATTTTTTTATTATTATTATTATTAATTACGAAGTAATTCGTTTCATTTTGAAGAAGTCCAGCTTGAAGATTAATTTCATTTTTTACACGATTGATATAAGTTTATGAATTGAGTATATTTTTAGATAAAGTATTGGGAAGAGTCTTAAAATTATTTATTTAACAATTATAAAGCTCCAAGCTTTTACATTTTTTATCACAGTTAACAATGAACCAAGTTTGATGTTTCAAGATTAAACAATACTCCATTGCTCAACTATTATTTCGTGATATAGAGGAAAAAACCTCATAATACACAGTCGTTCAGCTGTTATCCCGTAAAATGAAAAGAAATCTCGTAATACTTTGCATAATTTCAATCTAAAAAAAACAGCTTCAATCTAAAAGCTGAAGCGAGCATTGAAAAATGAAAATTTCAATCAAACAGTTGATATAAATGTTCGAAAATTACGCGTTCAAAAGTCGCCTTTTCTACTACTATTACTCGAAAAAAAAGAGAACGTTTTAATAATCTTTTCAATTTAAACTAAATCCATCATTTTAATAATATTTTTAATTAAAAACCAAATCCCCGAGCCTTGATTAAAAATCGACATTAACATTTAGGAATCGTTTAATCTGTCATCCGCTTATCTAATTTCAGATGAAAAGAAATATCCCCATAAATTCTTCTCACGAGATCTCAACTGCTAACAAAATTGGTCGGCGCCAATTTACCAGCGTATCAAGTTAGCTTAAAAACAACTTTCCCAAAGAAATCATTTCGGAATTTCGTTCGTTCCGGCAGGCCAATCAGCGCCCCCTTTACCATCCCCAGCCGCCTACCCCGATAATATTTTTTGATTCGCCATTAAATCGCCGCGAAACGAGAGGAGGGCACGCGCATTACACACAGCAATCTCGTCGAGACATTAAGTTCACTTTAATATCGGCGCTGGGTTTATAATTCGATTCCATTGTGCCGGCCCGTCGTGCCGGACGGATCTCCGCGCAGAAATTTCTCCAATTATCGATTTCGTTGTCCGCTCGAGTATTATTTCGCTCGGTAATTCGATTTTCCCTACGTATATAAACGCGGCTAGCTCTCGCGGGCGAGAGCACGCGAACGTTTTAACGCGAGCACCGCCGCCCCTCTCCGTGTGTCCTTTGATTTATCGTCACGCGGCTCGATGATTGACGAACATTCATCTTCGTTCGCGTTCAAACCGCCTGATTTGTTTCCTCGAACCGCTGCTATTTGAAATTTTCAACTTTCGAATTAGGCTTCCGAGATTTGGCTTTGCCCGGGTTAACCACCGAGCGATGATAACGTTGAATACTGTTTCATGATAGAAACAGAAAAATTGGAAAATTGCAGAGCTTTTTCGTCGACCTTTCGTTTGTAAACCTAGTTTGACTTTAAGGACGATTTTTTCTTTCTTTTTTTCTTTCTTTTTTTTTTCTTTTTTTTTTGTTGAACGAGGAAGGTCGAGAAGTTAGCGAAGAATTTGAAATATCTTCAAATACAATTATAAATAAAACAAAATAAAAACTCTTCTAGACGAAAAGAGCTGTTCCTTAGGGTTCACAGTTGGAAGGGCGTAAATATTTTAGAGCAGAATAAAATAAAAATCAGCAATTTAACTACGAGTTTGTACAATCGAGCAACATATTCCTAAACGTGTATTATTTAGTAAAAGAATTTCTATTTACGATTCCTCTTATTCGCATTTAAACTAACCTTCGAGTAAAACTAAACGAGAACGTTTCACGAGCACAAATGTAATTACTTAAACGCCATTAACCAAATGTTAATTACATTATCTATTACGGAGGGTGCTAATTAAATTCGCTGAAACGATAAATACTTCGTATCGTTACACCGTGACTAATCGACCGTGATAAATGGACGATCATCACCGAAACCAATTAATCTTTAATTTCTCTTCCAAGCGAGCTTCTGTAAATTTCTTTCGCTATAAATTTCTAACGTCTGGCACATTAATTATTCCGTTAAATGCAAGAAGAAACGACATCAATCATTTAGAAAGTTGTATAAACAGGCCGAAATCTGAAATCTGTCATTATAATTTGTCATTATAAAATCACCTAATTGTAATCGTACGAGTGATTTTAATTCGATAGAAAGTAAATTGTCATCGTCATACGAATATCAGATGTCATGTTATCTTTCTGTATTTATTTCAGAAATTATCTGTTTATTGCCTGATATTGTATTCTAATCAATGAAAATTCAAATTAAATTCAGAACGGTTATTAATATATTAGAGAGAAAAAGAATGTACTATAGTATTCGGGAAACAAAACTTTTTTGGTACGGATTATCGTTTTATTTCAGGTCGCTGAAGAGTAATTTTTCACGGAAAAGATCGACCTTCCCAAATATTGGTAAAAAACTCGCCGATTCCTGAAATGACAAATTTGTACCAAAAATTTTATTTTACTTTGAATATTACACTACAGTCGAGAAAAGTTTCGAACATTTAATGTTATATTATAGAGATAAAAATAAATATAACGTGTCAAAAGTACTGTTAACGATACTCGATGATTTCGAGTGACGTTTTTTACGTATATAGAATTTGCTAATAGACAAAAGGATAGCTCAGGATTTCTTGCTGATTATAATTATTCTTATCGCAGACAACGATTTTTGTGTTAACAGAAAGGAATTCCAACGTCTAACGCGTGACAACGTTTCGTGCGCACGTTTAAATACTTCTTCTGAGTCACTAATAGTACAGAAAGTGCTCGTATTATTGAATTGATTTCAAATTTTACCAAGACAATCGTGATCGTTGCATTATTTTAAACAAATTCGTCCAACACATGTATTTCATTCGAATGCAGATGTTCGAATATTAATCTCTACGAAATATGTAAATATATAAATATACGTAAATTTAATTGAGAGATATCAGCCAACAATTTGTTCAACAATTAAAAATAATCTCGTCGGAACGAGTGAAATATGCAGTAATATGCCTCTTTGTTTCTCAATCGCGAAAAGCTCACGATGCTACCACAGATGCAAGTACAACGACGTAATCAAACGGAGCAATAAATCCGAAAGAAGATTCGATTAATAAAAGATTAATTAATTAACGTCATGTTCCGTTACGCTTTTGTTAACAGATATTCGCGGGGGCAGTGCGAGGGAGGTGGCGGGGCGGGGGAGGGGAGAGATGATACGCGCGCGAGAAAATCAGTTTGCCCGTTTCGTTGCCCGGGAAAACGACAAATGAAAATGTTCGCGGCGCAATAAAAAACGGGCATGAATCGTTGAATTACCACAATTCGTATTGTCCAGATAGCGGAAGCGAATCCCCCCCCCCACTCCCCCGCGTGCGAAAAAAAGAACTACGCGTATTATCGATTAATAAAATACGAACGATTGCTCCGAGCATGGATTCGCCTCGTAATACCTCGCACCCACCCCCTTTATTCTTTTCTTCTTTTTTCACCCGCCGTTTCTTTCGTATGCACCCCTTCTTCCTTCCATAGCGGCCGCCTGTTTGTTTTATCGCATCCCGTTCCTTTTATTTTTCCTCGCCCGTCTCACAGGTTTTCCAGACTCCCGTTTGCGTTGCTTCTTCTCTTCTTTTTTCCCCCCCTTCTCCTCCGTTCCAACGACCTCGCGCACGTTTTTCACGATTTGGTTTTGATTTACAGCGGCTTTAAACGCGCGACTTTTTTTCGAGGAATTCGCAGCGCGCTGGAATTTCGATGAAGCTGCAAGCAACGGGGCTATTTTCGTTGGATCGATACGATATCAGGAACACGACGACGACGAATGACACGACGAACGAATGTTCGTTGATTTTTGTAAATGTCGCGTCGCAACACCGGTCGGTAAGAGAGGCATTTCGATGGTAGAATTATCTCGCGACGAGTGAAACCTGCGTCGGGGAAAGCGCGAATAACAGATAAATAACAGTTCGTAATGCGATAAATTTGAAGCAATTTAGAACGAGCGATCGAGAAATCTCGAGACACGAGAAACAACTAGATGCATTCGATCAACTGTTAAAAAAAATATTCCGACACTAACTACTAATTGTACTTCCGCCCCGATTGAGAGACACCTCTGAAAATAATAACCCCGAGAAGAAAACGAGCAATTTCTTGCTGAAAAAAATCGCCGAGGTGAAGTTCCTTCGCGATCGTTTACCCAGCGAATCCAACTAATTTCGTATTCGCTCGAAATCACCGGGGCCATTTGCACTTTCCGTTTACATGGAGATTCTATTTCTCTGTAGGATTCTGCCATCTTCTTCTCCTCCTCCCCCTCTTCACCAGCTGAAAAAGATTTTACTGCCGGCGAAGACACGAAAGAAGAAACGCGGGAACCGTGAAAGAAGGGAAAACAGAGCCGTGTAACGAATCGCTGTTGATTCTACAGTCCTTCTTCGGGCAATAAGGTCCCATTGCGAATGAATTAGCGTCATCAAGATAGTAAAGTCTCCTTAGAGTGAATTCAGGGTAGCAATTTAGCCAGCTACATTGTCGAGCACGTCCCCGACGAATAAATCCCCTCGAGATCCCACCGTAGGATAACTTTCACTCTGTCTTTTATAAGATTTTATAGGACACTTTTGCAAGATAAGTTTAACGAGCTGAGTCGCGGCCAGAACGCGGGTGTTCCACTTCGGGGTTTCAGAAACGACACGGCGACGCGACGCGACTGATATCAAAAATGAAAGTACCACACCGCAGCTGGATCGGTCCTGCGACGGAGACCGAAAATATAACGACAATGGTTCGCGTTTGCCAGTTACAGCAGATCTAGCAAAATTTTAATCTAACATTACAACTATCGACGGTTGAAGCATGAAATTTCCATATATATATATATATATATATATATATATATTTCTTTTTTATATAATTCTTTTCTATATATATAAAATATATATATACAAATATAAATAAATATATATATATATATAAAAGATTGAAGAACTGTATTATAACTTAGTTTATGAAATAAAATTTATATTTCAATTGTAATCAGAATAATAATAGCCTACGATAATTGTACAGTAGATTTTGTTGCTAATATCAGATTTAAATAAAAGAATTTGAACTACTTAAATCATAACTGGAACTAATTAAATCATAATCT
This sequence comes from Tetragonula carbonaria, assembly GCA_032399595.1. Classification (NCBI taxonomy): domain Eukaryota; kingdom Metazoa; phylum Arthropoda; class Insecta; order Hymenoptera; family Apidae; genus Tetragonula; species Tetragonula carbonaria. The sequence goes on from JAUCRC010000004.1 coordinate 11,057,429, forward strand.
TCAACTAACTAAACGTTCCAATCTTCATTTTCCTTTAAATATTTTTGAAAAATATATCCAGACTGCTATATATAAAGTTTCCAACTTATTCCCCCCCCCCCCCCCCGAGCATGGAATTATTGAAACGCGCGCCAAACGACGGGTCGTAACAGAGTCTGGATAAGACGCGGAGCCATATTTTAGTGAGGATTTTTAAAATTGCATATCGAACGCGACGCTTTCACGCGACGTTTTCGTAGAATGTCACGTAAGCCTCGATCGTTGGGACAAGCTCGAGGCTTGTCGCGATTTCGCGATTGATTGTGTCGCGGGTCTATGCGAAACACGTGCACAGAAATATGAATCGAAATATGCGCGCTGCATACATCGACCCCTCGCGTTCCGCGAGAATTCCAGAATTCTGAAATTATTTTGAATATTATCGGGATGCCGTGTAATTATTTGAAACTATCAGACTGGTATCGTACTTTGCTTTCGAACAAATGCACAAGCTACGAACGTTTCCAATAATATTGATCAAAGATAAGAGTAATTGTGCAATTCACTATAACTTTGATAAAATTGTTAAAAAAGTTGAAAAAGTCAGGAGTTCGTTTCGTTTGCTAAGTATTACAGTATACCGCGCTTTAAATAATTCGTATAACTATGCATTTTATATATTTTTCGAATTTACCGTCTCGATTTCGTTTTATTCCACGTACTTTCGGCGTAATTTCCAAACCCGCGCAATTCCAATTGGAATATCTTCATATTTTCATATTCCCTTGTTGTTTATTTGTATGTCATCGCAAGTTAGAACCACTGGATTCAAAAGTAGCAACTACAAATGATATTTTAAATCTCATTTTCAAGAATTCGAATTCAAATTCTTTTTGTACTTCGTACCTATGTACACCTGTGTACATCATAATATATCGATTTGATGAAACCTCAAGTCTCTTTAAACGTAATAACGTAAACTTCCATCCACCATCGATGCATCAAGCCTCAAACTACCAAATTAAACGAACGTCCGTCACCTTCCCCCCTTTCCCCCGGACCCATACGTTAAATCGAGATTCCCATCTCGACCTGAAGCTCATAGTTAGAGCTGGAAATACCGGGGAGAGGGTGTGCAAAGCAGCTCGAGGAGGAGCAGCACGAACAGCCCGTAAAAATGGAGAACAGGGACAAGCGGCGCGGCGGTATCGTTTATACAATATTTCGTAGCACGTACGTCACGAGCTCTCGGGCTCTCGCGGACCCCGTTCGTTACGTAACAGCTGCAGCCTGATAATGAATGTGAAATACAGGCGAGCTGAGTTACGAGCCGTTATTGCAAGGCCCGCAAAACGCCTGTTCAACGAACGAACTTCGTGCCTGTTCAACGAACAAACGCTTCGCGCGAGAAACATCGAGATGACGACGACTGGGAATAACGTGTAATCGGCCAGCCAACATATGATCAATGTCCTGTTCGCCGCTCGTTTTATTTCCTTGATCGTTTCGTGAAATGTCGATTAATGACGATTAATTCGAGGAAACAGGAGAGAATCCGAAGGCTCTCCGAAGAGGAATGCAAAGTTTATTTCGGTGATCCGCGACTCGTTACCCGTGATCGATTTTCGATCGATTACTTGGAACGATAGATGGAAGCGAGAGCTCGACGAACAATACTGTATGTGAGTATGAAGGCACCATTTTTGTAAGTTTGACGTTCGACGGACTACGAATATATCTACAGAGTTTCGAAGACCAAAAAAGTACGCCGACAAATTATGAAATTCGGGAATATTTGCAGGGAATGAAATACGCGACACGCGCATTCGACAAATATTGTAAATTCAACGGTGGGAAAGAGAATGGGTATCTTCTATTTGCGCGGTACGACTTGAAACACTCTCTCTCTCTCTCTCTCTTTCTCTTTCGTCGCGGACCATTCACGAGCCACTAACTCTCGCAGTACCAGGCAAATCCGGCAGTAATAAAGCGAAAAGCTTCGTCCGAAATCCACTCAGTCATCGTAAGGTTAACGTCACACACGCCTCGGCCCGATAGTAGCGCGCTTTACTGTCTTAACAGCTGTCAGCCGTCTATTCCGTCTCGTAAACCACGTTTTCAGCCACCACCAGAGATCATGGACAGAGATGAAAGGTTGCACGTCGCGTGAGACGTTATTCAGCGTGGCCATTATTCAGCGCGAGGTTAACCCTTGAACGGCTGACCCCTTGTATTTCCATCTCTCTCTTCTCTCCTCGTCGTGTTCCTGTCCCGTCGGTTTCCGGGATGGAACCTCGCCACCGCAAAGAAGAAATCTCAGCCGGCCGGAAAATATACAGCTACAGCTAAATAAAATACCGTCGACGAAGTATGAACGGTATCTTCGGGACGAATCTTGCAAACGCTGGACGACGCGAGCTCTGCTAGGAGTGCAGTTCCCGGCGACAATACCGAGAAATATGGCCGCCGTTCCTCTTTCGTTACGCCACGAACCGTGCGTGATTCTTCTTCGACCGTCTTTTCCCCCGTTTTCCCGCTTCTCCCTCCTTGTTTCCATTTCTTTTTCTTCGTCGTTTTTTTTTTTTTTTTTACTTGAATAATTTAATTTGTGTCACGGAGACGTGCGAGTCTTTCATAGATTGGAGAAACTGAGCGGGATATTTAACAAATGAGATAAAGCGCTCGTTGCAATATTTAGCTGCTGGAACAAAAGAACGTTCGTTCTTCTTCAATTATTCAAGGTTTCTCTTCTTTATTCTTTAATTATTCCACTCCACACGCAGTCTGTTCTGTTAATTTATCCCCGTTCGCAGATATAGGAATTTGCATAAACATCCGCAGTGCGCTAGCGGGTTAAGACGTTTTCTAGAAACGATTTACGAAGATCTACAAAACTGCACGTTATGAAATTTTAATCAGATTCTATACTTTCATAGCCTACGTATTTGCCTACTTAATTAGACTGAGCAATGCATCTCTGCGATACGTAAATTTAACAGTTAATTGTCCATTATTTTCTACTTTAATATATTAAAGAATTATAATACATTAAAGAATATGTTAAAGAATTATAATATATTATAGAATTATGTTTAGATAATCAACCTGTTATTATTCGTTGAAAAAAAAACTGCTCAAATGGAAATTTGTTTTTACGTGTTCACGAAACATTTCAAAATGACTGTAAATTTTCAGTGAGCAAATGAAATTTGCCACGAAAATATACAACCTGACCCTCTTAATGATATATTAACGCGTGTATTACTCTTGATGCTTGCATCGAATTCAGAATGACAATTGCATCTGTTTCAGTAAATTGAGATCGTCGTTGCAACAATATCGCGACGCGTTGTGAATTGTCAAATTTCCATTTTCCGCTGTTGAATTCATTAAACTCCCAAAGACTCGTTGTGTGCAACTCCTTGTGAAATTGTTATTAAAAAAAAAAAAAAAGGAAGAATAGTGAGCACAATACGATTGCCCAATACGACGCAAAGAGGCTCGAGAGAATTTCTCAAAGATAATCTCGTTAAATTGTAACGATGAAACGCGTGACAGAGCAACCGTGTAGGATTTGGAATGAAACATGTAATCGCAAGTTCACGCTTTCACAGATAAGAAGAAGAAGAAAAAAAAAGTTCCACCGTATTGGATACCATTTCAGGCGCAGCAACATTCTAAAATTAACGAGCGTGCTTTTCACGCTCAGTATTTAATTACTGCATGTAAAACACGCCCGCAAATCGATAAAACGAGTGTTGAATGTCAATTCCTGAAATTCCTCCCAGGCGAGAGGGAGTGGAAAATTAACAAGAAGAAAAAAACAAACAACTTTGCAAGCAACGCCTCGGTAATATCGCGCAAAGCTCGCAGAAAGCTCGAGATGGTGATGAAAACGCGGTTACGATTGCGCGACGTGTAACACAACGAACGTCATTAAGTGTAAATTCCGCGGCGCCTGAATGTCTGACAGAGGCAACGATATGCGGAAATATGTGCTGTGCACGAAATAGACAGTGACACGCCGGCTACGTTGTTCAATGCGTTGAAACCGATTTAATTTCGAGTTTCGTGGACGGTTACGGAATAACCGAGCAACCGAGGATTTCGCTGTTTCGTGTGAAAACACCGTAAACTGTCACTACGACATTTGTCCCTCAGCGCGTTCTGCGCAATATAGCGAATTTCCGAAATATGGATGAACATGGAATGGCACCAGAGTAAATGGAAACGATTCTTGAAGTCGACACGTTGTAAAATATCGTTCCGTGGTCGATAGTAATTAATTCGGTAATAATACTCGAAAGACTTTCATATCGAATTCTTTTGTTATTGCATTGAAAAGAACGTGGAACACACGTTCAAAATCATTTACCATTAAAACCAGCTTTTTATTTTCTATATATATTTTCTATAGTGGCCCGTGAAAACGCCAATAGGTAAAAATAGGTAAAGAAAAACCTATTTTAAATATATTATGCGAAACATTTTGAAATTTTGTTGATACTGCAATGAGACGCGTAACTACGTTAGTAAAATTTCGAGCCATTCTGAAGATACAGATGTACAAAGTTTCGAAGATACTTGTTAAACGCGAAGATCAACAGAGCATTTGAAGACTTTTTTTTTCATCAATTATTCATTACGTTAAAAAGCCACGATATTTACTGGAATAACACGAATAACTTTAGCAGTAATATCCTACGAACACTTTATTTGTTGTTTGAACTAATGTCAATGCCTAACGGTATTATATGTAATATAGATCATCTTTGTCAAAATTCTACTGCATATAATAAAAATCGTTCAAAGTGTCGGGATACTTATGCACGTATATACTGATACGAGCGTCATTCACTTTAGCCCCTCAACAACAACAAGCCCCCTACCGTCGATAAAACAGAAATTAATCCCCGATTAAATCGCGGCCGTCCGAACGATAAAATAGAAATTAATCCGGCATTAAATTGTCGGTGGAAACATGTGTAACTAATAGCTGAGCGTGCAAAGCAATTGCAACAGAAATACAGCGGGGAGGGTGAAACAAGCGGACGAACAAAACGATACGTCCGGGGGCAACGGCGGGAAATTAATGGGAACGAGTATTAACGCGAATAAATACAAAGAAGATCCAGGACACGTAAGGAAACCGGCGCAAGAACACGCAAACAGATGTAGACAGTTGAAAAGCAGTAGAACAGCCGAGTACAGGGAACCACAGAGAGAGAGAGAGAGAGAGAGAGAAGAGAAAACTAAAGGGACAAAGGGAGAACAGAGACAAAGTGGCACGTTGAAATAGCAAATGTTTACTATAGCAGCGCTTCACGAATTACGCTAATCCCGCCCCGTGGCAAGATCTCATTGTGGGCTGTGGCCTGCGGCAAGCAGAGCCAAGAAATACACACTTGCCCCGTGATGTTAGCATATCATCCGTCTGCTCCATTCGAGCGTGTGCCGTTAAAAAACCGAAAAAAGAAACGTTAATTGAAACTGGCCTCGTTAATTGAAATTACACGGTGAATTGGCGTTGACTTTCATTTCGCTGAAAGCATATAGCACCCGATTGGCTCGCAATCGGAATCATTTCGAATTTTATTGCAGGGCATCGTAGATTAAACGAACAACCTCGCTCGTATAATCGGATCACAATTTTTATTGCACTTTTGATGATTCCATGACTATATGTATGTATTTGAAATGGTCGCCGTCACGTGTGAGCCATTCGTTTAGTGATAAGAGCAATAACGGCGTTTCCTCTTCGAAATTCATTTTTTTTTTTTTTTTTTTTGGTTTAGTATTAAGCTTGGTCTTTTTTTTTAATGGTCGAAATAAATTTCAAATCGTCATCGAGAAATTTGCAGCATTTCGTTTTGACATGTGGTGTTCTAAAGTGGTCCGTCTTTCTCAAGGAGAAGACGAGATCATCAAAACCGAGAAGTGAACGAATATATTTCGAATATATTGTGAAAATGAAATTCACATTGCGCGATTCATAGAATTAATTTTCATATCCACTAATTATGTTCGTTCCATCCGGAACACACAAGAAACAATCCTCCTCGGAATTCTGAAGACCTACAGATTTATACAGATTTATAATCCGCGAGTATTTTGATTTTATAGTAATACTGGCTATTTCTCGTGTACTGTTCTTTCGCGCGGAAAATGAAATTCTGTACTCTTCCATTTTTAACGAGATCGGGCATATATTGAATAAATACAAAGCGGGCGAAATAAATTTCTTCGTTTCCCGCGAGTGGAGAATATTCATCGAACCACGGTCTTTGGCCACTTAATTGAATGTTCCGGCCGCTTTTGAATAAATTCCAATTCAGGCTGACATTTTAATATTCAAATTCGCGTGTTTTTGCGCCGGTTTCACAAAACTATGGCTGTTGATAAAGAAAATACCGCGGGTTATTCAGATGGATATGAGTGCCTTGAGAAAATACGTTTTTAAACAAATTGAAACCGATGAATAGCAGAGATGAGTAGGATAACGTGTTATTTTTGCAGGTGAAATTAAATAAAATGGACAATGACGAGGAATATCACAGAACTATCAGTCAATTTTCAAATATCGTATTTGATCGTTAATTGCGCAGAAACAGTCGCGAGACCATTTAATTATTATATAAATCATCGGAGAATATCGCCAGCAATTTGTTAGAATAATGAAAATTTAAAACAAATTGTTAGAATAATTTGTTAGAATAATTAAAATTTTGAACATTTTAAAATGAACCAATTTGTTAGAATAATTAAAATTTAAAACATTTTAAAATAAAGATTTTTTAAATTAATTCTCTCGGTGCTGCATATGCGATTTATGGATCCATTTGTTCTTCAAAAATAGTAATTGATAGAAATAATATATTTATGCATTTGTAGAAAATTTGAAAGCGGAAAATTGCACAAAGTTCTATAAAAGTTCACACGTAAAGATTCTGCTATTTTCCATTTATTTTTTATGTTTGCCATTCGTTAGCCATCTAATATTCGGATGTTGATCCTTCGACATTTTAATGCTTTTTACTCTTCAATTTCTTTTATGTTTCAGCACTTTACACGAGATATGCTCGATATCTTTGATCTCGAAACTGGCTCCTCAGCTGTGATTTTCTCCAATGCCCTGATTTCTCGTTTTCCAGCTATCTGATTCTGATTCTTTGAGATTCTCGCTTTTCAATCCCTAAGCTTTTACCCTAATTTCCGTACTACGGAATTTTTATTCTGACGTTTTAACAAGCTTGATCCAAGTTCTTTCGACTTTCAACAACGTTGATTTCGCCTCGAAATATTTCCCCATTACCATTTCCAATTTTTAATACGCAAACATAAAACATTTTGCTTCGATCGTGGATGAATTGCGAATTTTTTCATGCAAATTCATACTTTCGAGAATATAATTAGAACCTCGATAGAAAATTATTTCACGAGAACGCTGGATAATATCTTGTACGTCGTTTCAACGTTACGCATGAAAGTCATTGTGTAAACAATGAAAATTAATCATTAATTAACCATACATTCGGATATCTCATATCTCAAGATCTCCTGGAAGCACGTAGAAAAAGAATTTCACAGTCTAATTCATAGACGTCAAAGGTAGAAAAGGGAAACACAGGCTTTATCCACCGACGTTTCGGAAAAATATCACCACGATTACGGTGGCGTTCGTTCTTTCGAATCTTGTTACGGTAACGCTTTAATTAAGACGCGGTCTAACGACGATCCTGAATCGACGGAACCCTTCCCTGGCGATAATCAAAGGCTTCGTTAGACCCCCCCCCCTCTATCCCTCCCCCCTCCCGCCACTTTCTCTTGGGAATTAAACCGCAAATCGGGCCTGCAATTTTCCCCGTACAAATTCCTCGCAGTAAAGCGAAATTCCGGCATTATTGCCGTAATCACGAAACGATAACGAGACACCTTCTGACCGTGATCCTCACCGTGAGTGAATCGCGTTTCGTTCGCCGGAACGAACGGATCTCGTTTGAGAAAATTTCACCGAAACATCCCGTAACATTCGTGGCATTCTACAGCCATCGTAAATCTCGTTGAAGATAAAAGATCGATATTACGTTTTGGGCGTGAATGCGAACTTTACGATTCATTTACCCTAAAGTGGTGAAATTAGAGTGGAGCTTGTAGAATGATATAGAGGATTCTTTAGGTGCTTGTTTTTATAAAGCTCAGGAAAATCTCAAAAGTCTTAGGGACAGTTTTATTTTAAATATTTAGTATTTATCGCGGATTACCGATTACGTGTATATTTTATGACATAATATATATTACATAATTTATATTATAATAATACAATATATTGATATATTCACAGATTCGTTATTGTATAAAGTATGTCAATGTATTTTATATTGTATTTATTGTTAACAATTCATGTTGTATGTTGCACATTGAGTATATAATTTGTTTATGCTTTCACACTGTGCAATTTACATTGTAAATATATAATTTATATTTATTGTACTATTTTTATTATACAAATGTAATACTTGCCCTAAGATTAAGTATTTGAACATATGTGTAGTGATTTTCTATATATATATATATATATATATATACAGGTATAGGCCTAATAATTGGATATCTAATTCTTCAAAAATTCCAGCGCATGTTTAACAATAATTATCAATAATTATCAAACGCAGCCTCGAATCAGAAAAGTTTCACTCACGATTAAAAAAACATTTTGCGATATTTTCTGACAATCTCTCTATTTCATTACTTTCGTTTATAGTCGTATTCAATTGTTAAAAATCGAAAGCTCGGCTGTTGAAACTGTTTCGAATCATTGTCCGTTTCGTAACAGCAGATTTATTACTGAATTTTTAATCAATTGATTAATCAAACCGCAGCGAATACCGTTCCATGTTGTAAAATTTATCGCGTACTAAATCGAGAATACAAGCTCCTTCGACGCATAAAACGAAATTTAATTTGCAGTCTAATACAATAGCACCTTTTCTTACCAACATAAATGTGTGCTCTGCTGTATCAATCATATCTTTTACTGTCGTTTCTTTAAAGACAAGAAAAACAATGTCGTTCGTTTTATAATTCTCCATTTTCTTCTAAACTAAAAAAAAAAAAAAAGAAAAAAAGAAAAAAATGAAAAATTATGAAAACTAGCCATTAGTGGCACAGAAACAAAACGACGAGACAGAGAGGGAGTCAAGCGAGCGAACGAGAGGGTGGGGAAAAAAAAAGTAAGTTTCGCGGAGAATGGTGGCCATCGAGTGGGCACTAACGGCACGTCTGGTTACAACTTTCGTTTGCGATACTTTTCACGAGTAATTATGACATACTGGGTCGAGAGTAAGTAGTCGGTCGTCCCTGAAACTTGAACCGTTGAGAACGAGTTAATAACAGGGCAACTGGCTTGTGCAAGCGTATTGTCTGGCTAGTTTTCTACTTTAAATGAAATTAACTGCTATCCGGCCGGAGTTTCAACTCCGCCATAAACACACCCAAGAGAAGAAGCGACAAAAAGTGCGCGAAGATGTTTTCGAAACGATGAAATCAATTTAAGCAGGGATTGAATTTCAATAAATTCACTTTGCGCATTGATTTTCAATGTTCATTCTGTATTCAATATTCTATAAGCGATGAACGTGATTGCTATCACTTCGTTATTGCATTTTTTGTCATCCAGATGATTGATATTTATTTCATAATAATTGCGATGGAATCTTTTGAAGAATTTAATGTTAATAATAATTACAGCAATATAACAGTCACATTTTGTGTTAATATCAATCGTACGAAAATTTTTCAGTAATATTTCAACCTCAATGATAACATGTACAGTGGCTAACATATAAATTCATTTCACTATTAATTTTATACGAACGTTGAAGAAAATTAACGCGGAAAATCACGTTACACTGTAACGTTGTATTACACAATGATTCTCTATACTTGTTCACGAAATTTCGTTCCAGTTGAACTGAACACACATAAACCAATCAATTGATCATCAATTCAATCAGTGTGCGAGATTTGATTATTACGAATGATTCCTCTCAATTTTCGTGCGAAAATGAAATCACCATTCCCATCGAAATCGGCGCGCGTTCGTTAAGATGGGAACGTTTTAACGTTTCGTTACATTGTCACGGGCTGAAACAAAGGTACAGTTTTTCCCACCGAATGCCTCGAGTTCGTCACAAACGACGCAGTCAACTGGCTACCGACGCTTTTTACTGTTTCTCTATTCCCCCCCCCCCTTCTCTCTGTTTTCGCATTTTACAAACGAGAAAAAAGCGCGAAAAAAAAGAAAAAAAAAATTAAAATTCCAACAAATATTTCCGGTTGCAGCAGTTGGATCTGCAACGATTGTTTATTTTGATCTCGTAGGTGTTCCACGCACGTATACGATTTTTACGCTTTCTGCATTCTCCTGCACTCCTGCATGGCGTGTATAAAGTGAACGTGGCGCAGTTACGAATTTGCAAGCTGTAACGAAATATTCAACGCAACTGTTCACCTTACACGATAATAAAATATACGACTCGTTCGGTGTAACTATACCGTGTGTGAAATTGTTTCAACTTTGCAGCAGTCGAGGCAAAATTCCTACATCTGTTAAACGGTTTTCGTTGAATTTATACCATTATAAATGGCACAACGGTAAAAAAAGTATCACTGCCTTTCTTTTCTCTTTCCCAACACAGTGAAGCCGTGTAATATTTTTTAATTACAGTTCAGTTAAGTCATACTCATAATGTATTCTTGAAATTGACGAAAGTTGAAATATATATCGAGCAGAAGCTAGAAACGCCGATTTGTTCGATTCCCAGAGCAAAGGCAAAGGCGTGTACAAGAATCAGACTTTCGAGACAACTTGGCAGTAAATTAATCATAATTAAATATTAAAATTATTTTAATTATAATTAAATAATAAAATTATTTTCTTTTTCAATATTGAAATTATATTTTGATATTGCAGTCACATTCTTCAAGTAGTACCACAGTATATAATTACAGTCACATAAATGAATTCCAAGTTAATTTTTCCCTCAAATAATTTGAAATTTAACATACGAATTTCTTGTACATATTGTCGCACATATCAAATTGTTAGTCAAATTGTTAACTAATAATCATTGATTATGAACATGAAATTTCGAACATAAACACAGTGAATCACAGTGAAATAATTAAAATGCAAGATCCATCAAAATTCCCATCAATGAGAACGCTGCTCGATTAAGCTTGATTATTTCGATATAGTAAGTCGTCATTGAGAATTTCAAATTCGCATCGTAAAGTATTACTTCAAATTTAGAAGAATGTCTATCTATAAAGTTGCATATATTTCTGTGATTCACCGTGCACTGTGCAAATAAGTTGATTCAAAATATTATTTCATCGTTATTATATACATACATTATCCAGACGAACCGACGAATTCACGATAAAAGAAAAAAAAAAATTCAATTCGTGCAGAGAGATGGAAGACAAACTCCCTCGAATCTGTCTATCGTTTCGATGTCCGCGCCATTCGAATCGCAGATAAACTTCGACTTCCGATTTCCTTCTGCTCGGTTAACGTTCGTTAGTTAGATAATAAATACACGGGACAGCGCACACTGGCGTGTGTCAACGCGTGAAACGAGCGAGCACGGAAAATCCGGTAGATAAATCAGAAGCCTTCCGGGAGGGAGGACACGCCGTAAAACAAATCAGTCAGTTTTTGGCTCGCGGCGAATTTTTTTTCCCTCCTGTTTTACGGGTGAGAGGCATGGCCGTCGGGGGTTGAAACTCGTGAAGTCACGGCTTCCCAGCGAGCTCGAAACACTCGTGTAATTTTGGTTATTAATCCATTAAGGATCCAGAGCAGAAAACGTGTGAAATGAGGAGAACACGCGAGGACAATCGTCGAGAAATAATACATTTGAGAAACGTGAAAATTCGAAAGTTTAGAAATACGAGTAACTCGAATCAATTTCACGTTTCCGAACGTTGAGAAATTGGAAAAGTTGAAAATTCGACTGGATCGATCTCTGAAACACTCGTGCAATTTTGGTTATTAATTCATTAAGGGAAAGGGAAAGAGGAAATTGTGAAATGGTGCTTGGGAATAGACGAAAACAGTTGTTGAGAAATAACAAATTTGATACCGTGGAAATTTGGAAGTTTTTGAAATACAAATAGCTGAGTTATTTTCACATTTTGGCGTTTCGAACGTTTAGAAATTCGAGAAGTTGAAAATTCGAACTGGATTAATTGCGTAACAGTGAAATACGCATATTTCGAGGCTTCGAGTATTGAAAAATATTGAGAGTTTGAGTATTCGAATAAATCGACGATTATTCTCTAAAAATATAAAAAACTTGGGAATTTTGAATATTAAAAAATTCAAAATCTCGACAACTCGAGTAAATTGACTAAAAATTAAATATTGTCACTTTCACATATAATCACGAAACATAGAAATCTGTAAGTTAATATATCGATGTACTACAAGAATATAATATATTTCTTGATTTAGAGAAAAAGAAAGATTCCAAAGCAGATAAGCGTCTGTATTATTTGGTTTAGGTTAGGTATCCATTGCGGTAATAACCTAAGAAAGATGGCGGTTCGCACAAGAATCGAAGGGAAAAATTCAAGGCGATTGTTTTACCGAAAGAAACGACTCGTACTTATGAACTTTGCCGGCGAGTCGTAAAAATGAATTACGATTGCGTGAAATGAGATTTTTCCTCATTCGGAATCGCATTCCGTTTGGCAAGTGTTCGTGCATACATACATCCACGTCGACGATATTTACGCGAAACGCTATTATATTTTACATGGGCTCGTTGTTAAAAATATTTGTTTGCGCGTCAGCTTTAAAAATGAATCGGCGAGGGTATTCAATCAACGCATGAAATTTATATAGGGACACGTATAAAGTAATTTAATTGTCGGACATGTGCGTAAAGTGCGATATATACCGTGTGATTTAATTTGCGATATTTAATAGTCTCGTCAATATTTTTGTTTATTTAAATGCTACGAACTTCGGCAAAGGTAATTATTTTTCAATGCGTGAAATATTAAAATTCGTTTGAAAAAAAAACAAAACAAAAACAAATACGTAGGATATTAAAAACTTCCTATAAATTGAAACCTGTGGAAACGTGGAAATACGAGACACGGGGATAAATCTTATAAATTAAGAGGGTTAATGCATCAGATTCGAGGAATATATCGTGTATTATTAGCTGATAAAAAAAAAAAAAAAATAAGCTGCGCGATACGTATTCGTGATTTTCAAAGATTTATTAAATTTCCCGTGTTCCCGTAATTGCGTTGGTTAGTTAGCAGGAGATTTCGAAACGCGATTTTTAATCCAGAATTTTAATTTATTTATTTACACGGGATAAAAACCCTTTGACAAGAAGATGTATGACGCGCGGGACAGGAATTGCAGAGGACACGGCCAGAAGCAAATAAAAGTTAGCGGATGTAGAGAAGCAGCAAGCTGTAATCTACGTGCTCTCTGCAAGCAAACGCGACCCGGTTTTTTCCCCTAAAAAAAAAAAATAAAATCTAAGCCAACAATGTCCCATAAAACGTAATTTATTCCTGAAATCTAATTTCTTTTCTTTCATCTTCAATTTCAAAATCGAAAATTTCCGAATATTCCAAGATCTCCGTTTTCTCCAGAAAAGTCTCCAGCCCCTGTCGACAAAGAGTCACTTCGCAAATCAAATGCATCTTTAATTGCAAGCGCGAGGCGCGACCGATGAAACCTTGCCAGCCAGAAAATATCAAAGTATCTCATGAAACGCGATTATTCAGACGGCGAGCGAATCCGGTGAAAATCAAATAACGGTTAGACAAGTTACTATTCCTTGGGGCTCGAACTGTATTCGAAAGGAGCGCGGGCACCACAGTTCGAGAAGAAAATTTCGCGTCTTGCCGCATCCGGCCGATAAATAATTCAATAGTTTCGATGGTTGCGGCGGTCGACGTTCGATCGAAATGGTAAAATTGAGATGCATAATTCGCGGGCAACGGCCCTTTCCTACCGATTTTCCCATGGATAATACACACGCTCGTGCGCGTGAACCGTGCGCGCTCGTGTGTGTATGAAATTTACGCCTCGATACTGTTCGTATATTACAATAAATAGCACGGTCAGTAATACAGGTTGATAATTCGATTCGCAGTGAGTTTTGGTGTAACGTGTAACAGTAAACAGCCATGCATCAAGTAATTATGCGTTTAATAATAATGGATCAACGTAATCGCGGAGTGTTAATAACGGGCGTCGAGTATGCGCGCGTTTAAATATCCGCTACAGATTATGGTTTGATGTTTTGATTTTGAGGTGTGGCACAGGATAACAGCGGTGTAATGTCGCCTGATTTTCACGTGAGATTGGCAGGAATGGATTGCAGGATGTTATTGCAGAGCAAGAATATTCTGGTATAAATTGTTGTAATTTTTAAGGTACATTGAAATGCTTGTATATTTGTTATTCTTGTTGTTTTATTATGTTACACATGTTCCTCTAATATATATGTGAACAACAGTTTTTGTGATATTGTATTTATTACTTATGAGGAATTACTTGTTACAATGTATTAATTTATTATTTGTGGGAAATTGAATCTTTACTGCAAGGTCGAATGCAATCCTGCATTCATTAGCTTCGCATAATATCCTGATCTAGCCAAAAGTCGTGCCACACACTCGATGATATCCGGATATTATAATTTTCTAGTAATTTCACAACACTAGAACAATTAGCTGCAAATATTTGCAGAGAAGAGCAGGTTTTATATAACACGAGATATTCACAGTGGATCGAGGTGATTGAAGAAATTCTTTTATACTTCCCTTGGAGTGAGTTCCAGTTATAATTTTTGTACTGCAGAAAACGAAGCTTAAAAGTCTTTTGCCAATTGTGTTTGTACGTAGTACGCGCCTCAATTCGAAAACCCGAAAATATTCGTGATTTGAAAGTCTCGGATCTCCCGTGACATTTTTATTTCTATTCTTGTCAATAAATTACGATTCCATAAATTACGATCGTTCTAAACGGTCTATTTCTCTATTGTACATTTTACTCGTTTTACTTCCAGTATTAAAGAAACAAAATATCCAAACCAGAAAGTCTACCCTCCATCTCAACTAATGGAATATTAACCAACCAGGCAACCAAACCATTTATATACCTAATTATACGAAACGCATATACGATTCATTAATGCATAATAATCAACTAAGAAGGAAAAACCGAATGCACCAATACCTAGAATCTCGACTAACGCGCGCGTTTGATGATCGAGGAAAAAGAAGAGGGAAGCGAATGTGTTTCGATTTGGAAGGCAAGAGAAAAATTAAGGAAAATTAAGGAGAATTGAGATAAACGTTCAAACGCCAGGAAGAAATTCGCTCTCTCTCCATCGTTCGTTAACGCACGATCGCATGACAATAGGATTCGGTTCGGTTGGTTAAAAAGCTTAGCCCCGGCAAATGAACGGAACGCGGACATTAAATCGGTAATGCGATAATGCGAATCCGCGAGCAACGGGAGTAATTCGGAATATAACGAGTTTCAATTAGAGTGGCCAGCGTGCAAATGACAACGAGCATGACCCAACGTTTCAGCAAGTATGCAAATATCGGCTACGAAAATACTCTCCCCTTCCCCCTCGGAAATTTGTTTAACCAACGATATTAATAATAACAGGTCGACTGATAATTGCGTCTTTGTACAACGAGTAAATTGTACGTGTGAAACGAAATCGGCGGAGAGAGATCGAACGAAATTACGTTCCGTGATTTTTAAATTAGAGGCAATTGTCTATTCGAATAAAGAATCCAGGATAAAATGTTAGTTTGATGATGTATCATGCTTGACAAGAATAAAAATATGTTGCGTAATTTAAGATTTATTGAGGATGTTGATGAATATTGAATAAATAATAGATGGTCTAAATTTTTTATCAATTTTATATATCTGTATAAACTCAATGTGATTGTTATTTGTTTATTTATTTTATCTTATTCTGTCTGAAAAGAAAATGTTAGAACAAAGCAATATTAAACATAAGAAAATATCTGCATGAAATATTTGTTTTGTAAAAAAAATCAGTGGAGATGTGTCATGCAAAACTGAAACTTAAATATAGGTATCTCCTAAACTAAATCATTTTTCGGCACATATAATATAATACTTTCTTTCACAGAGAATGTCGAATTACATTAATACACGTTATAGATTATGCATTAACACATAATCAAATTCAATTAAAATACATTAAAAAATGTACGATTCCACCATAAAAAATCATATGATTTTTATACACCCACTCACTAAAAAGAAGAAATTAATATCACCAGAATATGTATGTACAGATCGAAAACCACTTATCTTTCGCGTCGCAATATTTCTCGCTAGATGATGCAAATCAAAGTGGTAATATCAGGCACTCGATATATATATATATATATATATATATATATATATATATATATATATATGCACTTTGCAGATTTTCGAAGTCTTAAATTCCCGAAAAACTGCGTAAATATCCGCAGTCTAGCCCGTAAATCGAGATTCGATCGGCAGAACACGTCGCCATGTTGTCAAGCTTACGCGAATAACAAAATGGACGTGGCAAAGGTTTCTGGCGCACACGGACGGGACGCGCGATAATTAGTTTTTGCGCGATCGCGAAATTCCCCGAAGGACCTTTCGACCTGCCGGCCAATTCTCTCGGCTGGCAAATACTCGATATTGCGCCGCGGCCAAAGGGTGTCGCGATTTAATTGAACCTACTGTCTAGCGACGAAAGTGACCTCCCCTCCCCCCTTTTTTTTTCTTTTTTTTCTACCCTCTAACCCTGTTCGCCGCTGGAGATTGCCTGGCTTCGAGTGCTCGCTTGTTAAACTGTTAGCTGGTTATTTGACGCAGTCGAATATTTTCCAGTTTAACGGTTTATTCGTTTCATGATTTTATCATGGCGCGATCGTGCATTATCTATTAGTGGCAATGGTGGAAAGTACGGAGAGAGTAATTTCGAAAAAAACGAGATTATTTAGAATTTACCAATGTTAGACGAATTTACAGCGCGATCGCTGGATCAAGCGTTAATCGGCACGTTTGCAAGAATAGTTTGCAAGACATTGTATTGTTCAGGATTAATATTAAATCCATCCTTTTCATTAACATCGATCAAGGTGTAAAATTTGTAACAAACAAATCGAAGTGGAAACAAGAGGAAATTTGTTGTGTGATATGATAGATGACAAAGGATCTATCGTCGGGTCAAATAAATTTATAGATTAATGGGAGAATCAATTGCTTGTTATCTGTTGTCAATATCAGCAAAATTTATATTATTTGCACATTTCTGTCACATTTATAGATTTCTACATTATTTGCATTGCTGCGTGGATTACTTAACAATCAATATTGTACGTTTGACATAGTCAAGTTCGTGGTATTCACATTCACAAACTCCGAGTCAAAAATCGAATTTCACTTGCCAGATCTAGATTTTGACAAACCAAATACAGTGTTGCGAAACAGATGATATTTCAATTTCATCAAAGCAATTTCTAATTAACCTTATAAATCAGGGGCTTAATGAAGTAACTAATCATAAAATCAATTTTATTCGAAATATTAATTGATTCTATGACAATATAATAGTAATCTTGGATTTATTCCCAACATATTCGATCAATTAAATTATCCTCGCGGCGACATGAAAAGTCGAAGAAGAAAAACAAGGCAAAATATCAGAAAATTGGTCGAAATCTGTCTTTGGCGTAAGTTGTCGAACATCCTGTCATATCGAGATTCAATTGAATCTGAAAACCAGTCTAATTAGATGGTGTCGCAGTAATTAAATGACTTTTAACGCGGCTGGCTAATTAGTCGACTCCTGTTAATTGCGTGAAAAGCCGGTGAAAAACCCGCTTACAACAATAACCGACATTATCGGTTCGACGTCCGCATTAATTAAAATTCGGTCGACTTGCCCGTTGATATTTTAACCACAAGATCATCCACAGATTGTCCCGGAACGTTGAAAAACCCGCTCGGACCAATCCTCGAAAGTCTCGCGAATAAATCTTCAGATTTAATTGGTAGACGCAACGTCTCGTGTAAATTAATAATTTCATGAAATTTCTTGTCACATTTGTCATTTGTTTTCCCTTCTCTTCGTTCGAACGTTTCTTTGAAAGTTCTGTATTTCTTATTCTCGGCTTGGAAAACGCCGGAAGGTCCTTAACGAAATGTTTCACTCGTTTTCTAAAGAAGTAATTAAGTTGTGCTTTTGAGTTCGTCAATTTGGTTTGGTATAATTTCTTGTTTAGCGTTGAAATCTTGCAGCAAAAGTAAAGATGTTCGAAAATATATATCGTTCTTTTATTTCTTCATGTACTATGGTACACTACGAACGTATTTTTCAAGATATGTATCATCAGATTGCGAATGTTTGGAAAACTTAAGTGAGAAAATTTATGAAGTATAACATTTATTTCGATTACATTCGTAATTCTTCAGGATCAAAGAAGAGGAAATTTGGAATTGCAAGAATGCACAAAATGCACGTAATGTGCGCTGACAGAGTGCAAAAATGCGTAGAATGCACGTAACACGAATGCGAAAAAGCATAAAACATCCAAATTACGGTACCTCTTAAAATATTTAACAGGCGAAACATCCTACTTCTCTATTTTTACAAAAAATTGGGAATTTACATAAAAATTCGCGTAAGAATTTGCATGAAAACGTCATAACATTTATCAGGTATAACAATATTCTACCTGTGTTTCATTTTTTTCTTTTTTAGATTCACAGAAACACGAATTTGCATAAATATCCACAGTCAATAGTTATTTCACTAGAATCGTCAATTTTCAAGATTCAATGTGACCAATACGTCCAAAGTATTTCTACGACCAGCCAATTCCAACCAAGACTTCATTTTTTAAATCGTACCGTCAGTAATATAATTTTCCACAAAAATTCGCAGATCCGGCGATCGATTTTCATTTCAAGCCGAGTGGCCAGTGTTTCATCAGGCCTGTCAATAGCGATTACTATCGAGATTACAATCGTCGAGACCGATTTTTGTTCGTCGCGCCATCTTGCCTGCGTAGAAGCCAGACGGAAGGTGTAATTATCGCCTTTTAGCGAGTCTTGCTGCAACGATCGCGCCATTCAATTAATTAAACGGGCCTGCCTCGCGAAGCCGGGAATTTCCTTAAACTTCTCGTTTTAACGCTGATAGAAAAGTTTCGTCTAGGATCGAACCGCCGGCGAAAATAACGAGGGCGGATAATCGAAAGAACCATTTTCGACAAGTATAATCGGCTGCATTACGCTAATGGCAATTAAGTTTGTTTCTTGAGCGAGAGAAGATATTTGCTTAATGCCCGTTCCTCGTGTTATTCACAGCCGACGAAATTTTTCGTTTCAATAATACGTATTATAATACTCGGCAAATAAGATAAGTTAAATTGTTAACCAAGGACCAAAGTGTAGTTGGAATCATCGGAAAAAATGAAATATGTTTTTTTCTAATGACTTCAGTCAGAAAAAAAATTTGTTACACTCGCGTGAATGAACGATCGAACGATAAAAAAGTTACCGAACGAATCATTCTTCCCTCGTTTTTTTCTTTTTTTTTTTTTGTATTTATATTTATTTGCTACACGCATCCGTGAAAAGAATACTAACGAGATCGTTCCGCGAGAAATCACAGAGATTCTAACTGCGAGAGGACATTTGTCGGCGAGTTACATAGAATGAAGCGAATTTAAAATCGTTCACGTAACCGAGCACAATAGTCGAGGATCTTTCAATAAATCCGACATAGCGTCAATGCATCGCGAGTCGAAACGTGAAACAGCTGTCCTTCATTTTATTCCGGGGGAAATAAGCGGAGCTAATTCGTTACGCGATTGGCCTCAGAACAAGCGCAGCACAATTTGCTCGGAAATTGCATATAATTTATAGGATATCGGGTAACAATGGAAACGTCCTGAGGCAATTATTAGTCGGAACGAAAACATCCACCAATGGAAGCTAATACACCGAAGCTATACATCTTCGGTTTTCAATTGTTCCCTGTCCTTTATCCGATTTGATTCATTTCTTCATTCGATTTTCGCCGGTTCGGATTATTTACAATGATATTACTCGACAACAATCGTTTGATTGATCGATTCGATTGATTTATGCACCGAGGGTAGTTTTTAAGAGAAAAAATAATTACATTACTCGGAAGTACGTTATAATTTGATGAATGATGGTGTAGCATGTTTTCCCTACTCAATTAAATTAAAACGAGCATTAATTTAAATATAAATTATCTTTAAATTAAATAGACCTGTCTTTATTTTTCATTCAATACTGTTCTCTTGGATTGACATTGATGTTACTTGACGTAGGTTCGAATTTATGTATAGAGGGTAGTTTTTAAGGGAAAATAATTATTAATCGGAAAACGGAAGAGAAGATATTTGATGCTTCCTCTCTCTAGATACTGCCACCACTTGTCGATTAAACTGGTAATTAATCGATGAATATTACTTTCCATATGCACTGTTGGAATTGACCGAATATTAATTGAATTTCACCCCCTATAATCAGAGTCTGTACCTTTTGCCAATATTATGCGGGAAAACTGAGAAGTATATTTAACAAATTTCTTCTGTATCGTCACTTTTATATTTACATCAAGAAGATTTTAACGTGAAATCTGAAATTTCTAACATTAATATCAGATATCTTGTAATTTCTAGCCACGTTTGTGGTTTGACCAACGTAATCATGACAACTGGGTTTCATCGCGATGTTACTGAAATTTCAAACTATCTTACAGGGAACTTCGAACAATTTCGTGAGCGACTATATCCGTTTTAAATATTTTATAATTTTCATAGACATTCTTAAATTCGTCTCGAATGTGACCAAGAAGATTTTAATGTGAAATCTGAAATTTCTGTAACGTTAATATCAGATGTCTTGTAATTACCAACGTAATCATGATAACTGGGTTTCATCGCGATGTTACTTTAATTTCAAAATATCTTACAGGGAACTTCAAACAAGCGTGTTCGAACAATTTCGTGACCGACTGTACTCGTATTAAATATTTTATAATTTTCATAGATATTCTTAAATCTCGAATTTGACCAACGTCGAATCATGGAAGTTAGACTCGAAAATCTTTTACACGACACACAAATTCCTCCTTATAAGTGTCCGAATAATTTCGCAAACAACTCCTTAACGCCATTTCTCCATCGCGATGGTATCGATAGTACGGCTATTGTCACTTCACTGACAGTTTCTCACAGGCGACGGAAAGGGCTGGCCCCGACGGTTTGGAACGTAGTCAAGTTTCATCAGGCCGTCTTTTATTTATGGCGCGACGTCGGCCGTAAAAGCGTCGTGGCGGGCCGGAAGTATGATTCAATTACGAGAATGTCACGCAGGCCCGGGCGTGAAACTACGGCGTTTACGTTCAATTCGCTGGCCGAAACACGGTCTATAGATACTTTATGTGCCGCGTATACGCTAAACCGGAATTACGTCGACCGTAGGAATTTCCATCGTCGCGATATCGCTCGTAGGAATTTTCGTTTCATTCGCTTTTCTCGAATCGCTTTGCTCGCGCGTTGCAATTCGCCACGAAGCATCCGCGGTGCTCTTGCTATTTCAGCGACTAACTTCTTCTTCTTCCGCGGCGGCAAATAATAAAGGAATCGTGCGCGAGGGAGAGATTGAAACTGTCTCGGTGAAACGGTGGAATCTAGAGTGGAGATCGGGACGTTGTAATGGAATTTTTTTTTTTGGAAAAGTGACTTCGTACGATAATTGCGCGCGAGAGAGTAGACTCTGCACTCGCGGAGAATTTTCCGAAAAACGCGCGTTGCAAAAGTGTGTTACACGCGAGGAAGAGAGGTGAAAAACTTTAAAAGGGAAATATGAATCTAACGCAGAGATTGGAACGTGTATGTATTGTACGTTATTGAAAACTTTCAAGGATGCGCGGAATGCACGAAATATGCAGAAACGTACGAACGTACGAAAGGTGTAGTACAATTTCCGTAATATTTAGTAAACGAAATAAATCTCGAGTTATCGTGTTTGTGAAAGAAATTCAAGAAATGCACAGGAATGAATTTCAATTTGCAGGAGTACCAAGTTTTGCACAAAGTTTGAAAATAGTTGCCAAAAATGTCAATGTATTCATTTCATGCGATTCGCTGGATTTTATTTTCAATCAGAAATTTCTCTCATTTTCAACAGTTTGATTTCTAACAATTCCTCCAACAGAAATTCGTAGTAAGATTAATTAACTGAGAGAAAACCCTGAATTATTGTGTTTCCCTAATGTACAATAAAAAATACTGCGTTTGTAAACATTACGATAAATGTACCTCAATATCAATTCTAAAGAATTTACAAATTTAACACTTCGTGTCAAGAAAAAAAGAAAAGAAAGAAAAAAAAAGACAAAGGACGCAGAAAAGAACATAATATTAATTATGCACGCCCCCTTCGTTCAACGACAAATGAAACTTCACCAAACGAATTTCCACCGGTTAAATTGCCAATTCGGGTGTCTAATGAGAATCTTGCTTGCGACGCGAAAGAACAAATCTGCTCCCACATTTTCCCTTAAATCTCAAGAGGCAAGAGGATGGGTGGGGAAGGACGGAGGGACAGAGAGAGGACAGAGAGAGAGAGAGAGAGAGGGAGGGTGATAGTGTGGGCAGAACACGAAATTACGATTCCAGCACTTTTTACCTAGGGCTTCCTAATTGAAACAAAAATCGATCGATGGCACTTAAATCGAATCGTTCCTCCGCCAAATCCTAAAAGTCGTCGATGAGACGCGGAGGTGGACACGAGAGGGGATGCGTTTTAATTATCGGTAACTACCGCCGGTCTGATCACGGACAAAGAACGATGAGGACAAAGGGAGAGCAAGAAAAACTGTCCCGAGGTCCCTGGGTGGACCTCTCTCGAGCCGGGGGGAAAAAATTTACGACTCTTAAGACGAACCTCGACTGTTCTTTCTCGTTAACCGTGCTCTCGATCGTTTAATATTTGTCCTCTGTAAAATATTCCTCCTCCTGCTTCTCCTCCTCCTTCTCCTCCTCCTTCTCCTCCTCCTTCTCCTCCTCCTTCTCCTTCTCCTTCTCCTCATTCTACCCTCGACGTTTCCATCTCGACGCAAAAGACGAAACAAAGGGACTAACATTGAAAAATATAATATAAATATAACTTTAGAAAATTACAGAGTGTTACACTTTTCTGATAGATGAATTTAATTTTCACTTCATGTAATCTAATTTATAATTAATCCCGCTAGCATTGTTTTTACCTATTTTTTTAAAAATATTAATTTATCAATTAGCTTGTAGTTCATTGGTTCATTGCAACAATATTATTAACGTTTTTTATCGTGAGATTAACAGATTTACGAAGTGTTTAAAGCAATTAATTTACTTATTAGAGGTTCACAGAAGATTACAATATGCGATTGTGTTCGTGAATGAGTATATTTTTGATTCATCATCTGCCTGCCTTAGTATTAAATTTTTAGACATCGGATAATTATAATGAACACAATAGCTGTTTGAATTTAAATTAGATGAGAATCTTGTTTTACTTTTATATATTTCTTTTTTTATCGATTGACTCCCGTTGCCGCGGAATTGAAGGACTGAAATTATTATTATTATTATTTAAACACACTGCCCGAAGCGTGTACTCAGAGAAGCTCGAAAATTTCTCGCGAAAAGTCCTCTTCCAACGTTGATGCGATGTCGCGTTATCCAACGACGTGGTTATTTTATCGTTTGTTAATACGATTTGATAAAGTTTCGACGGTGTTCGCGAACGTGTAAATTAATCCGAAACCGTTGATGAAAATGCTCGATAAAAATTCTATTTCGCACGGAATTTTTCACCATTGTCCTATTTTACACGACTTAGATTAATTATTCGTAATCTCTGCGTAAGTAAAGAGTGAAACTCATTATGGAATTAATGAACTAGTTAATTGTCTGTTTAACAATAATTTTCCCATTGACTTTCGTTTCACTTTTAAACAGCGAGTCAGGTCTCTCTTCAAATTTTTGATTACAGACGATATCGATATAATTTCGTCATTCGGCGAAAGACACATTATTTATTAGCACAGCATTGTTATTTATCGATTGTTCGAAAAAGGAAAGAGTCGCTTGGGAAACTTCTCTCTATATTCGAAAATAGCAGTCCCAGAAGCGAGTGGGAAACTCCTTAAGTTTCGCGATAAGTTTAAAGTAGAGTTCGGCACCGGGGCTAAATCAACTTTATAATTCATGACATAATTTTTTTTTTTGCGAAAGTTACTACGCTCACCCGAACACGGCTTTAGTCGCGCCAGTTCTAATTATGAGGTACCTAACTTTCCGTCGCTTATCATATCCGTGAATTTAGTTATCCCACGTCTTGAATATGTTGCGTCGCGGCGAATAATATCGACGTTTTTAGTTGAGAAAGAAGAAAACCCACCGAACGAAATACGCGCGGGAAATTGTAGGTTATCGGTTATTGATTGCTCGGACAGTTCTACTGTCGCGAAATCTGATATTCATAATTAATAGACTAAGAGACAAGTTAAATTTCGCTCTTTCCTGCATCCCACAAAATTTCAAAATGAATCACCCGACAAATCTGTAAAAGTGCAAGTTGATTGTATCGACTCTTGCGCTCAGTTCAGTTCTAATTTCGTTGGAAAAATAACGTCGAAATTTTCAGAGACGCATCGTTGTGACGAATCCGCGATATTGCATTTACGAATTTACAAGTCGATCGTTTTGATTACTTCAGCGATAGCTTTAAGAAACGAGGTTTCATAATTCAATGAATTTCATCGACAAACGATATGAAGTGGAGATTAAATTTCATTCTGAATACTTGGTACCTGCACAAGAGAAAACAAGAGAAAACAAAAATCTCTCTATATATGCACGCTACTAAAAATAATTATAAACCAGAGAGGTGTTAATCGATAAAATTTTTATGAAAACAATTCTTATTACCATTTCGTCGATTAATCTATTCTTTAAATACTAGATCTAGAACAAAAATTCCAAAGAAAATTCGCTTGTATACATTTTTATCATTACCTCCTCAATTTCGTGAAATTTTATCATGACAAATTATTATTATTACTTGATCCTCGCTTGGGATGTTTATTAACATCCCAAGAAATGTACAAGCAACCGTGGTTCAATCACAAACGAGCAACGTAATCGCGAATCGAACGTAGATTTCGAAAAGGGACGATAAATATGATTTCTGACGAACGAAGGGGGAGAGGGGCGTGATGATTCTCGAAAACGAGAGAGAAAGCCAGGTTGGCGCAGATGCACGCACTGGCCCGACGGATTCGCATCGCAAATTCGCAAAACAAGCCCGGCTAAATGACAAACGCTAATGCGAAACGATGCCTCAATTAAACGGCACTATGCAAATCGCATTTTCCTAGTGAGCGGCCGCCGCGTGTCCCACGTGCGCTTATGCGCGGTACGTGGCCCTGGAACGACCGATGAATTTGCCCGCCGCACTTCCGCTACCCCTATCGGGGCCAACAAATGGATATGCAGATTCCGTCAATTAATCGAATGATCATTTTTCCTCGCTTCGAAATTCGCCCGGGGGGCCCTAGAAAATACGCCGGCGATCTCGCCGGGAATATTAATAGCTCTTTTGCTATTTGGAAAAACACACGCCGTCTGCGCGAGCCTACTGCCGCCGATCGCGTAGTCGAATTCGCCTCGTTTTCATTGCTAATGAAATCGGTGGAATTTTATCATTCTCAGCGCCGTCGGCTTTTAAATCCGTTTAACACTTTTTAGTTCTCACGTTCTCTGAAATTCTCTCAGCGTGTGCGATATGAAAATTGGATGGCTTTTACGTACGAAGGCTCGAACTCGAGATGATTTCCCCTTTGTGGCAGGCATTTCGACTCTTTTAAAATTTGAATTTGCGACTTTTAGCCTCGAAGCTGTCGGTTTTAAAATACCAGCAGCAACGCGAGCAGCTTTGGACTTTGTTTTGTAAATGAAATCGAAATGCGAATGTGAAATCTGAAATTTCCAATGGGAAATTGAAAGGACAGTTGCTGAAGACTGGCCGGGTTTCCTTGAATTTTATACGCGCTCGAGATGTGCAAGTATGCAAAGTGGAAACCTTGTAACTTCAGCTTGAAAGAGCTGGCAACTCTGAAATTTTGACGTGATATTCAACACCCTCAACAGTATTAATATACGTCAACCTTTTACTGAAAAAAGAAAAGGAAATTATATTCAGTTTAATTCATCTAATATGAATTTTATTTTATAGCAGTCTTCGTTTCCGAGTAAAAATTTTTTCTTAACATAGACTTAATGAAAGTTTTGCAATAGTGCGTCAATTTTGAAACTGCTTTGAAATGTTTGAATTTTGTATTAAAATCAACGTTAGATGGTAACTTTGTAATTAAAAATTTCAATGGTCCATAATAGCTCGAATAAATTCCTCCGTGAATTTCAAGGGGCATTTATTAGAAAACTGGGAACAATACATCCTGAAGTCTTCTCTCAACTATTCCTTTGTCTAGCATTCCAACTTCTTACTCCTCATAAATCTTCGCCATCTTCATTTCTACAGTATCGTGCCACTTACGAGAATTATATCGAATGAAATTCTAACTTTTCTCCATCGTTAAGCTTAACCGGTTATCGCGCCTAGAGTCAATAAATCGAGAATATTTCGTTGCAAACTGAAATTTTCCGTTTTTAACAATTCCTGTTCGATTAAATCCTAAAACTGATATTTTACGCGTGTATAATTAAAATTCGTATTTTCTGTTCTATTAAATAATCGTCTCTCTTCCAAGACGCGCAAAAAAAAAAAATCTTAAAAGAATTTTAATTCCTAATTTCTTTTGACAGTGTGTATAGATATTAATAATAACACATTGAATTAAAACGCACAATTCAGAAGAAATTTAACAGGTTTTCACTTCTTTATGAATATTTGATTAGAGAAACAGCCTTGATTAAAGCAATGTTTAATATGATAACAACTAAAACCAAAAAAATCGTCTTTGAAAGAAGTACTAAATATATTTTCGCGGATATTATGAAAAATTTTACGTGTACGTGGAATAATATAATTATATAATTATATTTCACGTTGCGACAGTCTAATAACATTTAATTTGCCTTCCTGTTTCCCAGCAGCATGGAACAAAGTATGCTACAAGGGTCCCCGCGATGACAAGAAAGCTGGTTTTCACATCACCATGTTTCACCATGTTTTAACCCATGCAAATTATTTCTGACAAAATGTTCTTAAAACATAACAGAGGAATTTAGGTAGTCTCTTTTAGCCGTTTCTTCTTGTATAATTGTCTGCGCCAGAGATAGTTTTATCCTGGTGAAACGAAACGCAGCAAACCGGATTCGTTTTTCTAAATAAAAATTCTCTCTAAAAAAAAAACGATCTTTTTCTTCGTCTGAAAAGCAGTTTCTTTGAATACTTTCCGTGTGTTTCTGTATCAAAATAAAATAAATGAAATTCCTTCATGTTGAAAATGTAATTCACCAACGTACAGCTTCCGAAATGCATTAATTTTTAATCGTATTATATTCCGAGATTTTCAATTACTACTCATCATACTTCAATCAAGCAGGATTATTTTTCAATTCTGAAGATCGAAGGTATTTTTTATTATAACGTTAGAAACACGCCGAGATTAAATTTCATGAAAAGTTATCAAAAAATTCGCACAAGGTGTTGAAAAACAAAAAATAAAAAAAATTCTCCTCGAGTCTCGACCCAATTGACTTTCTGAAAACGTAGCAGAATTAAATAAATTTGCAGAAACTTTCTCTCATTCTTTTCTGAAGAAACATTCCAAATAGTAGTTGGATCGAGATAATTTGAAACAACCCGTTTACGATTTAAGTTTTACAATTCTACTTTTCGTCGATTTTTTTTTTTTTTAATTTTTAATCACAGATCTTTAATGTAGATCGTTCTCTGTTAGCGTGCTGCGGGGCACGCGAATTTTTTTGCGGCGGGCAACGATTTTTCGATTTCGTTTCCATTGAGTTTCGGCACAGTCTTTCAATTGGATGGCAATAGTGGATGGCCGTGTCGCGTCGTTTCCTCTTCGTTCATGGATTTTCATTCTGCCGGTTTCAATTTCGATGTTGGGCGATGTCGGATTGGTTTCACGAGCCGGCCACATAATCCATTGAAACGTCGATCGTTACACGCCATTAGCACTCGTATAATTTATTTAACTTCGTTCCAGCGAAAGAGACGAAATTTATCTCGACCCGTTCTACATTTCATCCGTAATTTCGAGTATGCAACTTTCTCGTCATTGACGAGATCCGTAATTGCAAAGTTTTAACGATTTACAATGAGGTACTAAAGGTTTCTAAATTTTACAACTCTAAATTTCCGGTTTAATGAATAGAATGCATTTCGTATTTGAAGAGGGGATCTATCATAATTCTTATGTATCAAAGTACTTGAGGAAAATTACATTTGAAAGAGAGTTTCGTTCGAAATAGATGTAACATAAGACACAACTTAAAAAAAAAAGAAAAATAATTTGTCTCTTCTTTTCTCGTACAACGAAAATAAAACTTTGCCAGTGGAAATACAAATATCTTCCGACTCAATTTCATTATAAAATTCCAACAAGAAAATAGACTTCTAAGTCATTCCAAACACGACTCTCCCAAAAAGAAAAAGAAAGAAGAAAGGGGAAAAAAAATCGGAAGTCAACGTTGTTAAGCCCGTTCAGGAAGTTGAGGGCGAGGGTGTCTCGACGGATTGAACCTGGATCTTGTCGGGGCGACGCGACGGATTCTGGTCGTATCGACGAAGAACGAGCGTGTCGGCGGGCATACGCGAGACGTATGATCCGCTTAGGGAGATGACGCGGCGTTTTCATGTCTCGAAGGATTCGCGCGCGACTCAGACGAATAACGATGGCGCGACGCGTTGTCGCCGCCCTTGGACCGGCGCGCACGTGCATTGACATCCACCACTGCCGGATGCACGCCGCTGGACTTTTGCCACTTTCTCCCCGATGTATTCAGCCCGCTGCGAAATTGAATTCGTGCGCCGCCTCCCTCCCCCGACTCCTGCCTCGGATATTTTATTAGCCCTCGTGTGTGTGTGTGTGTATACTCCGACAGAAGCTTGAAAGGGTTGCGGCCAACGACGATCGAATAGAAATCGAAATCATTGATAAATCTCTGGCCAACGTTGTCCGGAACGCGGTTACTCCGATGAAATGGACAAATTATTAAACGCGAGCTTCGACGCGTTTGTAGACTTTTCTTTCTTGAGAATTTTCTCTCGATATGATCTTCATTGCGTGTGAAATTATCTATGTAGTATTTGATAAAAAATAGTATTTATTTAATAAAATAGACGAAGTATTTAATAAAAAAAAGAAGCTAATAAGTATAGTATTTAATAAAATAGACGAAATATTTAATAAAAAAAAAAGAAGCCAACAGTGAAATTTCGAAATTATTCAATAACATTCGATTAAAAGAGAGATCTAACGTGGAAAATTAATTCGCTTGTCGTTGTTCGAACTTGTAAAATAAATGTGGTAGCTGAAATCTGATAATAGTTTGGAAAGTTGAAAATTCTTTTTTTCAAGTATGTCAAAAATATGTTGCACAATGTCCGGCCGCAACGTGGCCATCGCAATTAACTTTGAATTTCTTTAGGATGTTTTTAGGATGAATTGTAAAACGAGTATAATGCGAAACTTTTCTTCATTAATATTTTTACTCGAACTCTGAGATAAGCGAAGTAATATCTCGATAAGAACTTTGAAGAATTCCGTACTAATTGCAAAAGTGTTGAAGAATACCTATAGTAGTGACGTCGATACAGAGGAATCGATACTTCGGCGATTAAGTTGATTAAAATTTGTTGAGCCTTATTAATATTCATGTCGAATTTGTGTTGGAATTAATTCATGATATCCAATAATTGCTCAAATCCAATAATTTAAATTGTTAAATGGTTCAATATTTATTAACGTGTTTAATATATGTAGATATCTTCCAATAATACGTTCACTGAAACATTTTGTAACACTGTTTTGGATAAAATCTTCCCAAAGTCTTCACATTCGCGTAGGAAAATTACTGTTTATGGTAATAACATCGTGACAATGATATACAGTGACTCTCATTAAGGAACAGTAAAAAGATAATGAACCAACAAATTTGCATTAATTTTATATATTTTATATACACTATGCATGTGCACATAATTTGTACAAAATTAATGCAACTCGTTCATCTCGTCATTATTTGCTTCATTGTATGTTACACGAAAAACTACTGCATTAAATGAATAAAATTTACGTTTCTACTTATTAGAAATTTAATCGTTGCAATATATTAATACAAGACCCCCAAAGAAGAAAAGATTCTAATAATTTTCTCCGATCCGAAATCTGAAAAATAACGACTGTTGTAAATACATCGCTTGCTATTTTCTTTTTCTTTTTTTTTTTTGTAATGGTATACTGTCTCACGATTCCAAATAACAACTGTCATCTTCCCAGATACGTAAGTGTACGCACATATTCCAAGTTAATAAGAGTCACTGTGTAGAATGAAATTTCACTCATCATAGCGTTGGCAGATTCCAACGAAATCAGACGAAATTAAACTCGAGTTAAACTTTTGTATCTCGTTCCTGTCGAAATATATTCGACACGCCACTGATCCGATTCGTCGTTCGACCGACGATCATCGCGTAATTAGGGTGGCACGAAGTCGACAACCGCGTTCGAAAGTGGCTCGCCTATAAACCGTGTCGATGGTCACCATAATCCAGGAACGGTCACGCTCGTAAACAAACAAACAACAGCGAACCAGGGGGGAAAACGTGCTTCGTGAGGAAGCGTGTAACCGGTTAGGTCGCTGGGTCGCCATTCTAGTTCACGCTCGGCACCCTCCTTTCATCCCCTTTCACTCGGCCACCTTTGCCTCGCGATAAATGGGCTAACAGGCATTTGCAATGGTAACGACGACGTTTCGCGGTTTCTAAAAGCGCCCAGTGCACGCGTGACCCGGCGTTCTCTCCCTTGGCCTCAGAGTCTCTCAAACTGTTTCATTGAAATTCTATCAGCATCGCGCACAAAGATCTTCTCCCCGAGTTTTATCAATCCGACGCGTCGCTTGACCTGATTTCCACCTAACGCAGTTTACTTGCCCGCGTTTGTAGTTATTTATAAACTCGCTGATAAATCGTGGATATTTGCACGCAATTTGATACACTTGTGTACCCACGTAATCGAAGAGGAAATTGAATATTTGAACAATGTAATTATTAATATGTAATAACAATTATTTTCTGAACAGGGCAATTAAACTTTGGATACTGAAGCTAATACTTAAGTTTTATTTTGTCACCAGGTAAGAGATTATATCGAGTAATATACTAAGTATTATGACAAGTATTATAATTTAGATATATATAGGAAATAGTCTATTATCTATCCGTAATTTAATTGTAATGCAGTAAGTATTTCTACGTATCATAAAATGTAAGAACCTTTTCAAAGAATTTTAAGAGAGTTAGAGACTTCCAGCATTCTTCTAAACGTTAAAAACAGCAAAAAGTGATCAACTTTGCACTTTTGATAACAAAAATATTATCATCGTTGAAATAAAAACAGTGAAAGAGAGATACAGATTTCCTTGAATCATTGGAAAAATTAATTACATTGTCCAATTATTGCAAATGAAATGAACTCCTTGTCCACAAAGTTTCAATGTTTGCAACATTTTGGAAAATAATATCCCCACTCACACGGGACAATTTCATGCATCAGAAACAATCGATGTCGTTTCAACATCTCAGCCTGAAACTCGTCGCCATATTTCCTCGAATATTGCACATTGCACGACGACCGAAGCTTCGCGTTACATTCGAACGGCACCTATAATAAAACAATGCTAATCACCGGAAACTTGGAAACCCCCTGGGACGGTGATCGCGATCGCTCGACAGTGTTCGAATTTAACAGACACGGGAAACATGATCGAGCGGTTGAAACGAAAAGTTTGAGAAACACTGGCACCTACGTAGTTGGGAATGGTCGGAATGCTATGAAACATGCTTGACAGTCACATTGTACGGAGAGTCATGAACCGTTCCTAGAGCCACTAAAAGAGAAAATGGCGTTTCAACTGCTTTCTGCTCTTTGCCATGCGAACCGCACCGCGCGATTCAAACGCGAGTTCTGTTTAAATTTCCGCGCTGGTAACGCGTCATTCGATAAGGTCAGCCATTACAAACGCCCGTCCTTCGATTGTGCGACTTTTAAATTTCTCCATACGACGGTAACAACACAATGCTTGCCACGTTTACGAAATCAATTTTCTTCCTAATGCATCTTCTATTCGAAGCTCTTTCCTTTTTTTTTTTTTCAATTTTCTGTTCCTCTAGATCTTAGAAACCAATTAAATACTTTTTTTCTATATCGGTGTTTAATAATTAGTACAGAATAATTTGGATATGTATTTGCGTATCAAACAGTTCAATCTATTCTTTTCTTTCATTCTATTCAAAAGTATTCGAAGAGTTATTAATTATTTTTAGTGTTAACAATTTTGCTCGTAATGTAATTGAAATTTATATTAATATCAAATAACACTGTCATTATCTGCAACGATAGTTTTTGTTATTTTCGAATCAGCGTAGGATAGAATTTTTTTATTGAGTGATTCGTCCCTGTCCGTGATGTTTGTAACCCTTTATGTTTGATGCAATATCACGGTCGAACGACTATCGTAGATGAGACTTTATGGGCGAGGTGGAATGTCGATTATCGGAAATAATAGAGGGATAAACCGTTTCTTGTAATTGCTTTCTCATGTGACAGATTTGATAGAAGAAACGTTGGAAATATCTAATGAAAAGATGTAGAAAGTCACGTTCTTTTTCTTCTACTTTTTTTTTTTTTTAATTAAAGTAATTAAAATCTATTTGAATCTATTTGAGCAATACGATTTTTAGACAGATCAGAAAACATATAGAGCGGAAAATCATTTTCAAAAGTTTAAATTGACAGCATTGGAGGTGTACGAGTGAAACAACGTCGATACATTCAAACCGATTATAATCCATCACATAAAGGAGAGCAATGCTGTGGTTTACGCTAATTTCCGAAATATAAACAGCTTTGAACGAGATTTAATTCGCTCCTCTTTTTCAATGACCAGTTGATCGATTGATTGATATTTATTTAATCGCGAATATCCTGTGACCTTCATCGTTTGATGTTTGGTGCTCGTATAAAAATAAAAAGAAATCAAGAGAAAAAGAGAGATCGATTGAAATATTAATTTCGTAAGAAATTAATTCGAACAGTGTCTGAAACGTACAGACTGTTGAAATCTGTAACAAACCGCGCGATTCGAATGATTTCAAAATCACAAAATACCATTGCCGATTTATAACCATCTCTATAATAACAAAAATAACAACAAACAAATCAATATTAGGAGAAAGGGAAAAAACTATCAAACGTATCAACTCTATCAATTCTATTAATCAAAATTAATTAAAATATTAAAATATTAATCAAAATTAAATATCTCTCTTGTCGAGAGGAAAACGAAGGAGAGCCAAAGATCAGAAGAACAAACGAAACTAGACAAAAATTTCCATCCACCCGATGAGAAACAATTTGATGAAAAATTGATCCAACGCTCGCGTCAAACACAAAGGGTTAACAATGCTAGATACACCAGGGATCGTACGGGCGATTCGTTCGTTAACACCGTCGGAGAAAAAAAAAACCGAGTGAACCAATTCCCCCCGGTGTTATTTCTCTCTTCTATGTACGAATATTCGAGAAACTTATCGACATCTAGCGCGGACGTCGGTATATTTCTTATTTTTCACAACGGAGTAAATGCAGATGGAATAATACTCACGAGATGAGAGTCCCTGGTGGTGAAGGTGATTGGGTCCGAGGCTCTCGGTTCCCGACAATGGAACTCCATTTTGCCCCAGGCGGCCGCGCCCGCGGCTCCGCTCCTGGCCGCGTCGATCAGCTCCATTTTCACCCCCTCCGCCACGAATTCCACCTGTAAAAAAGAATGGAAAAACATTTTCATTACATCGCAGGCCGGGCTATCTGGATCGCGACGGATGCTGTTGTAACCGGATTTTAATATCACGATGCGATGCCTTCGGGGAGAAGACAAACCCGGCTGAATTTGGGAGACACTGCCGTTCCAGCATTATCGATCTGGAAAAAAAATGTGTGCATGTGTGCCTGTGCGTGCGTTCCAAGCGAACGACCACGCGGATTGTTTGTTATGTTGAAATGAAGTGAAACGAAGTTATCACTCGATATTAGATCATGGACGTTGTTTGTTAATATCTGATCATCGCGTTTTGGATACATATATATATATATATATATATATGAGTTTGAACTTGGAACAGATTAATGGATTTCTACTGACCGTGATCCTAACAGTTTCCATTTTTTGCAAATAATATTTCAATAACGTTGATTGAGAGTAACATGTGAAGTGGTTATTGGTGGAAGTACAATAAATTCTTATAGAAGAACAATTTTTAAATTGAACTACCGCATATCGAAACTATTTGATGAAAGATATAACGAGTTACATAGTTTTATAGTAGAACAATTAAATTCAACATGTTCGTGCCACGTTGAAAGAGTCTTCGCATTTGAAAAATTAGGGATGAATATACATTTTTGCACCTGTTCCTCGTTATTTTAGAAAATGTTAATAGCACTAATTCTCAACTAGGAATGATTAAGGAGCATTATAAAAATTTAGAGTTTTAAATTGATCAAATTTTAAATCACTAATTTCCGAGTTATTATATATTAAATAATACCAAATTTTAGTAATCTAATAAAAATTAGTACAGCCATAATGATATTATCTGAGGGTTACGATCATAAAATTGTAATATTGATCAATGTGCTTGGGAAAGTTACAAATTCTACAACTTTATACGACAAAAAATATTACATAAATTGCACGAGAATATTATAATTACTGTACAAAACAGCAGCCAGTTAAAAAAGAAAAAAAGCACACGTCGTCGACGACAGCCAAACAAACAATCTCTGAAAAAGTTGTCAAATTTCCACAATTCGTTTCCCCAACATTTCTATCAAGACAATATTAAAACCAAAAAAGAACAAAAAAAAAAAACACGAAACAAAAAAAATACGAAATCAGAAACTATTTAATTTTGCGCGAATGTTTCGACGTTCTTCTCGTCATCAAGCATCGGTGAAAAGTCGAATCTCTGCTAATAAACGTAAAAAGTGACAAAGTTTACGAACGAAAATTGACATAACAATAAGTGTTCGATAAGCGCGGTATTTTTGTTCTGCTACGAATCTCGGGACAGGTGAACAGGACTAATTAAAAGATAAACCCAGTTACGAGATTATTAACGTACGCATTAACATAGTAATTACGTATTAGCCGCGATTTATATCTTTTATCGATCGCGGAGAATCACGATTTAGTATCCACCGGAGAGAGGCGAAACGTTATTTATCAGGATGGTTAAAACCGCAGCGGATAGTTAAAATTCGGTCGTTTTTCCACCGGATTTACGACCCGCCTTTTTCATCCCTCGCATAAACAATGTAATCAAGTTAATTAATCGATCGGTCGCTTGTTGGACGTTAATAAAAAAAAAAGAGAGAGAAAGAGAGAGAGAGAGAATGCTGAGAGAGATTATCGATTGATCGAACAGCTGGAAGAGAGATAATTGCTTTCGTGCAACAAGATTGAATATGTTGGACGAATCAATTTTTATCAATTTAATCGGTATGATGGACAGATTTGTGAAAAGTGGCGTTTGTACGGAATGATTAAAAAAAAAAAATTCAAGAATTTTATAGTTGTATATATTATGTAATTTTTATATATGCATATAAATATATATATATATATATATATATATTTATGTTACAGTGCTATTAATGTTTTATAATTCAATGTTTTATGATTCAACTGACATTCTACTTGAGGCATAAAAAATTTAAAAAAATCAATATTTCCTTGATCTTTGTAAATATTTAATTTTGATTCAATTTCCATCAATTTTGCCTTTCCTTTTGTTTTAGATTGCAAGATTGAGCTAACTAAACAAAATACTTCTTCATTCTCAATTATACACGTTCTTAGTACTGTCGGGTTTTCAATTTCGTTTATTAAGCTAAGCCGCACTCTGCGAAGCTATATTTATTCATGATCCTTTACGAGCTTAAAATTCAACTAAAAAAAATGAAACAGAAAAAGAATTAAATGTAACTTAATTAAAAGTGTGAAATTCGAGTCCTAAGTTTCGTACTCTGTTAAATGAATACGGAGTGAATTTCAGTTTCGCAAAACGGTCAAAATTCAAGATTCACGGGCCTCGCTATTTCACTCTAATTATTCCCATGACATTTCTCGCTTGAAACTCAGAACGAATATTACATTTGTTTCAAAACTGAAAAAAATTAAACGAAGAATTCGTAAAGTATTTGTACGTTGACAACTGTATTACAAGTTACATACACAATTTCAAGATTTTATCATCCGTGATAAATTGACTGTGTATTAAAAATATTCGAAATGAAAATATAAAAACTAATATTAAAAATAAAATAAAAAACGAGATTCCTTTTCAGCAGGAATGTAGATATAGATTGTGATTTATAAATACATTTCTAAAGCTTTTTTTCGTGATAGATCTTTCAGATTGAAATTTCCTCTTGACAACGACTCCTCGAAGCTTGCTTTGCGATTTCATTCAATATTGAATGTTAAAGTTGAAAAAATTTTAAATCTGAGGCTCAAAGTTCGATAAAACAAGAGGCGCATAAGTTACAGGAGGTCATTGCAAAAGGAAAAGTCATCGATCTTCAAGATCATGGATCTGGTCATGGAGAGACACAGATAAAGTTTAAAACTTGACGATTTTTGACTGATAAAAAGTATCCCGACGTGTAATGAAACGTATAACATGTAGAAACATCTCCGAAAGAAACGACTTTGATAAAATTGTCAAAGTAGAGCCGCTTTGAAACGAGCCGAAGTGGGATCGTCACGTATGATCCCCCCCTCCTTGTAAAATTAGAACGATTCGGCGATCATTCGCTGTTATCGGCTCAGTTCTGCTCCCCGCTGCATATTCAATTTAAGACATATACTCGAAGCTTTCAGCGGACGTTCACATTCAACATTATCTCGCCAAGTTCAAAGCGAATTCTTGATTCCGTCCGGGCAAGTATCTCTATGATGGCTCTTTATGGCGGAAACGCAACGATCAAAGTGCTAAGATCCTAATTAAGATTTCTGACAGACCTCTGACTGAATACGTGAACTTCGCCGAGCGTTAACCGATGACGTTGGCTGGGTAAGACGCCCGGAGCCAATGGTACGAGGCCATTGAAGGCCCTCAACCCCTAACCGAAACCGCGACACGCGCTATTATTCCAGTCTTGCTGGACTACCTGTTTAAATTCGACCGCGGAATATTGTAGCCAGCCAGTGAATTCAAATCCGATGGTTCTCGAAACTGGAATTCTCTACGTGGAAACTACCACGACGAATCGTACACGTTTCTATGTATTTAGCTCCGGCGTGCGGATGTACCTCGATTATTTAAATAGACGAAGTTTCGTCATAACTTGATCCGTGTCTGACGGATTTCCGTAGGATTTTATAACGACGATTTTGTATTTAACGAGCGGCGAGTTTGTACTGCGGATGTGGAATTTCGAATTTTTCTCTAACAAGTTGGAAGATTGTACAACTGTCTTTGTACAACAGAGGCAGCTACGTTCTATTGTTAAATGTGTGCGAAGATTACGAGTGTCGAAAGACTGAGTTATACCTTTTTCTATACTTTGAAAGCAGAATTTCTAAATTCGAAGTTCAGTGTGCTGCAAAATTCTGTAGAGGGTGAAAAATCTAGCAGAGTGTAGTTATAAAGCACTACTCTATCCAAACGTTGATAATGTTTGAAGCAATTGAAAAGAAAACAATAGAAAAACGTGGTTTCGAAAGAAGACAGATCGTTAATATAAATATGACGAATGTTTCGTATCTGCAAATTTTTTTACTTATTTTTAACTTATACACGCGAAATAATCCAATGTAATACAATAGATAGTAATCGGACACTTTGCATCAAAATGTCGACAATTCTGAGGAGAAGAAGTTGAAAACTGACGAGGAAGATCTCGACAATCTCGAACTTTCTATTATTTTATAAATTATAACATTGAATGAAACACAAAATTATATGCGAATATTACGTCACGATATTATTTAATATTTTTCCAAAATACACGGTGTATCTTCGAGTTTTCGATTCTCTTCGAGGCAAATTATCGATGATCTTCGCGCTACTTCCGCGTCATTAAACAAACAATACGATCCAAAAGGGAAACGAGAGAAGCCGTGTATTTCCCTGGAGAGGTCGGACGTCAGCATAAAATTCATCGACGCCCGTGCAAAATGAAACTTCCGACACTGTTTGCGACAAACAAAAAAATCGGCGCCACGTGGCTTTCCTTGCACGTTCGTGTATCGAACCCGACTCTTTATTTCGGTTTTTTATGAAAAAAAAAAAAAAGTAAACGTGGAAACTACCGAGCTACCGTATAAATTTCCTTGACAAATGCACGCGCGCTTTAATATTTCACCGTGCACCTATTTTTTCTCAATCCCTCCTTTCTCTTCCTCCCATCTCGTGTTATTTTTCGTTATCGCCGCGGCTCGTCGATTCTGAACTCACGTGGACGAAAATTCGAAACGAACAGAACGCCTTTTTTCGCCTTCTCCCCCTCCAGCTATCGATAATTGAAACAGCGAGTTTTCTTGATTGTTCTCGAAGTTGCATGAAAATGTCAATTTTTTTTTTTTTTTAGAAAACACTCAAAGTATCTTATTTCGTTAAAGATTGAATCAAAGGGTGGAATATTTCTTTCGAAATTCAAAATTCAAAATCTATTGATGTACCGTGTATATAGGAAGTATATTTCTGTTTATTTCAATTTTTATACATTTTTAATATTTATGCCAGCTTTGAAAAGTCGAATGAAAACTAAATGAAAGAAAATGTATGTCGTTAGTTAAATTAACATTTATACACTATACTCTCGCAATTTGGTTCATCGACGACTCGTTCTCAAAAACCGAAGTAAATTATTCCGACACTTTCGTCCATTCCACTTACCCATTAAAAATTGCTTTTTCATTCTTGTCCATCGCTTTAACTTGTCCATTCTGTAATAACTGCTTCCTTTTTTTTTTCTTTTTTTTTCGATAACTCCGCTGGAAACGATATATTATACTCCTTATACTCCAATCGTGTCACACTAGATTTATACAGGCAAGGAAACGAAATTCTATGTTACAACTTGGAGATAGTAGCTGATTAATAAATTCTCTTCATGGCTACTACGTATCGCGGGGCAGCAGCGTTTCCGAGTCGGCCGTATAATTAATTCCGTTTCCATAATTATTTCCGACGAAACTTGCGCCGAGTAATCGGCGTTGGAGGAAGTCTGCGGCGATTTCTATTTGCATAGCGCGCCAGTCCGGCTACTTAAAGAACAATATTCCAGACAACGACGATCGTATATATAATTAGCCTTCTCATTCTTTTTAAACTTTCCAAACTGTCTTTTTTTCGTCCGTTCCTTATTTCTAGTTTTATCGCTGTTCGTACTGTTTCTTTATTAGACTGATTCGTTTGATTCGTTCTATTTTTTGATTCGCGAAACTTCTCCTCGGCCATCTGGTCACCGTGAATATTTCATCGTGTCGCAATGACCGGTCATGAGCACAAATCTCAAATTGGATATTTCAATTTTTAACGAAAAGGCAAAACGATTTCTTTTCAGTCGCCAATGATGAGCATTATTGAAATTCTGTTTAATGGATATATCCTTGCAATTTTAGCTTTTCTTCTTACTCTAGTGGTAATATTCTTCCTCATTTTTAAAAGTACGATGGCGTAGAAGTACGAATTTTGACGGTATTATGCTGATTTTATTGATTTTAATGATGATACTTCTTAATGGTTGTGCTTTTGAATAGAATGTTGTGCAAATACGAATTTTAAACAATATTTCGTTTCAGTATAAGAATAATTCACGGTAATATTCTTTAAAGACTGGGAGTGTTGATATTTTTTGAAGGTACGTATATGATACGTTACGTTTTATTACATTCGGTCTAATTTAATATACATTTTTTCTCAATTTACATCGTCGAATTTTATTTTTTAAACGTTATGTCCAGAGAAAGGAAGGGTGAAACAGAATAGGAATTCCAGAGATTCACTTTCTTTCGTCTTTTTTTTTGTTTGTGCCACTTAAATTCTACAATTTTTAATATAATGATAACATAACAAACTATTCGTTGCTCCTCAATGAATCAACAATTAAGGACAACTCTCTGCAGAATTATATCGTAGGATAAATTTTATATTTTAAGAAATTCCAAAACGAAACGCTTCATGAAAACATCCGAAAGAAAAACCAGCAAAGTGGAAGAAGTTACAGAAACCCGTTGTGATACAAAATGAAAATTAATTCAACAATATAAGTTCGACGACGGAAGAACAGAAGGAGAAAACAAATGAAGCAAGAACCGAGAAGTAATTAATTTTCCTCGAACGATATTACATATATATATGTATATGTATAGAGTTTCGTCACCATTGTAATTATCCTAATACGAAAATTATATAATTATATAAAATTATATATATATATATATTTATTTTATATATATATTTTGCAATTTTCATATTAGGATAATTACAATGGTGATGAAACTTCACTGTTCACCGAGGGGGAAAAAAGTTACAAAAGAAACGAGGTTAATGAATTAAAGGCAGCACCCGGGGGCGGTTTGTCCGCTCGTTATCCAACAAACGGCCCCTTTTATCAAAATTGTACTTAAGATAACGCTGTTTTCGATTTAAATTGATACTGACTGTCCCTGTTACAACCGTGTTATTTCAACGGACAATTTACACGACGTTCGTTTGTAATTTTCGCGAGAAAAGTCAGAGGAATAGGCGAAAGAAATTAATTGTTGAAATCGGAACCATTGAAATTCTGGAATTTATTTAATGATGAAAAAAAAAATTTTTGGGACTTAGGAATATCTATTATAGTGTATCTGAAACTTTGTAAATGGCGGATCGTGTATGCATGTACGTTTACGGCTAAGCTTTTGCTCTACGAGTGTCTGATTATCAGTGGCTAAATCTACTGGTTATTTAATACTCTTTAGAGATTTTCGTTTGAAAAATCAACAGCAAATTTATGAATGTTATTTCTTGGCTA
Organism: Tetragonula carbonaria; assembly: GCA_032399595.1. Lineage (NCBI taxonomy): Eukaryota > Metazoa > Arthropoda > Insecta > Hymenoptera > Apidae > Tetragonula > Tetragonula carbonaria. Next base: position 11,098,867 of record JAUCRC010000004.1, read on the forward strand.
GATACTCCTCGATTATAATTAGTTTGAATATAAAATAATAATGAAACTTGATCCAACAGAATACCAGCATTCACAGTAGTATCTCATATCCTCTCGTAATTTATTCACAAACTGTCTGTAACTTTAGTAGAATATTAGTAGTACAGGATAATAACATCTTGAATGTACTCTGCACTTCATGAATAGAGAAATGATTGCGAACGTTCTCGAATGTTTCTTAAAATTGATCACCTTTGCAACGAATCAACTCAATTATACTTCAGGAATGTCTCAAATGGCAGTGGCTGAACAACAACTTGTTCAGTCACTGGCTCTCGATCGGCTAGCTACACCGGCTAAATAAATCGCGATAGGTAAAGCGGATCACGTTGATCCAGCGAACGAACAGATCTCGCTTACCTTCCTCAGGCAGCCGACGAAGTTGTTGATCCCCTTGGCGCCTTGCAAGGATCTCGCGTCGGCGCCACCGCCCACCAGCAGTCGATCGCTCGCCAAATGTGTGAACGAGCCCGCAGTGTGGCCGTGTTCCGCGTAAATCCCATCGACGATGGCGGACAGCTGCAACAAGCAATGGGGCCAAAGTTCGTCAGGACTTTCTCGAAAGTTAACGCTGCGTCAAAGGCTTAAAAGCCATGCCTCTCACTCTCTCTCTCACACACACAAACACACACGCACGCACATATTCATTCTCGTTCACTTTACGGGGGATCTAGATTTTGGATTAAAGCGCGGCCAACACAGGCTGACACGAGTGGCGACGCGGTTCCACGCGATGGATTGAATCTCGTCGGTCGATGTCGGCCCTAGATCCGAAAGAATTCGCCTCAACGCGTGTACAGATTCATTCTGGCCGAGGCTTGTCGAGTTTCATGGCGTTTGCCACAAATGTGCACAGTCTCGATCAAAGGTTTTCATCTATACTCAAAGGCCTATTTTCTATCCACAAATAATTCGTTTTCAACCCATAGATAATAGTTACAGATCACTATTTATTAAGACGAAAGTTCCAGCAATCAAATAGATAACTTTGTAACTTTCTGACTTTTCCCGTTACCTCCAAACTCTCTTCTTCTATTTTTTTTTATTTTCGGTGCTTTGCGGCAAAGAAGTCAACCACGGAATTAAATTCCAAGTTCTTTTCTATTTTTCAAGTTCTTTTCTTTTTTTTCCTTTTTTAGGGGAAAATCCTATTGTTTCGACAGGTTCGTTCAGACTCGATTCACGGGACGATTTATCGATGTAGCGATGATGGCGAGCTTACATAGAGATTCTGGGTCACCGTGTGTATTGGGAAGCAGCGTGCTTCTTGTAGGAACCATCTCAAAAAAATATGAACGTCGTGTGTCAAATGGCTATAGTCGTTTCTGTACCGCGGTGGATCGCTTCGTGACAAACGACCATAATCATCCCTGGTAACGAAAGGGTTAAAATCGTGTCCCACTGCATCAATATTTCACCGGCATTGCAGCTAACTTCACGAAGAACCACCAGACATAATACTGATAATTGCACCATCAGTGTGTTTTACGAGCTTTGATAAAGCCAGCGAAACGGCGGAACATTTTTCCAATAAAACTGGATTTTAACACGAAGGCACTTTCATCTAGGAACGTGTGTGTGTGTATATATATATATATATATATATATATATATATATACACACGCATTCCTTTTAGGATCTGATTGAACATTTCTCGCAGACTCGGCGCAATCGTAAAAATAGGCACACGTATTGGTCGAAAGTTTCACGTACAGAGGCGAACGTAGTATTTGATGAAAACGAGAATGTGTTTCGTCGAATCAGAAACTTCTGGCGGACGTCAAATAATCGTCCATTCAGTAATATTCAGAGATTCTCTTTAAAAAAATGTATCGTCAATCGTACTTCTCGATGTGCTCTTTTTTTGTCAACTGTTGGATAAAAATTGTACGCTTGAACCGATTGAAAATTGCAGTGCATCAAGATGTCCACGTGTAAATAACAAATGTGTACATCTCTGACCCGGTTCAATCTCAGACTACAGACGATAATTCGTGCTCGAAATCTCGGCACGAGAAATTTTACACGTGTCCTGCCACAAACGAGATCTCGAACTCGGGGTTGCGCGAGGAACAGACAGTAGCCAAGTGGTTAGAAAGCCCTTGGCGAGGGCGCCCTCGAGATCGCGGCACAATATCCGGTCGGCGCATCGAGCAACGGTAAACATCGTAATGCACCACTCGAGGTTGGCCATTCGAGGAAGCATCGCGCCTCAGAACGATCCCGCGAACCTTTTAACAAACTTCTTCTCTCTCTCTCTCTCTCTTCTTAATTTTATCGCGCCTCTCTCGGAAGATCTGTCTGCGAAGAAATGGCCAAGAGAGAAGCGAGAGATAAGACCAGCAGGAATTATGAGGAGATTGCTGTTCGGCCGTTGGCCGAAGGAAAAGCATCCTCGAGAACAGCCTAATTACCGAGAACGAATTTCAATATAACAGAAAGCTAAAATTATTGATCTGAAAAATGAAGTTTCAACACGAGCTTTTAACAATCACCCATGAATATATATATATAGGAATTTTAACTAAAAATGACATAATAAAATAAATAAATTTAAAATCGTTAATATACAAAATATTTGTTATTTCTAAAATATAGAAATTTATTGTATTAAATAGACTTAATAAACTGAATAATAAATTTAATAATGGTAATGGAAAAACTAAAGTATAGAACATTAAATAAAATGAAGAATTAAATACAGGAATTCACCATATCCTCGTTTTATAATTATATAAAAAATTATTAACAACCTTGAATCGAACATAAAATGAAAAATTAATAAATTTATTGAAAAGAAAATTAAATACATAAAAATTATTAACAATATATTTATAAAAATACAGTAATTTTTATGTTCAATGGCTACAGCCGAGTGAGGAGAGACCGGCCATGGAACGTTCTTGGAAGAAGTACCGAATACCGAGAGGAGAGAGCGGCATCTCTCGCCGCGTTCCCCTCTTTCAACGAGAAGAAAAAAGCAAAAAAAAAAAAAAGAAACGGAATAACCGGCGGATAACGACTATCGACGCCTTGCCTTCAGCTTCTAATGGACTACTCGACGTTCCGCTCCGCCAGAAGAGAGACTCTTCGTCTAAATGCTAAACTTTATGGGAGGCGATCCGGATTTTCCTTCGTTGCCTCAAGCGAAGATGCCTCCGGGTTGAAGGTAGTTAGGTGACTCTTCCGAAGGACAATGTTTTGACGCAATTTTTTGACTGGTTTCTCACTTTTGACTGGTTTCCATGACAAGTTTTTCTAGGGCAAAGAGCTAACGATGTCGCGCATTTGGAATGTATTATTTTCTTTTTCTTCTATGGTTTTCGTGTTTGTGTTCAACAGAATTTTTCGAAGATTATTTAAGTCTGTAGATTTCTCGTCAGAATGATAATTAAATAGTATATATATCTTTCGTAAATATATCTCTTCTGATTCTTTATCCAATTGTTCACAAAATTTCATTAGTTTACCTTCTAATTAATTAGCTGATTTTCAAGAAAATTACAGAAATTCACGTGTCGTGTTCTTCTTTCCCTTCTCATTTCTGTGTTTCTCTCGATTAAATTTTGTTCATTTCGTTAATAGAAGTAGAACAGAAACAATCGACTGGCGAAGTGTGGCAGAAGAAAATGATTTGGAATTCAAAATTCGTGCGTGAAACCTTGGCGCAGTTTCTACGCTTGCCTCAAGAATATTCCGAATGCGCGCCACAGAGAATCCCGATTCCCTGTTCTCGCTGAATCCCGAGGATTACCGTACATCCAGACCGGATTGATTGGCTTAATTAAAAAGTTCCACGCCGGTTTCGCCACGAGCCGGTTTCGCCAGGATTTTCCGTTGGCTCTAAGCCGATATTACTCGCCGCACTCGCCGCTAACGCTTCGACGCGATTAACCTCCTTGTTTAATTCCTTCCGCCGTGTGGGAAATAGTTACCGCGAAACGGGCAGCAGCCCGTTTCGTACACGGCGGAACAACGTTTTGTTTCGTTCTTCCGCTTGGAATTGGATCTTTCAAGATTCGAAAAAAAAAATCTTGCGACGAGATGCGAGAGATGCTTAAGCGAACATTCGACAGATCGTTCAACTTTCAATCGCAGAATTAACTCTCTGTAAGGAATATTTTTCCAGTTCGTATGTATATGTAAACTATAGATCTTTACAAACTGCTCGAAGATTTCGAAAGAACCAGGAAAATTTCTTTCCGCTGTACAATCAGTTTAAGCGATTCTTTAAGAAAAACAAATATGCGAGTGGAATTTAGCTCGCGGGGAGTTAAGCACGAACTTTGAATTCCATTGAAAAAAAATCTTTCGAATTCCACGAATTCAAGTACAATTCTATACTGTTCACTGTAATTGTATAAGTACTCGCGAGGAGATACTTTGTTCTCTCTCTGCGAAGTGCTTTCTGAAACTGCTGCTGCGCGCAATGATATTTATCGCGAGCCTAACGAATGACACTTTCCGCTTTGCACGAGCGCAGCTGCTCGCCGTGGAAAGTTGCCGGCGGAAAACAAAATAGGAACGCGCGAACGTTAGATGGGAACATCGAAGTTTATTTGAAAGGCCAATCGAAATTCGCTGTTAGCCGTTGGAGTGGCGTGAAAGTCGACTTGTTTCCAGGGTCGCGGGACCTTTCAAACTGCCGCACAATTAAAACTTACACGTGCCACAATCAGCGCACGGCAACAGCCCTTGGTCTAGAAACTTGGGAATATTATAGCCCGGTACAGACGACCAGAGATCTTCCAAGTCGAAGTTCGCAGCCAGATAACCGCAATCAACGAGCCTGTTCCTTTTATAATTACACGCTACCCGTAACGACTTTGATTTTCGAGCATAATATCCAAGATTTTGCAATCTGCCGCGCGGAACAGATAAGGGGTAGTTCCAGAGATCGTTTGTTTCTCTGCGTTTCGTTTTCTTTTCTTTCTCTCGTACGAGCGACTGGGAAAGCTGTTGATAGCTTCTTTATAAATTTATAAGCCATCTCCATTGTAATGTAATTCTAATTTCATTTCATTTCGCGACAGTTCAGTTTTATTTGGTTTTTTTTTTTAAATCTATCTCTTACTCACGGTGCGTTTAATTTCGAATTTCCTCGGCGTTCGAACCTTTCTAATTATTTCTTAAACGCTTGAAAAAATTATTTCTCCTTGGAAACAATTTTTTAACAACTGAAAATGCATTCTCCAATATATATATTTTTTACTTTGTTTGTACGAACTTTGATAAAATATTGATCTTTCTTCGAAGTTCTTCGAGCTTCCAAAGTCTACTAATTTTCTCAGATTAGAAAGATGAAAAATTCTGAAAAAAAATCTTCCAGCGAACAAACTGGTAGGCACCCCGTCTTATTATCCAAAATCTTTCAAGTATAATGCTGCAAATATCGTAGGCTTGATGTCAAGAGCCTTTCGTTTCGAAGCAATCGAGATCTTCTCGCTAATCATGATGGAAGTTCACCCAACGCGGTGGTAGTCGTCGGGAGAGGAATTCCCCGTGAAATCCTCGGACACGAGTCGAACTCGAGGGGTAAATGGAATTGCCGTGGCTCTTTGTCGTTCTGTTAAATTGCTCGAAATTGTTAGGACCATTTTTTTATTTCAGTTTGCCGTGGAATGTATCGTCGAAATGAAAATGGCCGGCGCGGAGTGCGCAGGGGCCTCGTTAAATCGGTAAAATTACACAGGACAGAGGGACCGTTCCGAATGATTTTACATCGGCGCGCCGCGCTATTTTAAATAGTCCGCAATTTGTATAAAATCCCGATTTCTCGCGGAGTGCCGGACTTTCATTCGAAAGAGAACAAATTTTTGCAGCAATTTCTCCCCCTCCCCCCGTTTCGTTTCAACGTACGTATATTTCTTTTTCTCCCTTATCTAAAGACAATTTTTCTTTCTTCTAATTATTTTTCGCTTCATTCGAAAAACTGTGTTACAAGTGTCTGGGAAATGAATATTTATCTGATGACTTTTTGAAATGAATTTCGTTCGTACTTAAATCACGATTTTTTTTTTTTTTGATGGACGTAAGCTTGTAATATTAATCGCGTGAAATTCGCGAGAAAAGAAGTTCTTTCGTAATTGTTGCAAACAGGTTTGATGTTTTTATTTGTTGTCTAAAAGAAAATTTATACAAAGCTCATTGTCGCTCATTTGACTTTGTAAAGAAAATATGCTTATGAAAATATATTAACGATTTTACTAAAGAATATACGTTTTAAATTAAAAGTTACATTTCCAAATTAAAATTCAAAATTTTATTCAAGATTGTAAAGATCATAGCACCGTAGAAAAATATGGAAGGAGACGTATCTAGTAGTATAAAATTAATGTATCGCGATAATGTATCTAGTAGTATAAGATTCGTTTCATTTCTTTGATAGAAATTATTTCATCGTTTTGTCAATATATTAAATATACAATATATTAAATATACAATATATTAAATATACAATTTATCGAATCTGATTTCATTCTAAAAAAATCCTACTATCATAGCACCATCGTTAGACCGTATATTAATGTTTCTGCAAACACAATTAAAGAAGTAGAACCTAGACAAAAATTTATTTCAGTTATTAAATCTCCCAAAATCTGTTTTGAATATTTTCTAAGATTCCATCGTATTTCACGGAATTTTACATTTTCGAGACTTCCATAAACCCTTCACAGATATCCGCAACATGCATTCCAACAACGTTTTCGCTTAACCTCCACCAACAAGATCCACTGGAGGCGCATAAAAAAGCAAAGAAATAAAAAATCTACGACACAGTAACCCGAGTTTACAATCCGCAGATATCCATAAAGAGGAGGAAAAATCTCGATGAACTCGTTCGACTGGTCTTCTTCTTTTTCCCCCTTTCTAAACAGCCGCAAGAGAGACAGAGAGAGAGAGAGAGAGAGAGAGAGATACCAGCCGTCGATAATGGCCGTTATTAAAACGCGATTCCCCCAGAGGGGACGCGTTCGCGTTCGAATAATTTTATTAAGGCTCGGAAATGGCCAATAGAAAATGGCGGTCGATTCGCGCGCGGCTCGAGATCGAGCTGAAAACTGCGATCCAAAGTGGCTCTCGCCAACCGTATTTTACGGCGCCACGTATCAGAAAACGCGGACGAGCGATTCTCGAGGTTTTTGCGCGAAGATTTCTCCGCGATTCGCCGACGGTTGTCTCGACCGTGGGAAGAGAGGAAACAGATCTCGGGGAATTTTTTCCGAGCTTTGCTCGCATTAAGCTCGTTTACGAAAGTAAAGTTCTTACCGCTGCTATGGACGCCCCTGTGGACTGAAGAAAGCCGGTTTGTATACACGATTCAATTTTCGAAACCGTCGAGAATGCGCAAATTCTTCTTCCTTTCTTTCTCTTCTTTTATCTTCTACTTTTTTCTTTCATTTTCTCGAAGTCGCTGAAAATTCCGAGATCGCCGCTGTTAAAAATTACGGTTCGCGTATTTGTCGAGATTTTTATTCGCCAGGGGCGATTTTTACGGATGAGCTTATTTTCTGTGGTTCTCTTTCGCGCGATGCGCTCGCGAATTTCGAGGACTCGTTGGTCGATGGTGTCGATTTTTAGAATTATTAGGGGTACACATAAGTAATGTCGATTTTTGATACTGTGCAAAATTTTATTTGATTCCAATTAAATGACAATGTTTATTAAGTTTGAAAAAAAAAACGACATTACTTATGGGCACCTCTATCTATAAGTTTTAAGCATTATTTGTTGCGGCTTTAATACATAAATGATAGAAAATACTTGTTATTCGTGATAAAAAAAGAATCAAATCCCGAGGAGTCTAATTTTTGAAATTTTATTATCATATACACATTGCGTTGTAATAAAATATTTACAAAGCAATTTATTGTAATTCTAGATTAGTACACACACAAAAAAAAAGATTCAACAATAATTTCATATCAAGTCAACATATTTAATCCAGAAATCAAACGAAAAGTTAATTTTAAATTCGTTAATTTTAATTTTTAAACGAAAGAATTCAGAAAGCTAGAAAATAGTGACTCATTATTCTTCGGCTGATACAAAAGTAACTTTCATTCTTCTTTTCACAATTTATCGAAATTGATTGATTTCTCTCCCTTTTTTAAAATTTCTTCTCTTTCGAAAACTGCAGAGCATATTTCCTTATTTGCAAATCGACGTTTCTCTTCTGTCATCAACTATTCGAAAATTGCCCACGCTACTCGTCACTTTCCACAATCATGTTTCATGAGAATTGACAGGAATCAATTTCAATTTCATCGAACGTCAAACGAGCGCGTGTATTTTCAATAAACTTTTGCACCCTTCACCTTCGATGCCGAAGCAAATAGGAGTTGACCGTGATCCGTTATTGCGTATACCGTTTCAGGCTAACGTCAGCTTTCACGTGTCACATTAGCTTTCGGGGAATCTTGCTCGACAAGTAAATCGCGTTAATCAATTTTCCCAGGGACTACGTTGTTGGACGACGTTTCTCTGAAAACTTTTCCCATCCCTTTTCGCGACGTAAAACACGTTGCAGAATTGTTATCGAAAATTGTTCCTAACGAATTGTGAGAAAAATTCGAATCCAACTTTTTTAGTCTTTTTCACTTTAATGTGAAGATGACATTCAATCGATACTACACGAAATGTCATTCTTTCTTTCAAAAAAAAAAAAAAAAAAAAAAAGAAATAATATTTCACTGTCTATTGTACCTACTGTGAGAAATTTCTCGTCTCGTTCAATGATGAACTTGTTGAAATTTTTGCATAGAATTATATTCGGCGTATTTCATGGAATTAAGAATCTCGAAGAAAATTGAAAGAAACAACGTTTAAAGAGATTATTAAACGACATGTAATGGTATATCTAAGATTGAATATTTTTTTAATGTTTACTATAATAATACTAGTAAAATGTTAGAATCATCTTACCATCCTCCCCAAATCATCATAGCTGCGGTTGTTCACCACTTTTTCTTCCTCCGCAATCGTCGAGAGATCTTTTATAAAATTCGTCGTCAGTTTGCGACTTCTCTGTTATCTTGGCCGTTCTTATCGTAGAATAACGTTCTTCGTTCAATCTCAATATCACGTGTACTTCGGCTGGATTTAACTTTTATTCGCGACTCACTTTTACAAACGTTATTGCGCATTTAACTGACACGTATTTTACACGAATGTTACGCTTTCGATAGCTTTCGTACGACTGAGAAGCGTAAATATTCGGTCCTGTTCGATACTGTCTGCCTCGAGGATATGCGGTATTTACATGTTCGTCTTCCTATTTCTGAGAAAACTGCCTTTCTGAGAAATTGTCTCGGTAATAACATTCGACGATAATACACGTGGCTAATCCATGGCCAAGGATACGTAACAATCTACGCGTTTCCTCTACTTTACGACACACAAATATAAGAAAATATAAAGTGTGCTAGTTTCCTTAAACACGTGTCTTAGACATATTTTTTTTCACAGTTCGCACAGTTCTTATTCTCGTTTTCTTTCTTATTAAACTTCTCGCGAATATCCATAGAAATTAATTTTTTTTTTTTACCATCTCGACACGATCGAAAGGTCAACTAATCTCGGACTTCGTTCGAGGTTCCCGGAGCCGCGGAGAATCGGAAGTTTAATGAAAGAAATATCAGCGTCCGGTGTTCATGAGCGTTAAGCAATTTTCCAGGATGCGGAAGCGTTGCGGCAGAATCGGTAGGTCTGATTCCGTGGCTGGACTCCTGAATACGAATTAGCGAACTCGAATAGAGGGCAGAGAGGGAAACGGGGGCTGCGAGAGGGGCTGGAAACGTATGGGTTTGCGGACCAAGTAAATTACAGCGTTGGGCTTGCAGGGTGGCGCAGTTTACTTGTTTCATTAATTCTCCCTCTTTCTGCCTCGTGCACCCTTGCGTTTTACTCTTCCTTTTTCCTTCTGCTCTCTGGTTTCCTTATTAGTTACGCTTTCCCCTTACCACTCTGTGTCACCCTTTCACGAGCTTCGTCTTTGTCTCGCTTTAACGACCCGTTCTTTCCTTCCTCTCGCGCCTCCTTCTGTATTTTTTCTTTTTTTTTTTCGTAGCTCCTTTATAATTCGTTCTCGTTTTTACGGGAGTGTCCGCGTTTTGCAAACTGTAATTCGCACAATTGCACGTGCAACTGTCTCTCGTGTTTTACAATGTGCAGTTTCGTAAGAATCTTGATTAATTGTTGTGGCCACAGTCGATAATCAAATTGTCCACGAACGAAAGATAGATTTTTACTTGTTTTCTATCTTTATACAAAGATTTGAAAACATATTTTTATAATATAACTATGTTACGTTTCAATGAATCGTCCCAATCGAGTGTCTACAGTCTTTTCGATACAAATTGAATCCCCTCTGTTACGATATCCTCGGTGAGCCATTTCGAATCGCTTAACAATCAAATCACAGCCACCCGAGACGTAATATTAATTTCAAACGTATAACAAACTGCACGGCAATAGCTACGAATTTTCTTAATTTTAGAAAACCTGTTTCACGCGGGACAGCAACAGAAATAATAAAATCACCAAGTAATAAAACCGCGGCCATCGTAGACGTGAGTAATTCGAAATGCAAACGGAAATTCGTATAATTACGACCACGACTGGATGAATTTCACGTAGCACGTAATACGAAAACAAACAAACGGCGTAACACATCGCGTCGTTTCATCCCCGCTTTTTAATCCCCTTGATAATTCCCCGCTTAACATACGGCCATAATTTTCGTGCCTTCAGCCTGCAATTTCCTTCACCGTTGCTCGTCCGTGTTCTCCCTGTTCGCGTCACTCATTTTCACGCCTCTGCGACACTTGCGGACACCATTCCACCGTTCCTGTCCATCTCTTATTTATCTCCATTTTCCATTTCATTCATTCACTCGTTCCCCATCTACACGGCGCGCAACGCGGTGGTCTCGTGTCCACTTCGCCTCTCTTCCCTCCCCCCCCACCACCACCCCCGCGTTTCCATTTCTCTTTTCGTACTTTGACGTACTAGCCTTTCGTTTCCAGTGCTCATCTCCTTCTCTTTCAATTTGTTTCTCAGCTTCCCCAATTTTCTAGTCATGCTCCGGCTTCTGTTATTTACCCTCGTCTCCTAATTCTTTCATCCCCCTCTGAAATCTGTCACTCTCTAATTTTCGACGGGTCTGAATCTTTCATCGCACTTATTTCTTTCACCATTTTAGGTTTCAAACTGCTTCGAGTGACCGATTCTATTGTCGCCTTCACGTACGTTTTTCTTTTTTTTTTTTAATCTTCTTTAGTTTGTAATTGTTGGAATTGTCGGGGCTCAAGAGTTCTCTAATTCTTTCATCCCATAAATCTGTTATTTTCTCATTTTCGACGGTACTAAATCTTTCATCGTGCTCACGCTGCACTTTTAATCTTCTTATTGCTCCAGCGTTAGTATCTGTTGTTATCTTACTTCAGTATTTTTCATTTCCTCCAGTCTGTTGGAAAGGTTAATTTCGTCATTAATGCGTAATGGTTGATTAACAAATATTTCTACAGAGTATTTTATTTCGCTTTTAAATATATAATTTTGGCTGACGAATAATCTTCACACTTTTAGATTTTTTTATTATTTAAGAGTTCTCGTTGCTAGCGGCACGATAAACTGAACTTTGAAACGTCGATGCGCACTTAACTCAAATAAGACTTGATTTTATCCTACTTTGTAATTCACTAGGTTCAACAATTTTATTTCTCAACATTTCGTAACCCAATTCTATTCACTTTTCGAATATCTTATTCCCTAACTTTCATTCTCTGGCTTTATCACAGTTTGTCGCCATTATTTTCTAACCCCATACTCTGCAACCCTCTCATTAATTTGTCTAACTTTTCCACTTCCTGACCTTTCTTTTCATTCTCTAATCTTATCATGTTCAAGCTTCTCGTTGTCTCTATCTGTCATTATCCTCTATCTCTATCACTGTCTAATTTTCAGTTTTTTATCCGTATCAACCCTTCGCCCTCTTCGTTAACCAATTTCTAACTTTCTTTTTAAAACTCTTGCTCATTAATTTACTATTTGACTCTTATGTTTTCTAATCTTTCGGTTCTTGATTTTAATGTTCTTTCATTATTTCCTTATCGTATAATTATATTAGTATCCTTAATATTCTTTTTCTATCTTTCAACAGTCGAATTTCATTCACGTTTTCATTTGATATTCTTCTCTGCGAATCTTTCAATGATTCACCCGGATTCTCAATTCTCTTTTATTTATTTTTCTGTTTTTTAATTTCAACTTCTTACTCCACGATGATTTCGTCGTTTTAAACGTCTGCCCTTCGAAACTTTCGGTAATGTCATTCTAATCCTCTGGACTTTTCTGGACCCGCTCATTTGACTCTTCTTTTCTCATTTTCTCCGCTTCTAATATCTTCTATTTCGTTTTAATTTCTTCTCTCTCTCTGTCCTTTTTCCTCCAGCTCTTCTGTCCTCTTTCTCAACCTCTCGGAAACTCTCGTTTACCGTTTCATCGCGATTTTCAATATTTCGTTAGGAAAATATAAAACAGGCGGAACAGTTGCGCATCATCTTTGGTGCGCTTGCACGAGTTTCGTTGGCCGGAAGAAAGCGTCGGGGAAATTCGCTAGCTCGGGCGAAATCTCTTTCGCCGCGAGAGCGTTTCCTCGTTCGTGGCACGATTATGCTCGCGGGCCGGGCATTATTTGTTGCACCTCGGAACGACCAACGAGGAAAATATGCCGGAACACCGGCGACTAGATTGTGTATGTACATGGAAAAGCGGATGAGGCCACGAGAAAACGAAGAATTCCAGAGAAGAAGGCTGCAGAAGAGTTCGCGTTGCTGGAACGCATACACTATCTTTAACATCGCTATTTCGGTATTTCGAGGGAAATTCGTTGAAATTGCAAGTCGTTTCTCTTTTAATTACGTGATATATCGTCGTTGATTAAGAAACCTTTCAACCCTTCTTTTAGTTCTTGTTTTTGACTTAAAAGCATTGTTTTTGGTTTACATTAGCTTTAAGATTTGAAAATATAATATTTCACGCTCTATTGAAAGAGTAATTTGAATTCTCGAATTCTAATTATTTTTTTTTCACGTATTTCTTTTTCTCTTCACTTCTGTCTAAATATATAATGTTACACAATTGTATAATAAACTAATAACAATTACAGAATATTATTACATAAATTTCATTTACACAGTTTCCATTTTTTCGAGGATACGATTAAATATACAATTGTCCAAATTAAAAATCAAACCTCGATGATAATCTTTGATTCGCTTGACAATCACGTCGATTTAAAGCGACTTCAATAACTTTGTATTTCGTTTGTCAGTCGTGTAAGAAGTTTGAAAAAGATGGTGGCAGAAAATCTTTTTCGTTTCGTTTCAAGAACTGTAGCAAGAAATGTAGAAACTATCGAAGTACAAGAACGAAGAAAAATGTCTTGAAGATATCTTAAGACCTATCGACTGGTCCTTCATTGTGTTTCGTGAAACATGTAACAACTGTAGAAACTGTTCAACTCAAGATGGTTCTGCCACGTTCCGAGCTTTTAAACTGTACTCGGTCGTGAACGAAAGTAACAACAAAACGAAACGATCATCAAAAAATGTTATTCACGTTATTTGATCGTGACAGAACTTTAACAATTCGCGATCTGTTCGTCACCAATTGAAGTTACAGGCCTTGACGAAGCTTTTCATGCAAATAGAGTAAAGACTTGTACAAGAAAATTTTATTTTTGAATACGTTTCTTGAAAATTCATATTCACTTCATCGTACGTTCCCCAATGGATTTTATAATTTCAATAGGCACTAACGAATCTTAATATCCCTGTTAATTACCGGCACACAAAATTCCACCTCGATTAATTTTATTCTTTCGATTCTCGTATGTACTGGACCAAACACAAAACACACAGAATATCAAAAAACACGCGTCTTGATCAACTTTCGTAACGATCGATATCCCTTGATAAAATTAATAGTTCCAAACAAATTTCAGCAAGAACTCTCGTCAATTCTTCCCTACATCGCCAATTGTACCCTTCCGAATATTTCGTTCGATTGAACATAATCGAGCACGGTTGCCGTTTCAGTTACCATTATTTCGACCAAGTATCCGAGATGATGCACGCGCATTTTCATCTCATTTAATTCTTCCGAATCATTAATACGGCTCGGGGGATTAACGACGCAACCGGATTTCACGGTTTTAACGATGCCTCGTTTCCCCGCGGAAGAGCGGGTTCGATTGATGCTCATTACGCAATAAAGTTGCTACAGCGCGCTCGCGGTGGATGATCTATCCCCATGACTCGTCTTTCCCGGTGGGCTCATGCCTGAAATCTCGCTGCACCTTGAAACCTCACCGGTTTCCCATCGCCGAGGTCTCTTCTCGAGAGCCTTCGTAGATCATGTCGCGCGAAAATAAACGATTCCCTCCTCCACCCCCAACCCCTCTGTTTTTAACGAGATCGTAAATTACGACGATGCTCCAAGCTTTGAAAAAGCGGCTCGCGAAATCTTGGCGTAAGGAGAAGAGAGGGGAAAAAAAGAAAGAAACGTATGGGAGGGAAAAACGGTGCTTTGACCCGTCGTTTTAACTTACTCGAGCGAAAGTTAATGAAATCATGTTCGCTGTATGAGAAACGATCGAAAGTCCGAAAGTAACGATTTTCCTGGAATTCCGGAAATTGAGTGAGCCTCTAACTATTATTAAATTGGTTATCTCTTGGCTAGTGTTAGTCGTTCCAATTTACTCGAGCGAAAGTTAATGAAATCATCGGGAGGTTCAAGGAAATGTTCAATGTATGAGAAACGATCGAATGTCCAAAAGTAACGATTTTCGTGGAATTCCGGAAATTGAGTGAACCTCTAACTATATTATTAGATTGGTATCTCTTATCTAACTAGTGTTGTAAGTAGTTAAGCTGTTGAATTTGAAAATCAACATTACTTGAATATTCTGTTTGAATAATACCACACAGGTACATAATTCGACGATATCATTTGAGATTTGTTAATGAATTTGAATTTTATCGTCGATGCGAAATGATTAGATATCGCGGAAGTTCATTTGTTAAACTTGAAAGGTTTTCATAAATTTAAGAAGCAGTAGTTTTGTCTGGTGGATTTATAATTTAAAATTTGATTAACTGACAGTGAATATGAATTCTTGCGGCTTTATGATTGAACGTGTTGATATAATAGTAAAACGTAAAATCTTTACTAAGTTTCAAAAGTAGTTTTGAAAGCAGCAGATTTGAACTGAGGGTGGAAATTCTGGGTTTCAAATTATCACTTTTTTTTTATTTTGATTAGAGATTTGAATTAACTGTACGGTACTTTACACATGTAATTGAGATTCAATTGTAATTTGCTAAATTAGAAAATCAGCCTACTAAATTGATACACGAAATATTAATTATAAATTCAAAAGAATATAATACAAAATCGTAGAACGGTGAAACGCATCAACAAAATTTTATGAACTGTATCATTGAAATCTTAGAATTTTGTCTGTGAATTCGTATGATCGTGCAATTTGAAAACCATTAGTTTAAAATGAGTTTGTCACGATTCTCTTGTACGTTATTTCCTCTAATATGAAACGACACGAATTATTTTTATTCGCACTCAAGAACTCTTCTCCTACTGCAAGTTCAAAAAAAGCAGTCAAGTGCAGACCGAAGTATGTCAGACACGGCACTTTTCCATTTCCTTGAGAATGGCCGATGCTTTCAGCGTTTCTTTCACCTCGAAGCGTCGTGACGCAGTTATTCCAAGTATATTCGCCAAACAGAAACAGCCAAAACATCGGAAAAATCCGGAATTTTCTGCATCGATTGAAGAAAGAAAAACAAAAAAAAAAAATTACTATTTAACACGAGAATCGAGGACTTAATTTCAATTTACACGTTAGCCATAAATTTATGATTTATATTTCGAATTAAGTAGATTTCCAAGTTTTACATTCCATCTGTAAAGTTATTCGATTAAAAGCTGTCGAACAAATTTTGTTCTATATGCACTGTCGCGACAACTATATTCTTCTCCAGATACTGCGTGTTCCCATATTTTCATCAGTCTTTTGAAACGTCAATCGAGGAGTCGAAGACGAATTCGAGTTTCTACCCGCGAAACGAAATTTATTTCAATATTTTTATCTGTATGCAATCTGTACGCAATCGTGTATTTTTCAAAGGCAAGATACACCGTCAAAAATTATATCGAAGGTGGAAGCCTCCCCTTTCTGCCGGAAAATATTTCATATTTTCATCGGTCTTTTGTCGCAGCGTTGGTTTTTAAACCGTCTCTCTCTTCCCCTCCCCCCCTGTTTTCGACTTCTGGCCAAACACGGTTCAACGGGAAACCGATTTACATTTTGATTTAATTTATTCCATCGTAAACTCACACTGCTCGCTCGATATGTACGTGTGTACACGCGCGGGTGCCTCGCCTATCGCACGAAGCGTCCGGCATCGGAACGTTTTTCGCGGTGAAATTAAAAACGTTTACCCGCTCGAAATTGAAAGCTTCCGTGCCACGAGTTCGAAAGAATACACACGCGAAATCTCGTGTACACGTTTGTCCAAGTGAAATAAACGATAAGCTAATAAAATGATTTTCAATAAAGGCCCTTTCGTCCGTATCGATGGAAAGTCGATTTTACGAAATATTCCGTCCTTTTTCTCGATCCTCTGCTCTCTTCTTTTTCCGCAACAGATATTCTCGCAAACACGTCACATATAGAATACACGAAACAGAAATATTTTTTTGCAGAGAGGAGAACTCTGTGTTACAAATTTTATTGATTTCGGAATATATTCTGCAGGTGAGGGAGAGAGGTAAAGAGAGGGAGACAGAGAGAGAGAGAGAGAGAGAGAGTTTATTGGTAGTAACGAGTGAAAAGATAACGTACGTATCTGTCGTTTTTCGCATTCATGAATAAAAATATCAGTCGATATTGGATCTACACAAATTCGATCCAATGAACGATCAAACTTTGATAGTTATACAGTTTCCGAGTAAAGATTATTCCCTCCGAAATAAAACGAAAATATTTGGAGCACAAATGCAATGAATAAAAATAAGTTTCCGTTTTTAAATACTATCCCGGAAAGAGCCGGAGTTCAAATCGACAGAACAAACTGACAAAACAAGAAAAAAATAGCGAAAAATATCGAACGAAATTGATTGCCGATGATGGAATTACAAATAACGGATGTATGCGCGAACGAACTTTGCTTTCTTACTCTCTTACTTGCAAAACGAATTTATTTCTAATAACTTTCAATCCGTGAATTTTCTTCGACAATTGTGTATGTTTGACGTAGAAAACAATACGCATACTTTCGTCAATAATTTTTTTCAAAACACTTCGAATGTTCGAAGATGAATTAAAATTTCCATTTTCGTTGCAAAATGCATAGTTTTCTTCAAAGTGTTTCAAAACTCGAAAGACGAATAAAAATTTCAATATTCGTTGCTTGCTAATGTCATATAAATAGTTAAACTATTTGCCTAAGTGACGCGTAAACTTTGTCGCTCGTTGTTCAATTAAAAATTCACATCGAATAATATAACCAACAGCGTATCGCGTATACGACAGCGTATGTACCTCGGTGGAATACAGATTTTTAGGAGAATTCCGCAGGAAATAATTCTTCCCCGTCAAATGAACGTCGTGTTGTGTCATGTTAATACGTGCAAATGTGTAAATTTAATTTTCGCGAGAGTTACAAATGCGCAGCGCACTAAATTAACCATTATGACGTCGCGCTGTACGCTACTAACGCAACTATACGAAATTCGTTATCATTTCCATTTGCGTGTAACGCGACGTATAATGTCTGTCACGTACAATTAATTCCCGTTGATTAACACTGTTATCGAAAAATATTACGCGCCACGTTATTTAAATATTTGCACGTTTGTTCGTCACTCCGATATTTCGAGTCGTTTGCACTTGATAAGCACACCTTCCGATTGTAGGAGAGAGTATTTTATTTCACGAAATTTTTACAAATATCGTTCAACAATATGCGAAAGGATTTTTGATGAAATAGAATAATTTCTTTTTTATTTGATAGAAACGTAGTTTGTCCGATTTTGTACGGTTTCTCTGTTTTTCTTTTTTTTTTTTTTTCATTCACAAACTTTCCGAACGAAATGGTCATCGACTTTGGAGCAAATAGAGAAATCATCAAGATTTTAGAATTACTTTGATTTTCGATCGTAATTGATAATTAAATTAGAGACTTGAAATTTCACGCACGTGATTAGTTTTTGACTTTACATCGAACCGTCATCGACGTTAGAGTGAATTCTCATGCATTTACGAGAAACGGCGGATTTTCGTGCGTTTATGAAAAATAAAATGTACAAGAAAATATATGAAAGTGTATGAAACGTTCAAAATTACGGCAGATTCCAAATAAAAGTTCTCCGATTATTTCCACGAAAATCCAACGTAAAAGTCCATGTCTACTTGTTATTCTAAATCGAAGTTTCAAATTTCACGCCTAATATTATTTTTCAATCACGCCTATCAAATCGTTTTCCTCGTCGATTTTCCAACAAAATCAAATCAAACCGTGCTGTACAATACGAACGAAGAGTTAGTCCTATAAAAATGCAGAGAAAAACCACGAATGAAGGAAACGTTTTAGCCATAGAATGAAAAGGAAAGTGATTGGATATGAAGGATATCTTGGAAAACTCTTTCGGCAGCCCAAGATTTTCATGGCGTGGCGACTAGAGTTTCTTTGGATTTCGTCTATCTTCCGGCGAGAAATTAACCCTTAACGGACCAATGCCGCCATATAAGCGGCATGGCACTTTTACTTACTGGGTCCAATGCCGCGTATATGGCGGCAAAAACGAATTTATTATTTTTATCACTGTCAGAGCTGTCATATTTGTTATTAACGCGTTAAGTATTGTGCCATGTGATTTCTGTGAATCTGTTTTCGCTTGTCATCTATGTTTTGTTATCTTTTACCGTTTCTCGTGTACGTGCACTTTCGTGCTCTTTATTCGTATGCAAAGTCAGTGTTGTTTCGATTTTTCAAAAGAACGTGCGCGTTATCGGAGTTCTTTTGCACAGTTTACTTTATTATATTTTATTTTGTTAATAAAACCGTAAATAATATGGCCGGAAACTCTGAAAGAATAACACACGATGATGACGATAATTTCAATGATATTAGCAGTAGCGACGACGAGTTTGAATTCGGTATTTCTATTGATGAAAATGAAAATCTGAGAAGCATTACGTTTTCAGACTATAACGATCGTGACAACAGTAGTGATAGCGAAGTAGTTCCTAGAAAAAGAAGAAAAATTCCAAATATAAGTTACAGTGAGGATGAAGAAGATGAACGTGATACTGCTGATGAGAATACCGAGTGGAAAAATGTTACAGAAATTGATGACATTCCACCTCGGATAAAATTCAATACCTTTCCTCTTCGTATGAAAAATAGCTTGGACCTGGTGGGAAGTAAACTTGAAATACTTCCGGACCATTAAGGGTTAATAATGAAACATTATTGGTGACGGTCAGGGTCGGTTCAATAAATTATGGCCATTTTTAGCCAGATTCGCACCATCTAATTTCGTTTTCTGCCCTTTCTCTTCGTGTCTCACGAACTCTTCTTCGTCTGCGAGGAGTGCAGCTCTGTTTCATATTTCATCAAGGTGAAGCTGTTTCGTAAATTTGCATCTCTCTCTCTCTCTCTCTCTCTCTCTCTCGTTCCCTTTCGGTAAAGTTTGCGCGGCAGTATCGCGTAATTCGTTGCGCAATTTGAAAAGTAACCACTGATGGAATTTGAACGAGAAGGCGTGCGATTTTAATTGCAAACGTGTGTTTCCTGAATTATTCCGAGTATACAGAGTTTATGTTAATCGAAAAACTTAAGAATCCAAGAAGGTGAAAGAATACTGCTACATACTACTTAATATGCGGATGTGCGTAAAATGTAGTTTTTTTTAGTCATACAGAAAGAATTGTTTTTTGAAATTAAAAGAAGTTTAATATTGTTTCTAAGAGCAAAATGAAATTTCATATCGGTACGATCGATGATCATGTTAATTCATGTTAGTCTGTAACTTGATTTTTATTTCGTATGTACTTTTACTTTATTAATAGCTACATGCCACATAAGTTCACAAGCCACAAGTTTCATCAATGCAACACTGTTTCATTCTTTTATATTACATTTATTGAAAAAAATGTGCAACGAAGGCAAAAGAACTGTCGAACATGCTCTATATTTGCATGTAAATTAATCAGAGATCTCAAAGTTTCGTAGAGACCAGCCTAAACTCGTGCCAGTAACAAAATAAAAGTCAGAAGCAAAGGAAAATGAAATCGTCAGAAAGATCATATAGAATAGGAAACGAAGAGAAGAATTACATTCTACAGTTTCAAAAAGAAAACTC
Source organism: Tetragonula carbonaria (assembly GCA_032399595.1). Lineage (NCBI taxonomy): Eukaryota > Metazoa > Arthropoda > Insecta > Hymenoptera > Apidae > Tetragonula > Tetragonula carbonaria. The sequence continues at coordinate 11,119,358 of JAUCRC010000004.1, forward strand.
AGAGATCACGCGACGAAGAACAGCGTGACGTTTTAAAGGATTCGATCACCTGCTACTTTCTACACGATTTCTATCGTACTTTCGTCACTATGCGCCTCAAAATGATCGTGCACGAGAAACTTGTCCGTGCCTTCGAGAAATGGCGACTATTTTTAACAGGATTTCAGTCGTCTATCTCCTTATGTCCGCGGGCTGCGACCTCTTATCCTTCGACCTCTGCCAACCCTAGGGATACAACCGGAGAACTCGAAACGTCTCTTCGATCCTTTCTATCCTTTCTTCGTTAACTTCTTATTTCCTGCCATGTGGCCCGTATTCTACTAACGATTGCTTTCCTTTCGTCCGAAGAATCACACTTTTTCGGGTCAGCTGACAAGTTATCGCGCGAGTTTCAGTTCAAAGTTGTATTATCCTCGAGACATCTCGGACGGATTCAGGATGTGATTATTACGTCACTTGGAAAGTTCAGGCTTTCTGGTGACACAATATACCTACGAATTGCCGGGAGAGAAATTTCTATTTATAGTAGATCTTTTTAAGCGGAATTTACAAACATCTGAAAAGGAAACGACAATATTAAATAAAATAAAAATCACATATCTCGGAAGACAATTGAACTTTTCCAAAGGCCGAGAATGGCCCTTTCTAGAACTTTCTACATAGACATCATTTTCCTATGGAAAACCACGTGTTTTTACATTACATATTTTTGTGAAGAATAGAATACAAAAATTGTAATGTAATGCGAAATTTTCCTCGAAAATGCTCCGAACTTATCTTTGAGAAGAATAATCGTGCTGCATTCTTTTTGTGTCCCGCGAGATAACCAAACCTTTCCGAGCGCAGTTTTTCCGATTTCTCCGCTATCGTTCTTTTCGCCCCGTCACGTCGGTACTCATTTTATATCTACAAATCATTTTCGACGTGTCAAGCAGGAAGCGAAGTACAAAGATATTGTTTAGTCACAGAACTCGTGACACGAAAACGCACAACGTTTGAATCGTGATTTCAGGATCCGATGAAGCAGCGAACCGTACATTTTCTCTGACTAATCTAATCATTTCGTCACTAGCAGACCCCATTGTACATACGTTCTCGAATATTATTTCGAAGACTAACGTGTACATAGCGTCGAATTTCAAAAGCCTATCGATATTTGATATAATATATGTATTAATATATACGGGCATGTGTATGTTACTTTAGCTGATGCGCGAGCTTGCGTGTAAAAGTTCAATGATCACAAATTATTCAGAAATTATCGTGTAGAATCCTGCTTTCAATACTTATGCGACGTGATACATTTCACAATGATCGTGTTCAAAATCGTCTGTAGATCTCTCGTCTCTGCAAAATGACTCATTTTACAATAATTGGAAAATATCTTTTATCGCAAAAAACGTATGTGATATTTCGTAGAAAATGTTCAAAAACAAAGTAACATGAATATTCATTTGTAAGTAAGATTTATAAATTTGATTTACGAACGTGTTCGTATTAATTTTGTAGTTGTCAGAATTATTTCTCGTGAACTGCAGTTTCTCAACAAAACTGATTCGTTTGTCCGTCCTCACGTAGAAAAACATGTGCATTAAATGTAGAAAAAAATACATACAATACAAACATGCATACAAAAAAATACATACATACAAAATACAAAAAATGCATTAATAGGGGAAATTTATGTTTCTACGAACTGCAGTAATTGTTTCAAAGAACAATTAATTCAAGACAAGACTATTATAACTACGTCCCAATGAAGTAGTAATTGTTTTAATGTATCAAACAACAGTTAGTCGAATAAGGCTATTGTAACAGCAGTATGTGAATATAAATAAGTACATGATATACTTTATATATTATGTGCAATGAATTCAGATTATTGCTCGAAGGGAATCGAACGATTTAACGGGTTCGTTTGGATTCTTCTCATCTGGCTGCCGGTACTATAAGGCATTGTCTTTATCGACGTTCGCGAAAAATATGTCAAACCGATATTCCGAACGACAGCCGGCCCGATGCTTTTAACTCTCGATTAATTTTTAAATTTATGTCAAGACACCGGAGGTTACGATCGATCACCGTTCGCCCGTCGAGAGCTTTTATTTAACGCACCTTCCCGTGTTCCGTATTTTCGATCATCCGATTTCTCAATCCCGACAACGTTGATAAAATACAGGAAATATCGCTGAATTTCATCAGTTTATGCGTCTCTCCATTTACTAAATACCGTGGTGCAGAGGTGGCGAAGTAATTGGAAAATGCGGAAACTCTAATTTGAAATACGCGAATAATAATATTTCTTCTTAGCCTTGGTGTTTTTAGAGTGAAATATCATTGCGTTCAGATTATATGATAAACATATGGAAATAAACGTGAAATGTACAACTTCATGTTCAACTATTTATCATTTTCTATCTTTGACTAATAACTATTTTTTTTTCTTTTTGAATAATTTTAAGAAAAAGAAAATCAAGTCTATAACTCAATTACTGAATATAATAAAAAATTTGGTTAATATTCGAATAAGTGAGAATCGTTCGATTCTCTTATCTTTAGCGTTAATCGTTGTTCATTTAACAGTTAAATTAAGTGAATTCCGAATCGTGAAAAATTTTAGCCCGAAAAACTAAATTCATGGCTCGCGAGTTGCAACGGATTTCTAAAGTGAAAAGAGAAAAATAAGAAAAACGAAAGAAAGAAAAGGACGACGATACTCGGCTAGAATATGATCAAAAATAAACTAAAATAAAACCGACTCTTTCATCCGTGTTATAAATTTGGTGCAGTTCACTAACCCTCGCACACAGCCTGCACACCACTTAAAAAAAAAAAAGGGAAAAACCAGACGAGAACAGGGGCATTACTCTCTGTGTTTTAGAGGATGCGCGAATGAATCAATATCCAATAAATCGGTAGACAAGTAACTACTCACCCTGCAGAAGCTGGTGATCGAGGATATCTGAAACAGATAACAGAAAGATCAGTCGTCGAAATCCGGTGAAATTGAGAAGAAGGATTACATGATAAAAAAAGAAATTCTCCCCATTTGTTTCACTTGGCTACATCTGGAAATGTTGTTCTGTCATTATTGTAGTATCGAAATTATTGTGTATAGTTATATATTTAGTTACTTTTACTTTTAATAGATGGCCTGTTTGCTGAAGATGCGTAAATGAAGAGAGTATGAATGTGATGTGAGAGTTGGCATTGAGCGCTTTTCATTTTGAAAAGAGGAAAGTCGTGCGAGTGAAGAAAGAGAGTCAGCAGAGAGTCGAAAAAGAGTGTTGAATGAGTGTGGTCAAAAGAGTAATTTGTGTTATATATTAATTGTGTCGTTTAAGTTCATTCGAATTATTGTTGTCTGTGTTGTCTATCTTGTATTTATCATTTGCTGTTTTGTTTCCGTTTTCTTTATTATTTAATATAATAAATCATTTAAATTATATCCCTGCATTATTAAAAATATATCTGGCATTTCGTCATTATATTAGATTTTATCGTTGTTACATTATTTGCTCATTTAACGATGTAATAATAGCCTCATAATAGAAACCTTTTTGAGCACACGTAATCAGTTGCTGTTTCAACAAGAAATGAAATGATTCTGAAAATAAGACGACGAAAAGTGTAGAAATTGCAAATGAACACATAGCCGTTTATAATTCACACGCATTAATATTTACGTGAATTTCAATATTTATGTTATTCACGATATTGGAAATTTCGATTTCGTTCCAATTCAAGCAACTTTAGTAGTGCCTGTCCTTTTTTTTTTTTTTCTTTTTGAAATATCCTTTCGTTCGGATGGCAGGGTGAATAAGTCAATTGAAATTCAAAAGTCGTTCGGACGTCGTCGACGAGCGAAGCTTTCGAGAAGCTGATCGCCGGACAAGAGCAAAGCTTTCGAGAACACCCCCGCAACTGGGAAAAAAAAAGTTTCGCCGTGATTATCGCGAGAAGTTTTTCGCGACGCTCGTGGGGAAAATACCGGCCATTTTTACGTATTCCCCGGCGCTACGGTGACCGAACTTCCGTGTACACCGCGCCGTGAAATTAGATGTCTTCGAGTTTTTGCTAATGGCCGCGCCATGTTTTTACATTCCTCGGGACGGGCGCAATTTTAAAATGGCCGTTGTCCATCCGACCCTCTCCAGGTCGCGAGAAATTTTCGAGGCTAAGAATCGACGGTACTGGTACAATTCCGAGGCGGTTCTTTGGACAACAAAGCAACACCGAGTGCCCCAGTTCTTCGCAATTTGTGAGAAATGCATTTGTGAGAAATTCGGAGGTGCAAAAATTTATAAAAAGCGTATGCGAAACATTTGAAAATATCTGCTTTGGTTGCAGAAATGTCTGAAATATTTAATAGTATACTATCTTGATATATCTAATATAATATAATATAATATAATATCTAAGATATTATAATAATTATTACGACAATATGTTATATTATTATAATACAATATAATATCTTGAAGTATTTAATATGATACAATAGCAATTCAGATGATTGATTCATTTATACTTTAAAAAATACTTAAAGTATCTAACATGATATAAAGAAAAAAAATTATATTTTATATGAATTACTTTTATTGAAATCGACACAAAGTAATGTTAAGAATTTTGAAAAAATTACTTTCATTCAGTTTAGCTTTATAAGACAAAGCAATTTAATTCTCTCTTTTCGTTTTTCCTTTCCTAGCAATAAAATGCGTTAAACGAAGAAAACGTGTTTATAATTTTCTAGTGCTCTGCACTTCTCTATTGTTTCTCTTAATTCAGTCTCTAGATTGTCAGAATTTACATTTCGAAAGTGAAAATACATTCGATCTTGACCTAACAGATTATACTCGTCAACTTGAACGAGCCAGCTTCGGCTCTGAAATGTTCCTTATTTGTCGCAATTGCGAAAGTGAGAGTCTGAAACTGAAACGAGGACAATTCGTTTCAAGAAGAGAAACGTCGCTGTTCGAAAATTGGGTCAACGGGTAACAATTTATTAAGATCGATAGTTTCTCCCTTTCTCTCTCTCTCTCTCTCTCTCTCTCTCTCTCTCTCTTTCAGAGCCACGATTAAATTCACGTTGCTGAAAAGTTGTTCAGTGAATTGAATTTCATAGCCAATTTGCATTTGCAAAAAGATAGAAAAATTATAATTATAGTTATTTTTTCGAAGTTAACATAACTCATAATAATACTTTATTTATACTTATATCTTGGATATTGTATTATATATATGTTTCTTTACTTGTATCTTACCTGGACAAAAGGTAATATTGAATATTGAATATTAACGTAATATGTTAAACGTTTAAATATCAATATTAATTGCCAATGGATGCAGCAATGTTAGGCTTTTACATCGTTTAATTTGGGTTTAATTTTTCAATTTGATTTAATTTCATTACCAGCCCTCTATAAAGGGGAGCGTGAAACACAAAATAAAATTAACTCCAAACTGTTATATCGATTTATCTAATTGATCTAATCTTGTAATTGCTAGATTAATTTCTAAATCAATTTCACTTCCAATTTCTGTCGCGAAGAATAGAGAATTCCAAAGTACAGTTAATTGTTTTGCGTTTGAATAATTTGACGTGCATCAGTCGCTTAAACGTTCGAAATTTTGGTAATCTAATAACCATTATGTAATCATTTTAAACCAACAGTGCCAACTATTAGAGGTTCAAACGAATATTCTATTCCTCTTTGAATCTGATTACGAATTAATGTAGCTCGTTTAGCGAATTATTTAATGAGTTCAATCGTCCTTATCGAGCCACCTAGTCCCGCAATAAATGAACTTTACAAACTTCTTCTTTTTTCTTTTATTGCCATTGGTCAAACGAGACGACGAAATAAAAGTTTCATCGACGAAAATAAACGCGGCGTTCATCGTAATAACTGGTTGGTTGCTCGTTGGAAAGAATCTCGCGAATCCAGCTGGATTTCCGCATTTTAATGAAAGTCCTCCTCTCGCGGAGCGTAATGAACTTGACCGAACTTTATCGTCGCGAGTTCATCAGCGGATTTAATCGGTGGTCAGCGAAGCGGATAACCGATCAGAGGGGGAGGGGGGCGAACAATGGACTCGCCAAGTTGCCTTATCACGGCATTAGTGTTACGTTAGAGGCAAATCAAATTCTGTCGAACGTGCACGTGTGCACGCGACGGCTTATTATAAGTTGTTTCGAAGCGAGAATTCTACGATCTCGAAAGTTTCCCGCGGCTTTTCCCGAGAAAGAGTATCTCGAGATTTTCGAAAAAGACGGCAGATTTTCGCGCATTTCGAAATTTTGCACGAAACGTGGCTGAAGAAGTGGAACCCAAATAGAAATTTGTTTCAGCCGCTGTTGTTGTAATAAATATTTTACTTTAGATATTTTCGCGTATATTACCTCCAATTTCCCATAAATGCATAAAAAAAAACCATTGGTCTAGTTAGAAAAGTTGGTAAAACGAGCGATTACTTTGGGCAGTTGAATGCTTCTTTAATACTGTTTACTTTTAGCAAATCTGCATTGTTCAATAGTGACTGATGTTTGATATTTATTCATTAAATATCATCAACAGATAGGATAAACTTCGTTGATCGTATACCAACGTAATATTACAAATTGATGTCACACACAACTGTATGTTCGTTTACATTTTGATATCAAAATTAATCACTAAGTCGTATATAATGTTATATAATGTATATATGTTGGTATATAATTTACAGTTCATAACGAGAGCAATCCGCATTCAATAATTCGATTAATTATTACGATATATTTCCAAAAATATTAACAGAATTTCTGTACCAGTACATCTCTTTACTTAGCCACATTTTTAATTTAATAATAAGATTTGTGCAATTCTTTTGCGATTATAAAACATACATTTTCCAATTTAGTGTTATTTATATTACATTCCAGATTTCATTTTATATTAAATATAAAAGAAAGATTGCGATCATATGAAAGTACTATTAAATGATACAAAATTTAATCTTCCACTATGTTTTATTTATTCTGTAAATTTTCTTCTTCTTATTTTAATTCCTTTTTATCTACATACCTAAAACATATTTGCTCAAAAAAGTATAAAAATCGTTTCCAGTTGGAGGATTGCCGTATTTAAATCTGATGAAGGTTGTTCAGTTAATTCGTTCTTATTCATTATGTTATTTTGAAGACGTTATAGAAAATTCAGTGGATAATACATACATATAATCCATCCATACTGAATAAAGGAACACACATATATATGTTGCTTATAATATGTTGTTATAGCAAACAAATGTCACTTATAAATAGAAAAAAAAAATCAACATTTCGAGTACAATACGAAATTGAAAATATAACGTATGATATTTAGAACATCAAAAGGACCATTTATTATTATAAAAAGTATCGAACTTATAATTGATGAGAAATTTAGATTCATTGAGATATTTACTGTTGCTAGTGAAATGACGATAATTATACAATTCAAGAAACGTACGCAAAGAAATGGATACACCGTGTGTACGTGCAATTTTTCGACAAGACTCTCAAATTGTCACTTGATTCGTTTGCAAGAAATACACTTATTACGCGATCTAATTATTAGAAAATCTATCAACACACGTGCTGACGTATATTTCCAATACATTTTATAGTTACTCCACATTTCTCTCGAATATAATGTCGCCTTCCCAAAAAAAAAAAAAACTCTCCTCAGCCAATGAACCAAATTCCATTGAAATCCACGACGTGAAAACTAACGCCGAGGCGATCTTCCGACGCCGGAAAAGATCCTTTTGGTGCCCGGAGTTACAAGTTTAAAGCCACGGTCCCGGGAAGACAGATCGTGCGATCTCTCGCGTGTCATTGGTCCGGGCGTTATATTCCTCGGCGCGCGAGTGGCAATCTCCGCTCCTATCTTCCTCGCGCTGCGGCATCACCGTATCGCGGCTTCCCTCTCGCGGCTTGCCCCGGCTTCTTTATGCCAGAGGAAAAGCGCGACGACCGGAAGCAACGGCTCAGAGCCACGCTCGGCTGACACATCCATCCAGACACAGAGGCCGGAAAAGGGATATTTCGGGGTACCATGTGTGTATCCGTCGTCCGCGCTCGGCCAACTATAAATCAACGAGCACCCCCGGCTTCAACTTATGCATCGATACGGATCCTTCGTCGTCGTCGTCGCGCGGCGGCGACACGCCGGCGAAACTCCGGCGAATACCTTGAATTTCCTATCGAATTGTGCCATCTTCGCTTCGAGGTTTTCCCAGCCTCGAGGGAAAATCCATTCCTGAAACGAAATACCGGCGCTTCCTTATGTAACGCACACGTGCACATACGCGCGCGCCAGATGGGAAACGCGCGACAGGATTTTTCTCGCTCAGGCGAGGGATGAGTGTGCGGGGGGGAGGGGGGTAATTATGTAAGAACGTGGCGCGGAGAGAACGTGAGAAATGGCTGACACAGGAAATATGGTGACGTAGACGGAAGGAAAGCACGGTTTAAACGCTGCAAGAATGAATCGTTCGAGGGTGAAAAAGTGATGCATGCGCGCGCGCGCTCGTGTGTGTGTGTGTGTGTGTATGTGTGTGTGTACTCTTCCCCGTAGAGATAGTAGTTTCAGATTTTTCGGCTGGCGAAGGGAATTGTGGCGTTGCGAGAGCGTCAGATAAGAAGAGTTTTAATGTTAAAATGTTGAGCTGAGTCAACTACGGAAGAAGTCGAAATTAGACATTAGGGTCAGTCTTATAGTGCTATGTAAGGTATAATTACGAGAAGATATTAATTTAAATAACAGATAAATATATACATGTTTTGTATATATTTGGGAATTGTGGCGTTGCGAGAATGTCAGATAAGAAGAGTTTTAATGTTAAAGGTTGAGCTGAGTCAACTATGGAAGAAGTCGAAATTAGACATTAGGGTCAGTCTTATAGTGCTATGTAAAATATAAGTACGAGAAGATATTAATTTAAATAACAGATAAATATATACATGTTTTGTAATATTCATATGATATTTGTACATATTATAATATTTTATATAACTTTGCAACTATTTTCGCTTACGTGTTTGAACATCTAACTAACAATAAGTGTTATTACTACACGTCGTGTTACACAAAAATTTGATTTATTTCAACAAAAGTAATCTTTTCACGAGAAGTACAAAAACTTTTACGAGTAGGTTGCAGTATCAGATTTCCATCAATGCATGTGACATAGTCAACTCGCTCAATATCATAATTAATGCTGTAGTATGGATATATAAATTATTGTATAACATGATACAATACATTATATAACATTACACAATTATAAAATCGACAATTCGACAGTTCATTCATAAATGGCTCTGCTAAGTAATAATAAAATTTTGTCCACAAATGGCCATGTATTATGCGATTCCACCACCGTGAATCTCTGTCCATTGTATTTTCTAAAAACGGTTTGTTTCGTGCGAATTTCATACACACAATCTGATACAGTTTGTTTCGTACGAATTACATAGACCGTTCCACCATTCAGACAATTACTCAGTAAGCGTGTAACGCAAGGGAACAACAATCGTGCTCATTGCTATTCAATTCTCGGCCCCTTCAAAGACAAACGAGACGTAGAGCTTCACGCTTAGCCTGCGAGTGACACGCTTGCAACCTATACTCTCACCCTGCTCTCGCCACTGCTGTTTTCACCTTTAACGAGTACAGCTTGTCTAGAATTCACCTGGATGACGCTGGTGGGGGTGTCTAGACACCCAATCTCTTTGCCCTCTCCGTCGCACGCGCTACGACTTGCATTAACGTTCACGCCTGCAGCGGAAGCTGCAGCCACCTGGGGCGTTCACGAACGATCGACGCCTGAGATTCGAGAGCGTTCGCCGCGCGAGACCATCTGAATGACGTGCCAAAGGCCATAAATGGTTCGTGCCACTGTTTCCGGTGATAATCAGATGGCAATGGAACGATCAACGGTGAATTTGGAAGGAAGGAGAACGATTGTTGTCTCTTGGGCAGTGGGAGAGTTTTTAATTAGAGCAACACGATGGTGGTCAGTATGTGATATAATTATTTTTTTTTTTTTTTTTGGTAACATACTTAGAAGCAAATTTTTACCAGATTTTCCTTTTATTCAATAGCTTAGATTTTTAGACAAAAGTTACTTTCATGTGTACCAATTAAAGGGAAATTTTGTTTACAAATATCGTTATTACATCTTCATTAAAGTATATTTATTTTATAATAATAATAAGCAAATTTTTATAGTGCTGAGAATTGGTACTGAAAGTAGGTATTGTGTTGGGAGTAGGCAGATCATTAGGGACTGTTTGCTTTCGATTCAGTTGAATTTTATTACCAATTACGGGATATAAATACGGGAAACTGACCCAAATAGCCGTCTAACATCATTATAATCATCTATACTGTATTATTAATATTGGAAGCGCACATTTGCGGTATCGGTATTAAAAATAGTATCAATATTGCGAGTGAACATTCGGCACATCGATATTGAGCACGCTATTAATATTGGAAAATAGATATCTACCGGTCGACATCTAGAACATTGTGAATAAATGTTTGAAAATCAGCGGCACTGAAAATATTATTATTAACACTAAACGTGTTACATCGGCATTTTACATATACCTATCCTACCATAAGAGGTCCCTTATGAATGAACGTCGATTTTTAGAAAGAAATTCTTAATTTATTAAAGGAAATAATTCGCAGCGTAACTTCTGATTTCTAATAAAATAATCAAACATATATATTTTTATTTAAATAAAAAAATAATCAATCAATTGCACTTTTTACATATGACTGGTTTCTCCTTCATACATTTTCTGCAGACAAATTTTTTGCAAATTATGCAAGTTTGAGTGGTTTTATTATCCGTGCACAATCTTATTTGACATTTTCTTCGTGATTGGGAAATATTGCTTAGGCTGCTTGATGTTCCTTATTGTAGGTTTTTCTTTCCTTCTTCAAGAAATTCGTGATACTCTGTGACTAGTTCATCTGCTAATTGTAACAGGAAACGCTGTCTTGATATCTTTATTCCAGTTGTTTCCCGACAGAGTATCCATGCATTGATTCTAGCTAAATCCAGAATATTGAAGAACACGTGCACAGGCCATCTATTGCATTTGGATTTGACGCTGTGTTTTCGCGCCATTTGGTGCAACCATGTCGACGCCAAATTTAGTCTTATTATAATAACTAATTGTTTCGGGTATTCGCTTTCCATTTTTTTTTTTTTTTTTTTTTTTTGGTTTCGACGCATTTATGTCTCAAACTTAGTATCGTAACTTTTTTCGTTGGTTTTGATTTATAAATTCAGTCAGAAAAATACGCAAGTTTCGTAAGGGGTCATAAGACCCCTCGCGGTACACAAGGTATGCAAAGAATTTTTCTCGGTAAAAAACAAGCTAAGAGAAAAAAAACAGACAGCGAAAAATTCGAATAATCAGATAATATAAGAATTTACAGAAAATCAGATTAGCGAACGAAATAACAATGAATGTACGATTTTAAAGTAAATTTTGAAAATGAGTCATTTGACCCCGCTTGGTACGTTTAGTGTTAAACGCAGATATATTAATGAACCTTGGAATTTGGCGCAATACAGAGTTGGAAGAATTTACAAGAAATAACGATGAAGACAATCACGAAACTAATAATTTTTATCATCGCCTCGTATAAAAGACACGGCTCTCCTCCAGTTATGCATCATTCTAAATTCGCGAAACTTGCGTCGCTTGCGTGGAAAACAGCGAGCTTATCGACACGTCGCCTTGATACAAAGAAATTGGGGCGAGAGATGGTTTTTAACGCGCATATGTACCGTGCGTTCAGCAAACAATAAAGAACGAAGCGAGCGAGTAGAAACGTCCGATGAAATTGAGCTTCTGTTTGCCTTTCGGCGAGCGTTGAAATTGGCCGGCGAATTTCTCGCGCTGGAATATCGTTCAACTGTGGCCAAGATGTTCTCGAGGATTTAATGGCATCCGCGAAGGGATTAATGATCGTAAAGCCGCGGTTTTACTTTGGATTTGCAGAAAGTGCCGGTCTGACCAACGGGGATTAACAGTTTGACGAGGGTATCGGAACTGTCGTGCGTTTGGCGAAAGTTGCACGCGCAAGTGGAAAAATTAATAGATATAAAAGAAATATATATATATATATATACCTATGTATACATAATGAAGTGAAAAGTTGAAATATCACGTAACGCAAAAGTAAAGATCTCTTTTCTTTTTTTTTTTTTTTTTAACTTGAGTGAGAACAGAATTTTTATTGATTATTGATTACTTGCATATTATGAACCGTTTTAGCCATCTTTTTAGATTTAGAAGGAGAATACGAAATATTTATTGAGAAAGTCAAGTTTGAATACTTTCAATTAAAGTTCCGGTGAAGATTGTTCGAAATTCTAGAAATTCTTCTCCGTTTTGGAAATTCCTTAAAATACTTGATTAATTGAATGAATCGTTTCAGTACCATGTGTTACGTAGAATTCATACTTTTCCTCACTTAAAAGACATTTTTATTTTATTCGAGCAAGATACGTGAGATCAAAAAAAAAAAAGGATGTTTATGTAGTTTTATTAGTTCTTTCTTCACTTCTCGCTTTTTGAAACGCTTTTGATATTCTATAAATAAATTTCGATACTACTGATTCTTTTTCATCGTATATCGCATGAGATTTATATTTCTTTTCTCACGAAAAGATCACTTTCCTTTGCGTCGTTTATCGTTGCAACTTCTCAATTACAATATCACGGACGCGATAAGGAAATGTGTGGAAAATAATTGTTGTGAATGTTAGGTTGAAGAATAATTCCGTTGGAAACGGTAACTATATTACGAGTTAAAATGAAACTCATTAATATGCTGTTCTATGGCTGAATTTCCTTTATTGACCGGTGGAATAAATTTACATAAAATTGTTGTTTTTGTACATACGGTGGCGTGTTATTTAAAAAATGCATAAATATGTAAGCCCGATCGATCCAGTTTGAGAAGAATTTATAATTAAGATTTGATTATTGTACCTAATATCGTAATAATATTATGGTAGACAAGAAACAACATTTCGTCCAGATTCGTTCTTATTTATTCGCTACACGAAATAATCGACTTGAAAAAATAATTTTCTTTATATTCAAAACGTTCAGATACCTACTGGAACAATATACGTTAACACAACGAATAAATACATCAAAATCATTTCACCCGATGATGTTTTATAAAAATAAGCAAACTAAGTTTTCAATACCAAATTATCGACAAATAAATTCAATAATCAAAGATAATAAAATGAAAGAAAAATAGCCAACAAAAATGATTAGAAGCAGAAACGAAATTTTCTGTAAATTCCATAGTTCGTCTATTTTTTTGTGAATCAAACTGCTTCAAAAAATTGCGCTCGAAAAAAACCGCACGATCGCGCGAAAAACAAAACGAAGTAACGCGCGTAAGATCAAAAGCCAAGGTTTTTTTCACGAGGCTCTCGATAATTCTCAGCGTCTCTTTCAAACCGCAGCCCTTCCCGAAAGAAATTCCTTTATGGAGAGATTCCTTCCAGTTGCTCAGACGAGACTTTTACACGGCGAGACCGCGTTTCGTCTTTTAATCGTACCGCCTTCCACTCCTTTAATCGTTTCCTTCATTCATCGAGCTTAAAGCGCAAGAAAGAACGCGAGTGAAAAGCAGCCAGGAAATACCCCACTCAAACGTCGTTGAAACGTCTACGCGGTGGCAACGATTTCTTGAATCCGAATTCGACGAGGCCAAGCCGAATATCGAAAGAACAAAGAAAAAAGAAAGAAAAAGAGACGCGTCTCGCCGCTGTATTGCAATTAACTTCGGGGAATTAACTCTGTTCGACGCTGGAAAAATTTCAACCGCCAGGACGCCGTGTTATCTCGAGTTAAACGATTTATTCGAACGAGCAAACCGACCTCTCTTCGGATTATTTCATTATTCAACTGTCGAATGAAGTTATCATTTATTTTATTTTGTACTGTTAGTACATTCGACCTGAGGATAGGAATATTTCCCGTTGTTTGTGACCGTCGAATAAATTATTTTTTTTTCACCGTCGAAATAATGAGATTAACCTTTCATTTTTATTTGGCATAGATTTTACGCGGCACAGGCGAGAGGAGACAAGGCTATTTTTCAAAATAAAACATTTTGAAAGTAAAAATCATAAATTGGCGTCATAACGACGCGTCATCGCCGATCTTTATTTCGAAAATAAAATTTTCCCAACCGTCGAGCGAGACGAGACGATATTTTACTCAAACAACCCTACTACAGTATTCGTTGCAAATGAACAGGATTTTATATTGAACAGGAAATTATACTGACGAGCTTTCAGATTGCTAATCGAAGCTTGAAATTATAAACCCCGGAACACTCTGAGAAAAATAAGATTCTCGTTACAGGGCGTGCTTCCTTCCAAATAAATTCCACGTCGACTTCTAAACCAACTTTCTAAAAATATTTCTACCCTCGTAAACACGCCTGAAACGTTATTAATTCGCTTCGCAACGAGCAGTTAACGAGCGCCGTGACAACGTAATTCAACGCGACTGACGTTACCTCCTCGATCGCATAACGCCAGTCAAAGTTATTTGAGATCGCTAAGATATTCGTCGAACCACGTGACGCGAAACACTTGATCGTTTGATCGAAAGGGGGGCGGGGGGAATCACCCTGTTCGCCGGAAGCGATATCTCAGTCTAGTATGTAGAACATGTTGGCCGAGAGACGCATAATCGGTCGACGTCACGCCAGTTGTTTCATCAATCATGAAGGAACGACTAGCAGATGGTGCGAAAGACGTCGGTGGCCGTTATTGACATACCCGGGCTAGTGGTATGCCAGTCTCTTTCATCGAAAGCTCGACTGCCAATCGACAAGTATGCCGCGTATTCCATAATTCTGCAGGGAATATTCGTAATACGTGGAACGAGGCATTCGATGCGACAGGGATGCTCGATCGAGCGAGACGCCGAGGAAAATGCTAATTCCGCGACGAAATTTTGCATATTTACACTGTAGCTGAGTAGAAAAAAGGGTTTACAACCAATTGAGTTAGATAGATACTCGCCGAAGCATGAAGAAACAAAAAAAATCTTAGTAAACACGGGTCGAAGAATTAGTAGTTTCGAACGATCTTTTGTGTCCTATAGTAGCCCTTCGATTTACAATATCGAGTGGCAGGAATTGCGATTTCGATTTTGAAAGAAAGAGCAAATCGTCCAATCAGTCCAATCGGAGTTCGTTCGAAACATTGGAAAAGCTACGAGAAACGTAAAGTACGGAAATACGTCACAAATGCACGATGGTTCGTAAAAAACCGAGTGTCGAGTCATTTTCTCGTCTTGTATGCGTTTTATTCAGCGTATGTCTTAAAAAAAAAAAAAAATAGTAGTCCAAGTTTCGAAACTTTAGAGTGCCTCGAAATTTCAAACGGCCCGGGTGAAAAACTGAGAAGACTGCCATAACGTTCGTTAATGTGGCCCGAACGATCTTTTATTCAATAAGCGCGCATTTCACTGCACTATAGGAAACAAAATTTATTATACACTCATCCTAATTTAAACCTTACAGGCATCGCTTTAACACTGAACACATCATTGTTACCTGATCTTTATAAAAAATTTAACTTCAACAAAGTAGGCCAACTATTAAGCAAAAAACTGCGTAATTAGTTGCACAAATTAGTTACGAAGCAAATTCACGAGGAATTTCGCTGCTTGCTTGCTGTATATTAACGAAAGCTTGAAAGAACTTGCTGAGTCAACTCGTTAAGTAATAAAATAATATATGAACAATGCGATAAATTATCTCTGCGAGAAATATAAATAGGACAGCTTACGTATTGTTCTTTCAGACATTTAATTATTAACGATGTAGATATCTCTACTGTTTCCAGTGACAACGGAATTGCTAAAAAATTATTCAGAAAACTTGTGAACTCCCTTTCACGATTATTGAAAATCGGAACGTAAGAACGTAAGAAATAATGTAAATCGATTGAACAAAAGATAGACACAGTTGATATTTAACCCTTTCGCTTCGAACGCCGGATATATCCGGCATCCATATCATGTGTTTACAAGTACCATTTGTAGTCAATCATAAATTCTTCGTAATCGGCAGAACATTTTTTGTTGATTTTATTGACATATTGGATTAATCACATATTAAGACTACTCTTTGTTGTTACACATCAAAACGATCGTTTACTGTTTCATTCCAAAAAAAATCTATCGAATCCATTTGACAGTAAAACGAAAGTTCATATACGTTTTTTTTTACAAGAATTAGGAATAGATCGACTTATAGGTATAATTCTTAATCTTTTAAAAATTAAAAATTGTAATATATATATAAATATGTAAATATCTAAAAATATTTCAACTGTAATTGGTCTAATGTTTTTAGAATAGCTACTATAATTTTGTATAAGTCTTTTAATATTAAAAATGTGAACCATACGTGTTATATTAGAGCAACGATTGTTTTAGTAAGAACAGTTGATATTTATATCATATATAAAACATAGGAAAACGTACGTACAAACGAAAGGGTTAATTGTTTTGAGTGAACTGATATTTGCAATACTACTGCAAGTTCTTGAAGTGTCGCGTGATTAGCTCGAGTTAACAACACTCGAAGTAATCGTTTAGCAGTGACGAGCAACGAACGTGCACGTTTTCGTCAGAGAGTGGACGATTATTTTTTGTTTACAGTTCGTTTTCGATCGGTCGTGCAATAAATGAAAGGAAACGAAAGCAATCATCGAGCGAAACACACGCAGACTGGCCTGCCCGATTTCGTCGATATCGTTCGCTAACTTCGCGCCAACTGCCCAGTTGTTTTCCACGTGTTCATTCGTTTGTACGAAGCTTGAAATTACCGACGATCATCGAGCTGTAGTGCCGCGTTGTTAACGCGATATCGAAATTACAAAAAGAATTTATCAATTTCTAATTAACGTTGTATCCATCTGATAGACCTCGTTCGCGAGCACCTCGAAAAATCGATCCCCGAGCAACTGTCTGCGACAGCTCGTACAATTCAGCTCGAAAGTGTGCGCGACAAACAAACCTCTGTGCACATTTTTCCGAGAGATTAGAACGTTGTAAATGCAAACGCCGAACTTTGAATGCGATTAATTAATATTCCAATAAAGTGAAACAATCTGCGTTCCTTATTTATGTGTACATTTCTGACGAAATAATTTTATTTTACACGATGCTTCAAACGAAATCGTTATTCTTCTTATTATAATCAACTCGTATTTCAATACAAGTAACAGCGAGAATAAATGGATTGCGGATCTTTCATGCGAAATCATGTCTCATGTAATTAAAAAAAAAATAGAGCTCAGGAGATATAAAATAAAAAAGCTAAAAGAGCTTGGCGAATATAACTGAAAAAAGTAAAGCTCTTGAGGGAAAATTGTTTCGCGTTATTCAGTGTTAGGGAAAAACACTGTACTTCGGATATATCATCGCGTGTGCAATGCAATTCTCCGCAATGTCACACGTTACAAAATTTCCCACTTTCCGCACTTGAGTCAGCTCGTAATTTCCCAATGATGCTCGAAATTTTGGAGGACATGGGAGCGTGTCGCATCGTCGTCTGGTTCTTTTAGTATCCCCACACATTTACAAGAAGCACACCAGCCAGTATTGTTCATCGGGACGATAGTCACGAGGCACGATCCTCACTACTCGTTGATGGAAAAGACGAGCGTAGAGGAGGTAGTCTGCGTGAAGGAAGTGGTGAACTAGTTATCAAGGAAGGTGAGCTTGCCTGCGTATATTCACGGACCGACCGGTTAGATTGAAACTGTCAAACTTTCCACCGTCAAGTTGCAAGTTCCTTGCCGTGGCTTCCGGCCACGCTGGTCCGCCCGACAGACAATTTGCGGTGCCGGTGGTGGGGGAATTTCTTCTTTGAGCATGCGTTTGTTTTTGACGTTGTTTAGAGGGTAAGATAGTCGTCGTAACATGCTGTTACAATGCAGCGCGATATCTTTGGGAGAAACGGAGAAAATATATTGCATTCTCATCGTCAGTTCATTTAGTCATTTACTGCACTCTAGACTCAGTTGTTCTAAATGAAGAACATTTTGATAGGAGGTTTATATTTCGATGTTATCGATTGAATTCGATCAACGTAAGCGCGATGAACGAATGGATAGAAATTGATGTGTCGATATACCTGCGATCGGTGAAAATAATCACAATTTGTATATACACTAAATACCTGTACTGAATCTACATCATTCTTTTTCTTCCGAAATAATGGATAAATCATTACAAGATAAGATATTTTAAAATCCTTCAAAAATTCTATTCTAACTTTCATAATTGCATATAATTTTACATCGAAATTTGAAAATCTATGAAAATTGAAGAAAAAAAGTATTCGAAATAATATTTCAGTATACCTCTCTGTTCAATAAAATATACAGTACCTCTATTTTTTTCAATTCGAGATTTACGTAGGAATTGTTTCGTAACGAACACTTCATTAGAAACGGATACACGATTAATATCGTCGCGCTTATCACGCGGTATCTCGCGAGAAACGAGAGTGCACATTTCTCTACGGTTATCTGTTATCTTTTATCTTCTTATTTCGGAGATAGTGCGGCGAATGCAACCACTGTCGCGTTACACAATCACGATTTAAGGATCCCGAATTCAGCCGCGTCTACATACTGTCGGATAATGCCGGCCATTTTATGGATTCTTGCCGCTTTACGATTTGTACAACGTTTACTCGAGGTCCCCGTGGTTTTCTGAATTGAATTCTCCTCGCGACGTTAACGAACCTATTATATGGAAATATATTGGCTCGTTGAATACGAAATTTTAGAGAATTTGCCGATTTTAGAAACGTCAAATTCAAAATCATTCGAAATTTAAGTAAGTAAATGTGGCTAATTCTATTACGTTACGTTACCGGCGAATTCTGTTTGTTACATTATCGTCGTCCAACAAATTCGCGACATTTACATCTCTCTCTATCGGCAAGTTTCCGTCTTCGCTGCATTTCTCACTTTAACGACGAGCCAATTGGATAGATAAATACGTTCAAAGTCGTTGAAAATTGTGAAAATGTTCGAAATTTATATCAAAGGTGTATAAACTATACAAAAATGTTACATTACACAAAAATTTACGTAACGCTAAATCTTTACAATTAGACGACCGTAGGATTTGTAGATTTCTAAATATTCCAAAAATTCTCGAAGTTTCTAAAATTAATCGGAATCTCGCAAGATCGCAAATGAATTCTAGTTCAATGATATCATTTCAAATCATTTTGAATCAGAATTCTATAAAATTGTTTAGAATTCGACGTACCAGTGTTTCGGTATATAGATTTATTGTTTTCGAATATAATCAGATGGATTAGAATATTTTTGCATTTTACAATTGCAAAAGAGAAAAGAAGCATAAAGGTTAGTTTGTTAATAGCAACAAAGGACTCTGCGCGCAGAGTCGTCGAAATCAACACAGATTTATCAGTTTCGAGTATAATAAGATGGATTAGAATATTTTTGCATCTTGTGTAATTGCAAGAGAAAAAAAGCATAAAAGTTCAGTTAATTTGTTAATAGCACTCTGTGCGCAGAGTCGTCGAAATCAACACGTAGATTTATAATTTTCGACTATAATCAGATGGATTAGAATATTTTTGCATCTTGTGTAATTGCAAGAGAAAAAAAGCATAAAAGTTCAGTTGGTTTGTTAACAGCACTCTGCGCGCAGAGTCGTCGAAATCAATGAGAAATCGGCCGGGCGTCTCGTACGAATCGAATCGAATCGAGGCACGATACGAAGCATGCCACGGTCGTCCATCTTGCCGCAAGGAAACGGGGACATAATCGCGTTTCATTTGCCGCGTGGGATCTTAGAAGAGAGGCACCAGGGCTATCTATTTCCAGCGTACTATCCGTTATCTTGTATCGGAGATAGCTACGCGGGGAATGCATCGCGGCAGCGTTGCGCTGCACGCCAAACGATTTAAGGTCTGCGGATGTGCAAGGAGCTATCCCGCGCATGAATTAGGTCGCCAATGCCATGCAGAACCCGCACTAATGTTCCCAGTAACGGCACTTCGGTTAATTTCCCCCGAGCGCCCAAACGTCCTGCCTGATCGTCTACCTGTTCCACTGTAATCGGCCGCGATCGATTGGCGATATTAAGGACGTTAACGTTAACGGGGTTTCTTGAACGCGAACCACCGATCTGACGATCTGGATTTGCAGAATCTTATTAGAAACATCTCTCACGCGGATGCATATTGAATCTGTTGCGGGATCGGTGTCGTCGTTTCGATTAATCTTAGGTCGCCTAGAATTGTTATCATCGGATTCCTTCGTACTGGAATGCACCTTCTTGTTCCATACGTTTGCCGAAATACTTTTTTATAATTACCGATTAAATTTCTAAAAGTCGGATTTATTCGTAACTAGCATGATTGATCGAGAAAGATCGGCTTATTTCCTCTAAATTTCGATTTTTCGAAATTGCTTCGCGATGATCAAGGTGTATTGAATTTTGACGAAGAAGGCTAGACAAACGTGAAAGTAACATGTCGAAAGTTGTTTAGAACACTATTGAAGATCGAAACAAGAAAAAAAAAAATAAAACTGAAGAAGCTTTATGAAAACTTATTACTTCTTTACAAGTGTGCGCCATTGCAAGTTTAGAGAACGTCCACGAGAAATTACAATTGATCATTTCGATCATTTCGGTAGTCAAAGGGAATCTAAACGAATAAAAGAGAGAAAAAGAAAAGGAAAAAATGACAAAGAACGTTTCTTCGATCGATCAATCAGTGAAATGATCAACACTGTAAAAATGAGCTATAAAACTATAAAAATCAAAAGGACTGATCGATTTAAAATCCGTGTGAACGCGAGTAGTAGCATCGATCGCGAACAGAATCGATTTAATTGTCGCGAGTAGAATCGACTTAATTGTCGCGAAATAGAATCGATTCGGTGATCGCGAATACTGATCGCTAAATCGACAAACAGGTATTAGGCTTACCTTCCTCCCCCCCTTACCACCGCGATGTTAACGCGTAAATAATTGCATTATCGGCCCTATGGCGCGTAATACGCGATGAATGTCCGTGTATATCCGGGACATACTAACGATATTGCTCTCACGTCCATTCGCCGATCTATTTGCTTCGTGAACAACGAAATCGACCCGATCCCGTTGCATGTTTCCGCTCTGAACGAGGTTAATATCGACGGCTCGCGGAGATTATTCGTAGTGTCTAATCGTATCCACGATACGAGAGAAGTTGATTTTCTTTCGTCGTCACACATTGCGGAGTTGCAGGGGCAACGTGACAAGCGCGATTCTGTTGAATTGTATGACAATTGTGCTGTTGTTTGTTAATAATGAATGAAACTCGAAACAGGTGACGAGCGTTAGTTGATTTGACGTGTCGAAAACACTTATTGTTAGTGGAAATTAATAAGTGGTAAAAATTAGAAAATTATTACACAAAGTGACAGATCACTGAGAGGTTTAATGTTGCAAGAAAATTCGAACAATTGAGATTGACTTTAGTGTTTCCAGGATTAATGTCATTGTCAAAATAAATTTATATATTTATTATAAATTTGTTGATATCTATTATAACAAGCTTTTATTAAGACCGTGAATTTTGAGAACGCGGGGTTAACTGGAAATGTATTGAATTTTTAAACATTGCGTATAAAATAAGGAAAACAGAGTCTTCAAATTCGACAACATTTAAAGTAACTGTTATTTAACATTCAGTGTTTGCGCATAGAATGAAAAGGAAACAAAAAGTATATAGCGTAATACCGTAGACCAGTTTGGGTTTCTACGGTATTCTATGTTTGTTTGTTTGGGTTTCTAAGAAAAATATATAAGTTATGTTATCATTGTTCGGTTAACGCAAATTTTCATCATAATACAAGGGAAATGTAATAGAGTAATGTTGTAACAATACAGCTATTACTAAAAACTAAACGTTTCTGAATAAGATATTAAATGTGAGAAAAATTCGGGAAACAAAATTATTCTTGCTCTTGTGATTTGTTAATTACTTGTATAATTTTCAACTAATTAGAAAATATACGTGTTTGAAATATTGTGTACATATGTTAAACACATAGTAAAACATATTAAAATATGTTTAAATTGCGAGCTTTGATAAAAAGATAGCGAAGAAACGCAGCAGAAAGACATGTAAGTAGAAAAAGTAATAGCGGTCAATATGCTGTCAGACACGCCGTGCACATTGAATACAACTAATTTTAAAGCTCGTTATTACTCTACATTTTCCATCTTCTACGATAGATTGCTTTATTATTAATTTTTAATAGCAATAATTTATTCACGGACGATTGTGTAAGCTGACGAGTGAGCAAAATAAGTAGTGCCAGTCAATCTATAGTCAGACGCGTTGTAGTCGTATCGACCACAGTCTTTTAAAATCTCGTTGTTACTTTATAAATTTTGCCTATTTCGACAAATTGTTACTATTAATCATGGAGAATTGCGTAGATTTGTATTTTTATTAACACAATAAGAAGACAGATACTTGTCTCACCTTTGAAATGTTCTAATGATTTTATCCATCTCAAACAACTTCCAAAGAAAAAAAAAAGAAATAAAAAAAGAGAAACCAATTGAATTAACTTCGTTGAAACCAGTACTTTGAAAGCAGCGAAGGAACATCGTTGAGAGCTGGCTCCGATCGAGGAAAAATGGCCCATCAGTTTACTTTCGTTCGAACCGGGATTTCCCCTTTATATTTGATTAAAGCGCGGTCCTCCTCCGATTGAAAAACTCGATACACGGTTTTAATAACCGGGACAGGACTTCGCGCTCGCGTTATTTTCCTTCCGCCGGCGATGCAATAATTTCCGATATCGAATCCCTCCAATAACATCGCGTTTAATATTAAAACAGAACGAAAACGCGCGATGACGACGAAGGGAAACGAAAAGCTTCGGCTTCGAGGAAAGAAAGAAAAAAGAAAAAAAAAAAAAGAAAAAAGAAACGAAAAATCCTCCGAGCGTCGATGGAAGTCCCAATGAAGACTCGCAGCTATTTACAATAAAGTTTAACGAACCAGGCTCGACGACACAGTATACACCATCGACGTGTTTCCAATTGCGAGTGGAAACGAAACAGCCCCAGCGAACGAAACGCGTGACAGCTATTGGAAAACGGCTCGATCTACGGGCGGAGGAATGCGGCGGAGAGACTAATATCACCCCGCGTGCCTTCTGACGTTCCCTTCCCTTTTCTAGCCACCGAAGTTCACGCTCGAGCAAGAAAGAATTCTGCGGGCTTCACGAAATTCTAGAGGCAGATCGAAGATCAAAGAGAGCTCGGGGGCCCGAGCACGGGCATTAATATTTCATGAAGTTTCCTTGTTTGCCGGCTCGAACCGACAGAATGATACTCCAGAAGATAGGAAGACGTCTTCCCTTTTCTACGGCCTTAAATTTTGAGGCATGAAATCGCTGGGCGAACGGATAACGATAGATTCGCGACAATGGCAATTAACCGAAGCGAAGTTTATTATGCTTTTATTAGAATTTGATATTTAAAGTCAGACTGGGTTAGAAATGATTTTTTTTTTTTGTTTGCGAAGAAAATACGAAATTTGCATTTTATTTAGCTAGATTCTGCTTCGAAAAGTAATATATGTTTTCATTTAGGGAGATTGTTGATCTTAATTAATCTTGGAGAACAATTGACTGCGAGGTATGAGAATTAATTTTTGATACTGGTATTAATTTTTGAATGAATTTTCCTACGGCTGCAGATATTGATATGTAGATATTTTAAAATCGAATTTAACTTCAACTGTTGCAAAAATCTCAGCAAAATTAAAATATTTCAATTCAATTCACATCGCGCGATTACCAAGCCGAAATATCAGTGTCAATTGAAAAACTACGACCATCGCTCGTTCGGAAATGCTGGAAAACCAATAAACAAATGAAAGAAAAATACAGGTCGCAGATCGGCGCTGAATAATCACGCGGTCTGTTTATGAATCGAGAACGAAGCTAGCACCTAAGTATCTTTTCAAACTTGTTAAGCTGCCTTTCTTCCCGGGCGATTCATTATTAAAAGGCCTCGATCGTGAAACGATGCGCGCGAGGAGCTTATTACTCGCTTCGCTGTTGAATAAAACATCAGGCAAACGAGAACGCGTGCGACGAACGATTTAAAATATTCAATTCGATACGATAAAAGCAAAAGAGCTCTCTCTCTCTCTCTCTTTCTCTCTCTTACTTTCTCAGAGTGAAAGCTTCGTGCAATTTCAATTATCAAACGCACGAAATTACAGGTGTCGTGCAAACTTAATGAAAGAGAATTTAAATGGAACCTTACATTAAATAAGACTTAAAAGTACCCGAACGAATGTGTAAATCAATGATTACTTCAATACGGAATCATCGACTAATTATTTCGCTATCTTTCGGAATCAATGAGTAATGAAATTTCGTTACTTTATTTAAAAATCGTATGTCAGAACTTCGAAACATGTTTCAACTCCAAATTCAATTCAATTCGAAGGAAAATTAAAAACCGATAAAATAAAGGGATATTTAAAATAAATTTTGCCACGTTGTAACAATGAAATCGTAGCACCAAACGAAGCTTTTATTTAAATCACACACACTCTCTCTCTTTCTCTCGAAGATGAGCGAATTTTTAAATTATGCTTATGAACGATTTGTTACCTCGTTTTTTTTGTAATACTTTTTTTTTCTTTAAACTAAAGCGAGAACGAGAACGAAAACGAATGAAATCTTGTTACCTCTTGAACCTTCCTGTGAACGATGAGTTTGTGCCACTGATTATCGTCGAATCGCACTCGGACCGGCTTTATGTGCAGATCTAATCTTCCTTTGGCTAACGTCATGCCCACGGCAACTCCGCCGTCTCTCAGAGACACAGTCAGATAATCATCTGCTTCTCCTGCAACGACACAAAGAAAAAAGATCGGTTATTTCGATGTGAATTAAATAGCAGTAGGTGGTTCGTGGTTTTTCGCGAGAAGTATTAAATTAGCCCGAACGTAATTGAAATTGATCTTCTTTGAAAGAATGAACGTTCAGAAGAGAGTGAAGCGTGAAAAAAAACACGTACACGGAGTTTGAAGAAAGTATGATGAAAAAAAAAATTTGAGAATTCTTAGTTGTATGGATTGGAATTGCGAATAAAGGATGAATAAAGTTCGAAGCACTTTAGGCGAAGCGCGTTGAATTTCATTCGACATTCACTTTTCAGTTTAATGACAAATTTCTCAACATCCGGAACATCCGACATGCAAATAACAATATTGAAATGTACAACGTTTTGAAAGTGATTTAAAGCTCGGAATCTTTTTAGAATTTATTTGAAAATATACACCAGGTGTGGCGGCGCGTTTCGAAAGTCCGACTTCCTGGCGATAGCTCGGTCAAAAAATATTATTCTTCCACTTTTCATTTACATTTTTGCCAAAAAATCAAATTCACTTCCAACAGCCGTACACCGTGCTTGGTATAAATTCAAATTCGATTTCGGAATTTATTTAAAAAATAGACACTCGTACGCGGTACGTTTTTGAAATTGATTTTCTGACCGTGCTTGGTGAAAAAAGAAAGCAAAAAAAAAAAAAAATAAACGTTCTTTCATTTACATTTTCACACTAAAACCGCACTCAACAATATACACTCTGTACAAAATTAAAGAATCGCTAGATTTCCTGTCATAATCTCGCGGAAAAAAAATAGAAAAGAAACTATCCTGGTCTCATTTTGCATATACTAAGCGCACTATTATACATGCATTATACTTAAGCATACATATGAAATTTATTCTAATGCCGATTACGTAGATTTCATTCGTACAGTAAAACGGCTAAAATCATCTTACATGAATTTTCAAGTGATGGTCGTAGAAAGGAGACATCCATAGTGATCTGAACATTTTTAAAAAATATTTCAATTACCGTAGAGAGACGTTTAAATTCGTAAGATTTTTGAAACAGGTAGCATCTTCACTTCCCCGTCCATAACGCGAGTTAGAGATAATTTCGGAAAAAATAAACCAAGAACTAAAAATAAGAATTCTGAAAGCAGAGACATCGTGCTCTAAAGTGAGCTCAGCTTGAAGGTTTTTTAATTATTCTTGACGAAGTTGTAACAATTCAAATATCACCAATTTTTCATCGAAAGTTTAATGATACTTTAATCTGTCATGTTATTTATCGACGGAATATTTTTATCATTCCACCAGGGAATTTTCGCTTTCCATTATTACATAACCATTTGTGGAATCCACTTATATATATATATATATATATATATATATATATATATATATAAATAAACTTCGTGCACCTCCAGATTTCGTATGATGCAAAACAGGATTCGTATGCAAAAACGAATAAAGTATTCAAAGTAGAATGTATTTGGTATTATAATATTTAAATATCAAGTATTATAATATTTAAATTCCACCCCTACATTTACAAACGTACAAAAAATGCACGAACGAATCCGCAGTCTGAAAATATGCGGGCTAATACACTCGCTGGTCTCGCCTTCGTTTCATCGTTTCTAGAAAAAAAAAAAAAAAAAAAAAAATAGAAAATTAAACACTGATCGAAACCCCGAACGAGCTCGGAATCGGAGCAGAATAATTCAGGATTAAAGGGTTAATTTTGCGCGTCAATGTGCTCAACACTGTCACAGAACTTGCTCGCTACTTGCAGCTTGCGTCGTTACGCGAACAACATCCGGTGAATTACGTGCAAGCAAACGATAATCGCGTAAACAGCAACATATCCCCATCTCTGATTTCTCATTACGCGTTAACTTCGTTAACCCTTGTCCGCGTAAGAGGGGGGGGGAGGCGAAGGGTCTCGAACGAGATTATAATTCCCGTTAATCCCCCGCGTAAATGTAAGATACACAGGAGCCGAACGGAGGTTTAATCCTGTAACTGGAGCATAATTATACGAAGCCGCAGCATCAACGTCGGCACCCTCCATCGGCCGAAAAAAATAATAAAAATAAAACGCGCCGTTTGCCGCGTCTTAATCCCTCGCGCGCGCGTAACGAGCTCGCCGATCTACCGGAAGAGTGCGGGCATAATCCGGGCGGGCTTTTCACTTCGTTCGCCTGCGATAATTATTAACGATGAATTCTATCTTTCTCCCTTTCTCTGTTTCTCTCTCTCTCTCTCTCTCTTTCTCTCTTTGGGCCATCGTGTTTCTGACGGAGCCAAACCCGAAAACGAAAATCGGCGAGACTAATCGGTAAGCGGATGCAAACGATTTACACGCGTCGTTTCAAGTTTCTAATCCAATGCCGGCTCGATTGCCGAGAGAAATCGTTGAAAATCTAAACGAGAGTTTTCTCCCTCTCTCTCTCTTTTTTTTTAGTTTTTGTATTTATTTATTTATTTATTTTCTTTTTTATTTCATCCCTTTTTCAGTCTGCCCTTTGAAGCGCGGATCGTGGAAATGGAGCGCGCGCATTGGATACGGAATTATTTCCGTTTGTTTTGCCACGGTTGATATTGTTTTATTATTATCACAGGGGGAGTGGAGGAAGAGGAGGGGGGATTTGTAACCATGAAACAGCGGACGAGTTTCGTCAATTTCTCGAGGCTTTTGTATTTCGTGCCGGTTTGTTTTTATTTCTGTATTATTTTCAGGTTTTCACGGCGATACGTTTCCACGGCCAATTTCTATTTGTGCTGAATTGGCAGGACTGTTTTTGTTTTCGGAAATTGGCAACTAATTTTGAAAGCTGTTTGGCGATGAAACTGCTCTCAACCT
The DNA here is from genome assembly GCA_032399595.1 of Tetragonula carbonaria. Taxonomy (NCBI): domain Eukaryota; kingdom Metazoa; phylum Arthropoda; class Insecta; order Hymenoptera; family Apidae; genus Tetragonula; species Tetragonula carbonaria. The sequence continues at coordinate 11,147,245 of JAUCRC010000004.1, forward strand.
CCGACACGACGAGTCATAATTGATTCACATGCATCGTTTATGTATAAAGCATATCTACCGTCTAAGATACATTATGCACGAGCGAAACATTTCAAAAGTTGAATGTTTAAAGAACATTTTGTACAGTTATGAAGCGGAACAATATAATTAAAAATTGTATCAATTATATTGTAAAAAAAATTATATTCACTATTTACATTATTATACGTAAGAAGTTTCCGTAATTTCATAGAACTGACTCGAGGAATATTTAATTTTTCGCGAGCGATCGTCATTTTCATCTACGCAAGTAACACGAAAGTGTGCAAGTTTCATTCGAATGGAAATTGTTCCGCAATATGTTCCCGACAATTCGAACGTTAAATCACAATTAGGTATTAATCAAACAAATTCAGGATCGATACAGGCAGATACAATTATTCGACAGTTATACGATATGCCCAATTTCGGCAACATGTTCTTCAATAATTCGATTGTAAGATACACCAGTAGTGTAATAACATTACGAATAAATCAATATTCGTCACACGGTTGTACGTATTTATTCGAACAATTAATATTCGTTATTTGCGTCACACGGTGGCGCGTAGATATTACCGCGGTAATTACAGTACAAATACATTATTCAACCTACTAAACATTTATCAAATGAAATTAGGCATTTTCGTCGGGCATTAAATTCGCTTCGATATCTTTTCACTGAAAAATAGATTGGATAGTTAATGCTAAACATCACAGTAAGGCGTTCAATATTGCAGTACCATTTAATAATTGATTCTATCAATTATTCATTGTTAGATTTGATTTGCAAATTTGTACACATAAACAAGTGTACGTGTGCGGAATGATTGAGGAAATATAGGAACAACGATTAAAAGGAATTAAAGTAATATTTTATTTTTGTTGTAAATATATCTTGTATCAACTGATTGAAAACCGAGCAATAATTTATCGCAACGTTGCGAATAATTCAATTACTTTAAATCCCTTAAAATTGCAAAGTGGAAGGAAACAAATACGAAAAGAAACGAAGGAAATGTTGCGAGAATTCTAGAAATTGTATTTCAACGTTTCGATTGAAATATTGCAGCGCAATAGAAATTACAGAGAGACAGATGAATTTGAACGACGATGATGCATGGACATCATATTTACATTATTTTGTAAAGCCGAAATTTAGAGACAATTTCGAGGCTGAATATAACTTTCAGCAATACTGATTAGTTGGAATCAATTTTCCAAGAAGTGAGTTTCATCCGCAAATCTTACGGAAAATTTCAATTTCCTTGAAACTGATCCATCCTTTCTTTCTTTCTTTCTGCCTGGCGACCATGTTTTCGCTCGAAGAGAAAAAGGAAGGAGAAAAATAAGTCATCTATTACCAGTTCGCGACACGTAAACTGAGAATTCCATTTTACCAAACGTCGAGCAACCATTCTTGAAAGCCTCTTACTACCGTGCTGTATTTGCATTTAAACCGTGGCCGTGTGCTAATTATTCTGGGGCTAAGGCGCGTAAAAAATGCAGACTGCATCGTAGACTTAATTGCAGCCAGCCATTTGCATATGCCTAACTGCATCACGCGTGCATCGTCCTCTCTAGCTGTGCCAAGACAAAACAAGCTCAAAGCAGCCAAGATACTCCGCAAAACCAGCCAGATAACGAATCACCAGTCTCTCGACCGTAATTTCAATAACGAAAATGGCCAAATCTACCAGAAAAATTTAATTTCAAATGTGTAGCAAACGTGAATTGTATTAAAGTAAAAAAGAATAAAAGGAAGAAAATAAAAATAAAAATGATGTTTACTTAAAAATATATTATTAGCAAAAGCAGAGTATTGTTAGTAAATTTTTGAAGATACTTGTTCCAAAAACAATCTGCATAAAAAATCAAAAGGTAAAATTTTTAGATATTTCATATTAATAATATCTACAGATTGTTGCTACAAGGTTGGTAAAATATTTCGGAGTTTGTGAGAGATAAAGGAAGAAGATGTTTCGCGAGAATTATTTTATAATTAAAATGATATATATAAAAAATATAGAGATTATGTTACATTGGTTTATTGTATTTTATTACAGCCTGCAGCCCCATAAAGTTTTACGTCGCTCTACGCCATAAATTTGAGGTCACACGTTACGTATGCAACTCTGTATAGAGTGTACATTCTGCAGAAAAAACATTGTTCGACATTATGAGTACACATATATTATACAACTATAAAGTTGAACATGCAACTGAACATAGTGATGTGGCGATACTGTAGTACAATTCTAACGATGAGATATATTTGCTGAAATGGATAAAACAATCAGGGATTATATATATAAATTCACTACAAAAGCACAACATTCTTCGAATATTTTCTTTTTTTTAATATAGTGTATTATTAAACTGCTTGCAGAAAAGCAGGTATTTTATTATTTTATATAGGTATAATGTACAATATATTAATATCAAACAAATAAACCAATTGTTTAAAATTGAATAACAAACTGAATAACTGAATTCTCATAGCTGAGTCGAAGATGGAGATTGAAAATAAATAGTTAATCAAATTCCAGGTGTTCCAAATTCGATCGAAAACGTAGGAAAACAGAGTTCAAAAAGGGAATGAAATCATAAAATACATTGCACGAAATAAACCGATATGGGAATTTTGGTTTAATTTCATTTGCAAAACCCATTTCTCATGCATTTATTCTCCATAACTCGCCTTTAATACAGTTAGTATTCTTCGTGGAACTTCGCTGGAACTTCGTATCGAAATTCAAAGTGGTTGAAACTTTTAACTTGATTATACGTTTGTTCCTTCGGCGTGCATTGTGAAGTTAATAATATCGTACATACAAATTTACACGAAAGTAGCAAAAATTTTATCACGTCGGAAAATTCGTCGGAATCTTTAAAATTGAGAAAAGGAAAGGCTTTTTCTCAATCTTTAAGCGAAGAGGAATCTCACACTAAATTCAGATTATTTCGTTCTTTGATTGAAAGATTAACTAACGACCCTTTGGTAAAGTATCTTTCAAGAATCTTTTGTAATTTTTAAATTGAAAAGAATCTCTCCTTGGTGGCTCTAGATTGAAATTCAGATCTGCAAAATTTAATTAAAAATTCTTCAGATCGAGAAGAATCCTTTAGAATCCTTCTAAGTTGAAAGATATTTTATGTTGATAATTTTCAGATGTAAAATATTTAAAAATATTTACACTGTAACTAGAGACAGGCTTTTGTGTTTGAACAGGTTGGATCGGTATGTGAAACAAGTACAGAAATGTATGTGAACGTCATGTTGTATAACGAGCACGAGGATCGTAACAGTATAACAATTTCATTTGGAAATGTATACGTCGGATGAAATTCGAAAAATCTTCCGGAATGTGGAAAAATCGGGTAGAGAAGTCATCGATGTCGACGTGAAACATTAACAGCTAATAAAATAGAAATTTGTTTAATTACCGATCGGGCAGGAAGTGGGACTGCGTCCATTTTCTGTTTGAACAAAAAAAAAAAGTTTATAAAAGTAAGATCAGAATTGCCTTGTTCTATGAGCGATTGATGAAGATGGATCTAAATATCGAGAACTGCGTTCTAAGTAATGCATGAACGTGAGCAATGACCGTCTTAGAAAATGGCGGTGCTCCTCCGAGACCGAATCGAGATCGATTAATATTTTTCGAGTGAATAGTCTTCGTCTCGCTGTTGGTTTATCTTATCACGGAACGTAACGCCGCAATGTTCTTAGCCTGGCGGAATGTTTATAGCCTGGTGAAATTAAATTGTGTACTACGTAGCCACGTTTGTAACTTGTAGAATTGGAAATTATTGTCTCCGAGAAAGTTGCGTGGTACTAAGGGAAGCGCGTATTTTCAGTCTCTAGCCTTGTTCGCCCGTGACGCAATGAAAAACGAATATCGTAAAGAAGATTCAGCGAGCAATGCAATTTTGCAATGTCTGTCTAAGTTTTATAGCATGAACAATTGGACAATTGCAATGAACTTCCTGCGAAAGAATTTTTTTCTGTAATTTCCATTGCAAGGAAACCAAAGTTTTAATCCTTTTTCAAATTCCGTAATTTCTATAATATTCTTATAATATTCCTATAATATATCTCGTAACGTTTCATTTTATCTTCTTGATACCGTGTCAATAAAAACGAGTAGTAAACTTGAATGAAATTTGCAAATTCTTCTGTGAAAGGTAAGAAGCGAAATTTTGTATACATATGAGATGCGTTCCTTTTGAAGAATATCGGCACGTGTGTGCACTTTCAGATTTTATTTCATACGTGATATCGAAATAATACAATGTACAAAATTTGTGATTTCGTATCGATTCTCTAACTATTAAGATTTTTAATATCTTCATAAATATTTATATGCTTGTACAAGTATCGTTACACAATTTTTCCTGTAATTCCAGAAACTGATCAGTTCCAATCGAAATAAAAATTAACCGTCGTCATCTCGTAGCAGAATATGTGTAACCATAACTAAGAAAAATCTCAAAACGGAACGTCCTGCATTTACATTTTTACCTGAATACTAACATGAAACACCTCCCTTTATACCAGAAATTGCAACACAAACATCTTAACGCTCTTGCATTTCCTTTCATTTCATATTCCTCTCTCTAAACCAACCCCATTTGCCGGATCTCAAAAATAAATCAACCCTTCCATCAGTCTAGCCTTTAAACCCCTTAAAAAAACATACATCGTCCATCTCTCGGGGCTCTCTCTAAAAAAAAAAAAAAATACCTACAAAATAAATAAAAATCAGGATCCGAAGAGCTTCGTGCGTACGATAAATTACTTATCCATTCCACTGAATAACGCGCAAGGTATTTTCTTGGCTAAGAGCAAGATTAATACAAACGATATTAAGCAGAAGTAGAATTGGCTGATAAGTATCGCGAGCAACGAGAAACGTAGTATCTGGTGCAATTGCATCGTAGGTAAAAGCAGGGTGAATGAGGGAGAGAGAAAGAGAGAGAGAGAGAGAGAGAGAAGGAGGCTGCGCCACCGTGAATTCGAAATCTATACACATAGACGTACACGTTCGCACGAGTACGTTCCGCAATGCTGTAATAGACGCATCGTGTACGTGCACAGGTACACTCTCGTTCAAAAATCTTAGTACACTTTTATCCTCAACTCTCCAAACTAGATCGTTAACTGGATCGTCAGTGAAATTTCGCTCGTCAATTTTTTGAAGCAGATTTTTGAAAGCTTTTTCGAAATTCTTCTTCGAAAGGAAAACGATTTGAAAACTGATTGCACAAGCATAGCAAAGGCTTCGTTGAATAATTTTTTCACACTTTTTGAAAGCTTGGAAGAGTAAACTAGTTTCTTTCCTTTCTTGTGTTTTCAACATTTATTCGGTAGATTATTCGTGGGAATAAACGAAACTTTTATTGTTATTTCATGTTATTTCCAAACTGATAACATTCGAAAATAATATTAGTAAATGATTCAGTATATACTCTTGCTTGAAAAATGCTACACCTTTCATAATTAATATTAGGTAGTACAATTTTTTAACAACGTGGTAATACAATTGTCAACATACTAACGCTTGACAATTGATTTTTTTCTCCTATAAGAAAAAAATAGATAGTGTGATTTTTTTCAATTTTCAATTCTTCCAATTTCGACACAAATGTAGCACTTGTCCCGAGATTTTTGAGCCAGAGTGTATATTCATGAACACACGTTCTACTTTGTCGTGTCGCGTTGCATCTCCAGCCAGTCTCGCCGCAGTACGGACTCCAGCAGCTCGCTCATTTGTTGCCCAAATAAATTCGAAACTGCACCGATGGCCAGCTTAAATTATGCACATTTTTGCCGGTGCACGGGACCATGTCGAGACGAATTTCTCGTTACCGGTTTTTCTGTCGCGAGACATGTGTACAACACAGTTCGTAAATGTTAACTCACTGATCAGCAAACTGCGGATTTTTGTCGATTGCAAGAAATTTTAAGATGCATATATACTTTCACTAAAGTGTAAGTATAAAATAGTCAGTATAATATATAAAATAGTCAGAGTATAATATTGATTGCACTACTTGCAATTAGTGGATGAGATAAATTTTCTAACTTCAATCACGTTTAGAGAAATATTAATGTTCATGAACATTTACAACATGTTGTTCATACGAAACTTGAAAATATAGAAATGTACAAAATACGTATAATATGGAAAAATATATAAAATCTCCGAAGTATGACGACACTCGTTGCTAGACTGTTTATGTATTTATAAACAACTTCAAAAAAAATACACCTGATATGCAATACAATAATTCAATAAAATCAATTATATAAAATTATATCATTCAATTTTAAAACATAATTTGCACAAGTATCCGCACTTCGCTCATCGTGACATTTAATTGACGAGATAAACCTCCGCGCAGAGGCTTACAAAAATATCTATTTTCTCAAACATTCGCAACTCTACTGATAATTTGCGTTAAATAATAATCTACGTGAACGAGGCTATAAATAACAATTTCAGTAAGTAAGATCACGTTAATTGATCTACAGAACACAAAACAGAGCCTGCAATTGAAAAGAAGAACCACATCCTCGAAAGCAGCGTACGTTCGTTAGAATTTTCTTTTTGGTCCCAAGTCAGTACATTTAAAGCATCGCCACAAAACCGTGATATCTCGTAACGCTCCATCGACTCGCGTAAATTTTTCGCGCAGCAAAGATTTCTTCGTTTCTTTAACCCGTGCATGCAATGTTCATACCTACACACTTCGTTCGTTTCTTTATTTTTTCAGTTTCTGTTCTAGTTGCGTTTTTCATCTTGGCCGTCAGCTTGTAACCCTCGTATCGCAGGCTATTCCTGCACGTTATCTCGCGTTCGTTAAAATAGCGAAGGCCGTGAACGTCGCGGGCAATTCAGGCAACGTGTCTAAGGAATAAACTTTCCGTCATTGGTTCCTATTTCGTCGAGTTAACGAAAGTTTTTTTGCGTCAACGAATGGGCAAGCATTCGATTTTAACAACAGCAATGTCGAACTTGTCCTATCAAAGCGTGCAATTCTACCAAGTGAACGAAGGTTTTTACACTGAAACCGTTTCGACGAGGTGTGTTTTCTAATTGAAGATGAAACTTTTTAAACGGAAATTAACGGGGCTTAAGTGTAAATTTATCTCTCCTGACTATTAAATATTTTACTTTTAATATTTGATGTATTTCTGGAAGAAAATTTTTATAATAGGTTCATCTTTTATCAAGTTACTACGTATGTATGTATATGCCCAATAATTCATACAATATTAATTATACTTTTACAATTGTACGATTCTTCTATGAATCGAATATTAAAAAGTTCATTATTAAATAATCCACGACAGTAATAATAATAATAATAAAATCTTAACACACTTTCCCTTCCATCTTGAAAACTTCCATATTTCCGTAATTGCAGCCATCGATCACACAGCAATCACAAACATGCCAATCTCACGGTTCTCGGCAAAAAAAAAGGAGGAACAAAAAAGGGAAAAGATACACCTCGATTCATAATGCCGCAATGTATCGTCGAATCGTCGAAAGCAAGTACTCGAGAGCTCGATAATCGAGAGCCGGTGGTATCAACGTAACAACCGGCTGTGTAAAAGTGGCAGCGCGCCGGGTCTCGACCCTAATTGCAATTATCGTCATCTCTGTTTCTTCCGATTCTCCGGTGCTCGCGGGATCGCGATTATCCGCTTTTATTTACAGGGGGTGTACACCCCCCTCCTCCCCCTTCCCTCGCCCGGTAACGAGCAACGGAAGATCACGTGTGAGATATTACGTTCGCCATGGGGATCGATGGATCCAGCCTTCTAGAAGCGAAAATCCAAGAGGCACGGCAGCCGATACCCGTTATCAGAGAAAGCAGGAGATGATTCCCTCTGGGAGTGACGTCAATAAGAAAACCGGTAGCCTGCGGTTCTCTAATTATCGGGATCAAGGGACACCGGGATATTAGCTGCAGGATCCACGCGATACTGGCGGGATCTCTCGCCTGGTCGCGAATCAACCACTGGTCTGACGGCCGGAAACCACGGGGAAACAAAAAGGACAGCTAATCGGTTTGTACAACGTCTTTGCGAACGCTGCTGATTACACACGGTGACCGTGCGTGACGAAACGGAAGCTGCAACTTCCTGGGTATCTGGTAATTAATGCGGATGTCGTTTCTTTGTGCTTTGCGTCCGTGTCGGCGTCGATGGCGAGCTTTTACTCTGGACCGCGAGTCTTTTTTTTTTTCTTACAAACATGTAGACATGAGATGGAGAAATAAATAAATTGCATGGTAATTAATTCTATTTCGTCGTGAACGTATAATTACGTCGACCTTGACGAAGTGTTTTGTTTTACAATTGGAGACTAAAATAAAATTTAATTTACTGTCGAATTGTAATTTCGTTTTGTTTTGTCTTGTGAGGTTTAATTTACGATTAAAGATTTAATGTTTATTTCTCAATCTGGAAATTCCTTACATCATGTTGCACAGGGTGTAAATCTTCCACACTGTTGCTTTCTCCTTTTCACAATTTGTTATTTTACATAATTTTTCGATCGCACACGTACAATCGTATATAGATAATTTCGAACATGATTTTCGAATTTTTGAATGAAAATAACATTGAATTTTTGGAAAGGTACGGACAAATGTCTAATTAATATTTTTGTAAGATACGTGCAATCGTTCAATTGATTTCAAATAAAATACAAACGCAATGGGAGTCGTTTAACAGAAAATTAATCATTAATTCAATGAGAAATTTAATACAATTGAAAATTTGGAGAAGTAAATCACGTCTGTTCGACGTAACAATACATTTATATTAACGAGAATATTTAGTTTATATCATTAATTTATTTTGTGTCTCGAAATCGAAATAATTGTTTTATGAAATGATATCGGTAACGTGCGATATAACAAACAACATAAGCTGAAATGTTTTGTTTAACAAATGTGCACAATAATATGATTACAAATATATTCCCTCTCCACAATTTCCTTCGCATGAATAAATACGCACAATCGAACTCCATGAATTGTATCGAACTTGATAACAGGAAATTATGTGTGTATAATAATAAAGAATTACGTGATTCATTTGTCTGTATAATTTTTGTTATAATTTTCTTAAAATGATTTACAATTTCTTATTGAGTAATTTTTCGGGGAGTAACAACAATTTATAGATTTATCAAGACAGACTGATTATTATTATTCAATTCCTTTATAATGTGTGTATGCAAATATTTATTGCGCACTGTTACTTTGAAAAATCTCGCTGTTTGGGCCAAAAATTTATTTTATATCATCTTTAATCTCCCACTCTTTAATTATCCCATCCTATCGCCTAAACAAAATCCCGCTCGTCACTTTGACAAACGCCGTTTTCTAAAAATCATTGCCAACCTCTCGGTAAATTTTATAAAGCGTAGTTAGAACCTAAAAAAAAAATTCCAAGAATATAATTTGACGGAGGTGGAGCGTCCGCAATTTTGAAGCAATTTACGAAGCACGCCGGGGACATTTACTTTTTGCCTAGAGTGCCGTCAGTCGCACGGTGACCCGAGAGATAGTAAGAAGCAGTGACGGCAATGCGACCGACGACGTGAATATTTCGTCGGCACCATGTATATTTAATTCATACGAAAGCCATAAGAGAGGTTTCCGCGTGCAACCAAACGAAATTCACTGGACGCGTTGCTCCTGACGAATTTTCATAAAGCGAGTTGTCGTCGCCGTGCTCGTCGATTCAGTCGATCATCGTCCGGTGACGTTATTTCTCCTCGAGGCATTTCGATCGACAGTAATCGTCTACTTGGATCACGCGGAATATATCGCGAATATATTTGCTCTATCTGCGCACGTGGCCGACTAAGAATTTTACGTTCATTAATTTCATTACGATAAGTTTAGTAGAAAATAGTAAGCATTTCGATAACTTAATAGAGAAGTTAGTAAATCGACAGAGAATTTGTGAATATTTTAATTTATGTACATTATCTTCTATCAGCTCCTTTTTCTTCGAAGATACAAGAGAAAGAAATCTTCAAGATTATTTTCCCACGATTCTGTGCCACGTAAATAGTATTCCATTGCATTTGAGAAAATTATACAATAGCCATTGAAGCAGTATTCATTTAATGAAATACGCAAGCGTCATTTTAAGGTTTCGCTACTTACGTAAGATTTTGAACTTGTTATTAAATAATAATAACATAGCTGATGTCCATTCATTACCAAACAATTCACAGAAGGAATTTGAAGTACTTTAGCTGCTTGAGTGTTTCGAATACTTTTTAAATTTCGCAGATGAATCAGGCAACGAAGAAAGATGAAAGTGCCACTACTCTTCACAAAGAATGCGGTGAATTGAACAAGCGTGGAACGACTCTAATAAATTTTCAGATCGTAACTTACTTGAAGAGAAATTACTAGAATCCTGAATGAAACTGAAGTGAGGTTCAACAACTTTAAACAAAAAAAAAAAAAAAAATTTACGATGAAAATGCTTCTGCGTGTGAGAATGCTCTCTAATTTTTAATTCAATGAGAATAACTGCTTCAGATAAATTTTTCAACTTACCGGAATAGAACAGAAGCCCGTTTGGTTGCCTCGTTTTAAATTGCAAACTGATGGACTCCTGCGTGCTGAGTATTGGATCTGCTTTGCTCAGATCTATCGTGAGGTATTCTGTTCCTCTGAAAGAGGCTTCGGAAGGAGCTTTGTCTGTAACAAAGAAAGAGCGAAAGATTTACGATCAGTCAATATGGACAAATAAAACGTGGAAAAGTATTAGTAATATAAAGCGTGGAATAAATGTACGTGATCCAATCGTACGTATGTCAAAAGATATTTCCACAATGTTCCGTGGAAAAATATATTTGAACGTATGGTTAAAATATATTTGAACGTATGGTTAAAATATACGAACATACGTGTAGACTATTTGAAAATTGTATGCAGACTGCGAGAAATTTGTTACATTTAAATCTAGCTTAATTTATTTGTAGAATGATATAATAAAATATAATCGAGGACGATACTCGAACTTATCCTAAAATATTCGTGTATTGTTTCACGTAGCTATTGTCAACATATATATCTTTATCATTAAGGAACAGTGACACAAAATTGTTCTATTTTGCGAAATACGATGCAGTTTAAATTTAACGTGTGTGCTCCACCTAAAAATATTATATCTCCGAAGAGAAGTGTTCCACTTTTACGGATTATATCCGTAAGTAGAATTTCCACTTTAGAACAACACGATGGGATATTTTCGAAGGCAGCGAACTTAAAAATAAATTTTCGCTGGCATGACGAGCGCAACTGGATTTATATATAGCTCAAATCAAATTAATTTAGAGATTTACAAATTCAGTCGGTCGAATTTAGATTTACAATCATATGTAATCATTAGAACCTATATGTATGTATGCAAATTATAATTAGTGGAAAAATTCACGAAAAAAATCTCAAATTTAACGTGTATATACACAGAGAGACAGAGAGAAAGGAAATTATTCGAAATTAATTTTTCTACTTATTTACGTTTCTTAGATTTCCACGCTACATTCGCATGGACGATTCCAACATTATTAACGGACGTTTGAAATGTGAATTTCTGATTGATTCTAGAATCACGCCGTCAGAGGTTGCGTCATTAAATACACAAATTCTCGAAAGTCCTCGCCTAATTATTCCTTTCGTACAAATGTAATCCTCCAAGATGATCTCTGCTATCGCGACGTTTAGAGCTCAAACCTTACTGACGAGTCCACTAGCAGCTTCCGGAACGCAACGTACTTCACTTTCCTCTTTCTTCTATCTCGTTCTTTTTCTTCCTATCATTACAGACCGCCACACAGTTTCACTATTAGTAGACACAGGTGACTTCAGCTGGAGATTAAAGTAAAGCTGATATGTACTTTGGAAGATGATTTATTACCTTACTCATCTTTGCACAAGCAAGGAGTTTGTATTAGTATTACGTGCATAACCACCGGTGTTAATATATGTGTATAAATCTTGTGTAGATTGAACTTGTAACTTGTGAAAATTGTTCAGTAACTTCGTAACATTAATTCGTCCTATTGATTGATTATAATAATTCAGATATAAATTATGCAAGTCTAGTTGTAATTCACCAAAAATCTCATAAAATTGAATTTTCCCATCGGCGCGCTCAATTCCTTCAAAATTTACAATCGCATTACGACTTTATTTGCACGATGGACTCACATCACCAAATCTGTGATAGTGTGTGTGTGTGTGTGTGTGTGTGTGTGTGTGTGTGTGTGTGTGTGTGTGTGTGTGTGAGTGTGAAAATATAAAGCAAAATATAAATTATTGTACTTGTCTATAATTAAACGCAATTATTTAAGAGTTGAATCGCAGAAATATGAATCTTCATAAAAGTCCACAATGAAGTAATCAGAAACACATAAACTCTTGTTCATGTTAATCAGAGCAGACATTACTCGCGTATTGGTCAAGTTGATTTGCCAACATTTACACAATTTTTCCAATTTCGTAGCAAACGCGACAACATGCCCAACCACCTTGAAAACAACAATCCGATGATAGATTTCATCCGCCAATATCAAACGCAAGTATCCTCAAACGCCTGCAGACCTTTTAAATGTCGTAAAGCATCCCCTCTGCAGGAGAGGATTAACAAAGGGCTTTAACCCTTTGGTGCCAAGGTGCATCCGCTTCAAGTTTAACTTAATTAAAAGCAACGAGCGAGGCACAAGGGTTCGCGCTTCTTCCCTTGTATTTCTCTCTCTCTCTCTTTTTCTTCTTCCTTTCTTTTTTTTTTTTTTTTGTTTAATCCTATCTTTCCCCGATACACTCGCGAGAAGCTTTTTAATTCAGTCTCGAGACGTCTGATCTCGTCTACGTAGCCCACGAATACGCGTCGCGGATACCCGGGACGAAGCTCTCTCCCTCTCCTCCCCCCTCCTCTCTCTGTTTCGCTCTCATTATTTTCCATCTTCCTATTGTTATCACGACGCGACCAAACAAAAGTGCACGGACGACGCAAGGCTAGGGCAAAAAGCCCATAAGACGGGTTTTAATGGCTCTGGAATGGCGCCAAATCGCTTCGCTCCGTAGGGAGGGGGAGGGAGAGGGGTTGAATGCGCCGACCCGCGCCGATTGAAATGTTCATTACCGCCGCAAATCATCCTACGATACGCGACCGACAAAACCGCGCTCTCTATGGGATGTTCCTGGTAAAGGCGGCGACTTCTCGAGATCTTCTCAATGGCGTGGCAAAGGGTTTAACTGGCGGAAGATTCGCGCCAATGTTGTTTCGAGTTTCGAGGCGCGAAAATCGTTTCCATTGTACGTCTCTGTCTCGAGATTTTAATTTCGGCGGCGATGGGATTGTAGTCAGACAATGGGCCTGACAAGGAGAACAATTACGCTGGTATTGTTTTAAATGCAAGTTAGTAAAAATGTAACTGGTAGATGATTTTTAGTAATTTCGGAAGGTTGAAAGGAGGAACTTAATATAAAAATTTGCTCGGTCAAATGTAAAATAAATAAACGTTATTAAGAATGTTTCTTTTTTTTAATTATTATGTACCACACTAATTATAAAAGCTGAAATATTTAATTTTGTCTTTTAAACAAGAGAAATTCAATTTTTACATAAACTGCATACATTGACATACAGTGCACATGTATTTCTGTAAAGCAATAAAAACACGTACAATCTTCTCAACTAATTAACTGAAGTACTCGAACACTTTATGTTATATTTTATATATCTTCCTTGCTATTATGTCTGAATAGCAATAATGATTCGTATATTGAAAATCGTTATAGATGTATAATGTCTTTTGATCTACGATGAAACATCTTCATTTACGACACAATAGTCACTGCCTTGCTGCGTTCTGTGAAATAAAAATAATTGCTTGTTTTTCAGTCCCTCGTGCAGCCTTTGAGCAACTTTATAAGAGTAAATGAAAAATAAATTGCGTTGCATCAGGCGACGAGCTGTCAAGATCACCGATAACATTTCTTTCAACTCGATATTTTGTAGTTACACATAATCGAAGGACAATATCGACTTCATGAAATATACGCAGGATGTAAAACTTAATTTGAAAGATTGTTTCCGCGTTGCACTGTTAGTTTTTAATTACTCGTTAGTTCGTATGACTTCAAATTTCTCTCTCTCTCTCTCTCTCTCTCTCCCTACACCGAAAAATTCCTATGATATTTCACAAAGTTCCTATGATATTTCGAGTGACTTAATTATCACCGTAATGTCATCTGTTATGCTTCATTTCACAGAATTTATCCTGTAATTTTTCCAATAATTTAATTCTGGTTTTTCTTTTGATCAACATTTAAATAATACTTGGAATGATAAAATTAAGATCGAGTTACTTTGTGTTATTCGTGAGGAACCAGTCGGACGAAATTTTAGCCAAGCTGCTTTCGATAGTGCGCGTTAACACAAATGAAGAATAATGAATAATATTCCCATACCAAATTTCGTCCGCGTTCAAAGTTTGAGATTCATAACAGCAGATATTTACATTGCAAATAATTAGCAATCTCATCAATTTTTCAATTTTTCAGTTGTGAAAACAACGTTCGAATTTAAACATTGTCGTTGTTCGATTTAGTCCATTTCGACTTGAGTTTTCATTGCCTGTAATATAATTTTTGAGAAGTTTCAGCTGTTTTCAAAAATATTGAAAATAATTGGATTCAAATATTACGTAGAATCTTAAGTCTCAGTATTTTTCGATGTATTGAATTAAGCTTGACGTATTAAAAAGAACAATTAATCAAAGAGATCCACCTAATTATCATTGATGTATCAAATGTATCAAAAGAACACCAAAAATACTAAGAAATTACTAAAAAAAAAATTAACTAGAACATTTTGAACAAAGAAGATATTTAAAATTTCTCTCTCTCTCTCTCTCTCTCTCTCTCTCTCTCTCCCTACACCGAAAAATTCCCCAGATCATTACGTCGGTAATGAAGAATAATGAATAATATTCTCATACCAAATTTCGTTCGCGTTCAACAAAGTTTGAGCTTCATAACAGCAGATATTTACATTGCAAATAATTAGCAATCTCATCAATTTTTCAATTTTTCAATTGTGAAAACAACGTTCGAATTCAAACATTGTCATTGTTCGATTTACCATTTCGACTTGAGTTTTCATTGCCTGTAATATAACTTTTGAGAAGTTTCAGAAGCTTTTTTCAAAGATACTGAAAATGATTAGATTCATTATATTAAAATATTACGTCGGATCTTAAGTCTCAGTATTCGATTCCAATGTATCGAATTAATCTTGACGTATTAAAAAGAACAATCAAAGAGATCTATCTAATTACCATTGATCTGTCAAATATATCAAAAGAACACTAAAAATATTAAGAAATTACTAAAAAAAAAAGTTAACTACAAGACAACATTTTACCCAAAGAAAATACTTATAATTTCTCTCTCTCTCTCTCTCTCCCTACACCAAAAAATTGCCCAAATCGTTACGTCGGTAAACTCGAGTCACGAAACTCGTTTACGCGTCACAAAAGTCGCCAACCAAATACCATCCTCGCCCGAAGTATTCCACTTAATAGCACGACATTGTTCGCTTGCGCGTCCCTCAACCCCCGGGTCGTTTCAATCTCGCACAAGAGAGAGAGAAGAGAGAGAGAGGCAAGCTCGCGCCGAGTATCAAGAGGATCGTCGAGCTGTTCGCAATTGCACGGAGTGTCTAGTTTCGCGAAGAAAGGCACTTTCACGGCAAAGCCATCCGGCGGAAGATCTCCTTCGTAGTTCTCTCTTCCCCACTGTCAGTGCGCAACGTGGACAACGTGGCCCCTCTTTCTGTCTCTTTTCGGCCACGTGAAAGACACACGCGTGCCAAGTGTCATTAGCCACGTCGAAGGATAAAAATCCTCCTTTCATCTAACTTGGTTCGTTTTCATCGTTCACGGTCGCCTCCTTCCGGGAGGAGGGCGTAAATGAAACGACGTGGATCTAATCCTGTTAAACGAAAGCGGTGTTGCATCGACTTCGTTCAACCGGTGACAAACAGCTCGCGCGAAAAAAAAAAACGAAGCCACGAAGTTTGACGTCCTGCTGCTAATGCGACCCGGCTTCTCCTTTTGTTTCGATTCGCCTCCGAGAGAACGCCGAATGAGTTTGAGGTTAACTTTCCAGTTCTTTAGTCTGTTCCGCAGAAGAGAGCGATCGATGTGGGAAAATGAGAAAATAATTTTCGTTTGATTCAAGAGGTCTGCCCGATGAGCAGCTGTTCGTGTCTCTGCGAGTACCGTTGACTATCCTTGGTGTTAATCTTTAATGATATTAAAATTCACAAAACATACGAATGCAAATATAGGAGAGAAATATTGTAACGTGTGCAACGTAAAACAATTATTTTATTATCAACAAATGTAACGATATGTGATTAAAATATGTGCATCTAGATCGTAATAATGATAGATAAAGATAATTATTTACACAATAATATAAATAATATATATTATAGAAAAAGATGTAAATATGATATAAGAAAAAAAAATAAAAATATAGAAATATAGAAAATAAAATATTTCTATAAAATATTTTGTACGAAACATGTGTAATATAAATCCATTATTTTGTTGTCAACAAAATCCTCCACAAGTACAACGATACATGAAAACCACATAATTCCAGTTAAAATATACAAACAATATATATTTATATATACAAAATTATATGTTTATTAATATATATTTATATATACAAAATCTCCCATGAACCTGACAGTACACGAAAATCACAACAGACGCGTAAATTTTTCGAATGAGGAAACGAAGCTGACACGTCAAGTTAGACGCGTCAAGTCGTATTCCATTCTTCAATCCTCCTTAAAAACCGCCGAGAAAAATGAAAGTAAATTCTACAACACATACCGGGCAATTTACAACACTGAGCTGCAAACCCAGAGCCTTTCAAACGCGATTCACGCAAACGGAGCTCACGCTGGCTCACGTTTCTTCATTCATTAGACAGCGGGTTCCCCGACCCGGAGGAAGGAACTTTTCAGCACGCGATAGCGTTCGACTCGCGTCTCTGAGCCTGGAGGAGAGCCGATTGCTAAAGGAGGTTTTGCCTGCGGCCGAAGCTCGACCAGCGCTCGATTAATTGCGAGATACTCCCTCGTCCCCTCATCCCTCCCTCAAACCCCTTTTTCGAAGCCGCGCGACTCGTTGAATTATGAAGAAACTTCGACGCTCGTTCCGCGTTCCCGGGCGAATTTCTTTCCGCCACGCGATTTATAGGATATCGGTTCGCCGCCGGTTTCGCGGCGAACCGAACCCACTCGATCATCCGGAGGGGGTTAATTTGTTTGTCGTAATTGCGCTCGAAGGTAAATGCATTCCCCCGGTCTCATCTGGCGTGCGACGGGAATCTATGATTCATGACTAATTGTATTACCCATATTTTTCTCTCAATGTGATTTATAACGTGCCAGGTTGTTTAGATTTTTAACGAGACGGAAAAGGGGTGATACTGGTCTTTTCTCTGTCTGTCTGTCTCTCTCTTTTGCTCGAGAAGGATAATTAATTTAGGGTGAATTATTGTGGCAAAAAAGGGTTCGCGACGGTGGTTATTTATAAACTTGTGCAATTTGATATTTTCACGGAAGTACAGCTGCGTCTATTACCGTATTGTTATTTCCCGTACGTTTGTTTTAATGTGATTTATAAAGTTCTGGGTTTTTACGGGATTTTTAACGAGACCGGGGACTTTTTTGCGAAGGATAATTAATTCGAGTTGAATTATTGTAGTACAGGGACAGTCACACGATGGTGGACGGTATTTTCGCTGATAAACTCGTATAATTTCTGTGAAGATAAGTATACTTAGAACTGACTGTATCTCCCATACATTTCTTCCAATGTGCGATCTACAAATTTCCGGGTTTCTCAGATTTTACCGTTCTTTACTTTTTCCCTTCTATCGCTCGAGTCGAATTGTTACGATAAAGAAAGCTTTATGCCAATTTTTAGATTTTAACTCTCGCAAATACAGTTACAAAAATGAAACGGCGAGCCTACATGTTTGAGAAATTTCATCGAGCAGCAGGAGCAAACTAATTACTACTACTAAATTCTTCGAAAATTATCGATCACGCACGCGGCCAGGCGTAGGAGCTGCGAACTTCCAAAGAGAGCGCTTGAAATTTTGTTAATTGCTTTCGCGGGCATACACGTGCCATTTCATTGGTGTTCGAGCTTACTTGGTCATTGTCTTCCATGGCTGCGCCAACGGAGTTTAGCCAAGAGATTTACGGTGAAACGGGACGCAGAGGGTGAGACAAGGGTGGAACGATTGATCGTGAGAGTATGCCAGGTGCGAAACTACGTAGCATGAGCATCCCCTACAGGCAAGGACCACCCATCGCTGACTTCCTAATGAATGGTCGGCGATTAATACGGATTAGCGACGACGTGTGTATCGTTCGTTGTATAAAGGATTCTCTGTCTTCGGGTCATTCATTATGCATCTCTTTGAGATGAGATGAACGAAATGAGTAGCGCGCGTGCTTGTGACCAAATGAAGAATGCAAACGTCGGATGGATCTCAACGAACAGGTAGACTCAGGGAACAAAATGATCGTATTAAAGGGAAGTTTGAAGTGTCAGATCTTTACGCAGACTTTTTAGAGTTATATTTAGGTCCTTTGGTACCTGATAATTTGAATTAATTACCTGATCATTTAATCATTTGATGAAATGTATTTGAAGTGTTTTTCATCTAGATACCTGGAAAGTGAATAATTCCGGAATAGGAACTGAAATGATACTCGCGCGTTTAAACGATTACGATGTCCACGCATTGTTCGTGGAAAAATGCAAATGTATCACTGGGATTTCCAGCTGAGTTCCAGTTCTGCTTTGCATTATTTGGAACAGCGTTACTTTGAAATTTTTGTCTGACTCATTGAAATCAAGAGAATTAATTATAACAAAAGAAAGTATGCGATCCGCATACCTTTCAGAGAATAAAAGTAGAAATATACCGCTGAAACTTTGGGTAAACAGAATTTATTGTTTAATGCTACAAACAGAGTTTAATATTCATTTTATGTATATAAGGTGTTTTAAATTCAACCATTCGTTTTACTCAATCGACTCATACAATTTCTACACCGCAAGTATACAAGAAAGTTCATTGATAACTTGTAAAATCTCGTTAATGTCTATTCAATTTTTACGGGAGTTCCTTAATGATTATTGACAAAAGAAAAAAAAAAAGATTTTAAAAATGGCGACAAAAAAATATTCTTCGCGGTACTTTTAATTAAACGCAACGGCACGAAGAACGAGAGAAATGCGTCTTTTGCTTTTCTGAATATTAAGAGATACGCTGTACAAATAACAACCAGTAATTTCAGCGAAAAAAGATACCGCGCGGTATTAAACGTAAAACTCGTATTTTATCATCTTATCTCGGGGCGGGCGTAATTTTTGAAATTATATGTACGAATTAGGTCGGCGGGAAAGCTCATTACAAAGAAAACTCCTATTCGTTAACGGCACAGAATTTATATTAGGATAAATAGCATAGGTTGAACGGGCGGCAAGGGCAATTCGAGATAATTAATATTAAATTCACCGGGGTTAATTATATCGGGTGATTATCCCGCTGCTGAAAAAATGCGTTGGCCAGCTTTCCCGATGAATACAATGTAATTAATAAAGTTTTAGAATGCAGTACGTAATTGCATCCTCGACACAAAGCTGCGCTTGTGTAATATCGACTACGCAGACGATGTGGTTATTAACACGATATTCGAGTCAACTGAAATTACCACCAGACACAGTCGAAAGACATAACTAATTGCAATCACTCACAAATCAAGTTAAAATTCACTCGTCACATCGAATTTTCTCTTCGTCACGTTCGATGATATCTTCGAGGATGTACACGGAGTATATTGAAGTATAGTTGCAAGTAGAACAGAATTTTTGACAATTAATTTACGATAACATCTGCGAGGATCAACGTAACATGTCGCGTAATAATAATTTTTAAAAATTCCAAACCCATTTTCCATTAATTTTTATTTTTACAGTTCTCTCGATATGTTTTTCTACGCTTATCGACTAATTCACCAATGATACCGAGACTTTAAGAAAGAATTATCTCACAAAATAACATAAAAACAGATGTTATTTTACGTACCTAAATTTTACAAATATCCATATCTTTGCTATATTATAAATTTGATCATTCTCTTTCACTAAATTCCAGTGTTACTAAGAATCACTTCGATAAAACTGCCTCGTCCGTGTTCTCTCCTCATTAAGATCTTTCACAATTGAAAACACTGAAATTACCAGAGTTTCCAGAACTCTTCAGCACATCGTCGCAACGAAATAAAAATGATACGTTTAACAAGTGCAACAACTTCGGTAATTAGGTCGATCACGCAGTTCTGAAGCCGACTGCGATTTAAATCACAGAACGATAGGGAAAATCTGTGGAAATTCCTCTTTCTCTGAAGATCGATATTTCGAGATTACAGATCGCGGGATCCTGCGTGATGTTAGGCTCTATGGCTGTGCCTCTCGTCAGTGATCAAACGTCGACGTTGATCCGATTATCAAGCAATTATCTGACCCGAACGGGAGAGAGAGTACAGGATTTTCTCGAAGAGTTGCATTAATTAAAGGTGACGAGACGGAGCGCACGACGGTACACGTCCAAATTATTCAATACCCCGTGGAAGCGGCTTAATTAGTAGCGAAGCAGGCCACGTTAATTACACGATACTTACGTTCGGCTGCTGGAAATTACGATGAAATCGAACGGCCGATTTAGGGAAGCGCGAGATGGCGCGGCAAATGAGCCCCAATGGGGCAAAACCGTGCTAAGCGACACACCAATCTGCCGGAATATCGCGTAATTATCGCGATTCACGGATACTCAAGCCTAGAAGATCCGCCGATTTTATGGTAATTACGTTACGTTAGCTGATGCTACGTGTTACTTTCCACTTGGCAGACTTCCGACACCCGTCTGTCCCTCTGTGCTCCCAAAATCCAGGATTTTCGGAGTCTCGAGGGAGACTTTGTCTTTGAAAAACAGAAACGCTAGATTTACATACGCACAAAAAAAAAGGCGCACCGACCGAGTCCTCTGCTTCAATTTCACTTCTTTAGTAAAAGAAATAAGTAAATAAATAGAAATATCTACGAGAATAAATACAATCGCGAGAGAAGATCCGGCAACTTCACAGAATTGAATTATACAAAGTAAATAAATGCGTAATATAATTTGTATATCCTCGAACAAAAGAAAAGAAATCGTCCAATGAAAATCCGTGAAACATCGATTTCAAACTTTCCTTTGTCCGCCTGACTGTGCGAAGCTAGAAATACAAAACGCACTTGTCCTTTTTCTGTTCTGAAGTTATGACGTCTCGAAGTGGACTTGTTTCGATCCCGCTGGACGTTGAACGGACAGTCGAAATTCCTGAAACTGGGGCGACCCAGTTTTTTCTTTTCTCCCGGGGAAAAATACGCACGTCGCACGTGGTGGTAGTAGCAGTAATAGTAGTAGTAGTAATAGTAGTAGTAGTAGTAGTAGTAGTAGTAGTAGTAGTAGTAGTAGTAGTAGTAGTAGTAGTAGTAGTAGTAGTAGTAGTAGTAGTAGTAAAAAGACGGTGACCTCGCTCAGCGTTCTTTACTGACCAGCATACCAGCATCGGGCATTGCGGTAGGTCAGTGGGCGTATAAATGAGAGGTCCGAGGCACGCCAGTGACAAGGAGATGGGTAAACTATTCGAAATTACCGCTTTGATTTAAACGACGGTATCCCGGAGAACAGAACATGCTATTAATGTGAAACGAAGAGGTTTTTGAACTGCAGCCACATAGTTTGCCACTGAGGCTACATTTGGAGATTTCCATTTCTATCGACAAAACGCGTTCGAATGGCCGACTTTGAGAATTACGAGAGACACGTTCGAGTATTTTCGATTAAAATTAATTTCAACGTCTGTTGAGATGCACGAATAAATGTATTCCGCGTGTGTCATTTGAATTATAATCAGTAAATTGATCGTTCATTGTTTTAGTATTGTAGAAAAATATGAAGAACTACTTAAAAGGTAAAAGAGATTTGATGGGTTGAATAGGTTTGCAAGCAACAAATTTCAATATCGTGCGAGGAAATATGCGATTGTTAGCTATGTATAATTAATCGATAAAATAACAGAATGTTATACCTTTCTTTTCTTGAAGAATCTAACAAATACCAGCTACGATATTTATTGAATTATTGAATACGCGATTGTTAGTTATGTATAATTAATTGATAAAATAACAGAATATAAATTTCTTTCTTGAAGAATCCAATAAATACCAGCTACGGTTCAACTTTTCAAATTTGCGACCGTATAGATTAAAGAAGAAATATTCGTTACCAGAGCACGGGAAATTATTACTAAAATTCCTCGAGTTTCGAGCGAAGTATGAAACAGTATAAAAAGTTTCGCCGAAGAAATGGCGTTACATTGGTGTCCAACGTGTCCGTCGATTGGCGGAAGGAAACAAACCGCGAGGAAACTCGACATGCATAATTCGACGATCGGCGGGACTGCTTTCTCAAACTACCAAGCACTCGCGCCGTTCGTGAAAAATTCCCGTGCGCGCTTGATGCATGGAAATCCGACTAAAAACCCAACGGTACCGTAAAAATTAAATAAAGAAACACTGCCGCCACCTCGCGTACACACACACACACACGCGCGCGCGCGCGCGCGCCAGAGGCAACAGTATTATCACAGCTCGCTAAAATATTCATGCGACGCTGCGGAATATAACTGCGTTATAAAACCGGAGCGTTTACAAAACCGGAAGTTACGCTCTTGATCGCTCGAAAGAAAGAGAAAAAGAGAGATAGAGAACTGTTTTATTTCGCAGAATACGAGGGGACTTGATCGGCGAGGTCCAAGAAAGTTACAGAGAAAGAGAGAGATTTTAATAAATTCCGATGACTCCGGGAGACGATAAAAATGGCATTAACGGTGTCGTTCGATCTCATCTACAATGTCCTCGTTGCCCTCTCCGCTTCCCTTCCCTCCTGTCGTCGTCCACGCCGGGATTAGCCGAGTAATCTCTCGAAGAGCCTCGAGAACGGGAGTAACGAGATCCTCCCTCGGGGTGAGGAGCGAGGACCTTTTCTCATCTTGGAAGTCGTGCTTCCACACTCGCGCATTCCGACTCTGTCTGTCTGTCTGTCTGTCTCTCTCTCTCTTTCTCTTTTTACATTCGTCCGTTCTTCTTACGGCACGATGGAAAAAAATTCTCGATCGGAATAAACCTATCCTTCTTCTTTCTTCCCCTATCCTCTAGATTTTCTTTCGATTTTTCCATTTCCTCGTCGCTCTTTTCCATCTTCTCTTTAGATTTGCTTTCTCTCTTCCATTTCTTCGTCTTCCTTTCTTCTCTTCTTTCACTCTAAAATTTTTCCCTTCCCCCTATTTACTCGTCTCCTCTCTCTCTCTCTCTCTCTTTTCCTTTTACTTTCTATCTAATCATCTGTCTGTTTCTCGCTTTTTTGCATTTTTTTCTTCCATACGCCTCTGTCTTCTTTAGGATCTTCTTTCTCTCTTGCTTTCAATTTCTTGCCTCGTTGTTGCTGCAGCTTGTTTTAAACGGTAGGCTGCCTCCTCTGCAGCAAGTTCCTCCTCGGGAAGGGAATAGGTGGAGCGAGCAATTCTTAGTTGATGGAACGCTGACGTTCCAGCAGCGGTTAAACGCTCGATCCTCCCACGGTATAAACGCGAATTTCAATAAATATTTAAAACGGCGTCAAAGTTTAGCCATTTTCGAATCTCCTGAATTATGAATCGAATATTCCATCCTTTTTTAGCCTCGCAGGAGGCTCTTACCGATATTTCCTGACCCGCTCTCTCGCAACTTGGGAATGGTTTTCTTTTAATAAGCTTTATAAGGCGAAGTTTCCTCCCCGTTTAATTTTAAATCGATCTTTCATCGCAGTTTATTATTTATTCGCCTTCGTTTCGTATGTTTTCGATGATTTGAAATAAGTGAGAAGCTGAATTGTAACTTTTTCAAGTGGAATTTTTTCTTTTTTTCATTGTTAATTAATTGTGTCTCTCGCGAAATATTTCGTTATATTCATTATAAATACCTCAATTAATATAATTTTTGCTTTTCGACTTAAATATCTTGATTGATTCAATACTACTGTAGAAAACCAGTAGAATGCAACGTGTGTATCGAGACATTTTAAATCTTTTTCAAACTTTCCATGCTTCTAGGATTACAAACGAAAGAGAAGGTAATTAATTAATAATCGTATCAGCAAAAGAGTCCAACAATTTCCACGAACAAAGATCAATATCTCATCAAAGTTCGTGATGTTTTAAAACATTCATCTTCGCCGATGTAACACCTGACCCATCCATGAAACACACACACACACACACACACACACACATTGGCCTGGACATTAACGATGAAAAGACTTTTGATAATAAAATTCCTTCGAAACTCAGTTCCTACCTGTCCCTAAAATTAACAAGCGACTTTCTTCAAGCGATCGTCGCAAAGAAGAAGATCGTCGAACGAGAATCCGTGTAATTTCCCTGGGTAATGGAATTAAAGAGAAAAGAATTCGTTGCCGTCGGTCTTTGTCCCTCCCGAGTTTCGCGAGTTCGTTACTTCCGGTTGCTTTGATCGCGCAATAAAATAAATTATCCCTCGGAGGAGACCTTGAGTCGACTGGGAAGGAAAAAAGTGTATCGAGTTGGAGAACCGGCTCGTTTAATAAATCTCGATGAATCACTAGGATAAAAGTGTAGCAAAGACGCGGTCCGATTTATTCCTTTTCTCTCTCTCTCTTTCTCTCCCTCTCCCTCTCTCTCTCTTTCTTGTATCCTCCATACATCCGTCGGATTATCAACTTAATCCTGGGAAGGTCCTACGTTCAGGCCGGACGAAAGAAGCATGAAATATATAGCGGAAGAGGGCGCGAGGGCAATTTTCAATAAAGCCGATTTCCAGCGTGTCCTCGCTATAAAAGCTCGACGTTCGTTCGATCTCCGGCGGGAATTACGACTCGATCGAGAATTAATGGAATACGTGTCAAAAATGGATCTTTTTTTCTTTTTTTTCTTTTTTTGGCATGCACCGCATCGGTCAAAAGTTTCGTTGCACAGTTTTATCGCGCTTGTGTTTCGCATACCGGTTCGCATATCTCGTTATGTATTAATTATGGCGCGTGTATGTTTTTTTCTGGTTTTTCAGTATGCGACGATTAATATTGGCAAAAAGAGCCAATAACGATGGAAAATTGTCGACAACGTCAAAAAAAATCATGGAACCATCTACTCTTGATCATATTTTGAAGCGTTTATGCTGTCATTTTCACAAATTTTATTGAACGTTGAGCAAAATTTCATGAAAATCCTAATGTTTCCTCGTTCCGAACCCTAATGTTCGAAATTGAAAGAATGAAATGATAAAGAAAAATCGTAAAGTAGGTTGTAAAAGGAGATTTCGATTTTCGTGAATCGTTTTTACAATTGTGTTGAAAATTTTAAAAATTCTAACATCGTATAATGTGAAATTTTCTTTGGAGAAAACGAATTCAGCACTGTCAAAATAATTTTTTTTAGATAGTTATAACAATTTAAATTACCGACAATTCTTCATCGTTATAGAGTATGTTTATTTTCTACACAGAATGTATTGAAATACTCCGAGTAAAGAAATTAGTATTCTTTTTCACATTTCGTTTTCATATTTTGCTATATGCTGATTCTTGCATAATTTTTGGCTACATTTAACAGCGACAGATATGTCCATTTTTCATGTAAAAAAAAAATTACTATATAAAATTCCAATACTCTATGAACATAAATTATTATCAGAAGTATATATTTATAGTAGAATCTATGAATTTTATGAAAAGAAACAATTAAAAAGATTAAAGCGTAAGAAAAGACTGATGTTCGATCGACCTCAAGTGGAAAAATCATGTTTCGATCGAAAATTAATGAAATATGCATTGATCTAATATTTTCTCAATTTTCTGACATTACAACGATAAAGAAAAGGAGATTGCGTAAACGAAATGCGTTAAACGAATATCAAAAATCGAATTATCAAAGAAGCAACTAAAGATTCAAGATTGAAATCGATAAAAATTTTCTGTCTTCGTTGGCGTGTAACAATATTTTTGAAAATTCAACATGACAAGGTTTTATAAGACAAATAAATATAGTATTTGTGTTTGTAAATCCAGCAACCTGGCTGTTGATCAACATGTTGATCAACTTCCTCGATTTTTTTTTTCAAAGAAATTCTTTATTATCTCTACTCTTTCGTCCTCCTTTTTTAAAACTTTTCTTTTTCTTTTTTTTTTTTTTTGTCATGTTCTATAGTATATGTCGCCAGGGTCTCGGTTTCGTGGGGATTTTGTTACCTGAAGAAAGTTTCCGGGCAACTCGTTAACCAAGTAAGAAGTTGAACGAAATTCCAGGAAAATAAGATGCGATACACCGCCTCAAAGTTTCATGAAATATTACGTATTTCCGTCATTAAAAGTTCGATTCGCCGGCGCGGGACCACCGGGCGGGGACATTAAATCGTTCGTGGCTGGCGAGAAATCAGGAGTACCGTTTGAGAATCCAATTAGAAGCTACGAATCTCACGGATGTAAATAGATTTGAAGGAAGGAAGCAGTTGCGATGCTGTACTTGGGAATTATCTTGTTTGTTTCTGCGGACCAAAACGGGAAATTACATTCCTGTCTCGCGTCATCTACTTTATTGCATTAATTATTGTGAAATATTACTGGGGGGGGGTGTATTAATCATTTAGGAATTTTCCAACGCGAATTAATTGTAATTAAGATCACAATTAGGTGTTACGTTACTGTACAGAACTGTATATCACGGAACGGTACGAACGGAATAATGTTTGGAGCGATTTTAATTTCTATACTGGTTCAAGAAAATGTTAAACAAATATTATTATTAGATATTATGTTATCTATATCAGAACAGTTACTCTTTTAACTTGATAAGTTAACAGTTGTTCGTTCTTACTTGCGTACATAATTTCTTGTGTACATTCGACTTCAGACACGTTTGATTCGTAAAAAATCTTTGGAAAATAATACTTCCGCAGCAAGACACAACATTACACTTTGTTACAAAAATATTAACTTTGATACCTATGGTAGTTAAACATTTTTCATGTCTTTTTACCGAGTAGTATAATCTCACTAACAACGGATTTCCATCCTTTGAGTTACGACACCCTTAAGAGTCGTAAAATGTTTCCTGGGGGATCGTTGCGGTTACTTTGGTCGCGATTATTTTCGCAGGGAACCTTATCAGGAAGATTTTTAACACGTATTTATTTCAACTACGTGACTACATTTCACGTGCTGTAATAATTTCATTGGAGAAAAAAATCATTCACTGTTGCAATCACACAGAAAAATGATTATTACAAATTATTAGTAAATTAACAGAAGAGATTACTCAATAAACCCAAATCATCATGTATCAATTTCTTTAAAAAAAAAAAAGAAAAAAAGTGAAGTCAGTAACAACTAGACACGAAAATAATTAGAGAAAAAGAAAAAGAAAATTACAAACCAAAGGAATGAAATAAAAGTTAGCAGACGCGCAAAATCAGCAAGCTGAGTTTAATACGAGGAACAAAGTGTAAGAAATGAATCAACTTAATCACAACAAACGATCAAAATTGGACTGGGTTACTAGTTCAAGACAGGGAAGAAAATTCATGTTGCTTAAGCCAATAAATTAACTCGATTACAACAAACGATCATCAAATCGGATTAGTTTAGTTTTGTATCAATTGGATTTGTTCGAAACGGAGGGAAAAATCCACGTTGGTCAAACTGATCAAACGTTCGAAAACGTTTCGAAAAGAAGAGCACCCCGTTCGAGCACCCTCGCAAATACAAATTCGCACGTATACATTCTATAAATGACGCTCTAGAAAGTGTTCCAAGCTGTCGTTCACCGCGGTGTAACTTTATCGAGCAGCTTCCGGCTGCGATGGTGCATACGCGTGGGCGCGCAATATCGCAGCCGATTTCGATAGAAACGTTTAGCCGTGATCGTTCTTATCTCCGTGGGTGGCACAGTGGCTCGTAAACAACCTTTCGTTATCTTCCGCGTCATGGAGGAGCAAGAAGCGAAGGCGGAGGGTCCTTCTGCTCTTTCTGAAGAGCTGCTCCCGCCCCGTATCTATCGACCTAGCGCTTCCGCTCGAGAAAACGATCAGCTTCTGCCGCGAAACGTCGCCGTTTGATACGCGAACGCGTGGGTTCAGGGTTCCTTGTCCCGCTTAATGTCGCGGGTCGTTCGACCAAACGAACCTTGAAAAAGCCAACGGCACACGACCGAGATGTCGTGCCGGAAACGCTCGTGGTTGCTGGATCTCGATACGGTGAAGCGAAAACGAGCGAAAATGGCAACGTACATGGGTGTACTTCATCTTCAATTTGTGTTGCAACGTTGTGTCTTCTTTTGATGATTGGAAGGGGGGAGAAACTGCGTATCTCAAAATACACGACAGTGATATTTGCTTGATATTCGATATTAAATATCGAGAAGATACAAGTGTCGAGAATTATTCATTTGATTACGAAAGATTTCATTTTACGGTAAATATATCGAATTCTCATCTGAAAAGTTGCACTCTGCGTTTTCTAATCTAATACAGGGTTGAAATACTATGGTCTCTGTTATTCTGTTGCTCAGAAGATATTCTAATACCGATTGTGATTCGTGATAATTGCGTCTGAATTCAATAAAAATGGTACTTGTTAAATTTTTCATCGAAGTGAAACATGCTATGTGTTTGTGCATTAAAATTATCTGTTAAAAGATGTAGTGGTATTGTTGTTCGAGGTGTATACTTATATGCCACGGCTTGCAATAACGTTCGAATTTTTCTTGTCGGCCTGGAAGCCAGTACGAAACTTTCTTCAATCTGATATTTCGCAGTTCGAACAAGTTTCGTGCTGCGAAATTTCTTACAACAGCCTTTAAGAATTTACATTGCAAATGTAATATTGCGTTATTGTTGATCGCACGCCAGGCAGTTGACGTTCATTTTTCCAAAGGGGATTTTATAGGGCAGGTATATAATACCAGAAATCGTGTGATCTTAAACGTATTTCCTATTCTATGTAAAAAAAATGTAAATTTCGTATCGGGTACCTGCGTAATCATCTGATAAAATTGACAGGCGATAACATAAGAATGCAACTGGAATGACGGATTTTTTAAACTGGTTCTTGGTTCCAATAGTCGAACACGTTCTTAAATCGTTATTAAATCGATCGACTCGAGCGACAGTTCTTTGTACCTCGTTGCTTATGCAACAAGGTAACGATTTAATTGATGTTAGCTAATTACAGGTATTAAGTAACTGACTGGCAATTACAGGCACACGACTGCCATTATCCCCGATTCATACGCGTGCTTCCATATTCACTAATGGAATAATTCTTTTTCGTTGCGTATAGCGTATTTTATTTCTTCCGTCAGATTAAACTGCCAACAATTGCTGCGTAGTAAACGTAATAAATCTTAATTTGAATAAAAGTCAAGTTACCTCGATCATAAAATAGAAATAAAGTCAACGGTGTAATTCCCTTCTCTTTTAATAAATTTTAATATTTCGTAACATGAGACGTGAGAACGTTCAACCTCCTAAAAAACTGCGTCATATTAACATTCAATGTTAAATCGGAACTTGTAGATCTGCGCTTTTCTTCTTGTTTAAAGACGCAGACTACTGATTTTCGCAGATACGACCATCTCAATTATGTAATAATAATGTAGAAAATGTGTAATAAGCATAGCACGAATTTTAATACAAGTTCATATTTTTGAAAATGTAATGAGAAGAATGGAACGCACGTAGCGAATATTGCAGCAAGCAATATTTATTCTCGGTATTTTATGCAATATTTGTTATAGCTTCGTACTTGAAAATTTTCTACTAATGTATTAAAAATAGCCTAGTTATAACAAAAATAGGCGTGTTCTATTTTTAGAATACAATTTCAATTCTTTTAACAATAAGACCTTGTCTATCGAAGAATTGAGAAATTCGTATGAAAGGAGAAAACAACTAAATTAAATTAAATTATCTTGTATGTTGTATTAAAATTACATATATATATATATATATATCTATATATATATATATATTGTATTATATTAAAAAATGAATTACTAAAAAGAATATTAAAAAATAAAGTTACCTTTTAAATATAATTTGGACCTCATATTCTAACCAGGTATTTTTGCATAATTGACATACGATGTGCACTTTCAATTACTCAATTAATTAATATTATATATCCCATAAAAAGATATTTGAAAATCTTATCTTTTAAATATAATTTTCCTTTTATTTTTCGACGAAGTATTTTTGCATAATTAATATATGATGTACACATTCAATTAATCAATTAATTAATATTATATATCCCATAAAAAGATATTAAGTTATTAAAAA
Organism: Tetragonula carbonaria; assembly: GCA_032399595.1. NCBI lineage: Eukaryota > Metazoa > Arthropoda > Insecta > Hymenoptera > Apidae > Tetragonula > Tetragonula carbonaria. The sequence goes on from JAUCRC010000004.1 coordinate 11,177,874, forward strand.
AAGATATTTGAAAATCTTATCTTTTAAATATAATTTTCATTTTATATTCCGACGAAGTATTGTATTTTTACATAATTAATATACGTACACTTTCAATTAATCAGTCAATTAATACTGTACGTCCTAAATAATTATTACACAGATATGAAAATTCCAATTATTAATAAATTACGGGTCAGACGCGAGATTTATAAACGATTCAAGTCTAGTCCGAAATTCATAGTCCGTGGTTCGCTCTCTCTCTCTCTCTCTCTCTCTATATATATATATATATATATATATATATATACACGCTACTCCGTTTATATACATGGTTCTCCGTTTCATCGGGCCTCGAGCAGTGTCAGGAGAACGTGTTCACGCGATTTATGACATTCATCGGCGACTCAGAATTCGAAATTGCGTGTCCAGAGTTCAGTAATACGTGCTCGCTGTTTCACGGCCTCTCAGCCTCAGTGCTCGTGTTTTGCTACACACAGCGATTTCAGCACCGTGGCGGGTCTTTATTACACGACCGGCGACCGTAGCTTTCCAAGTTTCCCCTGCGACTTGTCCTCGTGGCCAAGTTCCCCGCTAAACAACAAAACTGAATGGCTGTTTGCAACTCAATGTCATTATCCTCCAACTTTGGAAACGCTGATTCGCTTTCGCGAGTGAATTTCGTGGAATGAATTAAACGAGGAATGAAACGGTACACCTCGCGTTTGTCGAACGAAATGGCGCTAACTCTCGTGAAAACGCGAATTAAATAACATGGAATGCTCCAGATTTGCAACGGTGCGTATCTTTATGTTCAATCAACGTGCATTGAGGTTTCGTTTTTCTTTTTTTTTGAGATTCAACCTTCCTTAACGTATGAATTCTCCTTTTGCCAAATAGAACCAAAACGTATAGTTTATACTCGCTGAAATACTCAGAAAATAAAAACGACTAAATTTGTCTCTAGATTCTATATCTTTTTAGCTGTAAATATTCCCCTTGCACTTTAAATTTCTTATACATTTTACGCTCCAGTCTTCTAGTAGATATTATTCTCATTAAATCTCTTAATGTCACTTCTGGTATCACTCTCTTCTCCCCCCCCCCATCCCCTGCACCCTCGTAATAATATTCACGAATCGATAATAAACCAGTTCATGTTTCATACACGACAATCGGAACGGATTAACGAAATAGCCGAACAAGTTAATTAATTAACGTTAATACGACTGGTAGATAACCGAGTAAATCCTTTCGGAACGACGGTCCGTTTTCAAAGAGCCGGCAGATAACCGCAGAGCTCGAAACCGTCGGCGCGACGAATCTCCAAAGGAATACTACGCTGGTCAAACTGAATATGGATGGCTCGATCGATATGAATCGGCGAGTTCTTGATCCCGTCGAATGAATACGAATCATCATTGACCAAGATACCTCTCCCTCCCCACTGCCCCCTGTGCGACCAAAGGGATTTCAAATTCCGTCAGGGGAATTCTGAGAATCGATGCTTCGGGAGAATCGATTCCACCGGCGCGCGTCGCGAGTTTCTCTTTAATTCACATTTCGAGAAATTACACGTGGTCGCCGGAGTGCGGATTTTTATTCAATTGCGTTTTTATATATAATTTGACATTATAACGCGCGGAGCACGTACATTTGTCAAATTTGGAACATTCGAAACAAGAACGAAATGGTTCCGGATGTTTTGCCCATTTTAATTAATTAATTCGTTGGTCAACGTTTCGACATTTGTAAAATGTTGACACCGGCAATGTTGACAACGTACAACGTGCAAATGAATGAAAAACGCGAGTCTGCGAATGTCAGTAGAGCAAAGTAGCCAAAATGATCTGAAGTTTTTCGGATTATTCTTTTACTTCGCTCCGTTTAAGATCGAGCAAAATAATTTATCACAACGTTATAAATACCCAACGAAATTTTTCTAAATTTCGACATTCATTTGAAAAAGACGAGAAAATTTAAAAGTGAAAAACACAGAAATTGCAGATGTTCGATAGAAGATAAAAAACTATTATTGCAAAACAGTACAATGACATTCAAAAATTCATGGTCATTGGTTCCTTCCTCATACGTAATAGCACAAACCTTGCAGGATTAAACATTAAAAACCTACGGATGTACATACTTCAGCTTTCATCGCAAGCTGCGTTTCTTTCCTCCCAAAAATCTCACCGTTCACCCTCCACGTACATACAAGTTGCCCATAGGATCAAGTGACTCTTAATTCAACATCCGCCAAGTAAAAAAGGCAATCAGGCAAAAGAGGGGCGGAGCTGGACCATTAAGTAACCACAATTTCTCGACAAAATCCGCCATCCTCCGGCGACAGGGTAAACACCGGTCCGTTCACCCTCTGCTGGCGAGCTTCACGCAAGCTCTTAAGGTCAGGATCCACGGCAGAAAACCAGCGGAAGCTCTCCTCGAGGGGAACAAAGGAAGTCCCTTTTCAGTTAAACGACCCGCGTTGGCCAGAAAGAGTCCGAGTGGTGGCACGTTGCACGAAACCGGTAAAACGGAAACCGGGATGGCTCGGTTCACCCGTAGTTTCCGCTGTCCGCGACGGGAAGTGATGAGGAGAGGGAGCGGGGGAGGAGAGGTTTGGACGATGTGTCCTCGCGTGTCGTGTCGACGTGACGCAATATACATGCTAATACGGCAGCTTTGGCCGCCGGTACGAGCCGCAAGGACGTCAGAAAGTGTCCTTTGAAATGGTTACCCAAGGCTTCGAGAGACACACCTTTGAGGCTTCCTTCGGCCAACTTGCTTGGCCGTTCCTTGCCCACTTTCGCCCCGAGCCACTCGATTAACGACACTTTGCTGATTATTCTACGTAATTGGCCGAAGGGGGCAGGGGGAATTGAATGAAAATTCCCTGAACACTGCGGGAAATTAATTCTAGCCGGGAATGAATTTGGCGGAGATATTGGATTGTGATTCTATGTCTCACTTTGGGAGACTCGAAATAATTCTTGATAACGCCGAACCGTATATGGATATTTCTCAATCGTCTCAACAAAAGTGTATAAAAATGATTGCCGAGTGAACGCGGATTGACGTTTGGAAACGTCAGGAGGATTGACAGCGATGTGAAATGATTAGATTAATAACTTCCGTTCGGGGAAGTCTCTAACTGAATAAATCGAGTGCAACGAGCGAAGCTTCAGAAATTATTTCCAGTTGTTTCAATTTAATAAATATCAGGGTAGATATTGAAGAAGTGGGAACATTTTTTGGCCAACAGTACTGAAAAGAGTTAAATTTCTGATCCCGCAGATGAAATTTTGAAAATTGTTTCACTTATTTCGTCGACGTGTCGATTTATAAAAAACGGACGGGCTTTGGATTTTTTTTAAATTTTACGTTGGTGAAATCGCGCGTCTAGGAAAAATTGATACCGACTTTGGAAATGTGACTGTGGACAATAAGTATCAAAGTATCAAAACGCTTATTATAAATAGTTGGTTTAATATCAGCGAATTAGTAAATTATTTGATTTGCATAAATCCATCTGATCGCGGAGTACGCGCCTTGATTATCGTTACCTCATAAATTATTTGTTGTTTTCAGTTTCAGCTTGATTGGCTTGGTAATTAATTTTGTCAGCTTGTCCGCTTTTGACTCGTTTATATCGATTTGTACGATAATGATCCAACAGCGTAACAACGAGTCTATGAATTATCGAAATTAATAAGTAACCGTACGATTAATTGCTACTTGCAGCAGATAACAGCAATAACTGATTTCACTTACAGGCTACGTAATTTTATTTTGACTACTGTATTTCATAAAATTACAGCGATATGTCTCGAATCGTTCCACGAATTCTTCACAATAATACTTGAACAAAATTATTCACCTGTCAATCTCTTTGAAATCTTTCGAACAAAAAGATCACTCAAATATAAAATTCATCAATCGCTTTAACGGTTCTTTAATTTCTTTTATTTACTAAATTTCTACAGTTCTTTTATTTATTTAATTCTTTACTTCGTACTTTTCTCTCGGATAATTCTTCTAAACATCATTTTCTAAACGTGGCTCTTCTAAACGTTTATATTTAATAGAATCTGTGCTTTTCGTGGTTCGACGTATGCACGCACATTATTTATTACTTACGTCCACGTAACCGATTATTACCACGAATTGCACAGTTTTAGAGAATCGCTTCTGAAGAAACAAACGACGTGATCGGCGATATCTCTTTCCCGGCGAAATTAATGTGTAAATGGCGTGCGTAAAACAAGCGAATGGCAATGCACGTGTAATTAAACGCAAGTACTCGTAATTTCATTTACTTGATACGACCCTTCATTGGTTTTAATTACAGTATCCCGTGTAGCTACTTCTTTTTGCATGCATAATTGAAAAATCCATACGTTCCCGATGAAATATTTAGAAGTCAGTGGCGAACCGCGGTATATATCGGGTGATCGAACCGCAGAAGAAAGAAAGGAAACAAACGAAAGCATGAAACACCACCAGGATTTTTTCTGTTCATTTTTTTCTTTCCTTTTCTTTTTTTTTGTTTTGTATCCCTCGGATTGGATTTCTGTTTTAATCGCAGCTCGATGGAACTCGCGCACGAATTTCGTTAAATTGCTAATACGGCGAATATGAAATGACGTGCGAAAGCGTAACGATCGCAAAAGTACAATATTGGTAATACCACGTAGGATTATACCACATTCCCTTGTAACTTTCTCGTAATGGAAATCACAGTTTCTTGGTAACAATTATTATCACGAAGATAACTTTGGGTGTCTTAGATAACTGAAAGTTAACATAGTTTAACAGAAGGTGTTGTTCAAATGCTGTCTATACTTTGTAACAAGCAATAATAATGCTAAAAAGAAGCTTAAATAAAATTTTCAACTTCGCGAGACAATTCACTCGCATCTGACGAGAAACATATTAGGTATAATTTATTATGCACACGTGCATCTTGAATTATGCGACTGCATCGAAACTTTTTGCATGACTAAAACAAATTACTGAAATTGCTAAATCGCTTCTCAAGAAACAACTTTTGTCGCGATACGAATCGGTAGAAATCTAAAAAATAAAAGCTTCAAATATACTAAATCTTCGAGTATATTATGTATCTTGTGAACTGCACAGTCCGAAGAGAACCGAGAATTAAACCTGACGTAAAGATAATTCAAAAGAAATATAGTATCACTCGAGCAGAAGATATCTTTACATCGCGTACATCAAACAGACTTGTAAATGTTATACCGAAAACCGCTTAGTAACCTTCTCTCAACGTCGTTCTACATACCTTTCACGTTCACCTATAGCTCGCCGCTATCAGATTGCAATCGAACAAATCGATCAAAGACACCGTTCTCGCTTCATTTGTCAGTAGCATTATGCGTCACCCCTTTCCATCCCTGTCGTTAATTCGACCGAGTCGACTACTAGCAGAACAGTCCTGTCAGGAGACGTTGGTAGTTCAGGGTGTTAGGTGAACCGTCGTATGACGACAAAGCGCTCGTCACCCTTTCTACTGGGTGATCCTCTCGCTAGTTAACTCAAAGACAAAGCTGCCATAAAGCCGAGCCCGAGCGTGTGCACGTGTATGTGATCTGTTATCAGAAATCGATTTTGGCTCTGCGTTATATAGCACAGGCGATTATATGTGTCTACAATGTCGCTCATTTGCCATCGTATAACCTACGAGAGACCTACGATCTCAGAGGAAACAAGGTCGAAGGTTTTAAGAATATTTAACGATCGAAATCGTTAGATTCATGGCGGCGGTATATAAAGGGATGATCACATCACGATATTACCCATAGCAGTAACGTTCTGCTCAAAATGTAAAACTCGGTGATTCAAATTACGCGCGTTCTACGTGAATCAAACGAGAGTCGTGTTTCACAGCTTGTTTGCATTCGAAATGCAAAGTTTAGGTTATTCGAAAATGGTTTAGAAATTCAAATTACTACGAAAATTTGGCAACAGTTGTTGAAGCGTGTTTTGGCCAAATTATAAAGCTTGCAAATCGAAATTGCGTACAATTGTGTTTGTAGATCGAACGTGAGCTGTCAGAGCGTGTTTTATCCAAAAGTTGTGAAATTATTTGCGAACGAAATTACAGCTGCGAGAGAGAGAGAGAGAGAGAGAGTGTGTGTGTGTGTGTGTGTGTGTGTGTGTGTGTGTGTTTTGTTGAAAATATAAATCTTCGCGTTTCAAAAGAGACCGGTGTCAAAATGTTTCTGCGACCAACGTGGCAGGATCACTCAGTAGGTGGCCGAGTCGTGAGTGCTACTTCCTGTGGATCGTTAGGGGGAGGCAAACGTCTTTTCGCGCGAGTAACGCGGAGGAAATAAGAGGCTCGATGCCGGCGCGATAACCGAATGGACAATCTCGCGTGCGAAACCCCGCGAAATGCGCACCAGGACCACCCGTGGCTATTGTTGAATTTATGATTACTTCGTTCTGCGTGATATCGAGAGAAAGGGGCTGGTTAAAATGTATGAATAGCTTCATTGCTCGATCCCTCCACGGAGATTTCTTTCGTGATGATTTATGACGCATGTTTAGGTCAATTTTGGATCACGTTGACATGTGAAACAATTGTATAATTTCTTTTGATAGATGGCAGCCCTTATTCTAAAAAGGAAATATTTGCACGAACTCGGTTTGCTTAATTTGTGACTTGCGACGAAGGATACAACAGTGGTTAGAATTCAATTATTAGCGCAATTATTGTCTGCGGTGTAGAATTTAATTATTGGCGCAATTATTGTCATGCGTGCCCGGGATTCGTTTAAATTCTAAATTTGATGACAGTTTGGAAGGAAACAATTTAATTAGAAATGATGCTACAATCACCAGTGTATACTCGAAATGCTAATTCAATTATTAATGCATAATAGTTGTTACATAATAATAATTAATGTTTCAATTGTTAATGCCTGGCTGTTCATTGAACAATCGAGGAATTTTTATATACAAGTTAACTCGTTCATGTTGCATCGAGTATCCGTTGATAATTTCAAATCTGGAAAATGAGTCTGTTAAAAGAAACGATTCTACGCTATTTTTGTATTAGTTTAATAAAAATTAATAATAAAAACACAGATTCATGCGGTTCTAGTCGTCCGTTTCATTAGATATGAAGCACAGAGTTAGTCTGCATTTTACAGCTTGTCTTCATAATTGGAAAAAATTATTCCGAAGTATACTGATTAAACAGATTAGTTCGTATCTGTCTGTGAGTAAGTGTTCACCAGTGTTCCAAACACTTTGTATCACCGTGTACGATAAAATACATTAATGGGAAACATTTCGTGCAGCAATTCACCAAAGCAAGGAAGGTAATCGGAGGGTCACCACCGGTGTAAACTAAATGTATGTCTATGTGGCTATTTGGACAAGACTAGGTCAACCCTTCGCCCTTCGTATCAATAGCAGTTGTACATCGACGCAGTGTTTAGTCGTTAATTTGCATATCTCCTGAGGCACAAGTACATTTCGTACGGAGTATCGGATACAATAGACTTACATTAAGTAATTTCTCTGTCTGGCCCACTAAATTGTAAATTGTTCCGTGTTCCGTTTAGCAATGCAATCGCTGATTTCTCGATCAATAATCGGAAGAGTCCGTGTGATTAAATTAATATGAAACTTGGTGCCTGGTTCGAGAAGATTCGAAACAGAAAATAATAAAGAAATGGAAGTTAATCAGAAAATAATTAATTGCGGAGTATCGATGTACGTTTTTTAAAATTTAAAATTTAAAATTTAATGCAGTAAATGTAAATCACAATCACGGTGAATTTACGTTATATATATAAAATACGTTTTTCTTTGTTATACACTGAATCGTCAGTGACAGAAATATGTACACATATATATCATGAAAAGTATATTATTCTCGTACTAATTATTTATTATTAAAGATTCCTCACCTTATTTCGTACAAAATGTTGAACAAAAATTATCATATGGACGGACCGATACTACTCAATTGCTTTCTGTTAATAATAAAAAAACAATATATATAATCGTGTTACCAACCGTGTGTTCGCAATTAATCTTCCTCTCGTGTAATTTAATGAAACAGATAAAATCGAACATTGAAAAGAACCTACCAATACTGTTCCACACCAAAACCATAAAAAAAAGACCTATGCAGGATGAAAATTTTATGCTTCGATTGACCGATTGAATAAACCTCCCCTAAATAATAGGAAGTAAGGAAATCGTAAAACTCTGTCATTCAACTGTATTCAACAGCGCTGGAAATGTTTTCAACCCTTCATAATCAGACCGGCGAATCGGCTGACCGCTAATAATCCCATTTTAAGGGACACATTATCTCTTGATTTCCATAAAAAGCGCGTGTTTACATAAGGGGAGAGCGATTTTAATTATCTACAGTTAACATCACAGTTGGGGTGGCCGGCAGGTTTTACGTTCTGATACTGTGTCGCGCGCACGACGAAAACAGCTGGCCATTTTCGTCGATTTTTCATCGAGCCGCGTTACCAACGCTCGGAATTCCACCGAGGCCAACCCCACGAATTTCTGCGTGAAAAACTTAATTAGCGACTATCCCACCCCCAAAGACAGCCACTGTTCTCCTCCCTCCCTCTCTCTCTCTCTCTCTCTCTCTCTCTCTTTTTCCGTGCGCGTTACACTAGCGTCAGACATCTGCTAACAACGCAACAAAACGACCGTTTATAATCTACGACCAACCCTCCTGGCGTGGCCGAGAGAAGCGGCAACCAGCCACCCCATCCTCCCAGCCCTCGACCAAACCACCCCACGCCGCAATTTCTCCCACCGTGCACGCCACCACTGCGGCATAAATCCCAAGTGGAGAGAATATTACGTCCCGACGACCACGGAGGAACTTTAAACCTTCCCTGGGCCAACCTCTCACGCGACTACTATACGCGCATTTTCAACTATTTCACGCTCAGTATTGGGATATTTTATTCTTCTGTTTTTTCCTTTTCTTGTTTTTTTTTTGTTTTTTTTTTTCTTTAAGCATACAGAGGATTGTAGTGAATTGTACATGCGAGTGGACCATGCGATAGGTTGCAAACGATAGAAAAATAGACAATGAAGTCAAGTACTTAGCCAGTGTTGTGCGACATTCGAGTAACCACATTTTGGAAATTTTCGTAAATATTGTAAAAATACAAGTTTACAATGTGAAATTTATTAAATTACAGTTAATTGTTATAAATTAGAATTTATTAGGCATTTATTAGTTGAGCGACGATCTTAGTTGTAGGATCCTAGTTAGAGGATCTTGTTCATGTATTTATAACTGAAGCAGTGAAATAATGACGTTTTAGAGATTTAACGAGTTTAAATCTTCATCGCACGCATCGTGCGAAGCTACATTTAATTTAGTTTAATGAAATTCTGTTCGGTCTCTTTTATCGTTTTAAAACCGTCTTTGCCTTTTCTTTTATTCCTCTACGCTAATTTCTTCCCTAGCGTTTTATATTCACTTATTTCCGCATTTATTTTGCTAGCATATTTTCACGTGTTTTACGCGAAACGATGATTCTTGTACTTTTTCGCGATTTCTGTCGATTCGCGTTCATTCCTCACGTTTAAAGTTCAAAAGGGGGAAAAAAGAAGTGACGCGAGGATATCCGATGAGTATTTATTTTTACACTCGAAAACACGGAAAAAGGGAGAGCGTCGAGTTTCAGAATTTCTCGAAAAACGAAAATAAATTTATTTTTCAATGTACGTTCAACAACTTCGTACAACTTCTCACGTATCAAAATATAACGTAAAACTCAGGTAATTTCACTTTGCAATGCGATACAGTCGGTGATAACAAGCACCGAAAATTTGTTAAAACCGACGATTTCCCCTTTCTCCCCGTCCTTCATTTTATTTCTCGACATATTCGAGTTTGCGTTTTAAAATTAACCAAATCATTCATCGAGTCAACCGAAATCGAACGATCATGAATGATTTGTTCTTCGAAATCAAAGGGTAAAAATATCTATCCGATATTTGTAAGGGAATATTTTTTTCAAGGTGAATCCACCCATTAATTAGTTTGTTTCACGTGCGTGATTAGATTTAGAGGTAGGTGGCTACGAATGGTATTAAATGGGTGGTACTTCGTGCTTATCGAGTAATCGATAAAGCTCTTTAAAACTGTATTCGAAGACTGAAATACTGCATTAGAAGGGAACCTTTCGTTTTACTTTGGAAAGTAGATGGTTCATTCATCATTTATCCTACGATATGAAAACCCGTCGTTGGATTAAAATTTTTGAATTTCACTTGCCGAGTTCCTCAAACTTCGTGCCTCCACTTTGCACGAACATTTCCAGAGAGGCACGCGAAGTATTTTTGCAAATCATTCGGGAGGGAACTTATCGTTCACCTAAAGTCACCCATTAAATTTCGAGTAGTTAATTGAAAGAATAATCGTTCTTAATTGTTTCTATACAATATTTATTTTGAATTTTATTTTGCATTTTAAATGACGAAAATTATAAAAAAAAAAAGCAGTCGACGAATGAAGCAAATCTCTGCTTAAATTCATAAGAATTTCAATCCGCGGTTTAACGATCTCCAATTTCGAATTTTATCGTACCATTTTAATTACGATTGTTCGTAATTACAATTTGCGTATTATTTACATTAATATTACGCGTAGAGCGAGCGAAATTGTATAAATTAAATTTCGGTAATTTACAAATAACAATGTATAATTAACTTTCACGTTCAAAAGCTCTGACACTGCACTTTGAATTTAAATATTATAAGTGTAATTTATACATCTTTTATACACACATTTAGACGCTGACTTCACTTCGAGAAAGTCTTTTGATCTGTGAAACATATATTTGCAAACTATTCTCGGACGCAGAGATCTCAAGAACGAATCCGAAAATTAGAAGTGAAAATGCTTAAGGTATTCCGAGCATTTCGAAAAATATTTATCCTCACGCTGTTGCTGTGCGATTTTCACGTGTTCTTGGCAAATGGTCCGGGTGTGCCCGTTTTTCGAGCGCGTGAGGAAATTAACGGGTTATTAGAGTTGCAAATGGCGCGTGCGTTTCGAAGAGCTTCATTTAATATTCAGCCGCGTGATACAGAAACGCGATAGCTGCAAACGCGGAGGATGGCAGGATAATTCGAGGTACAAAGGGTGGCGTCCGGCTCGATGCCATGGAACGGAATTCAAACTCGAAATTCAAAAGCGATGCGACAATCCTGACCGGCCGTAATTTATCCCTTTTGTGTCTAGATTTGTTTCCAATGAAGACGCATTGTGTAAAAACGTACAATGGCCCCGGCCAACTTCCTGTCCCGCGTCCTAATTAGCCCCTGCTAATTCATTCGGGCTTCGTCTTAAAAATTCATCGTTCACTGACGTCATTTCTGCAAACGCCATCTGTATCCTGTTACTTCTTCTTCTTCTTCTTTTCTTTTTTTTTTTTTACTTCTTTTATTTGCTCAGGTTCACTGTACTTTCTTAAGTGAACAAGATACAAAATATTAAAGAGTGATGTGACGTGATGTAATGGGACGATTGAAAGTGAACAGAACACAAAAAATTAAAGATATTGGAAAATAGCTTTAGAAACTTAAAATATTTTCAGAGATATCTAAGAAATCTTCGAAAGTAGATTTCGCTTTGAGAGTCTGCGAATTCTTTCTTGCGTTAAACGGGAAGTTCTGCCATTCTGACTTTTAAAAAAATTGAAATAAAAAGCGTAAAGTCACATTTACGTACCTGAGAGAAATCACAATTTCTTTTACCTATTTGTAAGTTGTAAGCTCAAGGTGGTCTATATCTTTATCTTTGTGCAAATTCACATTTCTCTGAAAATAATCTTAAAAAGTGGGATCTAAACAAAGATTTGATCCGTCTGTTGAATATTATATCAGCTACTATATTCTGAATATTTTGTATAATTTTATGTGAATTATGTACATCATGTACTGTGTTTATATTTTTTAAAATTTGCAATAAATGTTCAAAAAAAAAAAAAAGAAAATGACACTACAGCGACACCGTGAATCCTTACAATCGTTCAAAGAAAAAACCCATCAGTAGAGAATCGCCAATAATTATATTAACTATTAGTTAGTCACGTTGCAACGAAAGGGTTAATCCCATAAGGATTAACTCCACAGTGAACGAGAATCATCGCGTTTGCTTCCTCATGGAACAGTAATAGAAAATCCAGCAAACTACCATAAGTTAGGAGGTATTAACTAAAATCTATACCGAGGGAGGATCTGCATTCTATGGTGAAGATCGATTAATCAGGCTAGCTAGGTGCGATTTATCTTGCTCTACACTTTACTCCACAGGGGAACTAAGATCAGAAAGAACGCAAGCAATTTACCGATTAATCTCTCCGCCGTCGGCTTTACTTTAAATTTCTCGTATTATTTATCGACTTCAGTTTCACCCTTAAATCATCGTGCACAATGCTTTGCAACGGCGATTAACCAAGGTAATTGCAACATTTCTGCATGCTGTTATATATTACAGAGGAGAAATTGGGGAAACCCTTGTTATGCTTTCGGACGTAAGATTTACTACTGTATATATATTATTTCTCTCTCTCTCCCCCTCTCTCTGTGTCTCTCTCTTTTTTGAGCAATGTACTACCGTTGTTTTCACGAGATTCTAGCATTTTTTAATTTTTTTGCTCTTTTTCTGAAAATTATAGCTCGACGTGATAAATGATTTTGTTGGTTGGAATTTTGGAAAATATTTGTACAAAGTGTGTGTAACGTGAAAAATGTGTGTAAACAGTGGATATTTACGGAAATTCGTATTTTTATAAATATAATTAAGAGAATGAAGATATACATTGGCTTTCTTGTTAAACATCGTGTTGTCGTACATATTTTATATATTTCTGCGTATTGTGTGCTTTCTGCAAATTTTTGAAACATAATAATTCTCATAATAACTGAATATTTCATTTCCGAATTGAAATTAAATCACCGCTGAAATTCATCAAAACGGTAATGAAATTAAATTATTATTAAATTGTATCGCGTCTCGTATCTTTTACACCTTCGACAACATAAATTTGCGAAAGTATCTGGAACAATCGTTCCTCTCAGCTCACAATCAATCAAAGTCACTTTTATTTTCAGTCAATCGCAGATTAAAAAAGGAATTTTAAACCCATTCAAGGGCGAGGGAGCCAATTGTCGCATCTACATTAATCATAATAATCGTAATAAAATCGAAGAGATTAGTCAACGTTTTTTTAACAAATATTCTAACTACCCAAAGTACATTCGTGACACGACCAATTACCATTCTTCCCAGCAGCACGTACAAATCAACTTACTTAGCCCTCGAATACTATTAATAGCAACATCGTGTTGTAGATGACTACAGTAATTACTAAAATTTAGGATATTTGATTTTATTTTATATTTTCCAGTCTTTGCGACCGGAGATTAGCGATCAAATCCCAGTCGTGTCCAAAATTCCAGATTCAAATAATTCAAGGTTCAAATTAATCCCAAAGACTCGATGATACTGGTTAGGCGAAAGGAGAGACTTGAAGATGAATAAATAAATTTCTGTGGAATATTTAAGTAAGTCATGTCACGAAGGTACTTTATTTCATCTGTTAAGATACGACTTTCAACAAAAAAAAAGAAAAAAGAAAAAGAAAAGGAGAGAAGAGGGAGATGAAGAGAGATATATGTATAAAATACGCTGGACCAGGTGCACAAGAATAATACGACATCGGTCGGGACGCGTTAACGAGAGCTACGATCTACTTGATCAATACTCTAGAGATATCACTACCTACGCCGGACTACATTATCGTGGACCCTTTAGCTTTAGTAATTAGCGTGACTCACTGTATTCCCACGCCCAGTAATCACCAGCACCCGCCGTAGGCAGCACCGTGCTCCATGCTTCTATGTGTAAACAGAAAGAAGGAAAGAAAGAAAGTAAAAACTGAACCATGCTCTGCAAATGTATCGGCGAACGAAATTATCGAAAGCTACCCTTCCACCTGGACTTCCATCTTTTTTTTCGTTGGAACGTCGGATTTGATTTAATTCTAAGTCTGATGAGGCGAGTGATCAACTATGAGAAACAAAGGTGAAAAGGTGTAAAATCGTACGAACAGATTCTTCTTTGGTTAGAGAATGTTCTTGAAACGATCCAGGAGAATGCGTATTCATTTTTTGATATTGATTTTACTCACGTGAATGAATCATCTGTACGAAAATTTGTGATATTTTTTTAACCAGTTAAGTGAGTATTAAAGTTTTCCATTGCTTTAAAATATTATTCGTGTCTAATAATACTAAGACTAAAGAATTTAATCTACGAGAATGGAAATACCTAATCTCAAATGTTTAATCTATTTCTGTTAGATGAAAGTGGCAGTCTTTAATATACGAAAGAAAAGATTAACGTAACTCGTTTGTCGACGAATGATGAAAATGTAAAAAAGATACTATATCAAAATTCATCAAATTTTAATAAATGATTTATTGAAAATATTAACTAATACTCCCACATATTTTCAATGATACGATTGTAATGTGCATTAAAATCATACTTAATGTTTCAAGAATCCCATAAGTAACAAACAATTTCTTGAAAACAATTTTTGTCCTAAGTTCTTAAACAAAATATTATATTATACTAATAACTCTAATCTTCGTAACGCTCTATAAAGTTGATATTATCTATTAAAATTTTTCCATAACGAGTTTCTTGTTCTCTCTCTTTTTACTCTTACCTTTTAATGTTACTTGTAGTGTATTTTATAAATATTACACACAGTGAAAATTGGAGATCGTTTCTATCAACTGTTGGTTCACCTATCGTTTCTACGAACTATCATAAAAATATCATTTCTATTTTCCTCGATCTTCAGCGAAAGAATATAAAGTGATTAGAAAAAATATTCTAAGTATACACTTCTTTAATAAAGCATTTTCTAATCAGAAATTCTAGGATTAAGTGTACTTAAAATTTTTCAGAGCTTTGTGTAATATTACTTTATGTAACTATTATCATTTCTATTTCTCTCACTGAAATGCCAACGATTTAGTAGAAGCTCGATTAATTTACGAACACCGTTTAATTTGAAATAAATTTTAAATAATATACTTTCAATTGAATTTACTCATCTGCATACAAGTTCCAATTAAACGAACGAAAATCGCAAACGACGTGAAGAATTACTATTACACAAATTACAGAAACTACACAGCCCTTCCCTCGACAAATCTACATTCACAAAAACTCCCTTTTCACCTAAAAGAACACTCTGATACGATGCACACATACGCGTATCTCCAAATAATCCGAAAAATATCTAGAGTATAAATTGCGATGCAACTCACGGTGACACGTGAAATATCCACATAATGGTCGACACACGATTGAAAATAGATTTTCCAGCGATTCTTCTCCTCGTGGCCGGCGAGTTATCGCGTTTTCTCGCCTCGTAAAAACCTATAATCCGTTGTCTACGTCGTACACGATCCTCTGGATCCTTCGACTCGAACCGATATACTGATTCGGCTTTGGATACACTTGCTTTCACGCGCGGGTCGCAACCTCAACCACTGAAATCCCACGGAAATGTATTTCCCTTCGACCATCGCTAACAACACGTGTTGCGATTCGCTGGAGCGCGCGAATTGTTTTTCATATATATCGAGAAACTAATAGAAATGACCTCGACGAGGACCTGGCATTCCTGGAATTTCATCGAAATAACGCGTGTCGTTGTTCGTGAAAATGGCGCATGTTCGCGTGAAATTTCTCGCGTAGAGTCTCGCGAATTCCTTCCGAAAGGATTTCGCGTTCACAACGAATTGTTCCAAAAACGCTGTTTCTATTATGTGTATGATGTCGCTGATCTTTATTCGCTCGGCGTTTAATTGTTTGATTCTTGTGTTAGAGTGTCTATTAAACTAATTATAATTATCAACGAACTTCTATTATCATGCCACTGTATTATGTTATAATTGATTAAATTAATTGAATAAATCCAGTCGGTTCTTTATTGTACATTTCAAATGGATTACTGTTGTTTATTAAAATACACAAATCATTGATGTTCTCTAATTGCTTATTTATTATCTATTTTTAAATGTGAAAATAAAAGTAATGAAATGTCTTGTCGAGTCATTAATCAAATCGTAGTTAACGTAGTTCATAATTCATTTTATATTTCGAGTAAGTCGTTATGCCGGAACGTGTAACCATAGGAAACAGTAATCGATTGTTATTTAAACAATAGCATGTTACCACGTTGGTAAAATCCGCCAATGAAACGCGACTATTTTAGCTGAATTAATCGAATGTTTACGGTTCGGAATTACAATCAGATCATGATCGGATTGGCGAACCATGACTAAACACCATTATTAACTAAGTGATCTATTGAAAATCGAAATGGTCAGCCATTGTGGTAGGCATTGTATTGTGAATTTAATGCGTCTGATTACTGCGTTTAATGCGTCTAACATAATACAGAAGATTTTGAAAGATGGATATCCGAATACTTATAAAAATTCAATTGCAATCTTATTTTGTTTACGTTAAATGTATTTAGTTTATTTCAGAAATATGGTGGACCTATTGTAGTTAACTATAGTTAACATTACAAAATTGTTTCCAAATAAATTCACATTTTTCGACAGTTGACACTTTTATAATTTTACACATGAAAGTGTAAAATATAATTTAAACCTTAAATTTTAAGATTGTGAAAAAATTTTTCAATCCCCTTTAATTTAAGGAGTGTAACTATATCGGTGTAATCTTTGTATTCTTTTAAAAAATACTTGTATTAACTAACACAGAAAAATGAAAGGCTATTGTATTAAAAGGCATATCTGACCACTCGCTGACCACTACTACTCATGCATATTTGAATTTAATATATATATAATATATTTAACATTATTTTATTGTATAACGTTTATACATATATTATATATTTATATATATATACATATATAAAATTATCTAAAATCATATATTTTCGAAAAATTTTGTTCCACTAAATTTGAATTTCATCATTTTCCACCTGGGCTATATAATTTTATCAATTTTGTGAATAAGTTCTTAAAAGATTAACTAATTTATCAAATTAATCATTCAGTTTGTTTGCATTATTAGTTTTGATTTTCCTAGTAGTGTGTCTTGAAATATATTTGTACTCACGGTGAACACACATTTCCAGCAGGAAATGATAAACTAACAGGTAGAAAGTGCTTGGCGCTAGGCACAGTAATACACATTGACGTACATAAATCATTAGATGCGAGAAATGCAATTATCGACTCTGTTATTATAATTGAATATAGTTGTACGCACTAATCACATTGACTCCAGGATATTTCCCATTTCCAACCTATATTTCCATCAACACCAATGATAATCGCTGATATTTCTCCGTGAACGAATTTAAAAGTGAAGCGGATCCATTAATACCCTCGAGCAATAGTGAATCAATGATTAATCGCTTTATCGATCCACTTTTAATCCATCTACGAAAATAGTACGAAAATAGTATTTCAATCCTGTTGAATGAATATAAAATATGAAACGCGATAGGCTCACATTGTCTTAAAGATTAATTTCAGTGAGAATCTTCCAAAGATCTTTTAACTAAAAAAAAAAAAAAAAAATCAGGGAAACATTTCAGACAAACGGTTAGAAAGTTAAGTGAGGTAACTAGGTTCAAGAAAGTGCCAAAGTATTAACATGCGCCAGTAATGGTCAATGAATAGCAAGTTTCCATGCATTTCCGAGACGTTTGATCGTTGACCTACATCCGTTGGACCTGCGTGTAGCTACAACTAGGAAATAAGTACAGCTGTCAACTCGCGCGCTGTCTTTGATGTTTTATACAACAAGATCGATTCGTCTCTCAGCTCGTTTTGCAACGAGCCAGCGAATATTCCATTGCGAAACTAGCTCGTTCGCCGGCAGTGAATTTTTAAATTAATCTCGTTTAACGCGCGTAAACGTTTTATTTTTATCCTCTGATCCAGAAGTACATCCAGAAAGGAGAATCGTCGCGGACGAATTCTGCGTCGAAAGACTGGCAAAACTTGTCGCAAGTCGTTAAACAAAGATAGAGAAATGCCAGCCAGGGTATTTGTACGCGGTGCCTTCGCGCACGCGGAAGTGGGTCAACAATCAACGAAGGGCCTTAAGGAGGGAATACCATACTCTGCAATTTACTGATCTCGATGTTCGCGTTTCTCATTTACCAGCATATCTACTAATTCGTCTATCTCATTTAACTACTTCATTACGTTGACAAATGTTTTGTTAATTCACTGCATAACGCGTGTTTGCGCCCGCCTCGCGAAATCCACGTCGCACTCGACAAGACAAACAGCGAACTATTCGTTATTACGAGGTCTCTCTCTCTCTCTCTCTCTCTTTCTCACTCACTTATTGCACTTGGGGAAGAGAGAGGGAGGAAAAAGATCGTGCCCAACGTCTGCCGCTGGCGTCCAAGTGTCAGCCAAGTACAAATTTTCTTCGTTCTCTATGTAAATGTACTCGTCTTCCGGGCGTGAAAGCGGCTAAGTTTTATTAATTAAGCTGAAAAAACATGCCGGCTCGCGCAAGTGTTTGAACACCCGTCACGTGAAGCTTTTACGCCCGTGTTGCATGTGTCATGGAAGACATTTTGAAATTTCACCGGTATTGGTAAAATTACTATTACTATTATAAATTATTTGTATGTCGGTAATCATGTATGTTGCAAATTATTAGTATTAATAACAGTAGACTGTGGATTTTTGGAACATTGCAGGTTCTAAAAATTCAATTAACGTGCAGGATGATTCACGAAATTTTTTTTCTTCTTCTTTTTATTAAAGTTAGAAGAGCTTGGATGATGTTAGAGGAAGAAAATGAATGGTTTAGGATGCATTACATATTCATGATCAAATTTTTTTTAAATTTTTTGTAGTAATACACACGCATTTTATAATTGTTGACTAGTTTTCAAGTAGAAACTTCCCATTTATTTAACCGTGGTTAAGAATCGATGAATTTGAAAAAAAGATATGTTCAATTTTCCAGAACTTGTGTGTTCTGCAGCACAACTTTTACAAAATTAAAATCTCTTCAGAACATCATCTCTTCGATCACGTTACCCGTAGTACTATTTTTACGCAAAATGACGAAAAAATGTAAATTTATTTTGTAAAAGAAAGAAAGGTTTCTATTAAAAAAAAAAAAATACATGCATTATTGCACTCGCGAAAGAAAAAATAATGGTCAATATATAATCCATCTTGAACTATTCTAACGTCATCTAAGTTCTTCAACCAAAAAAAAGAAAAAAAAGATACAGCTTACCGTAGTTGGTTGAATCGCTTTCTACAATGTAGAGAATATCATAAACTTTATTCTAAAAATCTATTGAAATAGAATGCTTCAGAAGCGATCGAATCTCGGATTTTTCCTCCTCCGAGTATAATTTCACGAGTAATGGCCGGTCAAATTTCGTCAGAGATTGACATCGTTAGATTCCATTTTTCGCGGCTTCCACCCTCCAATCCGTTCCCCAAAGCTTCCCCATGGTGGAGAGAAGCGTCGTCTCTCCTGTGGTATTTGTAAAAGATCCCAACGGACTGATTATTCCGACCCTAATAAATCCTCCAGTTCGTTTTTCTTCCTCTAGCTCTCATCGCGACGACGACGTTCGCTATTTCATCCGTTTCTCTTTCTTTCAGCGCAAGTCTGACACTGGAGTTTCAACATGGTCATTAAACCGTGGAAATTACGTTATATCGTCGCGCAACGACCGCACCTCTCTCTTCAGAAAAGACAATCGAGTTCGAGGAAAGAGACCTGTTAAAAAGTTCCGCTATGAATCATCACCCTCTTTTGTTGTAATTGTATGATATCTCTGATTAATTATGAATTCTAACACCGAGAGAGAACTGTTGTGTCAGCTCGTTCGAATTGTTCGGCAGTATTTTAGCGATTAGAAGCTAATTATTCATTACTTCCAATGAATTATTGTTCTGACGGAGTTTAAAATCAATCCAACTGAATATTACATTACAATTAAATCCCAATTGAATATTATTATTTTCAGAACGCAAACGCTGTGTGTAAGCTCTCATTCGTTCTTCGTTCTTTCAACTGAATACAATCTATAATCGAAACACGAATAGTTAAATTCTTTTATCAATGGTAGACAGATTTCTAACAAAAGTTCGAAATTGCAAATGAATTTCCAAAATTCATACGAGAATTCCTATTATCATCAGCAAGTGTTCGTACAACGATCTTGTATATTTCCAATTTTTTTTCATCTTCGAAAAGATGACACGAATATACATAATCGTGACAACGTATTATACGCCAAATACGTATAAAAACATTTTTCATCGTCGAAAGTATCAAAAGATGCACGCTGTACGAATGTGTGTGCCTCGTGCCTCTGTACGAATTGCACACCATGGGCATCTCGTGTTTTCATCCATTCAGCAATTGAATTATCACAATTGCAAAACTCTAATATCCATTTATCAGTGTGCCCGTTATTCCGATTGAGACGTTAATCGGAACGAGATCGATCGATCGCGATCACGGCGGCCGATGGGCTCAAGATAATCAGAATTGAATCGTTGCGCGAGTATGGAAATGCACGCGGCGTATCGCCGACGGCGGTGTATATAGGTCGGTAATCAACAGTCTTGAGGAACAGGGCGAGACAACCATCCCCCCATCACCCACCCACCCTCTCATGGTAACGAAGCCCCGATGCTCGCACTCCTCGTTCACCTTATTCCGCCGTTTATCGCCCGCATCACGCTCCTACACCATTTCCATTCCACTTCACGAGACAATCGATCAACACGGAGATTCATCGGCTGACGCGTTCCGCGTGCAATTGCAAAATGACGGGTGGAGGAAATTCTGAAATCGGGTGGTAGGAAGGGGGGGAGGCTTCGTGCTTTGTCATTTCACACGAATGGGAAGTGAAACGCTTTTACGAGGGAGAAGACGTACGTACGATAGGTACGAGGCGATAGATACAAAGAGATTGCCGTTAACGACGGGACAGTGATTGGTTGTTTCGTTCGTTCGTTCGTTGTTTTCAACAACAGCATTCGAATATTTCACACGGGTCGAATATTTCGAATGTTTGAAGAGCACCGAAGGGATGGTGTTTCGTACGTTTGATTATACAAGAAAATCACGAAGCCTGTAATTACCATGTGATAATTTATTAATTACACATTAAAATTTACACATTAAAATGTGTTATTATTATTGTAACAATGATAATAATTTTATATCCATCCAATTTGTACTGTATAATTGCGCATAGATTTGAAAGACCGTACCTTTCGATTTTCTCGATCCCCGTGTGTATTTTAGAGTCAGTCTAAATTGAACTAATAAACTAATTAGAATCAATGAAATGAGCAAAACGCTTCTCTCTCTCAGAGCTGGACAGATGATACCAGAGATTGTGACGGTAATTAAAGTGAATTTTCGAAACTTTATTTGACGTTTCAATCGAGTTCGAGTTAACCCATCGACTGCCAGGCAAATTTAGAGCGTCTTGCCCTGCGAGGCAAAATTTTATTTTAAAGAAAACATGAAATTTTCCAAAATATAATAATACTAAGTTACAGATTTAGATTATTGAAATGGCATTTACAGTAATTTTTATTGAAAAGAAAAAAAGCACTACGAGATAACTCGTAACTGGCGCCACTGAATAATTAATATATTATGACCGAATAGTCTGAGTTATTATTTTTATAATAAAAAGTGATATTAAATCTGTTTTATACACTATGTTAAATTTTTATTCATCCTTTCTAATAATTCCTAACTCAACCGGCAAAAATATTCCCTGACCAATTGTAATCATTCTAAACTACGAGATCAGTCGGCAGTTTTGGTACATACGCTTACTAGGAGATATCTCGTAGTTGGCAGTCAATGGGTTAAGAGCCTATTAATAATTAGTTAAAAGAAAAAGAAAAAAGAAAAAAGGAATTCCATTTAATACCGAATACTCTAAACACGCCGTCGTAGGCTCGCATCGATACTCCCTATCGCGAGGTAATTTCATTATACTCGGCAGCGCGCCGCGAGACACTGTATCGCGGCGAGCGTGAATTAAGAATGATTTACAAGGCGAGCGTGCATTACGTCGCCGGTAATCGTGCTATAAATTCGCGGCACGAGCGGCCGCGTATTTTATGCAACAATGAGCCCCGGCTGCGGAGATGGGGATTAATTTAAAGCATTGATACAGCCGTGAATAATAAGGAAGCGAAAGCGAACGATAAAAGGAGGCGAACAGGCGGATAAGAGGCGTGGCAGGCTGTTCTAAGCGGAGGAGCAACGCGAGTAAAACCTGCCGACCTCCAAACTGCCAGCGAAAATTTTCATAAACGACCGTGTCGAAATTAAATGCCACGGGGGAAAAATGCTCCTCCGTTTATTAATAATAAATTTCGTTTCAGATTCCCTTCATCCGTTCTTTGTCCCTTTCGTCCTTGAATTTTATTTCAGGATGATTTAACAGACGGAGAAGCCTGCTTTTAAAAGAATCTGCGAATTAAACGTTTCTCGAAAGTTTTGAATTTTATATTACAATTATTTAGACTATTATTGTTATTTGAGTTTTACACTGTCATTGTTTGAATCTTATATTGTGTCGTGTTGTTTCAATTACTGTTCACACTGTGAACACAAATGTTCAGTCTTATAAATACAGATATAAAATGGAATCTAAATACAGATTTCCTTCGATTAAACTTTTAGCATATCTCCTTTGAATAGCATAAATTATTGCAAGGCAGTATCTCTAAAAATACTTGAAGAAATAAATGAATTTCAAATTTCAGATTCTGTCTCGTCGATCCGTTGTTTCAGAATCATAATCGATTAGCAACAATCTCTCGTTGTAAAATAATTATTGAATTGTGCAGTTACAAGTAAAAGTTCGTTCCGAATGATGTGAATGTCATTCTCGTCAACGTAATTCCCGCTAACGTAAGAAGTTATTGCTATTAGCAAAAATTAAGATACACACGTATGTACACGACGTATGACGTGAATAGAATAACTTAAAAAATGTTCCGCTTCTTCTCCAATTATTATTAAAATTCCAAAAAAAAAACACGTGAAAGTCAAAGAACGTTCTCTTTAACGCTCAACGTAGCGTTACTTGAAAACAGAATTTTCATGGATCTTTCACTCTTTCTTATTCATTGTCTTCCTTCCAAGTACTTCGCGAAATTCCTCAATTTTGATGATACAAAGACGTTCACGTAGAATTCTATATCCCATTTTATTTTATTGCGTTTCTCCATCCCACTTTTCACTCCCCCTCCCCCGTAAACTATTGAAGAATACGTCTTTCAGCGTCTCTATTTCGATAAAATATTTCACGCCTCGAAAAAGCGAATTCTTTGTCTTTTGTTCGACAAAAGTACCAATTTCCTTCTCCTTCTCCTACCGTTTTACAACAGTCAAGATTGCGACATCGTACTTCACTAAAGGAAAAAAAAAAAACAAAAAAAAAAAGAAGGGAAAAAAAAAGACATCAAAAGACGTTCGCCAATTACCAAGGAAAATACAATTTTCGACATGAATGAAGCAGCGAGTTTGCTCGAGGCGTTGAAATTGTTTAAATTAAACATTATTTTGCAAGACCACTTGGCACGCCGTCGTTGAAAGTCGAATGGAAACTCGTTCGCGGGTATGAAGTTAAGGGCACGTTTAAATGCACGAGCTTCAGCACGAGCTTCGGAACAAGGTTTTTGCTTTCGCAAACGGTCGAGATACACGCGATCGCAAAGTTTGAAACGAATGTACGATTGTTTAACAATTACGCCTGAAGATAATGGAAGAAGAACAGACTATTAACTGGGAAGAAGGTCAAAAGCTACGACACGGAATATTACATACGACAAGAGAGAAAAATTCTTTAAACGACGTGTCGTAATCGTCTCGTACTTAAATCACTCCGGCAGGACAAAGTACTTTATTGTTAAGAACAAGTATATTGTACTTTAAGGATTTTGTAATAAGTTATTGTTCAATTACGAGACAACTGATCTTGGTTGCGTATTTCTGCAAAATAATGGCCTTCTATGCTGACGTTTTGTAAATTATATAATATAATACATAATAAATATTATAATTTATTTAAAATTTATGATAAATTTTATAATAATTAATCAAGAACTATTTTGCGTGAAATTAAAGGAATAAGTATACTTCATTTTCGTAATCCTGCCAGTTCATAAATATATAATTCTTATTTAAAGAGAGTACTGAAGATTAATGAAATTACATTAATAAACGAAATAAGAAATTGCGTTAATAATAAAATATGAAATAACAAAGGAACATTTTATATTGTAAAATATAATTAATTACACGAATTTAACGAAATACATTGTTATATTTTACACAATTCTACCGAATTCAATTAGAAAGAGAAATTTTTATTTACAAAAGAGAAGTGTTCTAATGCAAAGTTACGGTATATTTACGAAATATTTTTCGAAGCTACTACTTTTCGTAACGAAATTATACGTTTCAATTCAGCTTTATTTCATATCGCTTTCCGAAATCTCGAAACTCTTGTTACACTTCTACGTATTCATCCGTTATCACAATGTGTTTTACAACTTTTAATCTCTCTATTTCGCGCTGCGAACACCGTATCAAGTTTGCCAATCCTCGATCGATCTAGCCACTGTTAATTTTAATCGACACTCCATCGTTGCATTGCGAGTTGAACGAAACAAATTGTAGCTTCACTCACTCACGAGTTAATTATTTAAGTGCGGACAAGTGAAATGCACTTTGCGATTTTCGTAAAAAAAATTTTACGAAAAGGGATAGTAATATTAATTAAATCGTTGAATTAAACTATACTTTATAAGTGTAATATTTCATAAAGCGAGAACATATAGACGACTGTGGACTGCAGTAATTTATGTAAAATTATTGAAATCTAGGGTAATTCGAATAAAGTAACGTTCGAATAAATTAAAAATTAAACAATTCAAATCGCTCGAGCGAATTAAGAAATTCTAAAGTCAAGTTAATTTAATCCTAAATTGTAGCCACCAACAGATCACGAGTGACGACGAATTGAAATGAATTTTAGAAATTCAAGTTCCATAAATTATATTAAGAAACTGAGAAATGAGAAGCAAAAGAAAAAAAAAGCTACAGGCACTTTTATTATCAAAACAAACTCATCGAACAAAATGGTTTCGAATAAAATTCAACCCTCTGCAACTCTACAAATGAAAGAAGCTAGATCTCTTATTTCAAGAATCATCCCTGTAACGAGGAATGTGACAAAAATTCCTCGCCAAGGATAAAAATTCGAGGTTTGTTCAAACGCGGTTACATCGCGGTTGAATTCATAGAGGCGCGAGCCGGGTAGCCTATTTCAGGACAAAAAACAAAGTGAAACGCGTCGATTCGGAAACATTCGACAGCATTAGTACGAAGTGTAAGTGCACCCTGAGCCACGGAGTTTTACTTCGCATAGTAAATCGCAATTAAAGTAAATCCCGGACGATGCTCGTCTGCGGAGAAACATGAAATTTTCTCGTCTGGCGGGACGGGACGGCCGACCTTTTAAATTTGTCGGAACGTGATCTTGCATCTCTCCGAGCTTTTTCACACAGGCAGAGGGAAAAAACTGGTCTGTGTCTTTTCAGCGACTCGCGAGCGTGAATTAAATCGGCCGTAGTCTCTGTTAAGTGGTGATTAAATCGCCGGTGTTTATTTAAATTCGGTGGAATTTGCGAACTGCGGCAATCTAAATAGAAATTTTTAACTCGTTGAATACTGTAGCGAGTACTTTAGAAATGTACTTTAGAAATACTACATAAATGCAATATCTGTAAGAAAATACGTTTCTTCGTACTTCAGTTTCAATCGAATAATTAACTTACGTATTCAAATCTTATACAAAAGCATCTCCAGCCTTGATCAGAGATATTCCATTTTAGAAATTTGTGATGATTTTTTGGAGATAGTTGGTTTGCAACTTTCTACGAGAACGTTTCGCCTGAATGCTGATTTTTGAGAAACCACTTGCCTGGATATTTGATTTTCAAAAACGTAACTGTTCGAATTTTAAAAAGCAAAGTAAAAAGGTATTAAAAAATAACTATGTCCGACACTGGTATTTTATTATTAAACTAGAGACTGTTGAGATATTATAACGGTATTTAACAGAAATATAAAGACGGATATACTATCACGTGACTAATGATTAAATGACAACCTGAGCGTATCTTTACTTCTTTATCGGTATGAAATCTGTTAAAATACACGCTGTCTTTGACAAATTCTCAATTCAATGACAAAAACGACTGTGGTAAATTTAATTTTAACACGACAGAAAATAATCTTGTACCGTAACGTAAGAATTATAAACTTTAAGCTATACTTTTTTAACAAAACTATTGCTATCGGAAAGAGAAATGTATTTTGATCATTTTTAAAAATAAATTTTGTACCGCGTATATGTGATACACGTGTACGTTAACCTATCTAGATAAGTCATATCAAAAGTTGGACAGAATGAATAAAACGGAAAATCGGATTCAGCTCGAAAAACCAAGAACGAAGAAATAAGTGTCGATCGTATTAATCATTCATGCCTATTTACAATTCAATTCAGTTCCAATTCTATAGCGAGAAATTTTAATAATTCATCCTCAATTAGCGACACTTTCGATAAAATCGAAGATCGACGAAGCAAACACCAGCATCATCGCTGAAAAGAACGATTTGCTCGGATTACACTCTGCTCGAAAGTCTCCTGGCTACTATTTACTGTTCTTTCGAAATCACGCTCTTTATCTTCCCACGAAATTCTTCCTAAAATTTATACCGTGAATTTTATCGCCGCATGATAGCGATATTTTATCGTTCTGCAATGAATGAAACAGCCTGTGCTTCATGCGGTTAATAGCGTGCGCGGCAAAAGTTAAAGTTCACTAGGAATATCGTAGAACGAAATTATTATTCTCAACGTGGTTCAACGATTAGAGGTAAAACGAAATTTTTCCTCTCTCTCTCTCTCTCTCTCTCTTCCTGTCGATATTTCATCACACACGTTGTATACGGTTCTCCTTTGGCGAACGATGTCATTGCTATTAACTTCACTAATTTTCTTTTTATCGCGATGCAAATAGATAGATTAAAATGAAACGGAGATTAATTTCCTTTTTTTTTATTGAATTTGAATTATTCAGCAGTATATGCAGCATGTATACGAGATATTAAGAGGATCCGAAAGTAATTATAAAAAGGGACGTTGGGTATATTATCAAATTTTTTGACGCATAAATCCTGCACTTCCGAGCTGTTCATTTTCTGCTACGACTTTCCTTAATGTAAAGACTTCAAGTTTTATTTTTTACAAGACGTATGTTTTATTTTTTAGTACAGTTTCAAGTTTTAATATTTGTTTTTATTTTATCATATTTTATCTATAATTAATCAAAAAAAAATGAAACCAATTTAATTTCACTACTTTACACATAATATTTACAGTGCTATAAAAATTGATTATATATAATAGTACCTTCTTCAATGAATCAGAAACAAAGTCTACCTATATATATAAAGTAATATATATATATAAAGTAATTGAATTTTAAGAAATTTTCTCTGCACGGTGAATGTAAATTCTAAATTTGAAATTCGCGTTGGAAAATTTGCATCCTTTTACTTTTTATGCTATTTCATATTTTTATATTCCTTCCATGCTACTCTATGCAATATCATTTACGCAACTAAATCTGAAATAACGAAATTCAGCAAGAAATTAGTTGGATCGAAACGCACGATGAAAATTACTCGATTGAAAATATATCCGGAGGGACAAGACTGTCAAGTTTTATTTGAAACAGAAAAACAAAAAAAAAAAAGAAAGAAAAAAAACGAAATTTCATACGTACCGAGCAAAATAATTAAAATTTTTCGACCATTTTTCGTTGTGTGGCGGACATCCGCGAGTTACGAGGCAACGAGGCGGTGATCGATATCGTTTTTAGGAGAGCTCGAGTTGGCACGGCATTAACGGATTAACAGCGCGGAAAGTGTAGCGGTGTAAAAGGCTGATTGCGAAAAGAGGTCGTGTCGGTATCGCAATTAATTGGATTGTATGCGCGAGTTGTTCCGTCAGTTCTCGGCGAAATATTTCCGCGATACCGGACCGTTTGATAATAAATCATACACCTTCATCATTCGGCGCAAAAATTCTATTATTAAAATATTCGACGTGCAAAACACTGTTATCGAAACGTGCACGCGTTAAACGCGATCGGGACGCGTTTTACCATTCCACGTTGGTTCTATGCTCGCGTAATTGTAGTCGTTGTCATTATCGAACGTTGCAGAATTATAATAATTGTTTTTCAAATATATTTATTCAATTTATCGATATACGTGATGAATTTTTCGAACAGTGCTTCGCATTTTTGAAGCAACGTTCATTACGCACGAAAAGGAGGAGGAAATAAAATCGTACGATTTCATTTCACGAATTTTACTTGTCTTTCCAATCTGCGTGTATACGCGTGTTTTTAATTTTATAATTGCTTCGTATTTTCACTGAAGTTTCTAACTACTAATTTGAAATGAACCCTTAACTTCAATCATTTCTACACTATTTTCTGCACAATCTTATTTTCGCGAGCTCGATTGATGAAAAACTTATTTATTTGATTCAAAAAAACGTGAAAATTTCTTAATTATTAAAGAATTATAAAGAATTACTCGTTGAGCTTAACTTTAAGCTGAGGCACGAGTCATAAATTGATTTAGATAGTTATGTGGACGATTTTGCCTTAGTAATATCATTCGTAATTATACGTATCTGTATCAGTTTATTAATAACACCGCTACAACAATTAATTATCATCAATATCAATTAATTGAATTACATTCAATTATTGCACAGTTATCCAAACATTCAGATACTGCTTGCATTAATAAAGTGCGAGTGTTTTCAATATAATCCGTTACAGCGTATCTGTCATCATATCTACGACAATTCTCAGTAATTTGTGCAAATGATCGAAAGGACATTGAAGAATGTTTCAATTCATTTATGGAGTAGTAATATCTCCCTGAGAAGACGACAATCAAGACTAACTTCACCAATTGATTTGTTTTTATTTAACAGTGAAAACTATGAAGAAGAAAACATTCAAACATTAGACGACATTTTAAAACCTCACTTCACCCGTCGAAAAGATAAAAAGAACCTTTGGAATCGCGAAATCATCTCTTGTGATTTATATCTTCTTCATTCTGCTTTTATCGCGATACTTTACCTTCAGAAATATATATTTTATCTTCGAAAATATTTAGATTCACTCAGACAGTGATTATTGATACTCAGAGACACCTAATACTCATAAGCAAGACTCATAACACATTGTAATCCCACCCGTGCTATAATACTTTATTCCGTATACGGAAATTCTCGAAATTTCCACAACTTCGACGTTGTCCTATCGGCGGTAGCAAAAATAGATTCGTATTGCGAATTATTGGCACGAAAGCTTCGCTCGACGAAGATCAAGATCGACCTGGCGACCTGTCCGTCCGGAACAGTTTCCGGAAACCAGAGTTTCTATGCGCGCGCACAGCAACGACGCTTCTGCATGTAAAACAACTCACCTTTCTCACAATAGGCGCCCTCATAATCGCCGGACCGGCACTCGCAGATGGGTCCGCTGTCGGTGGAAATGCAGATTCCACCGTGTTGGCATGGATCGCGCGTTTCACAGGCATCCGTCGTATTAGTTGTCATCATGTTGCGTAAACTCTGCGAACAGACAATGGAAAGTAACGTCAACGCATCTGACTGATGTCGCGCTCGATGAGAAGTCGATACGACCGAGATCGTCTCTTTCTCTTTTTGTCGAAGGACGAAAAAAAGAGGCGAATCAATTTTCGAAAGAGTCGTTCTTATTGCGTTTCGTTTCTCTTTTGAGAGACAGCCATTTTTTTCCAGTGAGAATTAGCCTTTGTTTTCTTCAACGGGTTGAAACTATTTCAGTGAGGAAATATATTGCAGCAATTTACGTCAATTTTCAACGTTTCAACGATTGCGGAAGAGAATTTGGAGAATCTTAACCATTCACTTGTTGATACCTCTCCTGCGTAATCTAGATATTACTTCGAAGAATTTATGTTTTTTCGCATTGTTCGTTGTGTCAGGGAATTTCAAGTATTCGTTGTTAATAGACGGCGGATTTTCATTCATTCGTGCGATATTTAAAGATACAAACGTATGTAGGCACGATCTATAAAATATTCAAAGTAATATAACAATTATGACTTTTACTTTAGGACGAAACAAATGCAAATTTGCATCATAAAAAGTTCGACATAATCTAGTTATTAATTTACTTAAAAAGTCCATTCCAACGAACAGTATATATTGTTTCTCAGCAATACGGTTCACGCGAAAAATCCATCGCCTCTAACAGGACACTGCGAGGCTATCGCGTTTCAAATCGCGTAACAGTAACACGTCTGAAAGAACGAAATACTTGGCGATCGGAATCGCCATGGTTTCCAGCAAAGCCTCCTCCATCGCGATTCTTCGTCATCGCCGAGATGGCCACGGGCCAACGAAACGATCGACGCGATTCAACGTAACGTAATGGACTAAACCAACGCGGTTGACCCCATAACCTAATACGTGCGTCCGCGGAGGCTGCGTTCGCGAGTGTTCGCTTCCCGATCATTTAGGAAACGCCACAAGTTCATCCTGGTTCGGCAATCGGTTCGTCTGGAACATCACGGCTTCGTGAGAAGTGTTTGAAAAAAAAAATAAAAATAAAAATAAAAAAGGAAGCGAGGAAAATAAATATGTAAGAAGAAAAGAGAGAAGAGGAAATAGAGCGGCGAACGGCGTAATACTAACGGCCACGACCAGCATCCGGGTTAATTGAAGCGCGTTTCACTTGCTCGTAAGGTGGTTGTCTCCGCGCCACTTGTACATTCCGCTTTTTATCCGTGGAAATTGTACGAGCGCGAGAACGACGCGGTTTCACCAATTGAACACGCGCGCCGGACATCGTTGGTCACAGTGGTCCGCGCCTCGGGACACTCGTGAGAAATGGCCAAAGACGGATGTACTCGAATGAAACGCTTCTGGTTTCCTTTCTTCTTCTTTTCTTTTTTTTTTTTTTTTTTTTTTTGTTTCGACTTGGACTTTTATTTCAACACGCTTGCAATATATATAGTATCATAGTAGCGATTCGGTAGGCACATTGCAGTTTCTTATCCACGTTGTAGTCGTCGATTTGTTAGTATTATAAAGATTGACAGCGACAAATATTTTTACGAGAATTTCCAATCGAAGTTCCATCTTTGAAATTACACTTACTCGAGGACATGAACTTGTGCAACTCCGCAAATATAAATCCGCAATATAATTATGACACTCGTTACAAGTCTTCGATCGAAAGATCAAAATATTTTCAACGATTGAAGAAAAGAATTCGGGTGTAAATATCTTCGTTTAATAATTTGCAAAAATTTGTATAAAATATATATATATATATATATATATAAATATATATATATATATATATATATATATATATATATATATATATATATATATATATATATATATAAATAGACTATAATGTTTGTGAAACATACGCCACTTTTTCGTCGCGTGTATTTTGCAAAATTACGAAACTCGAGGATACCTTGGCGAGATGAGTAATTTCATTTCATCGTGGAACAGTGGAGGGGATCGCGAACGAGGATGGAACGCTTCATTCTTTCGGGCCCTGCGGTGCTCGTTGCAGTTGTCCCGGGGTAAATAAGTTCGCCACCGCCAGATTTCGTCGTAGTTTATTAATTCAATTATACTTCTCCCAAGGCGCTCGGTTGGCGGATCACGTAGAGCCACTTGTATCAGCTGACGGTGTAACTGTGTTTCAAGACTATTGCGGATTCAGGACGCGGGCCAGAGTCGTGCGGCGAGAAACGATATCCGGGGGGAGGGGGGGGGGAGAGGCGAAGGAGGAGAAAATCAAATTTCAGTTTCCGGTCTGTAATGGCTGTTGCAGCGTTCGCATCAGCTGTAATCGTCTCTCGTTGCAATTGACTTTTCCCAAGCGATCTCCACGATATGGTATTACACACTTCTTTAACGGAACAAATTTTCTATGGTACAATAAGCAATTGTCCTTCGCCACTGCCCTGAATCTTTTATATATCGTTTGTATAGTTTTTTCCTTTTTCTTTTTGTTTTTCATTTTTTTGTACGCTTTTCGACGATGTTTCGCGTTCTGCGTTTTATCATTCTGAACAACGTGTGGCACACGTGTACTAAATTTTTAGAATTGTTTGAACTGGCGAACATTCTTCTTTTTCTTTGCATGCGATTTCATTTATTTTCTTGCAGGCGAAAATCGATTCGCCGTTAATTGTTTTCGATCCGAGTTACGCGAATATTTCGAACAATTCGATGTCTATGGAAATTCGAGTGATATCTGAATTCCCGTTATCGGCGCCAAGAATATTAACAGTGATGCGCATAATAGAATACTTGTTACAATAATCGGTATTAGAATCAACGATTGAATGTTAATTGAGAGTTATGAAAATTCATGAATTGTCAGTAATGACATGAATGTGAAATACGCGCAGCAATAAATTACGACAGTTAATTAACTTTCTTTTTCTCTATCTTGTACAGTTCCGTGAAGATTTCTTTGAAGTTACTGTTCTCATCCCTAGGATCGTTTCCGAGAAAGAGAATAAAATTGTTCTTTTATTAACATCACGTGGACTACGTTTCTGCAAAAGTTACGAATTTTCTTTTAATTTTCCAGCTGCCGAATTTCCCTTGTTAATTACTGTTCTTAGTCATCTACAATTAATTGAGAGTTTTCTAAAAACAATGAAAGACAACAGAACGAAATGAAGTAAAATAAAATGAAACTGATCTACTTAGTCACTTCTTAAGAAAATTGTGATATAACCTACATTACTTGAGAGTTACTAAAAATAATGAAAGGGAATTAGAATGAGATAAAGTAAAAAAAAAAGAAGATGAAATAAAATGATATGAAACAAAATAAAGCGAAACTAATCTACGTATAGCTTAGTCACTTCCTGAGAAAGTTGTGACATAATCTAACGACACTACCTGAGAATTACTTGAAAAACAATGAGAAAGGAAGAGTGAGATAAAATAAAATAAAAAAAAGAAAGATGAAATAAAATGAAATGAAACAAAGTGAAACTGATCTATAGCTCAGTTCTCTTCTGAGAAAGTTGTGATATCGGTGTTCAACTTCTCCATTCGATGGCCGCGGCGAGGCTTTATTTCACAGTAATTTCCTTAGCGATCCGCGTGGGAACCATTAGCCATTGGCGCAGTATCGGCTTCCGGACCGAATACGAGACATCGTATTCGGAACACGAGGCGAGACAGTGGTACGCGACCTAAGAAAAGGTTTCGAGGCGAAAAGTGGTGGCAGATGCCCCGTATGCGGATCCCCGGATTCCACTCACGTCAGTATAATCAATAGCGACCGTTCTATGGGAATGTATATTCGCGCGCGAGAAGTGTGTAACGCGTGCGTTACTGTACTCCTCCCTTGTGCAAAATCGTCCCTTTCCTCCTCTTTGTCTAGCCTCTGACAGATACAAACAACATCCACGAAGACGTGTTTCCTGTTTGTTCGCGGTGTCGCGCCGGAAACCGCGATGAAAATTCGCCAAACGATATTTTATACGTTCCGACAAATCGTGCTGTGTGCTTTCTGCAATTCGCCGGAGGATACTTGATTTTTAAATTGAAAATCCGTGTACAGAGGAATATCGTGCCACGTTCGCGAACAAGCGGAACGCCCTTTGTTTTCTCAAATAAAGCATTTCCGCCGGCTTCCTTCGGAAACGTGTGTTCGTTCGGCTATTTTCCGAGGTATTAAGTAATCTCTTTCTCATCATTTCCGATTTGTGACGCTCTTCATTTTCTCTTTAATATCTCAGAAAAATGAAAATTGTTCAGATTAAGAAAGTTGAAATTTATAATAGCAAAGCATCAGACGTTAGAAAAATTTATGAAACTTCATAAGTAGTTTCAATAGTTTCTGCGTATAAAAAAAATTAGTGTATATAACACGTAACATATCAGGTGTAATTCGTATAAAATTAATAGAATTTATTATACTGAAGAATTTTAATATTTCCACCATTTTTTTGTTTTTTATGAGAATGAGAAAGCATAACAATATACT
The DNA here is from genome assembly GCA_032399595.1 of Tetragonula carbonaria. NCBI lineage: Eukaryota > Metazoa > Arthropoda > Insecta > Hymenoptera > Apidae > Tetragonula > Tetragonula carbonaria. The sequence goes on from JAUCRC010000004.1 coordinate 11,212,167, forward strand.
GAAGATTATATTGCTAAGAAAGTATCGTTTAATTTCGTCAAATAAAATCTCTCGTGCGTTAAATAATTTGATTGTAATCACTTAGCAAATACGTTATCCGATATTTTTAATTTTATCTTATTACGTATAAAGAAGTTACCTCAAAGTTATATTCCTTCGGAACCACCTTGAACGCGTAACCTAAACTTTCCCACGCGAGAATGCATCACAATTTTTAACTTGCAATTATGAACGAGCGCGTGCAAGTTATGCGGAGAATTACGGTTACTCGATTACGCATTAAGAAATTCCAGCTGGGCGGAAAGTGCATCGTTTTCGCAAAGTATGCGTCGCATAGTTACATAAGTATGCCTCCTGCTGCATTGAACATATCTATCTCGCAGCTCGAACACGTCAAAGTATTTGCCGCACGACCGAATAAAATTCGTATCTCGCCGTGTTATTGAGGAACGCGTCAAAAATACAATTTTTAGGAAAGCATCGAGTCAGACGATAAAAACGACTCGGAAACTGACTTTCTTTACCGATAGAATATTCTCCTTCGAAATACGTTATATATATATATATATATATATATATTTATTAACAGACTCTAACTATTACAAATATTTATACTTTAATATCTATGAACATAACATGGCTCAATATTAAATAAAATATTGACGATTCATTGAGATATTTTTATTATTAATATTCACTAAATACTATCATTAAATGGAACCTTTGACGATGTATTTGACAATGTTTTTATTATTGTTGAATTACAGATTAAATTGCAGATTTTCTAAGGAGATTTTTTTAAAAGAAAATTCGAGGAAAAACAAATATATAAAATCTCCAAAGTACAATATTGATTGTAACGTTTAGCAGATAAAATGAATTTAGGTTCTATTTAGGTTCGGTAAAAAAAATTTAAAATGAAAGAAAATAAAAAGAAAATAAAAATAAAGAAAATAAAAAGAATTTGAAAAATTTGAAAGTTCTAAGAAAGACAAAACAAGACTCAAAACAATTACGGAACAAACTTAAACAAACGTAAACGAACTTAAAAAATAAGAATTACTATATGTGGGACATGCTTGAGGAAAAACTCGAGACAATTTCCCATGAAAGAGTATTTATTAATTCTCGAATATACGAAACAAATGAAAGATTCCCAATTTCTAAAACGGCGATGAGCTCAGCAACGTAAAGGGTTACGCTGGAACAACGTTTATCGAGAACACGGCGAATAACAGATCCACTATCGAGCAAACCTAATTTCGGCGAAGCTAGGCTCATTCTCGAGCCAGTGTACAATGCTTCTTTGTCGCGCTGATATCAGACGCGACGTGCACTCAATTATTCGCGAGGATACGAGACGACGAGATTGAGCGACGATTTCGCGTGGTGCACGTCGGTCGCGAAGTGAAAGTGGAATAATTCGACTTTAGGTATACGCAAGGGAGAGATGAGGGTTTTTTTTTATAAAACCGGGCTCTCGCTAACAGCGAGCAAAGAAGAACCGTAAACGCCGTTCAGTTTGTTCATTTCCCTCGAAACGTGTCCTTTCCCTCAGCTTTGTTTCAACCTCTTCTCGCGTTCTGCGAGATATCCTGACGCTCCACCTCGTAGTTTTTAGGTTAGGTTAATTTTTAGAGATGCTTCAAAACCATTTTTCCGCCTTGAGAATTTACGTATATACGTAGTTAGTGGTGAAGGTATTCGAATAATTCTAAGATTTTATAGATATATATTATTCGCTATTTCGTATAACTATGAATTTCTTGGTCGAGTTTGGAACAAATATTTGAAAAAATTTGAAATACACATGGAGGTTACATAGAAGTAAATATTTCGCAGGAATCGTACAAGTGTTTGAAGACAATTAAAAAAGTCGAATACAAGCAAGAAATTTGCAACAACTTGTAAGTTCATTTAATATCTCACTCTTAATATCTTAATATCTATCGGATATCCACATTTCATAATTTAGCCAAATCAATCTGCACGGTAGTGAGTGCTTCAATTTCTTAAAATTTGAAACGTGAAACGAGATCGAAGAAAATTAACAGAAAAAAGTTGTGCAACTTATAGAACGCAAGAAGTAAAAATATAAATTAATATAGCGAACAAATAACAATATAGAAGTCATAATAATATGAAATTATAAAGTTATAACTGTAGTAATACAAAATAATGTTATAGTGCAAATTGTTGAAATAAATCGCATATTTAAAAAGTATCGCGAATAAATAATCAACCAGAAGAAACTGTAGTAAAGAGCGTAGGAACTAGCGATAACTGGAAGGAATTTGAATAAATTAAGGACGCGTCGACGCGTCAAGAACGGTGACAACGCGTTTGCATAACGCGTTGAATTGCAACGTAACACGAATTAACTACATGTAATGAGAATCTCACCTTAATGAGACGAGGGTTCATTAAAATGGCAATTCATGTGTATGTTGGGAATTGAACCTATATTCTGTGTGGAATGTAGAAATTCCACTCAAAGGACCAGATATCTTGTTTGCCTGCGAAATACATTGTCGGTATCGTTCTAATTCACTCGATTCAATATACGATCAACCATATTCGTAATACTCCCTCTGTCCGAAAATATGGTATACATTTGAAAGAAAATCTTAGATTATCTAACAACTGGCAATACTCGTTATATTGGTATTGTTTACATTGATAGCTAAATAACCTAACATATTTAACAATTTGAAGACCAAAAATTAGTTTTTTTAAGAAATATAAAATAGTCACCGCTGTAATTTCAAAATGGAAAATTTTAACCCAAATCAACGTGAATTTTACAAAGAAGAGATGCCAAATCGAAGCAATTGACTAATGAACAACGTTATGGTATCTTGCAACACCTCATATAAATCAGGTAAAACTTCGTCGTGAGGGTCGATTAGCTGAAAAGTATATATGTTCAGAAGAAGCGTTCAACAAGGCTAAATCTTACTTTAACTAAATTTCGATTACACTAAAATTATTTGTATTTAATTATATTGTGATAATAAAGTGAATTTGATATTTTCTTTATATTTAATTTTAGTTTTATTTGATTTTTTTCGCAAATGTATGCCACATTCTCGGACAAAAAAAATATTAAAATGTATACCATGTATACCTATGTATAAGTGTATAAATGTATACCATATTTTCGGACAGAGGGAGTAATATTTATTAGATGCTTGACTTAAGCTCAACTTCCGAGTTAGAATTTAACATGTGTCTTAATACATTGTAAATGTGACTAAAGCATTCTAAAATGTAGATGAATATATGTATATTAACTGTAATTTTCTCCAAATGAAAGTTGACATTAATTTCAATAGGAAAAAGTGTATGATTTTTAGCGATTCCGTGAGTATAATAAATTTGGAATCATTTATTTCAATGCATAGAAATTTTACACCTCGCAGATGTGAAAACTAATAGAAAAACTGGTTTCCAGAAATGGACGAATAATTTTCCATCGTGGTGGGAATTCCAACATTTCTAAAGCACCGCTTTATTCTTTCTTCAATCAAATAGTCGGAAGAAACAACAGTTCCCGGGCGAAACTTTTAAACTCCAATCTTCCAGACGAGAAGGAAAAATGTACAATACTAACTAGAAAAAGACTCATTTGAGAATGCTGCTTTAACAATTCTTTCAACGTGGTTATAATTTAACGACTTCTTATCGAAGAAAAGAGTATTACCCGGAGAAGATTTATCACGAAGGAAACTTGGAATATTAAATAACTAGATCTATTCGAATTTCTATCGTTTGAAAAAGCACTCTGATGCGCGATTAATTAACATTCGAGTCTATTGCTTGAAAAAAGACTAATATATTGTAAAATTGGAAATTTCGAAAAATAAAAAATAATATTACTGATATCAAGATTAAAAATATAAATTCCAAGAGACAGAAATTACATATTAAAATTAAGAATTTGGAGAACATAAAAATTTACTTACGCGCCGGCCAAGTTTCCATAAAAAATTAATTTCCAAAGCTATTAAATTAAAATCCACAATCACCTCGATTAACTTTTCAAGTTAACAGAAAAAGTTCCCTCAAAGTTATCTAGAATCGTTGGAAACAAGCGTCGCCGCTTGACAAGAATCCTCAGGAAAAATATCAAACACTCGTCAAATCCGATACAATTCCGCCGGTACCCTAAACAAACAGTGTCTACCAAAGATCACGTCTCGATCGCATCCAACAAGTGCAAATTTGCTGCTGTATTCCACGAAGAACTAAATCGCGCAATGCAAATCCCGCGGTACCGATTATTTGCTCGGCGAAGATGATCTTGGAATCACAACGGGGACACATCCGGTTATGATCCGGTGGCAATATCTGAGGGATAATTGCGAGGACTCGCAGGTAGAGGGGAATCACGGTGTTCGATTCTGCGTCGCAGGATTCACCACGGATCGTGACTGTCAGACGAATTTTGTTACATGGGGACAGAGAACAGCGTCGACGACGATGTCCCGTTGGAAACGAGCTGCCGCCGTCGCCGTCGCTCGGTACAGCAGAAATTGGATAGAAACTCTCGTGAAGAGAGACGAGAATATACATACATATATATATATATATAGTAAACTCCGTGACAAGTCCCGAAATCGGTTGCGCAGTCTACAAACTTTCATCATATCCCGTATGCGAATCGGGCATCGTCTGTAGCTGTTGAGGAAGGGGGTTGCTACTGTAGGATTTACGGGTGCCTCGTTTCTGCTACGTGACGATAAGTGTGCCTAACATTAAGCCCATAAATTCTGAACAGCTATCTGACAGCGTTGGGACAAAGCGCGGCCGTCGTGGCATTTTTGCCACCGGCTCGATTTGTTGATCGATCGAAGTTCTTCGCGTACCTCGTTTGTCAACTGCGATCGAATACGCCTAGTTTTCGCATTTTTCTTCCCTCTCGCCTCCTGTCACTGTATTGCAGTTTCGATTGGTGATCGAAGTTGTTGAGATACGAGCGAATTCTCTCGTTTTTCCTCTCTTTTTTTTCTTTTTTTTGGGGGGGGGGAGGAGGGGATAAATTTGTCTGGATTTAATTGTTATAAATAAATAGTTTCAATTCTAGAAATGAATTACCATTCACGTGATATTCATGTTTGAGGTATGATGGAGAGATTCATTGTTAAACGAAATTAGTTATCGGAAGAATGTCCTGTATATAAAATTACGAGCGATCCAGTAATTTTCGCAAGTTGAAAATCAGAAAGAAACGATGGTGTTGCGCTTTCTACGAATTTTCTATCGTCAACGTCAACGTTTTCTAACGAGTTGCTTCACGGAAGTGATCTGCCTTCTGGCGACTGAACCAGCCGTGGTAACGAAGTGAAAAAAATCGGCAAAAAATCTCGTTGATCAGTCCGAGAGGTTCGCGAAATTCATCGCCATTGAATTATTATTCAACGGCGAAGGAATCACTGAGATTTTATTAAAACGATCGTAACTGAAAGAGCACAGAGAACGTAGTTGCCGACCTACGGTACAGCAGTATTCAGCCTGCAAAACCGATGTCAGGATAAACTGGGGAAGACGTTCGACGCGTACGCGGTTCGAACTTAACAGTTTCGCGGAACGTCCGCTAAACACCGAGAAACTTTCGTCATATTCTCATCCCCTGAGCAAAGGATCGCAGGGGGCATACGGATCTGACGTATGTGCTTTACGTGACGACATGTCTGATAACACGCTTTGAATAAAATTACGCTCGACGAGACCGCCGAAACGAACCCAGCCCGGTGAACGTAATCGTGTTTCGGTACGTCTCGTGGCCAAACCTTATATACTCTGAACGATAATACTTCTTGCATGCTGCCGAGTTAACGTACGAGAGCACGTTATTAGTAGCAACATAATTTAGTATGCGCGGCTACCGTTCTGCTTCTTACTTGCAATCCGGTTTACGGGCCGGTGGAAGTTTATTATCGTATCGACGAAATGTTGCTCGTCTCCAACTTTAACTAGATACTCCAACCTGCTCGAGAGTTTCGCGGCACTTTTTTCAATATTTGATACTGTATTTCTACGTGGACAATGAAGTTTCGTGACTTCGTGTGTACTTGACTGTTACTATGGTAAATATATATTATACTATGGTAAATATATATTATACTACAATGTAAAGTATGTTATTATATTAATCGTTGCTAACATTAATTATGGAATGTAATAGAGAAATTATCATTTTCTAAATGGCATCGAAATTCATATTCATATTCCGATAAACTCTGATTAGTTTTAGAACTTATTTTATATACAGAGAGACTGTATAAATAGAATATAGAATATTTTATGTATAGAAGAAAACATCAAGTACTATTCCACAAGGAAAAAGAAAATAGTCGAGGAGCACGTAATTCGAAGTAAACGATATAATAAAATGATAATGTTACTCCATAAATGTATAGAGATAATTTACCATAATTACGTGCAGACGCTATATTACAAAACAATGAAACGCTGTTTCTAACAAACTTCTTTGGTCCTGCGATGTTTCCAGAAAACCTACCTCCCCTAATTACCTAACACGGAGTCTATTAATTAAGGTAAAAAGTCAACATCAACGGCAGAGCTTTTCAGTCTTCAGAGGCCGAACATGTACAGGACGTTCTTACAAAAAGTACCGTATTCATTTTATAACAGTAAAAATACCGTGTCTGCGCGTTAAAATTAATGCCGAATATCGATAATAACATAATACGAATTAATTAGTATTTAATCAAACTACATTGCCGATGATGTAACCCAATAGCAGCCGACTTTCGATGCCAAATAAATTTCGATCGCCACGATCTTTTACTCGGAGAAATGTTGGAGAGATTTAAAGGCTTTAAAGATCAGGAGTAAGGATGATAAGGTAGTTTGGTAGAGGACACCATATGTCAGAATAATGTCAGACTCGTGGAATATGGATGACGGTGGCTGTGGAGCTAGTGATTCCATGTTTTACGACACAGCAAACGAAAATATACAGTAAATATTGCCATTCGAAGATTAAACACGGGATTCATGGAATATGGACAACTATGGATCAAGTGGATCAAGTGACTCGGTATTTTAAAGATTATATGATTAAGTATACTAAAATCTAACGGCAGATGAAACAGTAGTAAAGATCGAGAATTTATTATTTTTTATCAAATCCTATCCTTTCCAATTATTTACAACTTGTATGTTTTTCACATAGTAAATTTTAAATCGATCACTTTGCAGAGAAGAATCAATAAAATTAACAACATATGTACGTAATTGTAGTGGAAACAAAAACTTTACATTTTAAAATAAGACAAAGTACATTGTTATATCGTCTTTCTTAATAACGTTATAACAAGTTTCAAGTATTGAGAATTTTTGATTTAAATTAATTGCGATGCAACACTGACTCCACGAATCACGACAATTTACATTTGCTAGAATATAATGACGGAAGCAAGACCGTGAAAAATTTTCTTTGAAAAGCCAAAGTCTACAAAACGGTATGTATTTTCCTTTTTTTTCTATTCTGCATGCAAACACTGCAACAAAATGTTATTAATGTTAAACACATCCGTGCGTGCGTTCAGTTTTGCTCATCGCTGTAAGTTCGCTCGTTATCCCTTCGAACGACATTCGCAACCGTGGAAATTCTCAGCGACAAGTGCGTGACGAGGGTGGTGGAAAGAGAAAGGGAGAAAAAAATGTATCCGTAAGAGCGGAAAAACGAACCGGTTACAACGACCGATATCAGTGTTTGCAGAGCTGTCAGGCGAGTTCATTCAGTTCCTTGAACTTTCACAATTTACAAACTCTCGTCAAACATTTATCAAAGGTGCTCGGTGTCGTCCTCGTCTCGTTTAGCTTTCATTTTCCGGTGCGCGACAACGAGGCTGGCCAGGACTTCCGGCAGAGAATTCAGAATTCTCTTTCGAATCCACGGACGTCGGCGGATCATCTTGAAAGACGAGCATGAGACCGAGGGTTAGGACCGGAACGCGGATGAAATTACTCGCGAGCCGTCTCTCGCTGTTTAATCCTTGTGACTCCGCTCGCGACCCCCTTTTCCACTCGGAGACTCGGCGAATAACTCCGCGAGTGCCTCCGCGAACCGCTAAAATCCTGACTCCCGACTCGAGATAACTCACGTGGAGAATTTTCAGGGTGAAGGGCCGGGTACGTTTAATGGGCACGTTTTTTCACCGTCTTCGTCTTCTCGCGTTCCCTCGTTTTCGTTTGTTTTTTTTTTTTTAAATAACGTCGTTCAACCTCGAGTACCTCGCTATTTACGCCCAGTTGCAGATACTTTTTGGGGAACGGTAGTTGCTCCGTTCAAGGTTTTTTCTCTCTTTTTTTTTTTTGATTATGTTTTGTGCGCTTGTTGCCGTGGTCTTTTTTTTCTTTTTCTTTAATGAGAATTCTGTTCGTGAATACTTCTGAGAAGGATGATGATTTTATCCAATTGAGGTTAAGAGCGAGTTTCGTAGAAAAGGTATTTGAATAGGTTTGGGAGCGAGCGAGATTGATTTATATCTGAGAATTCAGTTAACAGGTATAATTCCGAAAAATCACCGGAAATAAAAAAAAAATTGAAAATCTCTAGTTTCTGAAGACGATATCAATACTGATTTATTTATGTTCAATTAAATAATTCTAGTAAAATCGATCTTCTTCAGCATGATGCATTGATCGTATTTGTTTTCCCTGTACCAAAAAAAAAAAAAAAATCACACACGTACATTTCTAATTCGCGATGTATAAATATTAATCAGCGTTTAAGCTAAAAATTGATCTTCTTCGAACAGCATATCCACTTTCTTCGTGCAATAAAAGTTACACACACGCACATTTCTAATCCACAGTAAACAAACATTAATCAAATAAGTTTCCAAGAAACTAAGAACCTTCAGCGATCCCTTTCCCCCTTTCGAGGATGATAAAACTGAGAAGGGTGCCAACAAGTTTTCGTCGCATTTTGCAAGCGCACGGAGGCGCTTCAATCCCGGGGACAACGTACTATTGGAATGGACGAAAAGTTAAACACGTTTGGCACAGTTTATCACGGACAGCTCGCGAAACTTTGCGCAGAAACTGTGCGCCGATTCGTTCGTTCTTACTCTTTCCCATTCTCTCGCGATTCTTGATAAATGAGAACATCACTACTCTCGAGCCGACTACGCTCGATTCATCGCCATTTAATCGGGCGGGCGTGGATGATCCGTACGCGAAACGATTGACAAACCCGGGCAGCTCTCGAATTGTCGATCGGCAGCCTTATTACGATTTAATCGATCGATATTTTCACAATAAGCGAGCGGGCTTTGTCAGTGGATGTCGGGGCCGACCGCTTGAAAAATCAAACACGCTCGACGGACGAACGGACGGATGAAATATGCAGGTTAACGTGGCTCTAAAATTGCGAAACGGCCCACGGCCGCATGTGCGGTTCGCCCATTTAACTGCTGAAATATAAATGCAGAAGCTAAGCAGCAGCATTGCGGAATGGCTGCGCTTTAGTTAGCGGTACGTGCGAGCGCGGTCGATAATCAATTTTTCGCAAGTCGTTCGTTAAATCTTGCGGCTCCCCGTCTTAAATATTGAACGAACCGCTTTCGACTTCGGACCACTTAACGGCTATAATATCTTCCGACGACACTGAGAACAAAAACCGTAAATAAACGTGACACTGGGACCGATCTGAGAGTACCTTTCGCATTTCATTTAAAATCATTGCTCTTTGAGTGTTGTTATATCAATCGTACTTATTACTCAAGTGTTCGTCAGTGTTTAATATTTATCAGGCAAAGTTTTAGAATTAGACGTTGTCGTTTAAATGAAACATTTGACCACAGTTTGGATACCTTCTTTGGATTTATGGATTATTGAATTATAGACTAACACTAAAATTCACTGAATATTTAATTTTACATTCTCTCCAACAGAGATCTTTTAATGACCAAGTTAAATCAAATAAAAAGTTCCAACACTAAATATAATGATATTTTTCGGTTACAATGACAGACATACTCACTCTCTACACTCTCTACGATTCGTACTAAAATACTTTAGAGACAAGTAATCACTATTGTTATTAAAAGTGGTTGATCAAAAAAATTTTCAAATACAAACTATAACGTAAGAATTTGTAATTATAATTTTCCATGATGAGCGAAATAGGAGTTATGGTTATCCTTTGAGAAAGTTAATTAAGGGTTATGGTTATCCTTTGAGAAGGATTTACGCGAAAACGAAATTTTCTGGTATAGCTCTGTGAGCATGGTTTACAAATTTACAAGGATGAGATTAAAATTTACTACCTTTGCTTGTCAACAGGCGATCGTATGGTTTTATCACGACGATGTTTTACGACTGCATTCTCATACAGAGTATAAACGTATCGACGTTTTTACGCTAAGCCAGTGAAAATCTGAGAGAAATGTTATTCAAGCATCGGCGAGAATGAAAACTTTTAGATATCCACAATATCCCTATGAAAAAATATAAGATCCCTCATCGCCAGGCAAAAGATTATAGTTCAATTACTTTTTGCTATTTAATATTTTATATTTAAATGAATACAAAATTGTTTCTAAAAATGACTACGAAATTTTATTCCATATTTCTGTCATGTTATTCTATATTTCTACATTTTTTTAAATATTTCCTTGTATCTTTGCGTGTACAGAATAATTCTCAAAAGCGACCGTGAGTTTCACTCTATATTTTTATATTTTCCAAAATTTCGTGCTCCCACTATCTTTCTTTGAGCTTCCAGTTTCTACGCGCGCACAGCGTTTCGATCGTCTCTTCCAAAGCCTTTACTTACTATCAAAACACGGTGTTCTCTTTCCCGGGAGAAAGGATCAAACATATTTTTCACCGAAACTGAAACAAAGCAAGCCTTCAAAACCACGTTGATTTTCAAAACGCAATTGCATGGATTGCGATTCGTTTCGCGAGTAACTACACTGCTCACAAAAATTAAGGGCGATTTCAAAATGAATATAAAGCGATAAAACCAAAGAAGCATTTGATAACAAGAACATCAGGAAAGCAAAGAAAGTCAAAGAAAGCTGTTTGACTGTTTAATAAAAGAAATCAAATTCTTCTTTTTTTTATCGCTTCATATTCATTTTGAAATATCCCCTAATTCTTGTGAACAGTATATAATAAAAAGCATGCCTCGTAGATTGTAGATACACAATTCGATGTTTCGATACTCTTTCTTGGTGTCGAAACCAAACTAAATCGTTCGATTTGCCTGTGTTTCCAACTTAAATTGCTCCCTGCTCGAACTTACAACGTGCACGCATTCACAGAGAAAGCACAACAGTGATATTGTCGTCGATAAATTTCATCCGTGTATTATCATACGTGACCTCGGTGCCGCATGCGAACGAATAACGACGAAAAGGAGAAAGAAAATAAAAAAAAAAAAAAGAATAGAAAGAGTTAATATGAAAGTTAATGAAATTATGAAATTCTAAAAAAAAAAGAATGTAGTTTTATTTAATATAATTGGATGATTTTTATGCAGCTTTTAATTTAATAGCAAGGAAAAAAGTATATATAATGAAATGACTATATAAAACATTCGGGGTTTAATATTCGTTATTTCCTACTTATACTCAGTTCACTCTTATTCAAAATTGAATAGAATCATTTCGGTACGCCTGTTGATCTCTCTTCTCTTATTTTATCTAATATATAAAAGTATAACAGAATACTGAAGCAACACAGAATCGCGAATAGTGAAATTTAATGTAATAATAAAATACAGTCGAGCATTTCGAACTCAACGGAATTAATTTCCTTCTTCTTTTTTCGTAATTACAAAACAGAACGCCTGAGAATATCTTTTTTTTTTTAATAGATTTGATAGTCCTAACGTTCAGAGTCAGTAAGTAAGTGTTCTCAACAGTACGGTCACCAAAAATTGAAAGTTTCAAGATTTCTTGCAATCATTCCCTCTCGAAAAAAGAAAACACGTCCGTTTCCTTTCCTTCGGGACGCATTGTTTTCAACTATCCGCTGCCGCGGAATGCTATATCAGCGATAACTCGGAAAATCCCCAAGGACGACAATCCAGGACCTGGCGCGGAGAAGTTGGCAAGTGATCGAGCATCCGGTACGGTGCGACTGACTTTCATTTAAAATTACCGTCAACTTTGCCGCGTTTTCTTTCTCTAACGCGTTGAAAAATTCGATTAAACGAATTAAATCTCTCTCTGCAACAATTTAATTAAATAAATTAAACTAGCCCGCGCACGATCTCTCGGTTAGATTTCGCGGAAAACTTTGTCCTACCTCTTAATCATTTGAAATTTTTACTTTGAAAAAGTTTCAAATTTTATATTCAACATTGTAAGTCGCTTTTGTATTTTGAAACATGAATGAAGTGGGAATAACAGAATTTCGGTATCGTGGCAGGGTTGAACTATTTCTCCGCTCGTAGTTAACCTGTTCCCAGCGATTAGAACATTCTAAATAGATGCTTTCAAACACGATGAACGTCATAAGACGTATAATACAAGCTTACGCCACCCCTTTAATTCGAAGTCATTTCACTGACGCGACCGCGAATCCTCGCCATCGAATTCAACCCTCGTTTTACGTTCTCGCTATCCGGCCCCGTTAAATTACTCGTAATCTCATTGAGATTCCCCGGCAAGATCGCTGGCATAAACGCGCATACAGAGATTATCGAATCTCGATACCGAACTAATTACGGATAGTTGCTTTTATTTCGTTTGTTCGCGGAATGAAGACAGCTGGAAAATGAAATTTTCGTTTGATCGACGGATTGGCGAATTTCAAACGTCTCGTGTTCTATACGCTCTTGTATGATTATTTCATAATTGACGATTGGACATTATTTATGCAGATGAAATGTGATGCAAAAGATGTAATAGAAAATAATAGTTCAGTTATAATAAAGTTAAATAAAGCAATGAAACGTGGAACATAAGATGTAAGAATATATTTTATATTTCAGCACACTATGTATATTTCTATGTGTCTCCTAACATAATTCATCGATACGTGAATATTTCTTTTTCGAAGGAAATATTTTGAATTTTAAAATATGCGATTTCTGGATATGATAGCTCGCATACTAGCGTGAACGTGGTTTCGACAAGCTCGACAGGAAGAAGAGAAAGTTCAATGTATCTCGTTCGTTTGCGTTTCGATTCAGGAGTATTTCGATGAAGAACGAGATTGCACTTGATTATTTGAAGTTAAAGAAGCAATTATAGCGGAACTGCATTCGCTATGCTATTACTGACGCCTCGAAGGATAAATGAAGGAAATAGCGTTGAAACACTGCATCGTTGGATACTATTTCCATTAACGACGATGTGACTAATTGTTACTTTGAAATTCAAATATCAAAGTGCGAAGTAAACGAGCACATGGTTGACATTTTAAAATGTTCATTATTTCTCGATTTGAGAACTGCGTTAATTCTCATTGAACGCAGGAAATCTGATACGTTTTATGTTGTCTGATAATTTAAACTCACGATACATATATAACGATGGTTTAAATTAAACGACGGATAAATATATTTTTAATTGAATTACTGTGCGAGATACGGGAACGAGAAAATATTTCGAGTCAATAATTCACGTCTAAAAGAAGGAAAAATATTTCATTAATTACGAGATGCTGCTGAATATTAAAACAAATTCTGGTGCACTTAAATTTTCAGTATTTTTCGAATTTCTACGTCCACCTTTGACGTGGCTATTGATTATTAAAAATGAAAACTATCCCAAGACTAGTCAGCAAGAACGAGTCTAACATTTAATAATTAATATTCACAGCCTGCGAGGAACGTTTCTTTGATCCAACGAGACTCGGATTTTGCAATGAAAGGAAAAAAAAAAGAAAAAAAAGAAAAAGAAACAGAGAGGAAAAGCCTCTGGAACTTCATTCATCATTGGCTGCACGATACTTATTTCCATTTCATTACACAGCCAAGCACGTCTAAGCCTAACCGTTTCGAAAGCATCACGTGGCATTAACATCTCAATCACACAACGTTTTGCAGCGAGAAAAGGGAATTCTCTCGCAGTGTCTGCCTTCAATTCCTCTTTCTCGTCGACAGCGGAGGAGGAGAAATTTCTAATTATACACGCGCTCTCTTTCTCTTTCTTTTTCTTTTTTTTTCGGGAATCGTCGCACCGTTATTCAACGAGCCGGTTGCCGGGCAAGCTCGTTCAACTTCCAGGCCTACACGCGAACCCCGGCCCGTATTACGAGCGTGATTACGAAAGTTGTCAACTTGATTAAACGTTCTGCTTCGGCAGAAGTTGCCTCAAAGGGGTAATCGCGCGAGGTGTCTGCCTGGAGGCGCGCGGCCGAAACTTTCTTAAACTGGCGCGCGTCGAGATTGGAGGAGTCGTTCTCACAAAGGCGGGTGAAAAACGATTTTCGAAACGACGTTGTTGTTTCGCTCACGACGATGGACATGATATTGCTGGCGAGAACATGACGATTGACAATTGTTAAAGACACTCGCCACTGACTGTCGATCGTGCATTCCTTTGAGACTCGAAGAACTATTTGGACCGTTTATTTTGAAAGTGGTGCAAGTCCATTTTAGTAAAAAAAAAAAAAAAAAATGAGATATCAAATAATTTGTGATTAATTTAGTGTGAACTTTTTACTTATAACTAGTTGATATTTAATATCGTAAAAAATGCCAATGCTTTGGTCAATTTAAAATTGGCCAATAAAAGAAATTGCGTAGCGATTGATTATGAAAGTGGTGTAAGTCCAATTTCCATAGTAAGTAATTGATCAAATATTTTTACTCTCCGGGCATTCGTATTCTTCCAAACAATGATTTGATTTTGGTATTATAGAAATGGCATTAGGAAGAAAGAATTTCTTGCACACGTCACAGGATTATTATGATGCCAGACCTATTACATACGAAAAATATAAAGATATGGAGCTGTTATTACCTTACATACCTCCTGTGCATCATGAATATTTCAAAACACTGCCACATAAAGAGCATAAACAAATCACATCAATATCTTATGTTAAGTTTAACAATATATAAATATAATTAACGTTCAAAATAAAAAAATACTACTCCTATTTTATTTCTTGTTATTATTTATAAACAAAATTGGATTAATACAAAATATATTTCAAGTGACATTTAATTTGTCATAATTGAAATTAAATGATTTTTACAATTGAATAATTACGAAAATGGTGTAAGTCCATTTACAGCCTGTAAATATATATTATTTTAGTTGAATTCGCCTAAAAGAAATTTATATAATCAAATTACATATTGATAAATTATTGCCAGACTTGATATAATTAATTTATATTTTTGAATTGACTAATATGCTAACCTTTAATATTCTCGAAACAACAAAAAATGGACTTGCACCACTTTCAAAATAAACGGTCCATTTATTGTTGTAAGAAGTGACTACTTTGATTTGCACTGTTTTGCAATGAGTCTGAGGCTTTTACTAGGTTCAGAAAGCTTGGCCTGTTTGAATGATTAACGTACTGACGATCGAGTTCGTAAGACAGCTTTAGCCGAATATTCACTAACTAATCTGATGATTAGTTTCTTGCCTTGATTAAAATTAAAAATTACTATGTTCTTATGTGACTGTTCTGTCTTGTGTATCTTTCTCGAATGTATTCTTTCTGCCCAAATATACCTTTGTTTTAATTAATCAGTAATTAAATTTTCCTTTCTAGAAGAAGTTCCTCTGAATATGTAAAAGCGACCTTTGAATTGTTGTTTTCGACTTTTGTTGTCAGCTATTCAAATAGAACTTTCTACAGTAGAATGGAATATTTAACTTATCATTGTACTAGAAGATTGCGGATTCAGTTTGATTTATACCACGCTCTTTACAATTAAAAGTAATAAAACTATGAATACCTGGAATAAAAAATCACCACGAACGATGTGTACTTGTAAACGATGCAAACCATCGAAATAAGATATAATTTTAATTCTAAAAATAAAACACGTGAACTAGAATACTTATGTTGCTAAACTACAATTGCAGATATTCTGTCTGTTTGATTCTCAATCTTTGGTGTCCTCAAGGTCTTGCGTTGCCCTTTCCAAAGGGCTCTGAGGAATTGTGGAGCGGTTGATGATGTACTAAGACCAATCAGGAAGTGCGCAGGAGGTTTCCAAAATGTCTCGTTGCCACCCTTGAGAGTAACTCGAGCGGGATGGCAATTCTGGGGAAATGGTCCCATCCTCTTCTGGAAACTGTATCATTGCTTGCACAACACTTCGAATACGCATGTGTTTACGACATGGCTTATGATGTGGAATCATCGCACTCGAGATTGGCTAATTGTAAGTTTGTTTTCTAACCTGCGAGTTCTATGATCAAACGTTTTAGAAATTTCCAATACGACATGTTCGACGTTTATTCAAAAACACTGCAGTTCGTCTAACTCGTTCGATAGCTCGCATAGGATTGAATTCACTTCCTAGTGTCATTTACAGTAGTAACATCTTTATTCCTTCTAGAGATGTCGCAGTTCCTAGAATGTTCGAGGTCCCTTGTGTCCGTTTTATGTTTCTCCTTCAACGTGAATTTTATGTGCCTACCGACTTTCTTTGCACATCCATGTCGCAAGTATTGTTGTACTATTATATATTGCGTTACAGCCTTAACAACAGTAATAAATAGTCTAATCTCACAGAGTAAGAACTGTCCAAGAGCACTCGCTCCGTGCAAGGACGACACGCGTGCCACGTGTAGAAGCGTGCCAAAAGCGTATCCAGTTGCAAAACGCTTCGCGTGTCGAGCGGCACTAAACGATCGATCGACAGAATCGTAAGAAAGCAATGGACGGGCCAGGCACTTTAGACACATCTGCAATCCGGGGGATTAAAGCTCGATTTCCAAGCTCGTATTCGCGGG
Organism: Tetragonula carbonaria; assembly: GCA_032399595.1. Lineage (NCBI taxonomy): Eukaryota > Metazoa > Arthropoda > Insecta > Hymenoptera > Apidae > Tetragonula > Tetragonula carbonaria. The sequence goes on from JAUCRC010000004.1 coordinate 11,229,086, forward strand.
ATTCGCACGTTCGCGCGTAAATACCTGTCGGCGGCGCGTGTAAACGTTTACGCTTCTGGAAATTGACTAAGTTTCACGGACGGGGGAAGGGGGGGGGCTGGGGCCGGCGAATTGCACGGCAATTTATAGCCAACGCTATTTAATAACCAACCCTCTCTCGACGTCGACGTTCATGTCGCCTGAAACCGCCTCCTCGTCCCGCGTCGTCGTCGTCGTCGGGGGAGGAGGGGAGTTTGCACCGTGCCGGAATCGTTACCAGCTCATTTTCCGATTCCATTTCCGCCCCTGCAAACCCGGGAGCACTTGTAATCCGGCAAAACCCGTCCAACTTGAAAAGTTCTCCGCCGATCGAACGGTTTTCACCGCCGGTATTTTAAATTACCCCGATTTAGAACCTAAATCAGCATGCAGCTTGCACGCTTGCATATTTAAGGTGAAAAACTGTTCCCTGCGCGGAGGATATATACCGTATTTCATTTCAAGTTTTTATGGCTCCGTTCTATGCTTTTATGGTTTCTTTCCCCGGGTGTTTGCGGCGCAATAATTTTGAAGCATCGTACTTCGTGGTAACTCACGTATGGTAACGCGAAGCATTTTGATAATTAATGTAAATTTCGTACGCTGGTGAAATTTGAAACCAATCTCAAAACGTATGCAGAACACTTACGTTGCAAGTACATAGTTCGTAAAAAATTAGTATAGAAATGTAAAAAATGACCCCACTGAACACTGATGCTTATTTAGTTTTGTTATATGTAGTTTTGTTATATTTGTGAAATATACACTTGTAGATATCAAATAACTTACAATTTCTATATATAATTTCAGATTCCTTTCAAATTCCTTGATCTCGCTATAGCGTAATGTTTTATATTCGTAATATCATATTACGAAATCTATTCGTAATGAAGAACTTCGAATCGTTTTGAATCTGAGATTCTATTACTATCTACAACTGCATACTTACTATCTGGACTGCAGATTTCTTTAACTAAAAAAGAAAAAAAGAATAGAATCTGTATAAAGATTTATATCACCTATATATATATATATATATATATAATTCATTTTCTATATCATTACGTATTATATACATTTTTTCTTGCATTTTTAAACATCTCACAATCGGCAGTGTGCTTACAACACACGTTACAAAAAGAAATATATAACTAACAAGGTCAGTCGCAATAAAGAAATAAAGAAACTCATCAAACTTCTCTAAAGAGGGGAACACAATACTCTTCTTAACAGCGCAAACTTTAATCGTTCGTACAGACGATCTTTATCGAAACAATTTTCAACTCAATTACAGATCTCTGTTATCGACCGATCGCTGCTCTCGAAAACCATTCACCCCGAACAAAAAAAAAAAAAAAGAAAAAAAGAAGAAAAAGAGGAAGAAAGAGGGAGCAATCGTTGGAATCGATTAAAGCCTTATCAGTGGAACCGTTTAGAAAAGTTGCGAGTTCGCGCTTAAAACAGCCGAAATAATCCAAAGTTCTCGAATAACTGTCGCATAGTTTAAACCCACCTGCCAGATGGTCGCTCGTAGGAGCTAAATGAAAACTGGAGAGTGGGATTCTGACCATCGTTACCCGGCCATTGCTTTCCAATTTAAACGTACGTACCGGAAAGGACAGGTCAATTTGTCCTGAATTAACGAAAACTCACCAGCGTGTCACGCGTGGCACGCCAATTGCTGTAAAAATGTTTTGCGAAACCGATCTCGCGCGGAAAGAAAATTCGAACTTTTGTGAAGCACGCCGTAGCGGATTGTTCCCTTGTTTTCGGCGTTCGTTACACGATTCTCCCCTAACTGTTTGAACATTTCATCTTTCGAAGAAGAGACTCGGATGATAGTTTTGCAACTAAACCTTTAAACGGTTCGAAAATCTTACAGAGAATTATTACATTAATATCTCAGAAATGACTATCGGATAAACACACCAAGAAACAGCTGGTATTTCAACCAACGAAGTGTACCGAAAGTGTACTAATAATCACACAATTTGAAAAATTCACACTGTGCGATGTATCTTTTTACAAAATTTATGACATTCAGACAGAGCTTCTTTCGAATCCGCTCATCAATTGGAATGGATCTAAGGTCGATGGTAAGTAAAACTTTGTTTCTATCGTTTATCTCTCTTTTATCCAGTGACACGATAGTGGAGAAGTTTTAATAAATATCACGCGTGTTATGTTATGTGAAACTTTTTGAAACTTTATTAAATCGGTAAGCAAGCACTTGTTGCTTGTTATACGGGAATATTGGTGCGCGTCGTTAAGAAAAGTACATTAACAGTTAATTGTAATGAAATCAGCCTTTCTGGAAGCTAAATTTCCAGGCTCTGAAGTCGACCAGTGTATAACATCGTTTCAGTAAACACATTAACCTTCCAGGATTAACACAGGATTTATTCTTCTTTTTTTCACATAAAATCGTACCGAGCGAAATTTTAATAAGAAGCAAACGGACGTGTGCCTTAAAAATCAGCGAATTTTATGTACAGTTTATGGTATCCAAATAAAATTATGACATTTTTGTTTCTGAAGTGTTCTTCAACTGTAAGTCAACTCATATTAGACACGTAAGTTTACGTAAATTTCATTGCTTTACTTTTAGAAAGCTTGTTTCTCTGACTTCTAAACAGAAATAATACTAAATAATAACAATGAAAATTAAAAATAAAAGTAACAAAGATTTCGAACCATCTCGCGTATAATCAACACATAGATTGTTTGAAAAAAAGCGATAATACAGTAGGTTTAGGTTAGGTTTAGGTTAGGTTAGGCGATCGTATGTCTGCCCTCAGCCACCAAAGCAAAGAATCATTCTGACAGTATAATTAACGAAGTCAACACGCTTTTGAGGTGTGGCGTATAATTCTTACTAAGATTTTACTAGTTTTGTTTTAAGTGCGATTAAATTAACTTTTTGAAAAATTAAATAAAGGATACCTATAATGGCAAGAAGAAAGTTAGTGAGGGTCGTGCATCATGAAATTGAAAGTAGTGACGATGATTTTTATCTTGAATTTTCCAATAATACTTTCGACGAAGAAAGAAGCGGGTAACTTTGGAAATGTCTCTAGCAATGATTCCGATAGTGATATAATTATGAGTAACGAAACGTGCGAGACCGTTAGATATTTCGAGCGACAGCGAAATAGAAGAAAATTATGGAAATGAGAATACTGCTATAAATGAATTTACGGTTTGGAAAGATGTCACGCGCAACGATTAACCTTAATCAAAAAGAAATTTCTCCAAGATCGTTGGATCTAATATTCCTTTATATTCTAGAATCCATCGATTTTTTTTCAAAAGATCTCTCTTCACAGATGCATTGCTTGACATAATTGTATTAGAAACAAATAGATGTGTTAAAAATAAAATAGAAAAGCTAAATTTATCTGAACGGTCTATTTGGAATAACTAGGTTGACGTGACAAAAGGTTGTCAGCGTTTTTTGGCGTAACCTTGAACATAGGTATCATTAGCCCATTCCTAATTTGAAGGATCACTCGACTAAAGAGCATGTTGGAAGCATATCCTTTTTCAGAGATATATTTGGATTATGTTACAAAAACTTAATCAGACCAGCATGAGTATAAAAGAAATACGACCGCAAAGGGTTAATGAACACAAAGACGGATGCCACCCGAATTGTTCGTTAACCGATCATAGATGGCAGTGAAATATAATTCTACAAATTTTACACACAGCGCCGCGGTGCTAGATGTTCGTTATCCGAACAAGTGTTTGTTGTCTGAATATAAAAATCTTCGTTGCCGATTTGTTCGTAGTCCGAATCATTCGTTAATCGATCACCCACCGTGTTAAAACAAAATATATCAAAATATAAATCAGGAGCATCAAAGATGAAACGCGTGGAAGACAATTTCAAGATGGCCCGATTTCATTCGAAATTTATATTCTGTATTTGCCACTCATCATGTGCCAATCTATCTATCTATCAATCGGTCAAATTTTCTTTCAACTTTCAATCGTAAGCGTAAAATTCATCCACCTCCTCGGAACCTTAAGCTTCTCTCTCTCGGCTGCATTTCCCTTCATATTTCGAATCGTACGAAGCGAACGAACTCATCATTCCTTAAATAACTAATCGGGAAGAGGATATTAACGAAGTTTGCTCAAGAGTGTCTCGAAGCTTTTAACGCGGGAAACCTTTTTAAAATTCTGTGACCACCACCATTCGCCCTTGTCCGAGGCCGAACCGCAGCGACAACGGCGATAACGATATGCAAAGCTGCCGGTGTGAAACTAGATCACGATCCCGAAAGCGTTAGTCTGGCGTGTAATAATTTCCTCAAGGGTTTGCCGGTTGGATGTAACTCCGGGGATTGCGGGATCTACCGACGAGTTTCCGTTGTGATAATCCGGCGCTGGCTGACGACGTAGCCAGAGAAGATGTCGAGACAAACAGGATAGAAACTGGTATGCGGAGTATAGCCTGGCCCTGGCGAACTGTCCCTCGGTCCTCATCTAAGTTATACCTCAAGTTTCGGTTTTATCGCGTCTAGCTCGCTATCTAGCGTGATAGGACTGTGGCTCTAACCTTCAAGTTCATTGCGATAAAGTCTGTTTCATTGTCGAGGCTGTTTCCGACGTTGACCGTTGAAATAATTAACGATAATTATACCGAGGTTGTTAACGCGGTTTAAGTAATCAAACTTCGTCAGTGTGTTCTATGGATAGAAATGGAAAAAAAGAAGAGAGAAAAGAAAAAAGAAATGTTACATGAACACATTTGAACAAGCGTCCACAAACGCTCTGTGAAAAAAATTTCAACAACAATATGGAATATAGTATATAGTGATCTCATTGGTAATCCATGACTATTTCCGTAAATATCAAGAAGGAGAAATAATTTAATCGAGATAGTTCAAAATTCGAGTTTTCGTTAATCAATGCGATCACGAAGGATTTTAACACTTTACCGACCGATAGCGGTAAGTAATAGACGATTAATAGGCTACCGGTCGGTAAAGTGTTAATTAAAAAATAAGTGAAGAGGAAAGAAACAGCAGGAAACATCTCGGCCATTTTGCTCACGTAAATACTATCACAATTATGAATATTTAAATATGTAGAACAACATCGAAAATCAAATTATATTTGATCCGTTCAGAGTGATCAACTCCAAAGCAGAAAATGGTGATGGTACAAATTTATCTTGAAATTGCCATTATTTATGTCTTCAAGCACTAAATGAAACGAATATTAACTGTGTACTTATGTAATGGAACAGAGATAGCAAAAAAAAAAAGAGTTTGGCTTCTGTTACGATGTAAAATATCTCGCAAGGATAAGGTGTTGTAAGAGGTTGCAAACAGACGTTAAAACAACAGACTGCCATTCTAAGAAAAACTTCGGCCGATTTACTTCCAGCAAATCCGAGCTGAAATTTCAATATGATCTCGCAATGATTGCCAACGGAAGAAACAACAGTCCCGGGTAATGGTGGTTCTACAATACTTTGCCTAGACTCCATCAAGAGCTTTGCTGCGTTTGCACAGCCCTGGAAGATTGGAAACTATAAAACGAAGAACCGAAGAAGATCGCCCCCATTTCCCGGCCTCTATTGTCACACGCTCACACCAAGAATTTACAGTTCGATTTACACGATCCCGGAACCTAGTAAAGCAGATTTCAAACAGTCGTCACTTCGCAGTCGTAAAACGCTTAAATCCTTGATATACGGGATTTTCCAGCCTTTCTCCCTTGTTTCTTCAACGTCTGTCCCCTGACGATTTCTTTCTTCTACAAATGCGCCTTTCGTCCACTCCAGCTATGGGTGAAATGGCGTTGACCCCCATTGTTGGAAAAACACGTTCTCACGAATCGATGGACACTTCACGCTCAAAAGTTTGAAGCACCTTCTTGAATAACCTATCTTTCTAAATAAACTAACGCAATTGTTTTCACGCTATAAGTTTCATTTCTAGATACAATTAATTACGATCTCAGTAATTTGAAAAATATCGATACGTCGCGAGTAAAATATTTTTATTTACTTTGCTCGAACTTTTGAGCAAAGGCGTAAATGTAGAACGTGATTCTTAGTTATTCTTTTAGTTACATTTAGTTTAGATGAGTATTAAAGCAATAAGAACGATTGTAATTTAAAATAAAGGAAAATATAGTATTAAGTGTAATGTGTGAATAAAAGAAAATACAGAATGGAATTCTGTCTTTCAAAGGTTAGTTTTCAAATTTTTAGTTTAGAACTTTATACGGTATGTGTGGTATAAAGAGGGGGATTATTCTATATACCAAAGTAAGTAGAAAATGTAGAGTAAAATTTCTCCATTTAAGGACTCGTTTTCAAGAAAATAGAATTTGAATATGTTTAGCTAACAATTGGCCACGTACGTGTGTGTACTTGATAAATATTCAAATTTAATTTTCTCGGAAACGAAGCGTTCCGTGAAAAAAATTTATTCCACGTTTCCGACTTATTTTCACACATAGAATGACCTCTCGCCGATTCGTTCCTGTTCTTTCGTCTTTTGCGTTTGGAATATTATCTAACTATTGTAATTTCTTTCTCCAGAATCTTTTCATTATCTGGTGACGCGCAAATGATATTTTCATTTTATTTATAATTAAACTTGTGTATAAATAATATTTTGTGTAATTTTAATCCTAGCAAAAACGTTGCGTGTTATTTATTTTGCAAGCACATGGTGAAATAAACTATTTGCACCAATTATCAACTAACTGCTCTAGATTTTTTTTTTATTTCCAGTAAAACACTGTGTTTTCTACGTGTGCATCTGCAACTGTCCGTGTATGTACCAACGCGAAGTACATAAATAAAACAATCTACACGCGATTTCATAAAAGCTGAAATCCAAGCACGCTCAAAAATTGGATGAGTCTCAACTGAAAAGCAAAAAATACAGGAAATTGCTAAACAAGGGGAAACCGAGTCGTAACCAGAACGATCATTACGAAAGCTTCGATCGCAACAGGTGTTTGGCGAATCTTCGCAGATAACGGGTAAACCGAAAATGCGATGATATAGAAGGATCGAGAGAAATAGGCATCCTCTTTTAAAACATACAGTGGCTCGAAATTTGTGATACAGATGAAATCAGAGGAATTCGCGAAAATTGCGTAAAGTCGAAAATTATCTCAGAATTGGCTTAAAAGTTAATCAACAGTAGGTGTAAAAATTAGGTAAGAATTTAATTGAATTAGGTCAGAAATTAATCAAGAATTCGTCTAAAAATTGGCCTAGAAATTAACCAAGAATTAGTCTAGAAACAACTGAAGATCTAAACATTAGTCGCGAATTAGCCTAGAAATCGATAAAAAATCAAATTTTCAAGCTACTATAAATTTCAACTAAACTAAACTATACAAAATTATCCTCCTGTCGATCATCTATTCCGGTTTGGCAAAGAATTATCGAAATGCACGTGTACTTGGACTTTTCCAACTCACTTCTCCCAAAAATTGGTGTTCCAGGGCAATCACTTTATTCTTCGCTTCTGCCTTATTTTGAACCGCCGGAACCTCGTCTGGCTTTTTCTTCGCAAATTTAGAAACCACCGCGTACATTTCTTTATTTTTCTCAGCGCGCGAGAATTTATACGGTCGATGGAATCGCTTAACGTCCACGGGGAAGAGGAATGTAGGTCGGCACATGGTGGTCAGATTAAACATTGTTACCGGACACGGTTCGTAAAGATGGCGTATTCGCATATTTCACTTCTTATCGGGCCACGGATACCTGATAAATCGAACCGGCTCCGTGCAGCCGCATAATACGAGCCGCGGGCCGCGATGCATCGAAAGTATCGGAAGTGCCCCCTCCCCTCCCGCCGGGGGCGCAAAAATTTAAGCGAATGGTTTTCGACTGCTCGTGAACGCGTCCCGATAACGCCTCGAATTGAATACGCGTGCCTAGTGCATCGGCTAGTGTCGCGATCTGTTCGCCAATGCACCCTCGCCACTTCTCCCTGATGTTTGTCCCAATAGAATTTTAGAGTATTCGCTGTATGAATTTCAAACCGCTAGGGGTTTCCATCATCATTGTCCATTATCTCTGTAAATTCGAAATTTTTGCTCACTCAATCTGCTGGTCCCTCCATCATGAATATATTAGTTCCCACTTTGGTCTGCAACGGGCTATACAAACTATTTTACATATCTTCCTTCAACCAGTTACAGTAAAGAACAATTTATACGTATAGATATAAATAATATCTATCTAATGCGAGTATCGTGGCCGCGGTGAGAGACTTCGACGCAGTGGAGAGGGTAGCGCCAGCGATCAGGAAAATAGGGGCAAAGGTCGCCACTTAGCCATCTCTGTTTTAGAGGTTGCAGATTTTAGATTCCATTTCTTTTGTCTCGTTTTTCCAGAGAAATGTTTTCGTTATAACACTCTTGCATGCTAAAAACGTAAAGTTTCTGCATCAAACAGAATAGTATCGGGTGGAGATTTGCTTTAGTGGTTACGATGGATTTTATCATTTTCAAGATTGAAAAAAATTATTACTATTTATTATACTGTTTTATATTACTCTTTTCTATTATTCAATTGATTACCATTATTACTTTATCACGTTATTAACTACTATTTATTATTATTGTCAATGAATGTTTTTTTTTCAAACAAATTCTCCATGAATTGTAATATCTCTCGTGATCCCACAGGTTTATTTATTTCGTATTAACGAAAGTTGTTGCATCAACGTGTTGAAGCTCTTAGGTAAACAATGTTCCTTTCAATTTCCCCGTTTCTATTTCCATTCCTACGCGGTGAATTTCTCTCGGCGTAATTTCGTCTCGCGGAAAGATTTTTTCACGCGGTTCTTTTCATAATGAACAATTGTGTACTTCATTCTACCTTCTTTCCTTCTTACACCAACCGTTCTCTTATTTCTCTTGTGCAACTATCACGTACATTATTTTCACTCTCAGCGCGGTGTATCGTAGAAATGATGATTTATCTGCAGATAATACGAATTACTGCGGCCTCGTCTTACAGTACACTGTACTTCCATTTTTATAGTGCTGTTTGTCGTTAAATGAACTGTTGCCTACATAAACATGTTTACAAAGCAAACGTGTTTTTTTTTTTTTTACGTGAGAGCATTCACCTGTGTGATGAAGTAAGTCGTGCTAGTACTCAAGCATTATATTTCAATCGGCCAGCAGTTCCACTTTACACTCGTTAACTGTGAAAACGAGTAAAAACTCCTATCGCTAAGAATATTCTCTACTCTCTTAAAAAAAAAAGAAAAGAAAAGAAAAAATACTTAATAAATCATTAATTTAGATCATTCAGTTCAAGAATTAATATACAAATATTATACTAGTACATATTACACTGCAGAGATTAGAGGTACAGACAACCCAAAAACTTTATAGGCTCGTAATGATCTATTGCTGACTAGAAGCTTTATCTTGCACACTACGTATCATTATAATAAACTAAGTTAGAAAAAAAATAGTGTCAAGCAATATTGCCTCGGGAAAAGAGCCCGAGAGGATTCAACCCCGCAATTTCATTCAAACACAAAAATGAGTATATTTAAAATTCTCTCGAAGGACCAAAAAATAACGATTCTTAATACTTTGCGTATTTTGTAAAAATATTCTGGTTTCCCTCTAGGAGGATCGAAAGATCGATTCTTCCTACCATTTCTCCCTTCGAAGCTGTTTCTCGTTTGCGCGTTGTGATAGCCCGCACAATCTCGATACATTGACACGCAGAGCGTTTCAGCACGTTCGTGATTACAGTGCGAGCGATAAAAGCAACGCTGTTCGACTCGCGGCGTTTATATTTTCCTGGAAGCGGAGCAACCGGAGCATTGCACGTACATACATATGTATGTACAACGGAAGCGGTATACGCGCGAGATACAAGAGTTAGTCGAGGCTTTCACGTTGGAGACGAGCGTCTCCAGACGGCTCGGTATTGTTCCTCGCGTGGCCCTTTCAGCTTTTCTTCATCCCTCGTGCGCCGCTTCTCGCGTTTCAAGAGATCAAGCAGATTCCCCCCGTCGGATTTGCAACAACTTGGCGAATACTGATTTGCTTCATCCCTCGCGGAACGTACAGTGAAATCGAGAGGTAGAGAGAAAGGGCGAGTCAACGTTTATCTAGGTGTGTCAACTTTAAGAACGTTATTCCAATTTCTTGTTGTCTTGCTTTATTTTTTTTTCTTATTACACAAACAGATGTGAGAGAAATATGGCTTAAATTTCTTGAGGATTTCGTGCAATTGACAGGCACTTGATTAGAATGCGTCTTTTGAACTATGACTTGTTATTTCTTGAAAGAGAGTAAAATACGTAATTCTGTTTTCTAAAAGAAGGTTCGGATAAGATTGGAAATTAAAGGAAAAGAATCGAGAATTACAGTGCTCGTCGTTTTGAACCAATTAATATCGTCTTGATATAACTTTTATATATCGATGAAAGTAATTATTTACATCGATCAAGGAAATTGAAATTCAATCGAAAGAAGAATTCTGATTTATCAAAGAGATGAAAATCAACGAATTCTTAACAAAACTTTAACCATTTCGAGACGAATGCAAATTTCGGATGTAAATTGTGTCTGCTGGAATATAAGCTCTGTAAGCATGTAATAAATAAATTCTTTCTTGACTTTCAATATAAGCAAAACAATGTAGCCGAAACACTATCGAAAATTTCTTAAACCTAATTCCTTTCTACAGATAAATGTATTGTAATAAGTTCAACTATATCCAAGTGTAGTCGATAAATATTCAAACTCGATTTTCTTGAAAACGAAGGCTTTAACCCTTTGCAGCAGCGACACCAAAAAGAAACAATGTTTTTTTTAATTTAAATATTTTATATATTGATTTTAAATATTCTTTAATTTTTATTGGAAACATACGCTGTTAGTTTGTATAAATAATTGTGTAAGTAGTAAATTTTGTAAATAGGTAGAAGTAGCTGATACCCGATAGTAAAAATGACTCGGAGTTGCTGAGTTAGGTTATATTAAAAATTGTTCGGAGTGCAAAGGGTTAATGAAAAGAATTCTTTCGTTTCGACAGATTTTTACAAATAGATTCACCTGCCAGTCGCAGAACATATATAAAATCATGGTAAATCGTCGTAATATCGTGATAAATCAGTGCACCTTGCCTGAACGCGTTTCGATTAACAATTTAGCGATCGATGCTAGTTTCCCCTTCTCATGGTTATTCTCCGATGCACTTGATCAGCTCGTAGGAAATTTTACCGGGCCAGTTGCCATCCCAGGGGATGCGTCTGTTTTTACAGGTTAAACGGAGGAACTGCGTCCCTCCGGGCTTCGTTAACGATTTCTGTTTATCGCGTTAAGATAAGACGAACGTTTAACAACCCTCGGAACAGCATCGGAATTACCGCTCGCTACCATTCTCATGCCGTACGCGTGTACGACTTTCCATTTGGAATTCAATGAACCACTCGACCGATCCTAAAGCCGAGCGAACCCGCGCCGCTCGGCTCGTACTCTCGGCGACTTTATTACCACCGACCGCTTTTCACGGAATTCACCGCTGCCGACTGCCGGCGGAGGAATAAATCGCAACAGATTTGTTGCATCGCGAGTGAACGACCGAGCGAAATAAAATCGTGGAACGAGTTTCACGAACTCGGTCGCTCCCCCCGAGTGAGTGCATAAGTGGAACGACGATGCACGATAGACTTTTGAAAAGGAACAGTACGATGACAGGAGCGGGAGAGAGTGAGCGAATATGCCAGATGTTCTTAGAAAAAACGAGTGAAATAATAAGATAACAAGATTATCTGTCGCTAATGTCCTGAACATTATGATCATATTCAACAAATGAAATATCTTCATTGTCGTGTCACGTTTATTATAAATCTTAAATCTTAAGAAAAAGATTCGCGTAATCGTTGGAATGATATTTAAAAAAAAAAAAAAGAAAAAAACATGAACGTGTAAACTGTGCAATTCGCAGTATATTTTTGCATCTTTAAATTTTTCATAAATGCATAAAAAGCCGCTGGCTATCGTCGATGAAATTTGAAAATGTGTTTCAGCTGAAACGTGCGACACATACACGTATTAACATTTAAATTAATGGGTTTTTTTGAAAGTATTTTTGATAAAAGAAATAAAAATAGGTACTCAAACGTGCGTTCCGAGATTTTCAAGCAGTTGATTATCCATTATATCGACAAGATTTCCTTAAATAATAAATAAAGAAGTTCTATCAATTTTTTGAACTGAATGAAGTGTTCCATCAGTTCTTTTTAACGAAGTGTTTAAAAAACTTGACAAAATAAATTTTGTCAATACCGAACTGTAAAGTTTCAAATTTTTCAAAAACCTAAAAAAAAATTCTAAGAGCGCTTTAGGCGGTTCTTTTATTTAGAAAAAAAAAAAATCCATCGTTTTCGATCGTAAGTGATTTTTCGATATCATGCACGCTCTTCATTTTCATTCTGCATTTCTTTTTTCTCTTCTTCAGCGAAAAAAATTGAAACATATCTGTCCTAGAAAAATTCGTCGAAATCGCGCGATTGGAAATTCCGTAAATTGCAATACACCTGGATAACCGTCACAGGCACTAAACCTCTTCAATAATAAATACCGACATAAAAGCACCGCGTGAACAGTCTTTTGTGCGTATTTATCGGCGCGATCGTCGCGGAAAATACTCGTAAATAAATAAATAAATAGCCTGAACCGGCCGATCGAACCCGATAAATTCGCGTCCTGCTCCACACGCGTTTGGCAAAGTCTTGTTTAATTAATTTTCTACGATTTCTACGATTTCTACGACACGCGCGACGTTAATATTAACGGACCGCGCGGAAAGTTGATAATTCGTAACCCGTAAATTGATAAATAACGCCGTTCGTAGCCGTTTGAAAAATCTACGTTCGTGAGATGCAAATTAGGGGGTTCTCCTTTCCGACGAAGAGGAGGATCTGACGTAACGAGTGGTAAGCCTTACTTTGAAAGTAAGAACCGTCTTTCTTCTGAGACTTCCTTCGTCCCTTGAAAATTACGAGAACTCATCGTCGCCGGTTGTTGAAGAAATACTTTTTTCTTTCGCCCGGCAGAATCTTTCGCAAAAGAATTCAACGAGATTCGCTCTTCGGAAGTTTACTCGCCTGACGAGTTCACAAAGATATTGCACGGGATATTGTTGTAACTTTATTAATAACTTCGAGGCAAAGAAACACGTGAAAACGTGAAAATGTAGTTAGCCAGCGAAAACAATCCAATTGTCATTTTTCTAGCTTCGTTGGAACGAGAGTGAGAAGTATGAACTGTTTGTGTAATGGACACAGAGATTTGTCAGTTGCGTAATTCATTGAATTTGTAATATGTCACCAGTGCAAAAATTACTTGTAGTGCAAAATTAAACTGTTTGCTCTCGAAGCCTGTGTTTATTACGCAAACAAAAAAAAAAAGGAAATCAAAAGAGGTTCGTCAAGAGTTCAGTAAAAATGTAATACAGTGCAAAATTAATTAAAATTAACAATTAAATTGTTAGTGAGCTTAAAAAAAGTTTACGTGGCTTGTAATCAGCAAACGTCAATCTCCAAACACGAATTCATAACTTTGAAAAATTCTATTCCAAAGGTTTACGTTTACTCCGATGTATGAAATAAACTAGATGGGCTAAAAGTGAAATTGGACTGAAAAAAAGAAAATGGACACGTCATGCGTGACTTCAAAAAAAAAAAAAAAAAAATATGTAACTGTCGAGAGAATCTTTTTTTATTTTCTTCTCATTGTCTAGAAATATTTATAAACGTTGACACGAGAAATGAAATATTATTTTCTCTGTACGCAAGAAAATTGGTACACACGAACGTGTGTAAATATAAGACGACGGCACAAAATTCGTGCGAGTACGTGATCGAGTCGAACGATCGCGGGTTTCAATGACATGCGCTCGAGATCAGAAGGCGAAAGTAAAATGCGAGGCGACCCAAGCTTCTTTTAGTGTCTGAATATTTTATATGAAATGTCTGGCGAGTTGAGCAAAGAGAACAGAAACGTAAAAAGAGAGGGAGAGAATGGAGGGTGAAAGTCACGAAAGACGCGTATACGTATGTTAGCTCGTAGTCAGAGAAAACAAGAAAGAAAAATGGAAATTAATCTGTCACAGCAAATAATACTTATATACACTCGTAGATATAGCAAATCCATATATCTGTGCATCCCTAACAGTATCATTAAGCCGAACGTAATAATCAGATGAAAGTTTGTAATCACTTTCTATAGTATCTGCGTACCTTATATTTGACCGACGAAGAACGAATAATTTTATATATAATTTTTCCCTAAGATCGACCTTTCACGACTAATCCAACAATTTCCCCCCTCGTCTTTCTATTAAATATTTCTAACGAATCTAGCTCGTGTGAAAATTACACACGAAACTAAGCTGCAAGGAGCTATGAAATAGTATTTCGTGAGAAGTCTCAAGCATACAAACAGGCAACATTTTCCTTTGAAATTACCTTTCAACGATTGTTCAAGATTAATCGAAATCCACTGAACGTAGCACATAAAACCGAACGACAGATCGCTCGCCGTTCGTAGAAATAAATCTGACAGAGATAAGAACGGAACAAGGGGATGATTAGCGGAACGACGTTATTATTTCCAGCGAAGCGACGAATATACACGGCGCGGCGTCCTCCCGAAATAGAGGGCTTTCACGGGGCACGAAACTCGGTCGACTCGCCTCGGCGTTACACCGTGTTACATAACAAATCCGTGTAACCTAGATTACCTTTCTTGCCGCTCGAACGGCCTGGGGTAGTCTCTACGAGAGGGCGGCTCTTATCTTTCAATGACGCCGCGGCCCTCGTGCGTTGCGCGAATCTTGCTTCAAACAGGAAGCTGCATGGAAAAGACAAAATAGAAAAATCGACCGTGTACGTTCGAAAACGTTCGAAAAGAATCGGAAAAGTTCAAGTTAACGCAAATACATTTCTGTACACTTGCGACAGACGTTATTCGAATCTAATTTATAAATAGATATACCACGGACGGTTGATGTATTTTGTGTCACTGTTCGAACCGAAGCTTCGATTGAAAAGCTTGTATGAAAGTAATCAGGAAGCTTCCGCGATACCGGACAATGCTGACTCGCGATCATTTTCAACACTTTCGAGATACAATCGAGACACTCGAGACCTATCAAATTAATCATTTTCCAGAATTTTCCAAGCTTCCAGTTATAGTATTCGAAGCAGTGTATATTCGGATTCGAAGTGTCTGAAATCCCATCACTGACCATCGCGACAATCGAAAATCGCGATGATACAACGAGCGACAACGCGCGCAGATTATTAAACCTTACCAAGCTATTTATTTCATCACTCTTCCCTTTTCTTTCTTCCCCGTTGTTTTCCCCTTTTCTTCTCGTTCACGCATTCAGCGTCAGTAAACACGTGGCAGTTCAGTGAAAGAAAAAAAAAAAAAGAAGGAAAAAAGAGCTGCGGGCAGAAAGAACGATAGAAATACTTTTCGCGCTGGTTCGACTGGTCACGTTGATGCATCCCCGAATCAAAGGACGCTTTTCAGGTTTCCCTCTTTTTGTGCCATTTTCCTTCTCTCCATTTTTCTTCTTCCGTTTCTCCGTTCTCTCTCTCTCTCTCTCTCTGTTTCCTTTTTTTTCTCTATCCGCTCGTTTTTTTGTTTGGGTAAACACAGGGATCCCGCAACGGGATTCCGAACGACCTGGAAAATATAGCGCTGTACAAGGTGATTCGACGACGAGACCGTCCGCCGGTGATTTTTCGATGGAAATCCCTTCTCTCAATCACCCGAATGACAGAGGGAAATCACGCGCAGCTTTCTACCGAACGGAATAACGCGAGGCGCGATGTACGAAGTAACACGAAGTGCGCGGCTCAAGTGGAAACTCGAAGCCGAAATGTCGAAGGTGGAATGATTCATTCGGATGACTATTTCTTTGGATGACTACGCGACATAATAAAAATTAATATCAATATTATTAGAATTACTAGCGAATACAAATTAGCTAAGAATTCGACTTAGATCACAAACTAATCAATAAATTTTAAGTCCGTGTTCACGTTTCCTCTCTGTACTTCGAAAGAAATTAATAATCTCTTTCAGGATATTTTCCATTTTTTTTAATAAAGCTCCAAATGCCGAAAGTGAGACAAAATAATCGATGGATTATTCGAATTATTTTGTTACGTTATAAAAATTAATTAGCTAACATCATTGAAATTACTAACGTCTAATTACTGATATAAACTAGCTAAGAATTCGATTGATCAGCAGATTTCGAGTTACATTTCCTCTCTGTATACCAAAGAAATTAGTAACACATCTCTCGGAGATATTTTTCATTTACAATAAAGCTTTTACACTCGGCATGATACATTACGAATTTTCACTTACCTAAAACGTTTAACGGAATTCTCAATATATATATCTTTATTGAATACACGGATACTCACTCGTTGACACTCCTTTTTCTTTTATCGAAACTGTTTATCATGTCAATACTTTGTGTCCCCTTCGCTGAGCAAAGTATCAAATTAAACGTATAACGTTCAATTTCATTACAAGTTACAGGGAGCCGCGCAATTGAAACTGTTGGAAATTGTACTAGCGAATAGACCTGTTACGTGATATCAAAACGAGAGAAGCGAGCACGTTTCGATTCCGGTTTCGCTGAAATTAGAAACGAAGTCGGGCAAATGGAAAAAGGAAGTAGAGGTGGTTATTTGAAGGATGACTGTAATCCTACGTTCTCCTGGAAGGTCGTAGAGTCGACAAGAGAAACGAAAGAAAAGGAAAGGGCCACAGGGCGATATTAGTAGGTAGTACACGGCGGGACACGCGACTTCTAGCTTCCCTCGACAATATTGGAAGCAGCTGTTTCGTTTTCGAAGAGTCAAACGGTTTTCCGAGCATTCTTATATTTCTAATAAGGAGATCCATCGATTCTCCTTACTGCCTATGATCTTTCGTTTATGTAATAACAGTTCAACTTCACGTTCAAGCAAGAATTCTCTTACTTCTCTTGTCATTTAATTTCTCACGATTATATCATCGTGATTATATTGATTAAGTTTCGAACAATTATGTATTTTGCTCTTAGACTCTCAATCAAATCACGCGCATCGTGATTTTGTATCCGAGACTCCGCAAAATCCACGAGATCCTATTTCTTTGGTTATGGCTCGTAAAAATGTGAACACATCACGTTCACCAATTTGGAGAAACGTGTTACCAAAGAATTTCGATCGAATCATTTTGTGTCTAGATTGCTTTCGTTTCGGCACGATGTTACAGCGGAGTCACAGAATTGTTCTCGAAGATGTGTGTGTGTGTGTGTAAAAGAAAAAAGAAAGAAAGATAGTAAAGTAAAGGACTTACTCGTTCCGATACGCAAGCATTGATCCGCTCTTCAGCAGGACCGTAAAAAATTTACGATTAAAATAATGCCGGCTAGAAACGCGTGCACGCATTCTCGTCGCTTTTCTCGTATTTTGCTTTCCCACGGTTTCCCGATTGTTATCGACGGATCGAGCGCGTCCATTTGTCGACGAATGAAAATAGAAAAAAAGGGGGGGAGGGGAGAAGCGAAACGAGACAAAAGAAAACTAGGAAGGAGAAAAAGAGAGAGGAAGAGAAGAAGGAGAGAAACGAAAGGAAATTTACGAGCTCCGGTTTTGTTCGTTTCTCATCGCGGACAAATTTATATTTTGTCGCCGCGTTCGGCGCTCGATCTTCATCGGCTTCAAATCAAATATTTAAATACGCTGTTCGCGACGTTGTAACGCAAAAGCAACGTTCCCTCGTCGTTAACGAGCCCGCGTGAAAGCGTTTAGTTTCTGCTATCATTCCGCCGTTTAACCCTTTCACGATCATAAGGTTGCTAAGAGTAAATATTAGTATGTAACTGTTTATTTTAGTTTGTTTAGACGTAAAATAAATAAAAATCATTAGAAAAATACGTAACAATGTGTAGTTTTTTTTGGAATTTTATGGAAAATATTTTTCCCAATGGACTGTAAAAATAAGACAAATTACGGTTAGGCTTATTATGCAATGTCTTTCATTTATTGGTTTATTATAACAAAATGTTAACTAAAATAATACAAAATTATGAAATAAAATTACTATACAAAATGATGTGCTAATTATGATATTCTGCGAAACAATTTTTTTTGGTTGTGAAGCAAAGATGGACATTGTACATAGTACAGATATTAGTTTAGCACAATTTGCACATATTTTTTTTTTCTAAACGTTCCCGTTTACATAATTGCGTTCGGCATACGTTCTATTTAGACATTCTGTATAAAAAATGCAGATAAGGTTGTAATCAAATACGACAATCGCCAATTTTAAAATAGGGAAAAATGTTTTCCTTAGTCGTGAAAGGGTTAAGAGAGTCGTACGATTTAATCGAGCCGGAGTTCGAGTGGGCCGCCGGAAGTTTTATCAAACGATGGTCGGGGAAATTGCTCGAAACACGTGCAAAAGCTTTCATGAAAATATCGTACGAATGTGAATAGCGAGTACAAATATATCACGTGTTATATGAAACGTAAACATTATACTTTGACATTTCATTAACATTATTACGAGGTTTAATTAACGTTATTATATTGATACAGTATGAGGTAAATTTAAAAACAGGATACTTAATGCAAGTGTACATTTCACAGACGTCACGAAAGTAATTAAACAGCCCTTTATTTGTTATTGTAATAAGTTTGTACATTCAACAGGACTAATTAATATTTTGTTACATATTGAACGTGATATTATCGACGCATATTAACGTAAATATATCATTTTTCAGATTGATCTCGAATTTTATATTAACCATGACGATCGTATTCAATCACAGTGATAATGAAATTTCACATAACATACATGCAATTCTTTTACAATAAGTGCTCGAACACTTTCATCGTGTTTGTTAGAAATAATAGAAATATTAAAAATGGAACAGATTGGTAATATTAAATATACTTAATTTGATTCTTCTGAATGATTCAATTGTTGTTTCAATTTCTAGCTTATTGCTATAGTATTAAAGTGATCGTTGATAGTGTTAAAGTGATAGATCATAGATCAATTAGAAACGTACCACGTTATTATAAGTATATCTCTGTGAATCTTTCTGCTATCAAAATGGTTTTAACCTGCACAAAGTGGTTCTAATCTTCTAATGTGTCCGGAAAATGTCATTCGTTCCACGTTCATTTTAGATGTGTTCGAGAGCTTGTACCTCGGTTGTTGCATCTACTTTAATATTAATTATCTACACAACACGTCTATTTTGAATTAAAAAGCGACAATGAAATCCTCTGGTACAGTTACTTGAGCTATATCGAACGACACACTTTTAGCAAACATCGAATCCTACTTTATTTTGCATGTTACATTAAGGGCTTTTTTTTATCACGAATTTTCCTTTCTACTGTTCATTTTCATTTCTGCTGTTCATTCTAGAAACTTCTGTTGTTTGTCAGATTCTTGTTTGATTATGTTAATTTAGAAAGAAGTGGCAAAAATAATTTCATTTTCTCAATTCTTAAAATATTCGGATAACGTGGCTGATCTGAATGGATCGAAGGTTCAAAAATGGTCGGAAAATAGTGTGTCATTATTCTTGCTTATGAAATATTTATAGAGATATTTACAGATATATTACATTCGAACGATAATAATGAACTTCCAAATTTATTTGAAAAATAAAATTGAGGTAAACGTTATGCATAGTTGAAAGAAATTCACCATCTATATCCTTCTTTATTTTAAAAATAAGATTATGATTTATTACCACTTAGGTAGAACTGACGTGACCCGTTTTGAAATTTTAACAGTCACATCTAGCTAGCGTTATTGAATGTATTTATGTTGGGAAAAAATTGATATCTATTGATCGCTCGAGAAAGAGTGTAAAAGTAAACGTTTATTTTTATTTTGATAGAAGCTGCAGGGAAATGCGAACAGTTAGAATCTAGATTCTGAATTTAATACCGTTAAAAATAATCTTTAAATAATTAATGACAGTTAAATATATTTCTTTGAAAACTGATCGAATCTCTCAATATTCCCTTTATGATGTTGGTCATTTATAACTTTTTTCTGATTCAGAAATGTTTCGCAAGTAAAGTTGCAGCCCAAATCTAACAGAAAATAACGAAAAATCAGCTTCTTGAAATTTACAAAATAATTTAAATATCAAATTTATTCATCAAGTATTTTTCCTTCTTTTTTCTTCGTGTAACATATTACAATTGATATTAAAATTATTCAGCAAATATTTGATGCTTAATCTTAAGCTATTTTTAACAGTATTTATAGTTTCGAGTGATATGAATTAATTTCATTTCGAGTTTTATTGTACTTTTAGTATATTTCAAGAATTACAACGGATTCATTAATTCATTATTCTAAATAAATTAAATTCGATGTTATTTCAAATTATAATAATAATGAGAGAAAAAGAAGCATTAAAAATTAGTTAATTATTTCCACGAATTAAGAAACAATTCGAAACAGAAAGTTCTCTTTCTGTCAGAAAATTGCTACTCGTTTTTACTAAATCTCGCTCGAGATCAATTCGCACGCATAGACTATCGAACGACGAATAAAATCCTGCTAACGTGTCAAGTGTGTGAAAGGGCCTGTAATTTTGGAAAATAAAATTTTAGCAATGCTCCGCCTATCTCAGGTCGTAAATAACAAATTTACATAATTCTTGCGCGAAAGTGAACGCCGTGCATGCGACAATTACGATCGCGATTGCACACGGCGCTTTACACCGAGCTGTACCACTTGAAAATAATTTAACCGCGACCATTTTCCTGCACCGTTAATTACAAAGCGCCATGCTACGCAGTCATGCCTCGTTAATACGATTCCAATTATCTCGGCAAGTGACATTGCTAAACACAATGAGAATAATTGACAACGGTGTTAACAGTAGCGTGACAGGGTTGATGCCTTGTTGATAATAGTCTTAAAATAGTAGCGATTCCAGTTGTTCCGAAAGATGTTCTCAAGGTTTTAGCTTTTGTCACTTTCACATGTTTCATGTTGTTTTTATATATTTTTATACATTAAGACACTGGCCGGTATCTCAGACAATATGGGACTGATTAACCTAGTTTATCAAAGTGATCGATATCAATTGATTAGAATGTTCTATTAGTGGAAGATCAATTAGAAGATTTGTTCTAGACTACTCGCAAGAGTAATAAAATAATCGATATTTCAGATTTCATGGCATTTCTCATTTGTACCTCTCTCTCTCTCTCTCTCTCTCTCTGGATATAAAATATCAAGTCAACATTTAAAATCAATCTAAAGCTTTAGTAAAGTGATTGCAGCGTAGATCCATAAGAAGCGTCGTCTCGAGAAAGAAAATTGAAAACAAGGGAAAGATCCGGTTTAATTATCACCGAGAGCTCATCGCTCCAAAGTAAAATCGTCAACTCAGCATTAAATGTCACAGTGCAGAACTGCCATCAGAAAAATTAAAAGTGCAAGGAGTAAAAAGAAAAACGAAGCATCTCTGGGATTTGTTTTTCTACAACCTCTAAGTACGTCACGCTGTATATTCATAAAATTTCCATTACCAAGATTGCTCATTTTCATCACATCGATGCTCCCGATGTTTGAAGAACACTGTCAAGTTTCCGTTCACACACGTTACAAAATATCATTTCAATCTCTGGAAACACACAGTTTTGAATCAACCAACTTCCCATGAAAAATTGCGTACGTAATGTTGCTCGTTTCCGTCAGTTTGATACTTCCAATTAATATCAAGAACACGAATTTCCATTACGTTGCAAAATCTTTGAAAATGCAACTTACTCCATCGAAATGAAAAATTATCACGATCTCACGAATAGAGATGAACTTCGCCTTCCACCCATACCGAGATCCTCACAGTAAACCAAGTTTTCAACCCGTCTGATATCAACTTGAACGAAACGACAACAGCCACGTAGCAGCCACTTTTGCTGGTTCTCAAGTAACGAAAAGCAGTAACGAAACTCGTGATCCAACGACTCGACCCGGTATCAATTCGCTGCCCAATATTAAAAGCTTTAATATCGAGTGAACATCGTGGGTGGAACATATATATATATATATATATATATATATCTGATCGAATCTTTTCTGTCTTCGTACACACACACACACACATATATATATATTCTTTGGTCAGTTTCCATATATAGGTAGATGCGAGGGAGAACGTGTATAAACCGTGGATAAAAGTGGGTATATCCGTGGTTGTTCGACGAGTAAACGCGATCCATTGTGGGCTTCCGGCATCGGTGTGTCGGCGTGTACACCCGCCAGCTCATACGCGTCGCCGTGCACACTCAACGCTGGCTGGTATGTGTTGGTAAATACATTCGATTTATTGGAGAACGCAATAGGGCAGCTCGAAAGAGCCATACGTTCCGTACTCTGCAATGATACCTAAAGCCTCTTTTTTCGAGGGTCTCGTTCGCGTTTTGTTGTTGTGCTTTTCGTTATCGACCTTCTCGTTTTTTCGTACCTCCTCCTCCGTCATCTCTTTCACCTTGCTTGTATCGATTCGTACGCGATTCGTACGTGTTGTTGGAAAAGTAATGAGATTGGACTTTTCAAGGTATTTTATGAGCGTTTCAATTGGGACGTTGAACGAAGAGTCGCAGTAGTGTAAGTCAGCCAACAATCTGTCTAATGTATCGCAATTTATGAAAATATTGCAACATTGCAATAGTGTGATTTTTCACACTGAATTTTGTAGTTTATTGCAGCTAGATTGCACACGTTTATTCAAAATTAAATTTTCGTGACTGACAAGTGAGGAAAATGGCAGTAGTAGTAGAATCAATCATTGAAGAATTCGAGTTTAATCGCGTACTTCGATCTAATGGTTGTTTAATTTTGTGACCAATTCAGTTATAAGTAGATCGTTAGTGTTTGTGCAATTTTATATTTTTGTGAGTGAAGAGATCTCAGTAGTCTAAGTCAACCATTTGTGAATTCGTACACATTAAACATTAAGTTGCTGCAGCTGAACTTACCGTCACGTTCGTCGCACTGCCAACGAAATATTGAAATTTTTCACATGTAGCGTAATACATATCGCAACAAATAGACCTGAATCTTGACAACGTCGCCAAGAAAACAAGATCAAGTTGTTTGTCTCGTTATCTCCCCGATACGTCGTACGCGTGTCTCCTCATTTCTCAAAAAGAGACAAATAAATTCCAGTCGGCGGTCGCAACGTTAAATTTGTGCCCAGCGAAAGTTTCTCGGGTCGGACGCACTGAAAAGTCGAGCTCGCCTCGTTCTCATATTGTAAATTGAACGTTACTACGCAGCGCCGCGGATGGAACTTTATCCACGAGCAACTTCCACGGCGTTGTTCTCAACTTTGACAAACGCGTTACGGCTCATCCGCGGCAGAATACTCGCGGCAGCGTTGTTTTTCCAGAAGCGAGAGCGCGGTCGAACGAGCAATAAGCATTTTTCTCTCTTCGTACCATCGTCTTCTTACACTTGCTCCGCTTTCTTATTATCCCGCGGACCTTTTATATCTCTCCCACGTTCCCCGCCCCTTACGAGGCCGACACCGAACGAAGATTTTCGCAAGATTTTCACGCTGTGTTCCTCTGTTCTTCCCCTTTCTCTCTCTCTCTCTCTTCTTTCGTTCGCAGAATCTTTCGTAATCTTCGTAAATACGAAGCACGCTACTTGTTCTCTCGTTCTTTCGTCTTTTCGTGCCACTTTGAGTGGACCGCAGATGAATGATTTTTTTCCCCCCACTTCTCTACTTCTTTCTGCCGCGATCGGCAGAAGCGTATATCGTTCTCGCGTAACGTTCACACCGTTGCGGAGATCGATCGGTTGAAATAACAACGCGGAGCGTGGCAGAGAAGCGAGGCAATGTTCGCGGGAATCGAGAAGAGGTCTCTTGCAGAGGTCGATGGAGCCAATGTACACATTCTGTTCAAAAGTTTCGAGTGGACCCTCGCCTTTCCGGTGAAATAATTCTAATGCAATTGATGAAAATTTCAGTAGTAGAAACAAGTAATGCACGGTAGGAGTAAAAGGCAGTTGTTGCTTCGTGTATGTACGTGTACGACGCAATATGTTCAACGACAAACATTTGGCTGATTTACCTGGATTACAGAATGATTTGTTTCGTTAACAGAATGAAACAATAATTTGGAACTGTGTGCAAGAGCAAAGATACATTTATGAAATTGAAAAGAGGTCTCCTGTGGTGAAATACACGGTAATTCGAGACTACCAAATTAATTGCAAAATGATTTACGTTGCAATTCGTGATATAATTCTTATTGTTGGTTGTTTGCACTCAAACAACGCATCGGTAACGTTGAAATCGGTTGAAACGAAAGATTCGTTTCCACGAAATGCAAAATGATCACAAAATGATATAAATATAGACTCGTAGAGTGAAATATGAAAAAATGATTCGAAGCTTTTTTTCTCTTCCTATATCTTTTTTATCAGCAGAAACAATCAACAGTAGGGAGGATTGAAATTGTACGAGCAATACGATTTACAATAGAATAAGTTCATTTTACGCGATGCTTGAACAAAATTGAAGACAACGTAGAAGAATTTCAATCTTCTAATAGCGTACGAATGACGCGTTGTATTTCTTTTCGTAATTCTATCAGAATTCTATCTTAAAAATCAAATTCCCTCGTAATCGAACGCAATTAAAAAAAAGACCAATTACTACATCGATTTATTTGCGTAAAATCTGATCAGGAAAAAAGAGCACACGAATTTCTATCAAATGATATCCCAATTTTACATTTTCCACCTAGAACGACAAAATCTACAAACAAACAAATACTTCTTTTGGATTTGAAAAGTCCATTCGACTAATTGGCAACTGTCGTGTTCATAGGATTAAAGTGTGACAAATGCCAAAAAAAAAGACAGAAACAAAAAGCACGATAAAAAGTCTAACGATGTTTACGAACATAAACATGTGTATTTAAAAATCGACTATTAGCTGTAAAATGTAACTGAAAGTAATCTCTGGTTTCCAACGCTTAATATACAAATTTCAATTTACTGTGTAAATGTTTTCACCTCAATTTTATCCGTTCCTCCTCCTCTTTTTTTTTATTTTTTTTTTTTTTTGTTACTTTTCGTTTGTGACCTATTTCGACGTGGCGTTTAACAGCGACTCGACAAACACACGATCGACGTTAATTCTGAAACTCGTTGAAGGGAATTAACATTTTCATCCGTTTAAATGATTCGCTTCTCTTTTCTTGTTACTCTATTAGCAGACGTCATTAGTTTGTTACAGTGACCTTGCTTGCTTGCCACTCGTGGATTTCCATTAATCTCCGATGGTCAGAGTGCGTCGTTTTATCGTTCGTTTGATCGTCAATTGTGTTCGTGAGCTCTGACGTGTGTCTGATTATTAAAATCGTTGGGAAATTGTTGAATCGTTGTCTTTTTCAATTATCCGAATCCTCGTAACGGATTAATACTTTTCAGTCGCGGCTAGAAATTCGAATATAAATTCCGAACTCGTTTTCGCGGCATATTGTGGCCTCGGCAAGGTCATTAAATTGCAAAGAAATATCGTTGGCTGTTTTTCGTTCTCTGGTTTCTCGGTTTTGCAGAGACTAACGTTCTCTAAACGCGCGTGGTAAATCCCAAAATTTTTTCACGACACATCGTGCTCGATAAGTTAATTAAATCATCATCAAATCTTTTAACCACTGCTTTTGCAACGATACATGCTTTTTAAATGCGGTTAGAAATTCGAGTGTAACGTCCAATTTCATGTGCTTGATGAGATCATTAGACCGAATATTAATTTAATTTTCTATGCTTCCACAGCGATTAATGTTTTCTTTTTTCCTTTTTTTTTTTTTTTTTAGACAGAGTTACTAGGTATTAATATAATGGAGATTGCAAAATCTTTTTTTTACGGTTCACTTTGTTCGCACTGTCCTCGAGTTTCATTGAATTTTGCGCACGGATTCCAAACAAAGGATTTAAATTAATGCCTGTCCATCGAAAAGGATTATTATTAAATTCATTTCGTTATGTGACGAGTCGCGACGAGTCTGCTGCGCTTACCTCGTCGAAAAATCAGCACTAATTAGCTACGGTGAAAACAAAAATGGATTATTCGCGTCAGTTTGACAAAAATTCCCGGGCGTTTCCTAACTTTTGTATATTCCTGCCTTTTCGTAGAAATGAGATTTTTACATTTTTTAAAAATGTTATTTAGAGAATTACAGGAAATATTTAATAAACGTAAGCGTTCCATTTTGCAGAATTTTTGTTGAAAGCATCATTTACTCGTTATAATTATATTATTACAATTGATTAAAATATTCAACATGAATAATTGTGTTATTTATCTGAAATGTAGATCGTTTGCTATTTTCGACGCTAAGAATTTTTCAAAAAATATTAAATTTCAATCAGTGTTTGGCTCGGTGTATTCGGTGCTTTGGAATTTTATTCGGTGCACAAAATTTGATCAACAATACCGGTATAATTAAACTGTCAAAAAAATCAAAGCCATCGTCTATAGTGGACGCAAGGTACAATCACAGAAACCACAAAAACGAAAACCTGTTACGTTTAGTATCGAAGGGTGAAAGGGGATGGCGTTCTCTTTCGAGAACATGAAATTGTCAGGAAGTTGTAACGTAAATGGAATTGGAACTCGATTAAATTGAACCGTGCTGTATTCTTCAAAGGCTAGAGACATTCTACAGAGTATTTTGTGGAAACGAAAATTATTTCGTCCGTGAGGCTCGAAAATAACAAAAAAAAAAAAAGGAAAAAAGAATCTTCAAATACGTGATATTTTTTTTATTCAGTTAGTACGGTAAATTAAAAAAAAAAGATGGAAACTAGAAAAAAATGATTCGTTCTCTACAATCCTCTTGCGAACCGAGAATTCGACGAGCAGTATCATTCGTATAAAATTTCTTCAGAAATTATAAAGAACAGCGAGTACACTATTTCCCACGTTTACCAAATATATTCGTACAATAATAAATTGTTTCTCCAGAATTATTAGCTCAATAATGTTTCGAATCTCATTCAAACGATATAACTAAAACGATATAACTAAACGATATAGCAATTAATTTCAGAATAAACAGCGTAACAGTGTAATAAAATAAATAGAGCAGTGCAGCGATAACGTAGTCAGGAAAGTAAAGTTACAACAATCAAACGCGCGTTGGGAATTACGTTACATGTGTTACATGTATAGAATATGGATGCACGTTACACCAAAGATTAAACTTTCTCGCCAAACGATCTCTATCTACATTAATCAAATACTAACACCTTATAAACTATAAAAGAGAAATGTTAATTCCCTCTGTCATTTCAAATTCTTTATATTATTACTTCGGTGAGCAACTGTTGTACGTACATATAATTTCATATCTAAAATATTTATTTTCTTACATGAAACACAAGTTCCCTTCACACTTTTTATTACAATACAAGATTTTATTAGAATATTTTTATTATAATACAATATATTACAATACAATATTTTTATTACTTTTTATTACAATACAAGATTTTTATTAGAATAAAATCAGAACAGTTGGAGCGGAAAGAGTTGAAGTATGATTGATGACAGGAGAATGAAAAATCAATGACTGTGTGAATCAAACAATGTGTATTGCGTCCATTATATATAGTCATGTTTCTTATATTACATTCATCTTTGGACATAATTTCAACCCTGGTATAATCATTCTCTGCTTTATTATATTTTTTTTTCTCACTACGAAAACGTTTGAAGAAAGGAAAGATTATCATCGAAGCAATGAATATTTATTTCAGTCTTTAGAATTTTTCTACGAATAAATTTTAATGTCCCAAATATAGAAATTTTATACTCTAAATTACTCCAAAAGAAAAGAAGCAAATATTCCGCAATCTCGCTCTTTTTAATTTAAACCTAATTTAGCGCAAAATGCACCGAAACAGGGTAATTCGTAAACAATAATTCACAATTTAACTCGTTGCTGCCATCGTGAAACGATTTCTTTCTTACAAACCAAATAGTCCTTCCACGGATTTTCTTCGTTCAAAAAACATTCTATCAACGTTACCTTCCTCCAAAAATTCGCGTTCCACAGAATTTCAAGCCACGCAGAGAGAGAGAGAGAGAGAGAGATCCTCTAAAGTTGATAAACAGCGAGACGTAAAAATAAAAGCGACGCGTAATCGCGCGGATTAATTTGAAGCGAGCAGTGCACAGGGAGGATGACAGGGGTGGTTTCCTGGGACAACGGGGCAGTTCCGGTTGTCTGGTTCTCTAGCATGTAACCAGCCGGTGGCAATCATGGCGGGAGAAGAAGTTAATTGAAAATAAGATAACGCCCGGTATCGAGCATCGCAGGCTGCTCCAGCCGGCTCCGCTCGAGCCGAGAAACTGGCCGAATGCACACAGGCCCGAGGAACAGGTAGGGAAAGATAGGTTGAAATACAATCCCTTAATTAAGTCTTGCTGCTGAAGCTGCAGCGTGGAAAACACAGACGAAATTATTGTCCCACAGATGAGAATATCAAGGGAATGGACGTCTACGGAATTGCGCTCGGCGGTTCCGCTTTCCCTTCCGAGTTGTATGAATTTTCGATGTATGAATTTTCCAACTGATGTTTTCACTGCGTATAAAGGTTCTCACTGGCTTTACCCAACTGTGTAAGAGTTGATATACGTTGAAATGTACGTTTCTCGCGTGTACTTTGAATGTTAATATTTCCAAAAGCAGTGGATATATTAACGAGAAATGTGTCAAGTCTTCTGAGAGTACGAAGAAAAAGGGGGACAGAAATTAACTCAAGGGTTGATACGTGCTATTGAGTTAATATTTAGATTTTTATTTTATTGTATTTATAATGTACTTTTACTACTATACTACAATTTGTAGAATTTAATTCATAATATTTTCATGAACATAATTTAGAGAATAGAACGTAAGTAGGGAATAAGTAAATAATTATTTTATCTACTGAATTATAACGAATGCTATACTTTAGATGTTTTATGTATACATCGTGTACATTCTATGTTTTGTTTTTTTTTTGCACATAGATGTAGTTACATATACGTAAGTATATCTGTTCAAGATTAAGAATTGCATCACATGAAATCTGAACGCATATTTTTTTATATTTTCAATCGTCATCAACAAGATCCTAAAAATCCTCCACAAAGTCGAAACTATCAAATCAAATTAAAACGTCAGCTGAACCGAGAACTCAATAAATAAATTTCAAGCTTTCACATTTCAAATTCACGCACGGAAGAACGAGGACAAATTGTCTTCCATTCCCCCTCCGAAAAAAATTTCTTGTCGTCCCGACGAACGCGAGCTCACAGTCGTTCTGTCGCGACGCTTCTACTAAAAAATTAAGAGGAGGAAAAACTGCCTGAAGAGAAATAGAGAAACGAGAACCTTAGGATTAAACAAGTCACTGGCGACGATCAGACGTCTGACTCACGTCTGTGAGAACAGACGGATCTCACGAACATCCAGACCGAGATGGGATCCGAATAAAAGATTCACGGTCAAATGTAGTACGTCGATCCGTGCACGCGCCATTATGCGCACCGTATCGTAAAGTTTCGAGCCGACGTTGGCCAACGTGGTGGAGAGAAAGTAACTAGGGAACTTGACGTACGGAACGAACCGATGTAACACCGAGCTCCATTGAAATATTCACGAGGCCATGCGTTATCGATCTAGCGCGGCGAACGAGCTGCACAGCCGACCGATTCGAAACATACGTCGGGATGCTGCTATCAATAAAATATCAGCGCGAACAATGTACGTTCGTCTCCTTCCCGACTGACTATCACTGGCGCCGGGCGTTTATCTTTGCATCGCGCGCGGGCGCGCTTTCAGCTTTGTCCGCTTGCTTTTCAATGCACGTGTGCGCGATTCCACACGTTCTCTAACGAGCAGAGAAGGATTTTTCTTTTTTTTTCTTTTTTTTTTTTTTTGTGCTGCGTCGAGGCGCAGAGGCGTTGGATCGCTCGACGAAGAGAGTATAAAGTGAAAATGTACGTGCCCGCCCGTTGGAACGAGTAGCATAACTGTTTTCTGAAAGTGGAATATTGAAGAAATAATGAACGCTTTGCATGGAAGTTACAAAGATGATTGCAGCAACGATTCTTTTGTTAAGAAAAGAATCCCTTGCGACAAAAGAGATTTGTTACATCGACGACAGATACTGAAAGAAATGAAAAATTTTAAATCAAGTCCTTCGAAGAAGTTCAGATTTAATGAGTCAAGATTCGAGAACAGAAGGAGGAGAAATTAATGTTACAGGGGAACGTCCGATGTTCGATAAATTGTCCAGGTATTTGTAACTGAGAGTCTCTCTCTGCCTGAGAGTCTGCGAGAGACGGGATTAGCTAGAATCAGCTGCCACTAACGCGACTAGAAAGCGCATAAATTATTCTCGTTTGTCGCTTCGCAGTCAACACACAAAGTCCATTTAAACAGCATTTACATGGCGTGGCCTCTATGGAGATGCAACAAGATTTCGGGAACATGGCGCCCGTGACTTTCCGTGAGGAAACGTAATCAGCCCTAATTATCTTAAACTTCAAATCCGATAACCATCGGTTACAAAGCCGATAAACAGGATTACTTTGGCACGAACCGCACGCGCAAAATTAATTCTCTAATGCGGCACGCTGATTTATACGGCGTAGCTGCGCGGGAAATCGTTCGATTCGATTTATTCAAAAATCGATAAACACAATTTCAATTCGAATGTCATTTATGACAATTTCAAATCATCGCTTTCTCATCGGTATTTTAAACAATATCACAAGTTTGCCAGTTTGACAATTCGTTTCAAGCAACGTATATCTTTCTTTGAAATAAAACCGCGGTGAAATTGTTACCTTTGCACCGACAGCGATTACGATCTACGATTTATATGAAACAGAGAAAAATAATGTAAAAGCCAGAAAAGCCAGAAGTATCTGTTACAAGAGGAACGCAGAGAAAAATCGATACCTCCAAGGAACAAAAAGGCAAGTTGCCGGACAGAATTCCAATTTTAACGGGAAAATTGAAACTGTTTTGTTGACATGAAACAAAAGAAGGAAACGAAAAAAGAGGTTTAATTAAAAAGTCTATTTTTTTCAATCCCTTGCGATATTTTTCCGCGTAAAATAGCTACGTTCAGTATTGTTTCCTTAATTGCGTAGAACGTGAATGATCCACGATAAACTATAATGATACTAAAAATGACTTCGATAATATCCATTGAGAGAACGTTCTGACGATTCGCGCGACACTGTAGAAACTCGCTACAAAAACTCTCCTTTATGTGAAGGAAAAGAGCCTGCAACAATACCTCCATTCATTTCTTCCATTTTATCCACAGCCCACTCACCGTCTACCAGTGATATCGAAATTGTTTTATTCACACATGATTATGCAAATCAATTGTAACATTTATCTTCAACGAATGTGTTGCAACACCTATACCACTGGCGTTTTAATTTCAATTTTAAACAACTTTGCAACTGTTTGTTATTTCAATGAAACAACAGGCAAATATCAATAGGGGATTCTATTTGTAGATTGCAAAATGTTAATATTAATTACAATACACGTCCAAGGATGAAATCTTTTTAAAGAGCAGCAAATTTTATCATGATACTTCAATATTCATTTCATTCATCCTCCTAGCTAAAATCGTTTGAATTATCTGCCTCTGACGTCAGGAACATAATTTTCATAAATTTACTAATCACAAGGAGATGGCATAAATAATTGTAAATTCCAAGAAAAGTTTTATAGTTCCGAACGTGATCACTATCGCAAGATCACTGAGCCACCAAGTATCGAAACAGAGACCTCTTAGAGTATTATTAGAATTAGTTGAAAATTAATCGAAGTTAATTTAACGCGTCTTACGAAAAAAAAACAATGATAAAATTCTATAGAAAATGATTGAAACGATCTTACGATACGGAGTCGTTTCACAGGTCGTTAATCGTAACGTCATTAAGTTCCCATTGAAAGACAGAGTGAGAGAGAGAGAGAGAGGCAGGCAAACGAAGCTTCCTGCTCTTAAAAGCACCGGGCGATCAGTAGCAGAAAGCACATTCGCCGAAAGTGGCAGAACTTAACAGTGAAGCAATTCGTTTTGCTATTTCATCCCTTGTTCCCTCACGGTTTCCTCCAACAGTTCCCGGCCCGGAGAAAGGGTGAAAAAGAGGAGGAAAAAGCAGAAATGACGACGAAGCTTAAGAGAAAGACGACAGAAAGAAAGAAGAGGAGGGAAGAAAGAAGGAAGAAAGTGCCTTGATCGATGATCCTTGGTAATTATTTGCCGGCTCTTTTCCTTCGTCTCTGTCTTTTTCATCCCTTCGGTTCTTTCGCCTCGGCGTATCACCTCTCGCAACGAGACATCGCGTCGTCTTTCTTCCAACGTCTTTCTCTATCCTCTTATCACCCCTCGTTCGTCGTTGTTCGACTAGGTTCGCGTTTCTTTCGACGTGTTCCTACGATGCCGCTCCAGTCCGACGACGCTTTTTCGCGTCATTTTCTTTTATCACCTCCCACCTGGCCGCGTCACTTCTGCCGAGGGTGTTCTCCCGCGCGAGGGTGTTCTCCGGTCACGATGGATGAGCAGCCACGTCCACTCTCCGCAGCCATCGGGCCGTGCTCTCCGATAAAGAACAATAGACGACCGCGCTCTTCCTCATTGTCGCCACGTCGGATCCGCGCGATCGACTGTATTATTTCTGTCGAAGCGATCGCGTCGACGCTGGCTTACCTCGACGTCCCGAGGGAAAGACTACGTCCCCGGAAGAAAATGACGTTCGCTCCTGATCGAATGGCTCTGTGTAGGTAGATATTGGAAACAGGGGGAAACGAAGTGATTACGTTTGACGTACGTGGAATTTAAACGCGTCAGTTTAAAAAGCGGTGAATGCAATAATTTCCACCGGCAAACACACGAGCACCGTGGTACATAGATGTTTACATAGCTGTACATGTCATAAAACGACACATTGTAAATATGCTACAGATAAATAACAAAGTAAAATCAACGTGGGCGTAAGATTCACCTCGTTTATTAATAGATGTTCGTAAATGTACGATTTTACATGTTTTTACGAATATAAATACACAAATAGAAATTTCATCTGAATATTAATAAAAATTCTACTTTCACCATTTTCATATGTTACGCGTAGATTCTTGAATGTCGATTTTGAATGCTGGAAAATACACGATAAAAAAAGACTGTCTGCCTAAAACCACCTCTACGTTAAATAACTATGAATCATCGAGATAAGCAGAACGAACGATCACAAATTTTCCACCGAAGATTTCAATTAATTTCTACAATCTCAATTTCTACGGATGCTTGAACTTTACTACTAGTGTGCTTAAATGTTATTGCTGCTCTCTCTCTCTCTCTCTCTCTCTCTCTCTCTCTCGGCTAACAGTCTGTCATGCACCGTGTCCATCCTGTGGGCAGTCAGTGGTCAGTAGTTGGTCACTTTCCGTACTACCGTCTATCTGATACGACTACCTGTCTATTATAAACGATTCCTTTACAACTGAAATGAATTACATGCCTACTCCCGATGATAATGTCCACCAATGATGTCGTTAAATCTAATTCGAATCTATTTCTCTCTATCAATTTAAACCTATTTTATTGCTCTCTTCTTTCTTTTTTCTTTTCTTTTCCCTTTTCCTCCTTCGCTTCCAGTCGTTTTATTTCTTTCCACTTCCTTGATTCGTTTCAGTTCTTCCATTTCTTTAATTCCTTTCGTTGCCCTCGTTTCTTTCATTTCTCCCCGTTGGTTTCTTTCTCTTTGCCTTTTTTTCTCTCTTTTGATCTCTTTCTTTTGGTCCTTCCTTTAGCTCCGAACTTTTCCCATCCCCCCCTTTCCTCTAACAACGAGCACATTGAAATTTAAGTATCTACACAGTACGAGTGTTAGGCTTAAAAAAAACAGAAGATTCTCATTGAAGAAAAGTTCTAATAAAATAGATAACAATTCGGTACAGTGTGAGTAATTTTTACACAAATGTGTAGATAAGTAGAGAGACGTGGACGAGATTTCAATGTCAAGTTAATTATTTTGTTGAACGTACGTAAAATAGTAATTTTTTACCGACAAACTTTACGATACGATATTATTTATAAATGCTCCCCGTAAATTTGAAATTGTTATCAGAAAAAGGAAAAAATCAGAATAGACGGAATTCACACGACATCGATCTCTTCAGAGTTCCGGCGCTTTATTTTTTCTCGAACATTTCACATACGCCTAAAGTGTGTATATATCGGTTTCGGTATTATGTATTTTGCATTCGCTTTTAATATTTCCGTGATTGGAATAAACAAGGAAGTTCAAAGGGAATTCGCGAAATTCTTTTACAGTACGCCAATCCAATTTCCAATACGGGGGGAGAAACGAACGTTGATGTTTCACTCAATAAAGTCAAATAAACTCCCGGTTCCCGGCCAATTTCAATTTACAAGGAGCCAGGAAAATGTAGTCCACTTAAGCGTACAGATCACGCGTTTCATGCACCGAACATTGCTCGCCAAAGAAATACAACGTGATTCAATAATTCATAAAGCAATCGAATTGTCGATGAGACAATTTCTGATTCTGAAACGAAACGTTACAATCGAATAAAATTCCTTTTTTTCTTCTTTCTCTCTCTTTCTTTCTCTCTCTCTCTCTCGTTTGCAAGGGAAAGCAGCTTCATTTCTGGGAAATTCTCTGAATTAATTGCAGCCAAATTATGAATATTAATTCTATATTGGTATTTGATGGAAAAATTCTTCCACTTTAAAAATGCGCCGTGATCACTTGTTTTAATTTATTAATAAAATTATTATAGATGAATGCAGTAGGAAAAAAGTACCTTCGTTCTAAATTAACGTTTTGATACTTTTAGAACAAAAAATTATATTTAACAAGAGCGATAGATAAATGTAAAATATACTTTAGAATAAATATCACCAATAAGACTAAAGACCATACTATTTAACAGATTATTTAATAACCTTCTCTCCCACACTATACTAAAATAAAATACTAAATAAAATTCTAAAATAAACGGTATACTTTCTATTCCACAATGTTATTTTACATTTTTAACGATTAATCAATAATTAATTAAACTAAATGATGAAAATAAATATCTGAATATTTCAATTTTACGATAGACTCTCGCATCGTAAAATTTTTCAAAAATTCACGAACACGCGCAAATTACTCACAAATCGCCGTGATATTTTTTAATGAGCAACTTGCCATCGGCCAAGCAACTCGCAAGAGTGTCTTGAAACAACAGGAAAGCGTGAAGCGTTTGTTAAAATAAACACGTCTCTATCACGAAGCAACGACGACGAATATTCAGCCGTAGTTTTTTTTTCCCTTTTCTCCAACGCGGATATCAAAATGGAAGTGCAGCACAGCGCGAACCAGGGTGTAAAAAGCGATAGAGAACGGTTTCCTTTCTTCTTTCTCTTTTTTTTTCTCTCGTTTCGTGAACATCGCTCTTCCCAATGGTTCACCAGGGAAATCTAGGAAGTAGTTATTAAAATTCCATCCGTATCGTGATCACGCAACAAAGAAAATAATCTTGGGGAGGACAGATTTCTTCGTATTTTTCTCGCTTCTCGAGGAGTTCAGCGAATTGCAATTTTGAAAGCGACAAGCCAGAATTACCATTGGGGCTGTTTGATCAACCAAAATACTCGCTGATGATCCTGATCATGTTACCATCCCAATTGTCATTAAGTTGTGTTTTAATATTCAGTGGTACTTATAGTAATAATATTTAGCGATATTCAACATTATCATTATAGATTAATTGTATATTTAATTTCTGAGAATTATTATCCCGTTATCTTGTAGACCGCGGATTCTTATGCATCTTTACGATACAACAAATCACCTCATTTCAATAAATTGTTTAAATAACGAATACAATACAGATAACAAAAAAATAATAAAGCGTAGACTTAGATCATCATTTTACGCAAGAAGATCGAAAAGACGAGGGATTGAAACAATGTTATAAAGAATTATTTATTCAATCAGTCGGCATAACATTCCGAACTAAAAGACGTTCATTGAAACAGAAACGTATCATGTGTCAAAATAAATTAATAAATATCCTACAGCTGTAATTATAAATTTGTGCAGATTTCGAAAGTTGGAAATACTTTACAAAAAGAAAGAGACATAAAACACCACTGACGTTGCTTAATATTTTGCCGCACTCGAATTTCCCACCCACAAATGTACACAGGTAGGAAGCAATAAAACCGTCGTCGTTTTCTTCGCGGACGCGATAAAAAATGCAAAGAGAAGCGATCGTGACAGAGTATACTCGGTGGGCTCATTAGTCAAATGAAAGGGTGGCGGTGCTATTGTCGCGACAGGGGGTCGCACGCACGGCCCGACCGTGTCACAATTCCGTACAGCGGAATTGTTAATAGGCGGACGACGACCAAGACCGTACGAATTTCCGCGACGCGACTAAACGCGACCCATTTTCGCGGTACTTTCGCCGTGTTCCTCGCGGGGACGCGAAACATTAACGAGAAACGGGCAACTCGCAACTAGACGTCGTTACGGTGTATCATCAAGCGAGGATCAACGACGGATGCTTTAATTATCCTAATACGTTCATTATCGGTGGAAGAATCGCTGAGCAGATAGCGGTGGTACAGGGAAATCGTAATATCCGGCCGGTGGATAAGCCGCGAACGTTGCTGTTAAACAGCGGCTGAGACTTTCGTTGGCGATTAAACTAAAATCGAGTCCTCAGTGAGTAACTTGGCGGTGAAATGAGCTGCAAGTAAGAGGAGATCGTTTTTTAGGACGCTTCAATTTAACGAGTAGCTAATAGATGAACGTTCGTAAAATCGGCTCTTTGTCGAGGATAATAAAATGTTTCGGGGAAACTTTGCACGTGTTTATTATTAATGACCGGGCAGATTGCTGGAAAAACGGGATTTATAAGGCGAGATGTAACGAGCCGTGTAAGCCACGTCAGAAGTTCCCAGTCCCAGTTTTTTGAACACTGGGCTCGATTAATGGCTCTTGATACAACTTTGTTCTGTACAAACAAGGGACAAACAAGAATCTCATGACAAGAATCTCAAGCAGAGAAACGATCTTTTTCTGAAGAGAAAGAAGTCTCTGTTTGAGAAAGAGCAGGGTCGCAAAAGGCTCGAAGTAACGAAATGTCAGATGGCTCGAAGCGCGAGAATCGATCGTGGCATCGAGCGGAATTCAACAGAAAACGG
Organism: Tetragonula carbonaria; assembly: GCA_032399595.1. Taxonomy (NCBI): domain Eukaryota; kingdom Metazoa; phylum Arthropoda; class Insecta; order Hymenoptera; family Apidae; genus Tetragonula; species Tetragonula carbonaria. The sequence continues at coordinate 11,266,472 of JAUCRC010000004.1, forward strand.
AGGAATTCGACGTGACAAGAGGGTCCCAGCAATTTGTCGCAAGTGCCGCATGCGCCACTAGAAAATTGCAGAGCCGCCGCGTTATTATGAACTTTCGCGTGTCGGTCGAACAGTTGCTCGGAATAAATGCCGCCAGACTGAGGAGAAATTCGCTACGTATATACTCACGAACGAGGTGGATTGCCATATATAACACGTGACACGACCGTGGCGCATGATCGTTCGACCGCTTTGCTCTACCGAGAAAAGGAGTGCATTTATATAATAATATATCCCCTTGCATTTATATAATAACTGCGACATCCGCGAGAAAAATCCGACAATATTCGTCAACTTGATATTTTTATCCAGAGAATTCTCGCGCTCTTCGTCCGTTGATATTTACGAGTTATTTCTAAATCTAATCTAATTATTCAATGGATGTGCGTTCTAACGAATGAAACATCTGAAGAGTAACATAATTATTGTAACAAGAATGTACAATGGAATATGTACCTGTGTGATAATTGTTCTGACATGTTTGTTCGTCAGAGTGTATATTCGATGTAAGTAGACAGTGATTTGTAGGAAATTCCACGTTTATGATCGATGTTTAATGAAACACTATTTCCTTATTAATTTATACATTCTAGAATAAGTTTAAATTTCACAAGGAATAAAAAATTTTACTCTGACAGAAAACGTATTTTCTCTATACTTCTTGTGGGATTGCAAAATTAAAAATTCGTCGCGAAAAACTCTGCCATTTTCTTAATAAGTAAGAAGACTAAATTCTCATGTGATTCGACAAGTGCAATTCCAAGGAATTTTTTCAACGTATATTATTAAATAACTTCATTTTTAACTCCAACTCCCGTGTGTGTTACCAACTTTTATTAATCCTATTACCGACTCTAACATAACATCCTGAACATAACATCCAGCAACCATACTTTTCTCCAACTACTACACGTTAACGTTTGAAACAACACTTGAGAAACGCGAATTTTATGCAAATTAAACCACAGCACGTACAATGTAATTTTGCGTGTGATATCGAGTTGATTATAATTTGTCTGCTAACAAGTGGAGAAAGTATTTTCTTTTTTTTTCTTTTTTTTTTTTTAACAGATGTGTTTATTGCAAGTAAAGTGAGTTACGTTCTCGCAGTGTTGGCCACGCTTTCAGTTACGTATATTACACAGTTTCTAAAACACGTTTACGCAAGATCGGATTAATTACCCGGCAAAGCTACTTCGTAAAAAAGCGTGCAACGTTCTCCCGGTACTTTACGTTTAATTTCGCATAAAGGGAAACCGAAAGTAAAGAAAAAAGAAAGAAGGCGGATATTTTAGAACTTTAATTAAATCTCGGCGAGTTTGTGTTTCACTATCCCTGTTAAATATCATGTCTATCGCTCGGATTTTACAAACATGCGGTTTAACAATACAGTTACGAAATAATTTCATTTCGCGTTACAATTCACCTTTTAATAATTTCGCGCGTAGACCGTGCAATATGCGCGTCATAACGCTACCATTGAAACTATTACACACGAGCAATAAACATCGATGCATTATTGAAAATAATTAAATACCCACGCAACTGAAAACAATTCGCTTTTCATTAACCCCGTGCGTTATTGGGAAATATTACAGTATTTAACAAACCTTTTGAGCTTCTTCGCCCTTTTCTAATTCGCAAGTAACGAACTTACGTGTTCAAACGTTTCCTGAAAATTAACTTCTAGAACTCCTTTGAGATTTCATAAAAATACACGACAATTTTAAATAAACGTTCATTTTTTCTAAAACGATTTCAGTGTCTCGTTTGAAATCATACTTGACAATTCGACAAAAAGCTTCTGAAATATTTAAAGAGATATGACAATAAGATTTTTCGAGTTTTCTTTCTCTACAGAAGATCATCGAATTTTTCAGCGCTGGCTGACACTTCGTCAAAAATTTCACTTGCAGTTATCGAGAATTTGCAGCAGAAACTCTGACTGCTCTCGGAAAACATTATGGCGGACATTTTAATTTAGCACTGTGTTTCTATCTCTATTCACCTAAACCACAGTCGTACGCGAAATTTTTGGAAAAAATTGCAACAGTAGATACGGTAGACACTTCCCAGTGATTAATGAATATTTGACATGACACGCGTAGTTGATGATGCACAGTTTATATCGCTCCCTTGTGTATCTTGATTATATCACATTCAATAACTGATCTTTTTCTTTTTGTACGATATATTTATTTCACTTTTTCTATTTTCATTTTTTTTAATGTTCACGTTTGAAAACACGAGCAACGTTGATTTCACCGCGTTATCATTGAACCAAAATTGAATTGTACTTGTGACAATTCATTGAAAAATATTTTCCTTGCTAGAAAGAGCATCCCGGAAGCCAAATCAATCAATTTTATCAGTTTTTATCGATCCCTCGGTATTGTTATCTGGATACACGACTCCTGTACAATTTTCCAATACCTTGTTAGTTTATATAACAAAAGATTCGAAAACTAATTACTCGCATTACAAACGTGATTGCGTAATTTTTAATTAAAACGTAAACTTCGAAACAATCAAAAAATTAAATGATACATTATTTTATTGAAGCTAAATGAGTCGCTATAATACAGCCTACTTTTCGACTGACGAATTTTCTATGTTTTCTTGAAACAGACGTGATAATACCAAATACAATGCGCACAAAAATTAGGGGATATTTAAAAATGAATATGATGCGAATTTAATTTTTCCCTGAATTTTTTTGAGCAGCGTAGTTCTTCAATAAGAAGCTCATTTGATAATATTCGCGAGGTCCAAATATTTCTGAAAATCAGTTTCAACCTCCGTATCGTGCCCGTCAGCAAGATCAGTGGCAAAATAATTTGCACAATCGCAGTAACAGACAGACGGGCATATTAATTTGACAGGGGTGGCGAGCATCCTCTTGCGGCTCGTTACATGCCATCCCGAAGACGCTACTTTCTCCGTGAATTCCTCTTTTCTCGTTCATTTCTGCGATTTCCCTCTCGCCGCGTTTGCCCGTTTTCCCAGAAACACCGCACAGTCAACTCATCGTCAATTAAATCACTACTTAATTAATTCAATCTCTGTAGAACGCCCGTCAGTGGATCAGGACTGATCCGCAGAAACATGCGTGATCGTTGTTCCTCTTTCTATCTTTCATTGTCTTTAATTCTGAAGTATTACGAAGTGTGCGTATCACGTTCTTTTAAACCCAACTCGATGGAAGTGTTTCTTTCTAGGCACAGTGAAGCAAATGTTTATATTCTCTTCTCGGCAAGATAAAAATTCCTATCCTTTGATTTAACTTCTTAAATTTCTACTCTTTATTTCAGCTTAATTTTAGCTTCTCGTCGCTTGATTCTTAAACTTTCGTTTCAGTTTCGATTCAGTCTCGACTTTCAACATTGCGTCAGGAAGAATTCAATTAATTTTATAACGACGAGTCGCGTGTTTACTCACGAAGCCACAAATGCAAAGACAATTGTGGAGATCGTATACGAGGTTAATCGACAAAACGAAATTTCTCGTGAAAATATAGAAAATACGACTTATTCATCTTCGTGCAAGAAACTCGAACAACGAACGAGGAAAAACTGTCCGCGCAACAACCATAAGTACAGAATACGACGAAGTTTCACTACCTTTGAAAATATAACCGGCAATACAAGTAATTTTCAATACCGAGAGTACGCCATTTCGCGTTCCACGCATTCAGCATCGAACTCCACTTACAGTCTTTTCAATTTCACGGCGAAATGAAAAGCGAAAAAGAAGAAGCGCTCTTGCAACCGCTTGGAAAATAATCGTGCAAAAGAACGACGGCCATTAACGGATGGAAAATTAGCCCGATGGGAGGAAACAGTCGATGAAGAGAGTCGATGAAGACAGAAAGAAAGAGAGAGAGAGAGAGAGAGAGAGAGAGAGAGAGAGTGAAAGTTTCAAGCATCGCGAAACGATGCACGTGACCGATATTATCAGGGAATTAAATTTTTCCGAGTAATTTAGCCCTGTTTTCGGAGTGATTCCGCGCTACTTTCTTAATTACTTCGCGCACTTTCTTCTCTCTCTCTCTCTCTCTCTTTCTCTCTCTGCATGATTCGGCTGCGCCGAACAGGTCGCGAATAATCCGACGGAAAATTTTAAGTGAATCGAAGAAAGTTCGCCCCAATGGGGCGAAACTGCTCCGATGTACCATTTTTCATCGACGAAACGAACGATCGAATGATCAATTAAGCACGGACGATTTAATTGCTTCGCACCCTTTAGAAAAAAAAAAAAAAGAAAAAATCTTGACCCGATATCCCCGATAGAAATTGCCGATTACTTTTAAAAACCAATCTTAACTCGGCGAGACGAATCGAGCCTCGATCTCGTTTCTCAAGCAGCTGGCTATTTACCTGCGTTGTCCGCGTAGAATGATTTACAGTTTGAATGCAGATTGCAAGTTCCTTCATCTTATAAGACGATGATCTTTCAAAGTTTTCGAGCGACATCTACAGCGAAAAGTACACGCTTCACTGATTTTCAATGAAGAATTTTCTATCGGATTCTATACGTTTCATTTTCGTAGTTTCGTTAAATTTTTGTATTCGTTATAGAAGTTATGTATAAATGATACAAAGTTTGATACGTTTAGAAGGTAATTAATTAGTAAATAGATTTGTTACATAACAGTAGACTACGTAACTTTGTTTTTCTTTCTTTTTCTTTTTAACGCAGTTCGATTGTCTATAGAAAGTATATTTTCGTGAAATTTATTTCAAGATTTTGCGATGACTCTCGCCATCATGAAACGATATAGTCAACCATTATTAGAATTATTCAAATAAAATATATTTCTGTTTGTATGTTAGTTTCGTATCCGCTCTCTTTCTCTCTCTGATTAAGAGTTATTTTACTACTATTCTATAATTCCGATCCAATAAGATTTTTGCTGTATACGTATATTACATATCATTAATTAGATTATAGATTCTTGAAATTTGACATGCTCCAAAATGCACAAACGTTCAAACGTAAACGTGCAATGACAGCAATTGTATCTAATCAATGAGAGTAATTTAATTCACGATGTCTACAATTGACGACAGATTTCTATGAGATTAATTCCCGGAATCGGCTGAACATTCGAACCTCGAAGAAGCGTGACCATTTGCGCATGAGCTGCGACTATTCCGAGAGGTGTTCGTACGCGATTATTTGACACCTAGTAAAGCGTGCACGCGCGAGTCGCACGCAACGATGAATAAGCATGAATTCGCGGATTTGAAATTTTGCACGCGAGCCCGATATTCCGATTACGTTGCTTCGCTGACAGTAATAAGAAATTGCTAAACTATGCTAGACAAATCGCACGATCGCGCGTGATAATCATGACACTGAATATTCCTTCTCTTTGATTTTATGTGAAATCATTATCATGCGTGCATAAATTTCTTTACAAACAGCGTAGACTCTTTCAGTAAACAATTTTCAAATTAAATGTCATAAATCCTTTCAGTTGATTTCAAACAGTTCCGTTTCAAAGAACTCCAGAAGTAACTCCAGGCTAATAAAACATCGTTATAAAACGATAGGTAGACAATATCATACGTAAGTTACATTCGATTGATCGAGTCGAATAGAGGGGAAGCAGTTTTCAACTCGATACAGCGTATAACAAACACGGTTTGATAAACATTCGTAGTTTGTACAAATAAATTCGTACAAACAAGAAAGCGGACCCGCAGTTTCCAATAAATACAAGAGAATAAACTCTAGTTAAAATTTCGTCGTCTTCCGGTTTGAAAATGTTCCATACTAAAAACTATACTGAAAATCGCGATTAACCCGAAGGAACAATCAATTAAGATCACAATAGATATTTTATCTCCCAATTATCGATTATTATCAATTTACAATTTACTTTGTGAAATATCCCAAATTTCCAAGAAACTTTCAACAAACATCGATATATTTCATCTTCTGATTATTATTCTCTAATAATAGCTCAAATATTACATACGAAATACCATCTCTGAACATTGATTTTTTTTTTTTTAATGTTTCGTATTTAAAAGTAGAGGCAATTTCCTTTCTAGCAGTGAGATTTGCGATCTACTTAACGCAGCGTGGAATTTATCGCAAAATGTGAGACGAGTAATCTTCAGCTTTATGGTAACATTCACATTTGTCGCAGCTCTTGCAAAACATACAGTTCAACGAAATATAAATTTATCGATCAAGTGAAAAAGAGGTGACCGCATATATACATATATATATATATATAGAGAGAGAGAGAGACTCTTCAATTTATACCATGCTCATTTAATCCACGCAATGAAACGCGAAACGAAAACGAACGTGCGTCATCGAATGAATTCGAGGAACGAGGATAGGGTATCATTGAAAATTGTACGTCCTCGATTTGCTATTAACCCGTTAAGGGTTGAAAATAACGGTCCGTCCTGAACAATCTCTCTCTCTCTTTCTCTCTCTCTTTCTCTCTCGATCCGTCCTATTTTCACCGGGGAAAATGTAAAACGAGCACCGTACGAGTAATGTAGAGTAGATCATCTCTCGTATATTCGAGAAAAGGAACGAACTGTGTGCAACTCGTCGAGCTATAAGCTGACCCGTATCGATCGCTCGTAAAGCTTTGAAGCGCATGCAAACATAGGTTTCAGGAAACGGGGGGGGGGGAAATACGCGAACAATTCCGAATATTGCGATACTACCAGCTATACTATATAACTGCGACAGCCTTGTCTTTGCAAAGCCTCTTATGTGTTGACTAGTCCCCGGTTTGCTTCTATATCGTGTCATTTACGCACGGAATCGCCTGATAATTATTAATTATAATTCAGCCGCTTTCGAAATTTCGAATCGGTTTAAACTGAGATTTGACACTGATATTTCACCAAGATATTATCAGTAAATAAGACGAATTTTCGCGAAAAATTGGACATTTTGGAGTTTTCAAGGATTGCAAGATTTTGAAGAGTGTGATACAATTTTCTTGGTTTTTTTTTATTTTTATTTCAGCGTTATTTGAAAATTTCGTTATGCGTTGAGCCGATTTCTTGTTAATTAGACCGGAAGTTTCATTAAACCATCGGGAAGTAACGTAGCATTTATATTATACTCGAACAAAACTATAAAGAGAAATTCTAAAGATTCGCTTAATACCTGTCTTTCATCTGGATTCTATAACTTGATGAAACTTGGAGACACTGAAGAATTTCTAAAATAGTCAGATGAATAGATAGAATAAAATAAAATAGATATATAAACGTTAGATTTAAAAAAAATGCAATAAAAATGCAAAAACCGGAAGAACGACAATTAAGATAATTCTTCGATTCACATGTACGAAAGCACGCTGTTGCTGAATCGGTCATACACTTACGTTGTTTAATCGATGCCTACGGTCCTCGCTACAGTCGTAAAATACGGCTTTCACTTCAATTCGAAACACCGATAATTCATAAATTCGCTAACAGGTTTAACGCCCCCGCCGCGAAAGTAAAGCGTCCAACCCATAACTGTCAACAGCAAGTGCGCAACGTGTCGTACATGCTTATTACCGTGAAATACAATTTTCACTCGGCACACACACACATACACATATATTGGTTGATTATTAATGTCGCGTTAAATCGACGAGACACGCGTGCCTCGTGGAAAACGTGGAAAACAAGTTTTCCAACAACACATCGGATACAAGTGGTCGAGCAGGCGATATACCTACTTCCTGGAAGATAAGATAAGATTTCCTCGAACGAAGAATCGAGTGACAATCTCGCGGCAGGTACACGCGTAAACGTCGTGGATCGATTCGAAATTACGGACGACTCGTTTCCAAAAGAAACAGACAGACACATGGTGGCGTGTACCTGGCCGAAGGACGACCAAGAACGACGACAATTCACAGCAGCGCGAATATTTTGTCGATATCTCGAAAGCTACCGCATATCGCGTCGTCAAACGTATGCAGATGCACGTACATCCTCGCTCAAAAGTTCCTCCACGTTCCTCGTTCTTTCAATGAAAAGAAACCTCTTTGAAGGAATAGGAAGCTCATTTCTTCTAACGAAACGAGAATAGCGTGATTGTTATAACTGTGTGTGGGTTCAAAATTTTCGAAGAAGTATTACAATTGAATCACGTTGCGTAATTACGTTCATCTAGATCGGCATAAGTGTTCAAATTGATGTATTAAATTAGAGAAACAATTGCAGACGTTAAGGAAGATGAAATGTCAAATTAGTTCTTTCGCGTGATTTGACCCGAACATGTTCTTCAACTCGTCGATTCGATTACACGAATGTTATAATTCCACCCTCTTTTTCCCTCGAGAAACAGGAATATTACAATTGTAACAGAGATTTCTTACAATTATAAAAACAATTTCTACGTTTTGAACGAGAGTGTACTTTCTCAGCCGATCCTATCAAATAAAAGGAAATTGACGTATGTGCGTTCACGTGTGCGTGTGTACGTCTGGAAAGCGAACGAAAACCGTCAACCCATTGAAACGTCGACTTGTTTCGCAAATCGAATCGTCTTTCTCTCACCTATCTCGCGAAAGAGGACGTTATACGGAGAAAAAGAGACAGGCAAAATTTCGTCTGATCGCGTTACCGTGAGAATTTAGTTACGCTCATCAACCTGGTAGCAAACAGATAACAATCGAGCATACATGTTGCAAGAACGAAGTCCATGAATTGAGTTTAGAGATAGTTCGAATAAAAATGGGGGGAAAAAACTACGAACGATTTTGTTGAGTGAGTTTCAGCTGTTTCTCAGCTGTTTCAAGTAATTTTTATCAGATATTTCGAATGAATTGCTTCATTATATACAGAGTGCAGTGTATGTGATAATAAAACACTGAGGTATCTTTGTCATTCATAGCTTGACGAAGGGAAATCTTCGTTTTACATTTCACACGCTATTTCACGAGGCACGATCATTTTCAGACAAATACCACGATACTTTTGTGATTAGAATAAAAAGACACGTCCATTTAACTGATAACTTTGAAATCTTCAGAAAAGAATTTACTCGTGTACAAAGTAATTATTAGCAACTCGTGAACTTCAATGTAACTTCATCTTAAGAATTTTTTTCATAAAACTACAAATAACAGAGATGTTTATTATTGCACCCTGTATATTATTACTTATAGTCATATTGAATTATCTCCATTTTCAGTTTTTCCATTTTTCTACGTCAATAATCGTTATAATATTGATAATATTTTTTTCCCTTTTCAATTGCGCCTCTGATAACGTTCGACGAGACTGCAGCTTCTACGTTTGTTTCTGTCGGTATCACGATGGAAATTGTAGAAACAGGATGCAATACAGGGTGATATTGTACGCGCTGTCGGGAAATAAAAATTCAAGACACTGCTGTCGTTCGTTCTGCCATTGCAATTAAGGGGCAATGACGGAGGGAATTGCATATTCTCTCGTCGCGGTTTTCCCATTCTACTCATTAGTAACTCTTTCCTCGCGATGAGGAACAAGAAGGGAAGAAAGCCGAAATGGGATTACGTTGTTCTATTTCCGAGCAGCGCCGCGGCTTGTTCGCCGTTCTACGAAAACGAGGTATTATCTCTCCACCTTTTTATTATTTCTTTCTTTTCCTGCTGTTTCGCTGCTCCTTCTCGCATGGAAAAGGAATTTATCCCTCAATTGTTCCTTCTGCTAGGCTGATTCGTGTCAAAACAAATATCGTGCGTCTTTATTTACCTTGCTGAGTATTCCTTGAGAAGAGAGTGAGAAAAAGCAGTGAAAGAGAGAGAGAAAGAGAGAGTATGTTTCGCGGAACTGATAAACAACCAACGATTTTTTACACGACTTTTCTCGCGGGATATTAATAGCACTTGCAGAAGATGATTAAAACGGAGGAGAGATCTCGCAAAGGAAATTTATCGCCCGGCCAACTTACATTCTCTTTGAAACCGAGGTGGAAAATGAATTTTTCTATTGTTACATGCTGAGCGCGATTTAACCCGCGACAAATTTCACATTCCCTTCCCCCCGTCCGAAGTGCCGGCGGGATTTAATAAATTAATTTCGAGGGAGGATCTCCTTTCCAATTTTTTTCCGATCCGAGCTTCTGCCGCGTGAATTACGCAGGAAAAACCATTGTCTCAATGTGTCGTTTGAAAATTAATATTTTAATGGACGTAGATGCTTACGGATTTGTGAAAAAGTTTGAAGATGTACAAATCCAACGTAATTCCACAAAGTGTCTTGTAGAACAAACGAAAGGTTTGTAGCAAGAAAGAAACCACTCAGCTTTTTTACACGCTATATCATTAAGAAAGAAGCGAAGTCTCCTTAAAATTAGCACTCCAACGTAAAAATTTATTTATTGATCATAAATTTATAGCACCTTTGAAACAGGTACCTCAGTTATTTAATTATTTTCGCTGTTGGTTCGCCGAAATTATCCGAAAGTGGAATTGCAGCAGCCACTCCGCAAACAACAAAATGAAACCGATTCACAAGTGTTAGGGAAACACTCGCAATCCAATGAAACAGAAACAACGAGCAAAAGAATCGCGAGTTTATCGAAACTCGAGTAAGGTGCAAACCGAAAATCGTGAAACATATACGAGCTACTATTCATTGCGACTGATTCGGCGATTGAACGTCGAAATGGAGCGAAAGGGTAATTCCCTTTTTGTCAAACAGACATCGAATGATCCCCGGGCTCGCGATTCATCGCGATGCACGAGCACACGTGCGCGAGTTGCAGTCATGCATAATGCATCTCCGGGACAACAGTCTTAGCGAACAAGAGGCGAGCAATGGCGGCCAATTTACCAAGCGAAGTATTTCTACGCATTAACTTTTAAACATGCTCCGAATAACTCGCAGTCGAGTTATCTTTACCGCGTGCCATCACGCGACAACTTGCAGGATAAATATGCGTAAGGAGAGGGGGGGGGGGGTAAGTTCCTCGGCGATGTTAGGAACGCGCGTTATTGCCCTTTGAGCGATGTCGACTTCCGTTTCCACCGCAATCCTGTGTTTCGGGAAATCGCGACAGTTGCGTGCCATAGACGGTATTAACGATGCGATTCGTACCTGACATTTGCGCTTTCGTAACTCTTTGATTTCGTTTCCCTTTCTTCAGTGACGAATCTCTTTCTAGTAAGCTATTTTTTGGAAATATTTCATTCATTGCTATCTCTTCCTTCGTCTACATACAACTTTGTCCAGATTTCTCTAAATTTACGAAGAGATTAAAATTTTGAAATTAGAAAAATTTCTCGTTTTTTTGTTTTTTTTTAATAATGTTGCACGTTAGTTGATACTTTTTATTAAATTATGAAAGAAGGAATTAAAGTAGGAATTACAATCAGAAAATAGAGGGAAAATTGAATTTGAACCATTTATAGGAAATCATTATCGAATATCGTAATAATATTATATCATAACGTAACCTAGTTCCATAAGTTCTACTCTTATCGTAATTTGAGTTAATAGGGTATGTAATAATTACATTATATCGTAATACATTTTACTAAGTCAAAACATCGTCGAATCAATGTGACCTGAAATTTCAATTGTCCTATAAAATTGTTGCCTAGATACTATTAGGCAGAACACATTTTTATTTTAATATTAAGACTGCTGTCTGTTTCTAATCCTTCGATCATCCAATTCGAAGATGCAATTGAAATTTTTACGTACAATGTAAAAATTATATTACACGTGCATGATATATGAATTATACGCAGGTATATGACAGATATATATATATATATATATATATATATATATAATAATTACTCAACGCAACTTTACAATGAACTACAAACATCTGAAACAACTTTACAAATGAATTGCAAACATCTGAACATCGTACAATTTCAAAACTATCGATCGTTCAATTCAGATTATAGTGGCAGAATTTCAAGTGGTAGCGAAAGAAGAAGCGACTACCGTGCAAATGATCCATGGTGTAATGCAAACAAGATTGTACAACAACGCGTGTGTAATTCTGGCTGAGACATTCGGATAATTTCATCCTGTGGTTTGTGGACGGCGGAGCATGCTCGTGACGCTAATTATAACGAATGCCTTCGAGTGGGTCACGTTTACAGTGCAACTGATACCGCCCTGCAAAACGTATATACATATAGCGTTATTAAACATTGTTTAGAGACAGCATTGAGCCATAGATTTTCCTGATCTAGTGTATAATGTTGAATATCGATTAAGCCACGGTGATTTAATTGAATTACGCGCGACGTGGAGCAGAGCTCCGCATTATCTTCGAAGAATTCTTCTGATGAATGTAGCTCTTTCCGAGAAATTTGATTTCGAACGAATTATCATATCCATAATTGATCATAATCAATCATATCCGTAATTGATCTCCAATGATCTTTTTAAAATGTTCTGTTCTGCTCTATAATGTTTTGCACTTTCTTCCGGCAAAAATACCGGTATTATTATGCCAAATTTCTTCCGCGATCGAAAGCAAACGTAACAATTTCAGATGCCCGATTCTGTACAGCTCCACCATGTGTAAATTTCAACAATTCACACTTTCATTTTATTTCCAGATCTACCATAAGTAAATTTCGAAATAGTTCGACGAATATTAATATAACACGGCAATTTTCTATCCTCAAATGAATCCTCAAATGAATCAATTCGATCATTCCGACAGTGATTAAAACAATCACGCAAAATAATCCTTAATCATAAGTAAAACTATATTTCTCCAGAAACTACCTACCAGATCATCCTATAACATTTGACAGTGGTTTTTAACATTAGAACTACCAAACCATTCAATTTATTTCTATTAATTAACACACGATGTCAAATCATTCGCAGTTGTCAAACAACTGGAAACTCGTCGATCATTGTTCTACTGTAAAAAGAACGAATCAGTTGAAATTTTATTCTCGGAGAAGTTACCAGAGTTAAAACCATCATTAACCTTTTAAGCGTTCATGTAGAAAAAAGAATTTTATTGTAAAATTTAGGTAAAATGTATTTGTAATTTTAGCACATTTTGGAATATTTCAACGGCACGAAACAAACAAAGAAAATATGCTCGTTGAGAAAATGAACCGAGGAAATTGTTCGGAGAAATCTGACGCAACCGATGCATGAATAAACAAATCGCATTTCTCTCTAATCATTTTAATTCTGCAAACATTTGACTTTTTCCCTCTTTTTATGGATCAACGAACATTCAAGTTCTTTCCCCCGCATTTTGAATTTTTGGAATGATATTCAAAAAATAAAATGCGGGGGACCGAAACACCAAAGAAAAATTCATCACTTTGTTATAATTTGACTCGATCTTACAGCAAATACAGTACACTCGTCATCGTCTAGAAATAATTCTCAAAACAAAACGAAACGGTTAAGGGGTGAAAAATAATCTAAGCTGATGCCATTGATCAAAGGTGAAAATTCGACGTACAGTTGTATGTCGTTGAGGCGAAATCGATCGAAGAACGAAGGAGGAAACGATGTTTAAGCAAGCTTTCCGCGCCGGATCAGGAGATCGATAATTTATGGCTGCAAACAGGTTCTGAGCCGGCGACGCATCGTATTCACACCGGCGGCAATACTCAGTGATGCAAATGGGCTGGTGCATAGCATCGATGCGCCCGGATGGCGGCAGTCAAATACGAGGCCAGGTACCTGAGCCTGACAGCCAGAAACGCGTAGTCTCTGCCTGCCATCGCGGATGTGTGCCACGGCTGTTTTGTCGTTTGACAGATGTGTTTCTCTTCCCGGTGCAGTGGATTAAACAAAACCAACATACATCGATGTCCTTGAATAATGCCGATATCGATATACCTGGGGCCGTCATAAAGGCGCAATCGCGTCGCGAAACCAACGATATTCGGCTTATTGTGTCTTCGTTTCGCCATACGATCCGCGTATCGTCCATTCGAACGAATGACAGCGCCGTTTGTATTTACGCGCGTCGATGTCTATTCATGCGGATCCCTGTACACGACAGTCAGACAGTGAATTATCGATTCCTCCGCGATAATTAAAATTATGGAAATACTCCTCCGAGCGCAGGACGGTTTCTGGATGTTTTCTTTTTTTTTCGATTTCAAATGGTTTTGCAACTGGAAACGCGCGTAGTTTCTTCGAAAGAGTGGAACGAAATTGGGAGTAGAAATGCGTAGTACTTAAATGCGTGTCGATAGACTGCGACGAATAATATCATCTTCGAATAGATCTCGATACAATTTTCATTAAATTGAGGCAGTTTCTTAGTGTTTTGATGCACGAAATATATTATAATACGTCGATATATGAAAAGGAACGACGTATAACATCAAATCGAGAAAATGTACATGTTCAACTTCTACGAAGAATTAAGTGTCTAAGTAAATTTAAGAATTTATGATTTCAAATTATCTCTCGCCTATTGTTCCAATCCTAACTGTCGTAATTAATTACAATTTAAATAGACGTAACAAAATAACATTAATAACATTAATAATACTCGTTTAATTAAGCTCTCTAGCGGGAAACTTCCGAGAGACGAAAAAGAAAACTTTAAGAGTTGCTTGATACATTGGTTGCTCGAACACCGCCTACGTGACTCAAGGATTATCCGTGTCCTTGGCTCGACAATTAGGCTGGCTACACGCAGTTAGATTACAGGCGCGGTAACACGATTTCAATTACCCGAAATTCATCGACCGGCCGATTACTTCTCCACGGGATAATATGCAAATCAAATTTCAGATTAAATTCAATTGGCGTCGGTGTCTATCAACGGGCCACGTTCTAATTCGCGTGACTAATATATATCCAGCAGGGCAGAGGGCAGCAGCGGTGAAAGGGTTTTCTGCGTCAATTGAGAAAGTGTTCAAACGAACGGGGAAAAAACTCGAATTGATTCGAGCGCGCGACCTTGCTGTCTGAATCATCGCCGTCGTAGCCGGTAACACCGGGGATGAAAAAAAGAGTAACGAGTTCGAAATAGTCGGCGTTATATTTTAACAACGTTGGCCTTCACCTGTTTTTCAATCGATAGCCGACTGAAACGTTCCAGTTATGTCTTTGTTGTACCACGCTACCTTGTACTACATCGAAACCACTTTGTTTAAATGCGAGACTTTTCGTACAAAGGGAACGGAGGGTGGTGACGAACCGTGTCCAGCAAAGTGCGAATTTCAATATGAAGAAATTCAAACGGCGAAGAGGCGAAATGCCATTTCCTCGGCGCATTGCTTCTCTCTCTCTCTCTCTCTCTCTCTGTTATGAAAATTGGTTTCATACGTTTCCCGATAAAACGTGTATTGCTCTATAAAAAATTTCATTTTCACATTAAGTATATATGCAACTGTGAGAGTATTATATATACTCGAGTCTCTTTTTTAACTTCCCTTTAAATTTTTCGTTCATTAACTTCGTCCTTGTTGCGGAAATAATTCTGTATGATAAAATGATTTGTCAATAAAATTCATTCAACTTGCTTCAACTTAGATGAAATTGAATTGAATTTGATTTGATTAGTTGCAACTTGAATTGAAAATTTAAGAACTCTGTATTTCTACAGTTTCAGTGTTTCGAAATACGAAGGTATTGCACGTGTAACTGTATTTTTAAATTCTATTAAAAAATAACATCGAACGAATAGATGGTAAAAATGTACAGGAAAAAGAAAAGTGAAAATAATATTTTCATTTAGCCGAATCAGTGAAACTGACGAGCAAGTATTTTCTTTTCAATGCCGACAAATTTCCACGAGGAAGCAAGGGAAAGATAAGAAAAAAATAGCAACAATATCGCTTTTCGTCGAGATTAGTCATCCGTTTGAAAAAGCTCAGTGTTCGTCCTTCGTTTAATAGAAACTCCAATGCGAGATGGATTCCATTCTTACGGTACGAACACGCTCAGAAGGGTGGATTTAGATGCAAACTACTTTTTGAACTACCAACTCTTCTCCGACTCTCTCCTGAAAGGACGTGCGATAAGCCTTCGATCTGTTTAATCCCCAAGGCCGTGTTTTAGTTCTTCCTTTAGTGTACACTCGGCACGATCGATCTTTGCTCGTAACTGAGAACACGTTTCTCCCCATTTTAATGAAATTAACGTGAACGCGTGTGCGAGTCGTTGGAGCATAACTTTCTTGTTTTTTCACGATTCGTGACGTGTTTTATCAGCACTCTTGGTAATTTTATTTGCTAACCTTTTCGTTATTTTTATGCTGGTACTGTGATAAACAATTGACGTTCGTGTTTAACCTTTAGCTGGACTAATTTTAAATTAATAACTGTATTATGCGTTAATGACTGATTATTTGAAGATTTGTTCTGTTTCTGATGCCGCAAGGAAAAATTTTCCAATTTAGTGCAAATTAAGTGTGAAATTTAATTGAAATTGAAGTCCATTTTGAATGACAATGGCTTAAAATTTCAAATTTCTTTGTCAGATTTTACTGTTTACTTTTAATAATTTCATTTTTGTTTCGCGGAGACTTTTATTTGTTCCAATTAAAGCACTTTGCTTTGAATACTTGCGATACATTTGTTTCAGTATTTCAGTTTAACCACACGTTCATTTAGCTTGTTTGTTTTCATGTGTTGCAAACTATAAAAGTTTTTTGTATTATTTTCGCAAAGAAAATATTGATAATGATAATTGTATATATATATATATATATCTTGCCTAAGAAGAATTACAATTTAATTATTTCAAATTGTAAAATAAAAAAAGGATGATCGAACAAACTTTCAAATTACTTGAATATCAAGCACGAGTACAGAACATTTATCATGGTACCAGCATAAACGTCAGCAAATACAATAAACAAAATAAAAAGACGTATACAATTCTGTTAAAATTTCTAGATTCCGGCAGCCAAAGTCAAATCTGTCAAAACTATTTACCGTGGAATGAAGTACGAGACTGTTAAATAATAGCTACAGTGACTCGTTCCAAAAGATTTTTAACGAAAGATATTTTTCAATTCATCTGCTCTCGTCAGAGACAAAGTCACGAATCCTCCAATCGTGGACGCATTTTCGCACTCGCAGTCGCATAAATCGTACAAGGTACAAGGAAGAGCAAAGGAAAGGAGGGAACGCAACGCGTCAACGCCGGATCGAATCCAATCTGGCTAAACGAACGAAGCAAACCAGTCGGTAAAATGATTTTATAACTTCGCCAATAGACACAGGGCAATCCTGTTTCCTGAGGATCTAGGCGGAGCAACACGCGAGCGGGCTTAAACTTTTGCGCATTCTGTAAATCCGGATACCAAAGCAGATCCTTCTCCTGATGTCTCTGTCAGACACTCCGCCCGCCCGATAACTTGCCGTTTCTCTTCTTATTTTTCTCTTTTTTTTTCTCCTCTTCCTTTCCACGATCATTCCTTCATCCGCCATTCGCGTATCTTCGTTACCGACAGAGTCCGTCTTCTTCATCATTCCTCCGTTCCTCCTCCTTCCGCGCTCACGTTGTCGCGCCAGAAACTTAGAACCATCCCTCTGATTATGTTTTTACCGTGAACTCGGCTTCTTTCAACCCGGAAATTACTTCCATCCCGCCCCCTTTCTGTCCTTTCTGCACCAGCCGACCCGAGGTTCTCGCCTTCTACTTCGTTTCGCTTGCCCCCCCCCCCCCGCCCGTCGCAGATTCCCAGGGAAGTAATACGGTTTTATGCCTCTTAAAGGTCCTCCAGCAGCGACTATCTAAGCACGGATAATCGAGTTCGTTCTACGGCGGGCAAATAACTCGTTGGGAAAGGGAATGGCCCAGTCTCTTTCTCTTTTGCGTACTTAGAGAGAGAGAGAGAGCAAAAACACAGCGAAAAGGTCTAAGACAGGGCAGAGGATTTCCAATTTCTCGACGTGCGCGGCCAAGATTTTTCGACTTTCCGAAGCGTCGAGATCGCGTTCGAAAAGAAAAAGATGAAGAAGAAAAAAAAAACAAGATATCTCGTCGGGATTTCGAGATCTGGACGGTTCGAGAAAGTTCGCTATTTCTGTTTGGGTGGTTTAATCAAGTTTACACGGAGATTCCGCGAGTAGTTCATGGTTTGCTTTAGATCTGCAACTTTCGCGTAAGACAGTTTCCTCCTCTCTTCTTTCGCGAAACGAAATTAAAATTGAAATTTATGTAAAATTTCATACAGCGTTTTGCATAAATCGTGCGTGTTACATTTGGAAAAGATAATTTGAACTTTGAGATTTGATTTGAAAATTTGCTGCTCCAAATTTAGGAGTAGACGTTTACTTTGCTACACTTTTTTGAATTTCGAGTTCCCATCGACGAACCGGCGATCTACAAAAATGATTTACAGAATGATCGCGCACAAAATTGAAATTTATCGGATAAATTGAAGCTACGTGAAATTACATAGAAGAATGCGTGTAGCCCGATTGTACAAAAATTCGATTGTAAATTCCTAACAATGAGTCTAACAATAGAACATAGTAAATATTCATTTTCTGAATTTTTACATTCTTCACAAAATACAACACGTTTCCCCAAGTTCTCCGATTACTTGCTTCTATTAATCTCAATGGAAAACATCTAATTAAGAAAACTAATTCGTTCAAGTGCTTGCTAGAATACGTTGTCATCGAAATTTCCAACAATAATGTTTCCCCTGTGCATAATGAAGCATCGCGCTCTGAAGTTTGCATTTACGTCGGCAAAGACTTTTAAACATTTTTGTCAATTTTCTTTATCTTGCTAATTACCACGTCTAAACTGACATTAAATATAGATATAATATGCGCCACCTGAATGCGACAGAGTTATTAGTTAGTGAGATATTTCACTTTAGCGAGATATCTGTAAATGATGGATGAAGTAACACGATCAAGAAGTTTAACGCAAAGATAGAAATAGTAATTTCAAAATTAGTAAACTGAACTAAAAATTTACAAAATATTATAACGCACATATTTTCCGAATTTTATCTCAAATATTTCTAAAAATCGTGAATATAGGTTAAATCACCAGTATGATAATGTGAAATGTCATCTTCAGCTAAGATAAATGTAGTTTTACTTTTCATCGAAGTTATCAATCGATATCGTTGGACAATTACCGATTCAGAAATTTTGTCAACTTCTCGCAAGTCTCGTTTCGTGAATATCAAAGAATTTATATATTCAAATAAAATATTACAGATCAACGTTCAACTCGTGTCACATAAATGTCACGTATATCAGAGTCCATCATATTCATCAATCGCAGTCTTGTCTCATTCCAACGAAATAATTCCTTCAAGAAACCTTCCGGCCAGTAAATCAACCAGCACGACGAACACACAGCGGGAAATCCCCATGAAAATTGTCAGATATGTTCGGTCGATTGATAGAAGCAATTTCAAGGGTCGTTAAGTACGTCACGTCAGCAAATTGCCCAGCGAGATTCTTCTGTAATAACGGGAAGAAACAGTGATAGAAACGTCGCGGCGGTTGTTTCGAGGTATAACCAGCCCATTGAAAAATACAACGGCTTCTGGGAAAATCCTGCGCGAAAGCCGTGCACGTGGATTCTAGACCGCGAGATAACGTCGCGTCGCTCGTTTGTCCTCGAGCTTTCTGACTAGCAGCAACGTGCAGGAACGTTTGGTTTTCGCGGGCAGCGTCTTTCATCGTCGACGACAACGACAACGACAACGACGACGACAATCCAACGCGGAGAGGACATCCACGGACCTCCGTTGCCGTTGTCATTGTCTCTTTAAACTCGTCGACAAAGCGCGTCCGATTATTTTCACGTTCTGTCGAGACAGCTCGACCCCCTTTGTTCATTTTCAATGGCCTGCCTCAGCTCGATTCATCCTTTGGCTGGCTGGCTGGCTCAGTGTCCTTGCCCCCAAAACCCAGCGAAGAAATATCACAGGTCACACGCCAGAAACGCGCGACCCCCCATGAATCATAATAAATTAAGAGCTGAAGGACCGAATGTCTGAAGAAGACTGCCCGTCTTGTTTCTGTCTCTCTCTCTCTCTCTCTCTCTCTCTCTCTCTCGTTGACCAGGCGCGTTGGAATCTCTTTTGGAATTTTGCGACCAGGTGAGCGATTTATTACGGCAAAATTCAAATTAGTATTTTTCGAGACTACGATTTAAGCATGTGTGCATGTACTTTTTTAATGCGCGTACGGAGTTACTTCGTGTTGTTGAAAACTGTTCTTTTCGAAGATTCGACAGTGTTCTATGTACAAAGAGAGTTTCAGTTTAATTTATTAAATATTACGTATCATGCTCTTTAGTGATTTGTTAATTTATCATTCAGTGTATTATTATGTTTGTACTCTATCAGATACAATTTTGTTTTCTAAATACATTCTCTTTTAGAATAATAATATTCTCGAGCAAATAATACAAATTCTGAGAATTATGAGAATGATTAAAACTTTCGAACTTTTAATGCATGCTGTGATAAACGACATACCTAGATGATATACATAACGATATCACAATCACTTGAAGTTTTACGTAGAATCTCTTCATTTTTGAAAGACGATTTTCCAAACAATTTTAAAGTAGCTTCTCTAACTGCAAACGTACGACGTGAGTACAGCAAGAAGAACTATGTTAGTTTGATACCTTTACATAGAGAGAAAACAATGAAATGTTCTTTCGGACTAATGCACGAAACAAACAACCGAACAAGACCAGAAACCAATAGTTAGAGTTTCCGAGCAATTAGTAATCAAAAATCATATCGAAAGAGAAAAATAGTGGTATTGTAAGAGGGCAACTCTTCGAGATCGATGAAAGTATCAACCCGCCGGTGATCAAAGGATATGAAGCTTTCATGATTGAAAGGATTCGTTTCAATGTCCGAACGAAGCGCTATCATTTCCATCGGGGATGGAATCCTACGTGAAGAATGTCAAAGCTCGCGAGGAAGCTAACTGCAGAGAAAAGTTGAAGGAAAGCAAAAAAGAGGGGAGATCGAAAGCCTCGATGAAAGCGGAGGATTCTGTCCATAGGATTCTTCACGCATATTTCATTCCAAACTTGCCTCTTTTTTTTTTCTTCTTCTTTCATTCCGAACCTGCCCATTTCATTTCACGTACACGTACACTGCAGCCTTTTTATCGAATTGTTTCTAAGCGTACGCGAGATTTTCAAGAAACGCAGACTGATTTACGGGTGTCTTTTAAAAGCAGATGGAAAATATGATTAATAATAAAGCTGAACGGTAAAAATAGAATTAGTTAAATATTTTCGTGGCAATCGATCAAAATTGTATTAATCGTATGCTGGAATTTTACTGAAATTAATAAACGCGTGTTTAACTTTATTACAAGTGTGTAAATATTTGAAATGCAAATCAATATCCGTTCTATTTTCCGAGTAAAATCTATATAATAATATTTATTCTTCTGAATGATACTGAACAGGATTATGAGATATTTAACGCAAATACAGTTTTAACAACAAAATACAGTTCGTCGTGGATGGTCGAAATGAGTATATTTTCAGCTTATAAGGATCGCTTTCGAAGAGCATAAGCTGAAGAAAATGGAAGAAGCGCGCGACAGTTACACAACTGTCCGTTCAAACAAAATAGATAGCGGGCATCTTCAAGATCAAAGATACTGGAGAAGAAATGGCCTGCTCTACGAAGAGAAGAGGACTTGATACATTTGCCGACCAGGATTTTAGAGAAGAAAGTTTGTCGAGCGCGCGACTCATCCTTTCTTCCTCTTCGTTTCCTCCTGCTATTCGTCATCGAAATCTAGATCCCCGTGTCAGCGAAGGAAAGTCGAACACCGAGTTCTTGATCTCTTTACTTCGCAATCCCTTTGTCGGGAGAAATGAAGAGTCCTTCTTCATAATTCTACATCGTTCTCGTCAGGTTCTCGCGAAGCGCGTCCGCGAAAATGGAACTCGTGTTTGCGCTTCAGCGCAAGAATCACCATTATCTTCAGATAACATGTAAACCACAGAGTATTGATTTTTTTTTTTTTTTTTTTTGGTGTAGAGTCAACATTCTATCATTGGCGCTTCGCGTTTCTCTTTTTCACTTTTATGACTTTGCGTTGACAAATTGGTTGAAAGTTGCAACAGAATTTTAAAAAAATATATTAAAGACAAATTTCTTTTTCTTTCTTCAATTTTGTATTAGAGTTAAATATCTCTTCTGCAGAAAAACTCGAGATTCATATTCATCTTAAATTGCAATTGGAATTTCCGGAAGGATATGTGTCTTTGATGATTCGAGAAATTTAATGAATTTGCAAACAAAGTTCGAGAGAAAAAAATACGTACTGGAAGCAATTAGAAGCGGAGAAAAATATTGAGAAAGACACTCTGGCGGATATTGCAAAATTAATGGTAATATCAATTGACAAAAAAAAAAAAAGGAAACGTTGTTTCTCCATGAAACAGTTAAATTGTTTTACAAGCGCAGGGTTCGCGATGCTGTGGTTATTAGCAAACGTGGATTATTGATCACTCATTTATTTTCCTCAGGAACTGAAATTGAGGCGTAGCGCTTCGGTGAATCGCATTATTGGCAGATGCATAATGGAGCTGTTCGATAAATAAACGACACGGATTTGCGTCGCTGCTGCGTCCTGCCTTAGATAAACCGGCTCAATTTTCAATCTTAACGGTCAATCACTGACGAAACTCGATGATTCTGTCATTTTGTTTCAGCACGCGATATATATTCGGCTTCGATATCGACGCGTGACGTTCTACGAAAGATTATTTATACGAGATATACAGTTCACCAATAAAATAGAATATTTTTTTCACTCTGTACCGTGAAAATTTATAATTTATTTTCCTTTCGAAATTCGATGTTACGTAAACGGTCAATTTCTTCTTTCCTTCTTTTTTTTTTTTATTAAATAATTGCACGGTGCATAAAATTCTCATGAATATTCTGATGGTGAAAAATTGAAACAAGGTTCGCGCAATTTCTAATTTATTAAAATTATTATCGTAATAAATTCACAAACATTTATCACAACGATATAAATTGTATCCGTTGAAATATATACGACAGAGAGCGTTTGATACAGCGAGCGTGTAAATTCAGTGTGCAAAAGTGATGAAAAACGTTTCATGAAGGGTGCACCGATTGTTCGTATATCATCATGGAAACTGTTATGAGAAACGATTTCTTATTGGACGTTACAATTATTAAATTAAAAAGAATTTATTACGAGAAATTGTCAAGTATGACTTGAATAATAGTCAAGATTGATTACCGCTTCCCCAAATCGTACTCATAATATACGAATAATCCATCGATGAAACACGAACTTGTTAAACCAAAAACTCATCAATGAAAAAAAAGAAAGAAAAAAATACGGATTCCTCGATTTTAAAAAAATTTCGAAAGTTGGAAGGCACTGTACGAGTATTAAAGAAATACGAAAAAAAAAATTATCAAGAATATTAGAATGACAAATCTAAAGATTGATAATTATCAGTTTTTTTCCAATTCATTTTTTCCTCAGCCTTCAAACATTCAACTCGCCTCTCAAATCACGCTCATGATCTACAAAAAAAGACCCGTTCATAAAGCACACAGATTTATCACACCGGCGTCGAGCAATGAAATATCAGACGATAATTCTCCGAAAAACACATTCCTCAATTTTGAAAATATTTCACGCGTCGCGTTGTCGCGGCGACAGAAAGCAAACAATAAATATACAGTAGCTGTCTGTACCGGTTTAATAATTTCGTGCGTTGGAAACGCCCCCTGCGCGCGCTATATCTACGTATATGAGTATACGTATATATGTATATACATGGAATCTGGAGCGACGTAGGGTCGCGAACGTGGAAACGAGCCACCACAATCCGCTACGTGTATCGCGTCGTTTCGACAAACATAAACGCGCGTCGCGACGCGTGCGAACAAACGCAGGAGGGAGGAAGAAGTTCACCAAACGTCGATAACATGCGATCCGTCGAATTTTCGCTTCTCGAAATGGCTCTCGGTGCTCGAGGGTCGCGACGAGCGAAAATAACGCGAATATTCACGGTCGATCGAGCGAACGTAAACGCGAACAGCCACCGAATATCGTATTCTTCCGTCAGACGGAATGAGAAAGACCGAGGAAAAAGTAGGGTTAACGGGCCGAACGAGAAGAAGAAGAAGAAGAAGAAGAAGAAAAAGAAGAAGAAGAAGAAGAAGCGAATAACTCGAAACGAGAACCAGACTTTATTAACAGAAGAAATATCCAAGACGTACTTTATTAACAGAGGAAGGACAATTGCCTGCAGATAATTTCAAAAGAAAAGAAATTTTTAGAATCTACAGATAATTTAAAGAAAAAAAGAACTCGTTGAACAAACCAACGTCTTTCGTCAGTACGAAAAATATCAGATCTGATAACCATAATTGTTATACTTTTTCAGATATCTACGAGTACTCTTTCACTTTGTAAGAATAAGATCAATCATGAAATGATGACTCCGAGGACGGAGGAAACGAAAATCGCTGAAAACTACATGGGAAAAAAAGGATACTCTGGAAATATTTTGAAAACTGAAATGTTATGAATTTTACAGCTGATAGGAAATATTCTGGAAGAATGCAGAACGTTTTCTTCGAACTAAAAAAAAAATTGCGACGAGGCTGAGCGAATTCGATGTTTCGAGACGAAAGGGGAACCAGATCGAAGTCAGTCGATAAAGTCGATAAAGTGGTTTGATAAAACAAGTGGTGACAACCATCGTTCGGTGAAACTAGTTGCCGGTGCCGGAACTACGAAATCAGCCAGGATGGACCATCGGATAAAAAAGGTTGAAGCACGCAGGTCGCGTCGCGAATCACATGACGTACAGTTGGTAATCTTCCCACTTCCGGTAGATACTATTCCGCTTTTATCGCGGAGATCCGCGACGCCCGTAACAACAGACGTGGCAAAGAAATAATTCTGTTTCTCTTGGAAAGCCGCCGCTTGGACTTTCGAAGTGCATTTTATGCGACGAAACGGAAGAAACGTATACTCTCGCAAGAAAGATATTCTTCTTCGGATGGAGTGGAGCAGGCGGAAGGCAAAAGCTGCGGAAAGTATAATACAAAGTTCAAGTTGTGTACTTGAAAACAGTTAAGTCGTTACGGAGTAGCGAGTGGATGCTGAAGTTCATTTCTTCGCCTGACTTTGAAATATATTTCTAACTTTTCGTCGCTGACGAAAGTATCGTTTGGATTATAAACAAGCTGTTACGATTTAGAACGAGTTGTTGGAGAAATCTCGGAGAAATTTCGTTTCGTTCTCTACTTCACACCCTTCCGTTATAGTAATTAGAAACAAAATATTTCGAGGTTGAGTAATCGTAAATTTTCGTAGGAAAATCATTTTGCACGGCTTATAAAACTAGTCGATTTTCTGTATATCTTGTTGGTAAAATATCTGTTAAAAAAGAAAAATACTGGGAAATTATTGATTTACAGTGAATTCATAATTCGAATAGAGAACATTCTGTAGAAGTGTTAACGGGTTAAAGTATCATTTTATGCGTTAGTTATTCCAGATAATTACATTAACCGCGTCAGAAAACTATGTATACAGCGACGCGGTTGTCTCATTAAGAAATGTACCGTTCTGATTAGCCTGAGTGCTAGAGATGAGAGCAAAGCGGGATTTGTAGCTGAGACGATTCTGCATTGTTTGGTTGAGTGTGCCAGTGACGCAGCTGCGCTCCAACCTATAGCTACGAAACATTCGTCTAAACAATTAAGTCGTTTGATATTTATCCGAATGTATCGACAAATAACGGCCACGTCGTTGAATATTATCGAAGACCATGACAAAACAGTAAAAGACAAATTGAAAAAAACTTGTTCGAATATTCATTTACTATTGTGCATATTTATGATTTGTTATTTATTTATGCTGAAAATATTCCGATAACACGATTGTAAAAAAAATTGTAAAAATGTCGTTACATGAGACAACAAATACTTGACCGCGTGGACTTTTATGCGAATTCATATTTCCAGGAATATGAATAAAAAGATAAGATTTCCTCGGTAGAAAATTGTTTTGCATATTGTATCGAGTATTAGCGTATTGAATATTGTAGGCGGCAGTATACTTCGGATGTTACGAATATTACTTCACGCTTGAAAATTTACTATACGATCGATTGATTTTCTAAATTCTGCGAAAGGCACTAAAAAATCATTGAAAACTTTATTCTCAATAGAATATCGTAAAAAAATTTCCTGTATATATATATATATATATATATATATAAAATCCGAATTAAAAATATATTCCGACATATGTATATATTTTGTTGTAACAATGTATCGGAAATTTCACGCGATTAATGAAATTCCATAAATCCGAAATCGTATAATAACGCGGGTGCAAGAGCCAGCGCATCTGCACGTGCGATCTTTAATCAACCAGAAACCACCGGGGCCGCATTTTCTCCTCCTCATTTCAATCGTCGAACGCGAACAAAACCGCAAAGCAACCCACCTAATTCGATCAATTTTCTACCGGCGAATAAACACGTGTTGCCGAAAAATCGAACGAGGCAGCCGACCCGAAGATCGAAAACCGCGTCGGAGCGCAAGATATTCCGCGTCATAGGAATCTACTTACTCCATGTATTTCTGTATGCATAAAAATCACGGCCCGCTGGATGCAACATTCGAAAATCGCGTATAAAAAAGCCAAGAACAATGTTTAACTACATTAACTTACACTAAAAACGGTTCGTGCTATTTGTTGAATCGAAGGATATATTGTCAATTGCTTCTTAAAGTTGTCTTCTTCGTTTATTATCTGGTTGTGGTGAATATTTCAATAAAATTGAAGGTGGAAGAACAGAAACGAATCGTTCGAAAATCATATTACAAACACTGTTGTCTAACTTTGCTTTCCAATCGATTTACGGTCATTTATTTCCTACGAGTGAAAGTCATTGATTACTTAAAAATTGCATCAATAGTAAACCTTAAGTAAACCTTGATAAAATTCGAAAGTTAACAAAAATCGAGGTTTCAGACCCTTAAACATCACGGGCGTGAAAATGAAAATCGCATTGCAAAAGACAGAAACGTGTTCCTTCCGATCGAAGGATCAGCCGTACAGGCTCGAAACGGCGACGCTTGTAAGAAATCCTATTTTCACCGTCCGTCCACGGCGGCACGGCATGCGAAACACGACAAGGGAGGAGATGATCGGCTACTGAGCCGCTTTTTCTCCGCAGGGGTGGAAAAAGCTCAAGGTCACAGAGGCGCGATAGAATCGCAGTGGACAGAGAGCCACTGTACCTGTACCCCTCGCACCATCCATCCATCCATCCACCGATCCCTCCTTCCGAAACTACCCTTCGTGTGCCACTGCCACACCCTCCCCTGCCGCCATATTGATCGGTCTGCCCCTACCAAGCCGAGCCACCCCCGCGATGCCAGCGTCGCTCTGTACCCGGCACCAGCGACGTTGCCGCGTCTTTTCGCGGTTCCTTTCGCCCCGACGCCTTTCGGCCACTCTCCGATTCAACTTCTTCTTTTCCTCACCCTCCTTTTTTTCACCCCCATCGCTGGCGAAACCACCATGGAAAAATCGCCACGCGCCGCTACGAAACCTGTTTGTTTCCCTTGCTTCTCCCCTTCTCCGTGTTAATCGTTTCGCGGATTTTTATTATGCTTTTCCACGACGAGACTGAAGTTTTGAAGTTCATTTCGCTACGAGACGGTGTGTTCGAGAGCATGAATTAATTCATTTTCTTTTAAAGAGCGAGCATTAACGAACAAGAAGATTTTTTTCTTTTTTTTCTTTCTTTATTACCGTAACACAAAGTAAATGGAATCTGTGTAGTCGTTCGTTTCGGATCTGTTGGACGTTGTAAAACATCGATTTAAGCACGTTTTGTGCTCCGACGCGTACAATTTTTTTGCACTTTTAAATTTTCCACCAGCGTTTCCCCGGAGATTATAAAAGAGAAAAGAAAAGTGTAGACGAAAAATTTCTCGAGCACGATTTTGACTATCTGACGAGACGTTTCGAAACAATGTCAAAATTGTTCTCGTACGAATCTCAATTCGTTCTATTTTTTTCGTCTATACTTATTAAAACTTGTGGTATCTTGCTTTGCAAACTCTGTCACCAGCAATGAATTAAATACTATTAAATAGTCACTGTCGTAGACATTTATGACACACACACACACACACACACACACACAAGTCCTCAGATCGTTCGATGTGGAGAAATAGCGCAAAGTTCGCCGATCGGGTTGAGCACGTTGGTTCTAGAATGCCAAGGTCAAACTTCAAACTGCACGATTTCTACGACTTGGCGTTACCGAAACCGCTTTATAATTAATCGCCCCGAGTTTGTTTTATCCGTGTTCCCCCGTACGGAATGCAAAGCGCGTGCCGCCATTTTTCCTCCCCTTCAATTTCAACACGTCCATTAAACCTCTTCTATATTGTTTTCTTTTATTGAGGAAAACCACTCGGCCCGGTGTTTTTACGAAACCGTGCCAACTCTCTTTAACCACAGTACCTCTCTAATTTTTAAATTCAATTTCTTGCAAGGAATCTGTTAGAATTTCGATGAAATATCGCGGCAACAATAATTTTTACTCGGTTTAATTCGCGCCGCGGCTGTTATCTTTCCCTCTTTCGTACGCTTCAAATACGCTTGCACTCTAATCCGCGATATATATAACTAACGCTGAAAACTGTTCACGATCGTGAAAATTTTATTTCTTTCCACAGTGTTTACAGGGTTTTACAGCGGCGGTTTAATACGCATTAAAGTTTCCAAACTGTTTGAATAATCGGCATTTTTTTTTTTTGTTTCTTTCTCTTCTTCTTCTTGTTTTTCAAAAAACAAAACCTTGCTGCCAAGCGTCCGTTTTCTTAGAATGTCTCTCCGATGCCTCTTCCCTTCGATGTATTTTTATTTACTTTACAAATTAAATATAAAATCCCTTCGGCGTTTGCCGTCGTGAAAGAAAAAGCGTTCGTTGAACTTTGATAATCTACTTAGAGCGCTGCGCTTTCTTCTCCACTTTCTTCAAAGCCGATCACTTCAAAGCGTGATTAACATAAAATATTTGCCTTATTTAAAGACGCGAGACAACTCGCAAGTATATACCTATAAATGCTTTGCTTCATAGTTATTATAATGTGATGACGGTATATTCGAAGCAATCGTGATAAAACGAACAACATGCTTTTTAAAAACTCTGGTCGAGCGAACAACAGTTGGCTCCCCGCCAACTATTTTCACTATACTTTTTCCTATAATTAAGCAACTAATTAACAGAAACATCCTCTCCACGCCGCGTTGGTTTCACTCATTTATCGTTTAAATTATTTACGATGTAATATTGAGTATATATGTATACACACACACACATCTATCTCTTCGATGTATCATCATTCATATGTATAACATATATTCTGTTCGTAATTAAAATTAAAATTTTTAAAAATAATTTTTCAAAATTGTGAAAGAAATTCTATCGATTTGGTGATTAAAACTGAAATGTCTGAATTGTATCTTCATGACGGACAAATTTTATCGATGAACATTGAAAATCACTCCCGTTGAAACTTCAATCGAGATTTTTAAAAGACTTTTTTTTTTTAAAGCTGACGCGGATTTTCTGTTGATTTAACAGAACAAGTTAAACAAGAGTTTGAAAAAATTCTGCAAAATTAAACAAGTTTTCTCGGAAACTCTCTAAATATTGAAAATCGCCCTTCGTTTCACTGAAATTCCGATTAAAATCCTAAAGGGTAATTTTTTTCAAAGGTTACAAAAAAATTCCACGGAGTAAATTAAACGAAAGATATGAAGCATTAATTCTGCCTTCGAGTACCGAAAAAATCACATTTCGTTTCGCTAAAACTTCAATTGAAATTCTAAAAAAAAAAAAAAAAAGAAAATAACTTTGAAAGCTGCCAGGAAAATTCTGTGAGTAATTGAAACAAGGATATTCAGATATTATTTCAGTAAAATTAGAGCAATTTAATCGATGGCCCTCTGAGAACTGAAAATCGTCCTTTTCTTTCGCCCATCGTTTCCACTGACCATTTAAGCTGAAAGCTTAGTCTGTTTTCGATCTGCCAATACGTTATCAGATACCATTAACTCCTGACCGTAGAATGGAAAAACCAGATGAAAATTCTACTCTGTTTTCAATTATCTTCGGAAGGTTACGAGATACGAGAGTTTTATACGAGAGAAAGAAACTGATGTTCATAAAAGATATAATAGACATAACAGATATTAACTTCATTCTGAACTGTTAAGCGATTAATTATTTGTTGGAAAATTGCGCGATACATATGTACGAATGTCATTAAAAAATATACGAATTAATGACAAACTAATGATGAAACTTTTTTCATCAGGCACTACTAAATTCTTCTAAAAATTGCTAAAAAAAAGGGGGGCATGATCTATGTGTAATTTCTAAATAGAGAAAACGTTGAAAAATTGTTACGATACTTTCTTAAACGAAGATGTGTTCATATGTAAAATTCGTCTTTCAATTTTAATAAAGAAATCTTTGTAAGAGAAAACAATTTCGATTCCAATTCGACGATTAAACATCGTAGAATCATCGTGTCGTACATCAAACTGCACGAATTGCGGAACGTTCTTTTCGCAGCTTATTGAATGCAGCGGGTTTCAGAGAGTTGGGTCATAAATCAGTCCATTAAACGATCAGACGTGCTCACACGCTAACTTTTTAAATATCTCCAGACTACATCTACCGTCTCTATTCGATCGCGTTTCACCCGACACACGGTCACCGAGGTTTTTCACTTCGAACTTCCCTCTTTCCTTTCTCCATTCACCTTAAATAGTTTAAAAGTCAACCTTGTATCTCTGGCTATCGCTTTCCCCTTAATCTAAATTGCCATTTGCAACGAAACTTTGATCATTTTTTGTTCACCTCTCCATTCACGGATGCTTCATAGAAAAGAATTTTTATTTTTTCCTTCGCGCAGCGCAGCATCATTTTTTACCACGATCTTTCTGTAAAACCACGACGTTTCTTATTTTACGATATTTTCGCAGGCGCTTTTTTCCCTCTTTCGTTCTTTTGTTGCGCGTCTTCAATCATCCGCGAAAATTCAACCAGCCGCCGCCGTAACACAAATTCTTTTCGAGTGTACCGTTTTTTTTTATTGCCCGAACGTTCGCACGCTGTTCCCGGCTGTTTCGTTCGTTTCGCGCTTTTTGACAGCCGATGAAAACCAGAGACCGTAAAAAATCACATATTGTTGTATTTCAGTGTCCTTGAAATTATTCACAACCGCATCGCAATGCTATGAAACGGCCTTGTTTAAAGCGCCGAAATTTTTTTTTTTGTCCGAACGGAATTGCCCTAGTCTCTCGATCGAAATATCAAGATAACATTAAATAAAAATATGAGAAACAGAGAGGACGAAGCTTTCGAAATGAAACTCGATGACAAACTGATGATTTGAAAATGTAAAATTTCAATATAAATATTAAAGGATAGAACGTTGAAAATATTTACGAAGCCGATAACGAGTCTGCAAATAGTTCCGTTTTCCTGTAATTTACTGTAATTTTCACGACTTTCGTTTAACACGAATTATGACTCTCCGTTTGTCCAGTTTTAGTCAAAATCACTGCCGGAAAGTTCGCCGAAATTTAGAGTGTAAATTTAGAGTCTACTAAAATTAAAGTCATAGCGACTGAATGAAGGATGAGAGGATTCCTTCCTTGTGTCAGGATCGCATCATCAGGTTGTCTCCCGTTCTTGTTCCACTTTGTTGAACGATCGATGCGATCCATTCTACTTTGATTCCTGCCGGATGGAACGGTTCGATGCATCTTATGCTTGCATGATCTCTGTGCACGGCCGTGCATATTAATATGCACGAGGAAGAAGGTGCGCGGAGACACATCGATGCGCTCCACCTATGACATCGATTAATCGACGCGGCTGATGGATCGAGGATGCCACGCTGTGAAAATATAAAAGCAACAAGGAGACGCGAAAGGTTATGAACCCTTTTATAAGGAAGCGCTTAAGATAAAGTGATGGCTCGCGACAAAGGGTGTAGAAGTATGGAAATTAATAGCCATCGTTTGCATAAATATCGCGAGAAAAAGAAAATATCGAGAACGCTTTATTAAAGAACGCTTTGTTTTAATAGAATTTCACAGCGCAAAGTCAACGAGATTTACGATCGTCTCGAAGTTTCAAACGAAGTCTTGTTCCCTTTTCGTTAGTTTGACGTGAACTCTTGAAATCAGATC
The DNA here is from genome assembly GCA_032399595.1 of Tetragonula carbonaria. Lineage (NCBI taxonomy): Eukaryota > Metazoa > Arthropoda > Insecta > Hymenoptera > Apidae > Tetragonula > Tetragonula carbonaria. The sequence goes on from JAUCRC010000004.1 coordinate 11,298,708, forward strand.
CTGAAATCGATATGAATGTTTCAAATCTGTCTGATAATTTTCAAGATCTTCATTCGAAAGTCTCTTTTAATTCGATAGAATTTTAATTTAAAAAAAAGAAAAGAGCCTTTCGATATTTATATCCTGTGCAGGATTCAATTTCAACAGCCCCGTTCAAAAACGTGACAAACACGGGCAAACACGGTATCTGTTAAAAATACAAAAATACTCCAGCTTATCGAGTTGTTTGTCGAAATCGTTAATCGCATTTAATTAATCGATATAACAAAACGAAGGTCAATATAAATTTGCGGCGACGCATTTCCGCGTGACAAATTGCTAATTATGAGAAATAAAATCGAAGAAAAATAAAAACGAAATTATTGATAACGGGCAATAATACAATCGAGACGTGGAAGCACATAACCGAGACGTGTGAGTAGTAATATCTCTTGCATGTACTAAACAATTTCACGATACAGCCAAGCTGTTCGATTAAACACGAGATCGTGATGCTTTAAAATAAATGGCTAATGATGTGACCCGCGTAAACTGGGTCACTGGTAAATGAAAATGTAAATCATGCCGCGCGTACGGATTTAACAGAAACAGTTGGAAAAATGTATCTCGGAAGTTTAGGGCATGCACGATTAATCACTCGCACCACGTCAGGGAAGAAGCTGCACTTATATTGAAAGCGACGCGTCCTCCATTTATAATCTCGCGAATTTTAACACGGACTTTTAAAAAAATATATATATATATATACCAATTTAGCCCGTGTCATGCTCGGAAATCTGACGTGCCTCTGATCAAAATTGATACATGCGAAATGAACCTCCGTAGCGAGTGAGAAAAATATTTGGACTGAACTGCGAAATTAATTCGATACATTTTGATAACATTCGCATATTTACGAACAGTAGTTTTCAACATTCTGTTTCAAACTTTATGAGTATACAATCGGGCACAGTGCTGTCCACGTACATCTGTCAAGCTTCAGAATGTTTAAAAAGGAAATGGAAAAGTTTTACGGACCTCGATTCATTTACTTTCGTTAAGAAAACAAACAAGTAAATCGAAAATCCATGTACAATTGTCATGCTGTATAGTAAGCCGAATAAAGAATTTATTAACATTTTTTTCAATAATTATCGTAATTTACACATTCTCCATTTCTTACTTGTTCAGAATCTCTCAGAATCTAGTTTTAACGAATAACAGTTTCAAAAATTACAGTCACGATAAATTCGTGAAGAATACTTCTACGCTCGTTCATCGTTTTAAATGTTACGTCACGAAAAATAATTAAGAAAAGATGATGACCCTAGCTACGTTAAAACTACAGTGAAACATTGTTTTCCCGATTATTTTGTTCAACAACGTTCCCCTCCAGATCCTTCTAATCCCGCACATCGAATAATATAACCTGTGTCAGTATGTATTTCTCGTTGCCAAGTAAGAAAGGGGAAGCAAAGGGAGCGAGGGGGCGAGCGAAATTATTCGCTGACCCCAAAAGCGGCGAGAGGGAAAAGAAGCGTTTCTTTTGCCGTGCGATTCCCACGTTACTTCGCCTTACTAAAATTTCCGGGCCACGAAGCTTTTTATACGAAACGCGGGGCGACCTTTTGAACGGCGGTCACGCGATGCACAGACACAGCCGAACGGGTATATAAGGATATGTCCTTTGAAAAATCGCTCCCGCGCTCGGTTCCGCAGCAATTTCTCTGACGAATGTACTACACTGGCTTCGAAAATGGTCGTCCGAAGAACACCGCCGAGTCCAGTTACGTGTGCCACGCGACTGTTTCGTCGCGTTTTCCAACGCGTCGTCTTAAGAATAACTACACTTCTACTGCATTCTGCAGTAGAATTATATAGTCTTTCAGCTGGACGACACGTTGTCGTATCGCGTACGTATCGTAAATTGAATATTTCGAACGAGAAGCACGAGTAAGACTTTAGGACTCGAGTTTGAGCGAAATTTCAGTACGATTGACGAGTTTGTGGAAGATTGACTGAAATCGATCGGCTCGATTCAAAATTTCGAACTTTGGAGGAGACGAATTAAAAATCACTCCAAGAAGCGTACCACAACGGCCTCGAAAATGATGACGACCCGAGGAACGTCGCAAAGGGCCCATTATTTAAAGACCGCGCATCAGCTAGCCGCGTATATTCAATTTTTAAAAAATGTACTTTTACTCATAAATAAATAATTTAAATACTTTTTACTTACATAATTAGTGAGCCACGATCAATTAGAATATAATTTGCACAAAAAAAAAGACACTTGATTTTCACTAGGGTTGCCACACAATAGATACATCAAATACTAAATATTAAAAAGATTAAAAAAGTTATATGCACGTTTGTTACATTTGAAATGTTATAATATTATAGTCTAAAAAATACAAATATATACTATGCACAATGAAACTAATATTTATGTTGGATGTGGAATGCTCTGAAGCAAGCAGTTGGACAGAGTGGAATTTTACAATTTTTTCGAATATATTCAAAATCAAGGAAGAATATATATTTTTTTCGATTTTTTTTTAGTGTTAGAAAATGATTCTAGATGTCACCGTTAGGAAATTAATTTCGCTTTTATTTAGGGTACAGGGACTTGGCGCGCACGGCGACCAAGTGGCGATAAAGGCGAATAAAAATGTGCTATTTTGTGACACGACCTGTTTCTTCTTCTAAAGCGATTCCATTCTCCAATAAATTGATTCCTCTTATTGGGACGACGAATTAAATTTATATATCGCGAGATGTTCGAGTGAAATTTCAATGAATACGAAGTTTCTAACCTCGGGGAAAAGGATGTGACAATGAAAGTAGTCCTTCTGTAATAAAAGTCGTTCGATTCATATTTCATGTCCAAATGAAATTGATTAAATTGATTTAGAAGTCTAGTTTTGCAGAAGGACGTGATTAAATTACAAATGAACGAGCTTTTATTGCGTCGAGTGGAAAATCAAATCAAATGTAATTGAATAAAGTATCCAAAAAGATATCCGATTTTAGAATAATTCCACAGAAAAATTTCAACATACGAGCGATCGTAACGTACATCTATTTCAAAAATTTGCCATAATCACGGTCATGTTGTTAAACTAATAGGAAATTTTTAAATGAATAAATCAACACATCGAAAAGATTTACAACGTGTTAATTTATTTTCTTCGGTTGATAATATTTTTTAATACATACCTGAATATATAGTTGCAACAGAATTAAAGCGATACGATAAAAATACACGTTACTGAAATTAATCATTAATCCTCTTAGTACATAAGAGCAAAAATATATGACATACGATTTCTGTATACACATTTTTCACACGTTCCGTTTCTACGATAGTATCAGAACTCGCACAGCTCTAGACATTACACGAGAATATCGTGAGATAACTAAGAAGACTGTCAATGTTACCAAAAACACCGGCGTGCTTCTAAAACTGTTCGACGTCAGTTCACTTCGACTACTTTCACAGTTAACAGCTATTATTACCGTCGCGATGACAGTAATATCCCTAAATAGAAGACGCCACGCTACGTCGTTCCGCCGGTAGGTTCCTAGCTAGTCGAAAACTGTGTCAAAGTAAAATCGTTACGAAACGCTTTCGCTCGCTCAATTCGAGTCACGAAGAACCGAAGAAATTCAATGACACAATACCACCGCCGGAGGAAGCGAAACTCAATGTCTCATAAAGCATTCCCGCGCAGCACGTTGCACCCCCGCACGTAGGAGGAGAGGAGAAAAGCATCCCCCAAGAAGGAAACGACGACGTTGCGATCGCGTCGAGACGAGGAAGACGGTGGACGTTCCCTCTACGAGAAGCTTTTCCGTCAAAGGTTTTCCCTCCCGTTCTGCGGGCGGTGTCGCGCGCGGTTTTCCAGTCACGAACACGGTTGGCCGGCAAAAAAAGAAAGAAAAAGAAAAAAAACCATTAAAACGCGGCCAACACAAGGACGTGAGAGAAAGGAAGGACGCGGTGAGAGGGGAGAGGGTAGGAAGAAAGGGTCTGAAGAATATTTCGTTTCCTTTCCGTTCGAACGGGGAGGAAAAATCGGCGGAACGATATAGAGGAACACGGATGGCCGGCTCGCCTTTCCTCGAACCCTAAGCGGAGATCGTCTGATTAAATTGTTCGGTTCCTTTCTTAGCTACCGGAGAAAGGGGTTCCTTTGTTTCCTGCCCCGTATAGCCACTCTATCGACTTAACTCTTTTCTCCTCCTCGTTCCTTTTTTATCTTTCCACCTCGCCTCCGCTTTCAGCCTCGTCCCAACCCTTTCCCACTCCCTCCTCCCTACCTCCCCCCCACCCCCTCACCCCGATCGTCCATCCCCATCCAGCCGAGTTCATAGTTATTCTCCTCCTTGACTTTACAGCGGCAAAACGTGTTTCAGGTTTTCAACTTCAGGCAGCGTCGTTTGTTTCACGCTCGAAGGGACCCGGTACGACGTTGAATGCCACTTTTTCACCGCGACGAGTTCCTTCGCCGAAGCGAACAAAGAGCGATTCAGACTATCTCTCTCTCTCTCTCTTCTTCGCCCACTTTCGATCATTTGTCGTCATAATTTACGAGATAACTTTAATCTCGGTAATTGAATTTGCATCGCGTCTGAAGTTCGACTCTGAATAAATGAAGTCGTACATTTTTTTTCTTTTTTTTTTTTTTTTGTTCGTTTCAAGAAAACGATTTCTCGTCTTCGAGGAGAAGAAGAATCTTGGTTGATGGAAGAGAGCGGACTGAGGGAAATGTTTCAGCTAGTAGATCGCTATTATCCTAAAAAGTGTTATATTATCTAGAATTGAATCGAAACTTTTCGATAAACTCTAAACAAGTTCGCTTATCGCTCGACTTAATATTTTCAATCGCCACTTTCACAAAATTTCATAAAACAAAATATTTCTAAAATCCTTGAAATTCTCAAAGGGGAGGTTGTTCCTCGAACAACACACGACAGCGTTGAATTACAATTACTTCCCTTTGATAAATCTTTATTTAGTGCCATCTTACTATATATGAAAATCCTTGTACGTTAGAAGAAATAAACGCAGGGAATAGATAAGAATAAGAGGATCCAACATTAATTTCCATTTCTGGTTGTCATTTTTTTAAATTCATTTAATATCATTTAATAGAAATTAAATATTAATCTAGGAAACTGCACCAAGCGATGAAATACATTTCTTTTTTTTTTTTTTATTGAAAATTACTATTGAAAGAAACGATAAAATTCACACGTGGAAAGTGGAAGGGCAAATTATACTTTCGCGAGTCACGAAATAATTATGAAAAATTACAATTTCGCGAAATCTGATACATTCTCGATTAAAAGAGAACACAGGGAATTCAATTTAATCCGTTTAAACTGCGGCGACGGTGTCATCAGATTTCCAGCGTAACGCGAGAATGTTGATTCACGCTGAACGTGATACATACATCGCCGAGAAAGTTGTAATCAGCAGATGAAAATGCCAACGGGATTTAGCAGAAGTAATTATTCAAGACTCTGAATGTACTTTTACCTTTACCGATGACCTTTGCGTATCTGAAACGTTTGCTGCATCGATCCGAAGCGATATCCTTCGGCCGCGCGATTAAAACGAGTTTACTCGACCACGATAATAATCAACTATGTCAAAGAGCGTCCGTTCGTCGAAACAATTACCAGCTACGTGAATAATTCCTAGTAAACAATTAACCACTTTATTTACACAACGGACTCTACCTTGCTTTTTGCAACAACATTATTGCATTAGTTAGACGCTCCCGCTGCTTCGTGCTCAAACTTTAAACATATCTAAATCGAAATGTGCTACAATTGTTGCAAATTAGTTTAGTTCGTAAGTGGAGATTCATATTTGAGATTTTTGGCTCCCAACAACCAAGTGAATTGGTTAAGTTAACGTTGAAGATTTAAGTACTTCAAGTACTTTGGTAATAATGATTACAACGATTCTCGGAGAACTTTCGTTTATATTTAAATAAGAATGGAACTCCGTAGTATTTCAATTTGGAAAATTGGCAAGTTCGATTGTAAGTACATCGACGCGTATATCGTCTACGAATGAAAATATAATTACACCGTCGATAACTGTATAAGAGAGTGCTTTAACTAATTACAGATCTCCCTTCAATTTTGAAAGGGTCGCTAATTGCTGCTATCATAAAAGATAGAATGTTTGATTTATGTATAACTCCTCTGGCTGCCGTAGATAAAGGATAGCACGTACTGAAGATAAAGGTAATTGCGATTCGATACTTGCAATGCAAATGAATTGCAGATCGAAAGAAATTTCTGCTATGAAACATTTAATCAACATTGTGTCGGTTAACAAGTTTCCTTTTTTTTTTTCTTTTTTTCGCTTCGGATATGAATAGATAATCAAGAGCTTCTCCAGACAGGCCGTCTGATCAATAACGGACCTTTCTACTTGGAGATCTGATTCCCGCCATATAAACAACGGTTTGCTTGAAATTTTCCTTGGATGAACATACGTTTGTAAATCGATGAAACGATACAGTTCAGAGTGATAAATTTAGCTACATGTAGTCAAAACAAAAGTCATGATAAGACATATTTCTAGCACAATGTTATATAAATTAAGAGCGATGTGACTTGCTCTTTATTGACCGAATCGTGAATAAATAAGGATTTCATACTGAACTGAGTAACAAAATTCGCCTTTTCTATTTCCACGAATATTGCAAAAAATTAAACGAATATAGAAATACGAGTGATAATTTTAATTTACAGAGAAACAGAATAAATAAATTATTCCTTGATTGAATCAACTTTGTGTGGTCTCTTACGTTCTAAAAATACACGAATGCGTGCGAATGAATTTGTTAGTCAACCCAATCAAAAGAGTATCTCCACGACATTCTCGCAAGCAATAACTCGAAGAACTTTTTCGAATTGTGCCATTCTCTCGATTGACAAATCGTACGTGAAGTTCAGGTGTCGTCGTTGACGCTATAATTATCCGATTGCAATCGGCGAAAGTGGTATTTTTTTCTCACGAGGCGAAGATATTTCCCCGAAGCAATCTGTGAAATATAACGATCGATGGTAAAAACAATTTCCCGTCCGTGGGATATATAAGCTGTTGGCAGCGTTCAAAAACTGTCGCCAGCTATTTCGACGCGGAAAACCAAGAAGAAAAAAAAAAGAAGAAGAAGAAAAAGAAAAAGGAGAAGAAAAAATAGATAGAAGAACCTCGAAACAATTCCATTCCCTAGCGACCGTGAATAGTGCAAGGGCCACGAATCAAGAACCGCGTTCCTCCTTAACAACGTTTCTTTCTTATCTCGGTTTCCCGCGGAAATGGCATTACCGAGGGGGGAAACATTTTCCACGGAGGACATTCAATTTTTTGGTATCGCGTCCTCCGCTATAGCCGTTGCCCTCTTGTTTTCCTCCATCGTTGCTTTCATTCACCCTCTTGCGTTTCATCCAGGTGAACCGTGATTCGTCGCATTCATTAGATGCGATTGTGCAAAAAAAAAAAGATTTTTGTTTATCGATTATATGTAAGAGAGTTGAGAAAGAAAACCAAGTGTATTAACAAGAGAGTTAAAAAGCGTCGCTTTCAGTCTTATTTCGTTTTCAAGTTAGAAACGTTTTTCGTTATTGAGGATCATTAAGGATCAATTAATACTAAATCATGTATATTGAACTCTTTTTTAATATTAAAAATCAATCGTTATTGTGAATAAAATTTGTCTAGTTCTTTCTACGAGTTCAAAACTGACGAAATTGCATTGGAAAAAGTAATTTTTTTTTTTAATGTACAAATTATTCTAAATGAAAATTGCAACAGCTTCGTTCCAAGAGACAATTCTAGAACCGACAACGTTTACGAATAATGAAGCTAGCGAGTTTCATTGAAAATATTAATAATAAACGTTGCGATATATCTGAAACGTCGACCTAGCATTTTAGATTTATCATGGAAAAACTACGCGTTACGGGTGGATTTTAGTTTGAAAAATCAGCATGAAAAGAAGTGACTCACACAGTGGGAAGTTTCTGACGCGTATAAATGGAATGTCAAAGGACGAAGAAACTCATAGATAGAAACATTAACGATATTTCAATGTCAGCCACTTCGTGCGCAAGAATAATAGAATAAACGATCCACAGAAACGATTCACTGTTACGTCCGTACAAGTGGCCAGTTAACTTCCGGGAATAAACCGAATTAAATCGATTCTCTATACCGTCGCATGAAACTTGTATCAGCCTGACGTCTCATACATATCAAACACACATATAGACTTACTAACGAAAACGTTTCCAATAATAAACATCTCTCTTCTGTCTGTCACATTTTATTCCACACCTATGCTCCTAATACTCCTAATACGTAAATATTGAGGCACTTGCTGATTTTATACAAATCGTGACAACGTGTTAATTATACGATTGTGGAAATTGTGGTTGAAATTTCTTTTACCTCAAAAATTTTATCCCCTAATTTTTTTACACCTTTTTTACTATCCATTATACTCCATTCACAATTACAATACAGCTCAGGAACCTCTGTCACTCATTGCCTTAAATTCCTCACCAGATAAATAGAACTGTATCAAACACTGTAACTGGACCTATGGGCTATATATTGCAATGCCCATGGTTTTTCTTCTTTCTTCAATAAATCTATCTTATAAATTCAGTGTCATCTCTGTCTTAAGTTAAGTTTCAATGAAAAAGTAATTCTTGCTTTTTAAAAGTGTTGTGTAGTACAGTTATCAACGGGAAACGGGTAAATTGACAGTGCGCGTGAATCGCACCGGAGCGATCCAAAGCTCGACAAAGAGTGAAAGCGAGATGTAGCAAAGATCCGATTCGGATGTAACGCGGCGAGAGAAATAAATACAAATCCCCGGGAGAGTGTGTATGAGCGCCGAGTATCTCGAGCGTGTAACAAAGCATCTCAAGTCGTACACGGTAATCAGCATTCGCGATAAACCGGCGTCGTTCGCTGCTTGGAAATGAGAAGCGACGAAACGAAAAACAAGAGAAAACCGAGCGTGCAACGGGAAACAGAGAGATACGGACATACAGAGAGAAGGAGAAAGAGAGAGAAGGAGGGAGAGAATGGAACCGATGAAAGTGCCTCCACGTGTAAAAGCAGTCGATAGCACTCGGCTCGCATGACCTTTACCTTTGCCGCATATCCGCTATACCGAAGAGCGAGCAAGCAGCCCGCTTTCCCCGGCATCCTCGCGCCTTTCCGAGCGTCTCTCTGTCTCCGTTTCGAGGGACCGCCTCGTTCGGGGTTAGTTCGTTCGTTTGTACTATGTAAATGTAGGTTAGAACCTTAAAATCGACCCATATTCCGCTTTCAGCCTTCGAACCGCCGCCGTTCTTCTCCTTTGTGGCGCGGAAAATCCTGACGGTGAAACGGCCAACCGACGCTGAATATATGCATGCACGAACGGGAAGAAAGGTCACGCCGCGGCAGGGAGAAATAGGAGAAGAGGGTAGTTACAGAAATACAAGCACACCCGGAACGAAACAGGCGATGCACGTCGTGCTGTTATAACGTTTTTCCGCGCGAACGCGCCCACGCTGTCGAGGCCCGCGATACACAAAATGTTGGAGAACGCGCGCGGATGCACACACCCGGCCCTCTCGTGATATGCCAGACCGACTAGGGCTGATTAAAACGGGCCAACACGCTCGGCAATGTATCACTTTGCAGCGTCTGCACACTAGCGCGAGACTCGTGTACGTAACGTCGATTTTTCTTTTTTCTTTTTTCTTTTTTCTTTCTTTCTTTCTTTCTTTCTCTTTTTCTTTCTTCTTTTTTCTCTCTCTCTATCTCTCTCTCTTTTTTTCGAAGTGGAACACGACCTGGATGCAGAGAGCCTCGAAGTACGAGCGTTGCCCGTTTAAACATTGACGACGACCGGGAGACCCGGTCAATCGGGTTGCACGGAAAAACGAAAGATACGAGCACACGAGAGAGGCGGGGTTGGAGGGCCTAGCTGGCTAATGCGGCTGCGACAAAATCACGGCTCGCCAGGTTAATAGGCGGAAGAAAAAAATTGCCACGTCCGCGACCGGGAATCTCGTTACAGGAAAATTTAATGTGTCAGCCGCGAATCCCGCGCGAGGGTGATGTATAGAGAGAAACGCGACGAGTTGGAATTTCGACGCTGAATAAATTTCGTCGAGCGTCTCTCGCCACGCCATGCGAATTTTTATGCAATCGTTGTTGTATATTACATTTTTAATATTTTTGTTTCTTTATTTTTTTTTCTTTTTCCTTTTTTTTCTGGTCTTTAACTATTTGATGAAAACTTTCGACGACGGATGATCAAAACGATCGAATTCACAATTTTTTATAGAAACTTTGTACATTTATAAACATGGTGTACTTTTAAGAATTCAAAAGAATTTTTCAGAGTGACTTCTTTATTATACACGTGAATGTTTCCTTTCATTTTTTGATTTCACTGACCATGGCTCTAGTGTCGTAATCGTTAATTATAAATAACGATTCTTTCTAACTGTTTCTCCACGAACACCGTTGAATTTCGACCATTCAACTGGCCGTTTGACAGTCACGTCATATCAATCATTGTTCAATTAGACGTCAATTCAAAACGAATCTCTCGTCAAGTTAGGACGATATTGACTTTAATCGTCGCCAACTCGACGCTGTGCAGTTCGTCGCGCGGGATTCTCGGGAAATGAAATTAATCGAGCGGAATGTGACGGGCGTTCTTTGCGAAACTGTTTCCGAGCGGTGAAGGAGAGGGCCTTTTTTTCAATTTCGTGAAACTGACGAGGCATTATTCGCATCGAGACACAAGGATCGTCAACGATCGAGCCGATTGACGCTTTGCGGGCCGCAGCACGCACTGCACACCCCGAAAAAAAAAAAAAAAAACGTCGAACCTGTCGATCGCCGATTCTAGGAAGTGGAATTTCCAATCGGCACGATCGAAGGAAAAAGCGATCACGTTGGTCGATTTGCGTACAATGGCGCGTCAACGAATCTGCCGCAAAATAATACCTCTCTTTAGGATATAGCGTAAGCCTGATTGCACTCGACGTGGCCAGAGGATCGAGCGCGAGCCGATGCACGAAATTTTTCAATAGAATAGCGCAATATCGTTGCTAAAAATACTTTTCAATGGCTCGTCATACGCCCTGAATAATCCACAATGCCTGTTCGCCATCGGGAAAACAAATGAACGAGGTTTATCCAGTTTTTCCAGCTGCCCGTAAGCGATCGTTTTAAGGGAGTGGACCTCTCTCTGAACCGTTTCGAAAATAGATGCAGTTTTGTGGATTCCTTTTTGTCCCCCATTACCATTTTTGTCCCCAAGTGGTAATCACCAAGCGAAAAGTTTCAACGATCTTGAGTTTCAACTTTGCATCTCGAATTTTCCAAAGTGAAATAGTCAGAGAATGACGGGGACATGTATCTCGATTGTTCGAAAAGAAGTGAAAAAAGTTCCTGTTGGCAAATGCAAATGAAAATACATCATCGAAAATACAACATCGAGATTTGAAAAGAAATTTGAATTATTGTAGAAATGGCAACAACTTGTTGTAGGAGGAATCTCTTCTTATCGACGATAAGTAAAGAATATTGGAAAAATTTAAAGAATATTGGAAAAATATCAAGAATGCATTTTTTTTTTATTTTAGAGTTGAATAACTTCGCTGCTTCGTAACATTTCGACTTTAAAAACAATTGAAATACTTCTCGCTTTGGCAATTGCCCGCGGAGAAGAAAATTTGCAAGCAAAGTTTACGTATGTTTCCTCGACTCGAGAAAAGTGATCAGCACTCGGATGAAACGGTACGCTCCGATCTCCGAGTGCAGAAACACTATCAGGTTTTAGGTTTTCGCTGGTCGGCGATTGTAAATCAAACTGCTAAGTAATACAGGACATTAAACCGTGGAACCGTTCTAGAGATGACATCGAGGGGCAGAGAAGGATCGTTAGTTGTAACCGCAGCAGCACGAGGGACAACCGATCCTGTAGGATTCCCAGGATAACCACCGGCTTTCCAACTATGCCGATTAGTTTCTCGTGGACACAGTTTGGGCTATCGATCGCTTAGCCGTGATGACCATTCGCGGCTGCAGTTTCTTACTGAGCTGGTTAACTGACTGAATACGATCATTCGAATCACGGATCTTAGACGGTTACCGTTTATTAAAATATCAAAATATTCAGCGGTAAAAAAAAAATAAGAACTAAACTTTGAACGTTGTACGTAAAGAAAGTAATATTTAACTGTAGACTTACCCTTCCCCTTGCTCAGACACCCTTCGTACATATCTGTTTGTTTAAATCTTTCAGTGTAATTCGTTAACGTAGTTGCAATTTATTTTAATAAAATAAGCTTGCCCAAATGTACTTAAAATTGAAGAGAAATTGAACAAAGCTTACGTTTTAATTTTATAAATAACAGACGCCTCTCGTTTCTTCTTAAAAAATACTATACAATAGTATACATACACAAGATCGTGTACAATCTTTCAGAATCAATTATGAAATATTATACGTGTCTTGTACACCAATCTATCACGAGTATTAAGTGAGTTAAGCAAGTCAATTAAAAGTGGAAACGGGTTGTAATTGAGCTGACTGGTCCGGTAGTTTAATTTGATCTATTTCATTGCTTGCAAGTTTTTTACGCGGAAAAGTTAAAAATACCTCTATTAGTTGGGGTTGAAAAGTGGTGAAAAGTTAGTTGAAATGAACAGTACTCGTGGAAGGTAACGGCGAATAAAAGTTCTGAGTGGTCAGAGAAAGTTCAATTTGAAATTTCGGATTTTTCCAGGGATTCGGTCAATATTTGAGCGTTACAAATTGTAGGTGAGTGTAGTTCGGTGTTTTAACTTTCTACTTTTATAAAAAATTTACGTCGGAAGAAGAGCACTAACTGAACACGTTTTAACGATTAAATAACCAAAATCTATATACTGAGTCTATTATAAATCTTCCAATACTTTTACATTATATATCCGTCTTATAATTATAATTGAATAAACTCGCAATCAGTCAATGAATACACTTTAAATAATAAATTATCAAGAGGCGTGCGTACAATACATTGATACAATAATTACTATCAGACTTCTCGCCTTGAACTTTTATTACAAAAAATAAGAAACTTTCGATAATTTAAATCAGACATTGTTCCATTTTATTCCATTGCGATAATTACAGACGACTACTGTATAGAATGTACGAATAGAAATTTCGCTCGAAAACGGACGAAAGGTTTGTCAAAAGGAATAAATTTATACATGAGAAAAGCATCGACAGGTGAAAGCGTGATACACGACCGTGAATACCGAAAACCCGCGAACGCGAACGCGTTTGTCAAAATGCCTAAACATGGCCGGCCACGTAATCCTATCCATCAGCTTATAATTCCGTGTCGTCGGCGATGCAACTACCCGATGTTGCTTTCACCGGCGCTATCCTTTAATGACACCCTCCCTGGCTTTTCCAGATCACCCTCCGTGCATGGATAGTTTCAAAGCGGAGCACATCCCTCCACGCTGTGATGCAACCAGCCAGCTTTGATACCCGCTGAGTATGAACGCGGCGATTAACCCCGCATCACCCTCTTATCAACCGAACCCGTATCCATGCTTCTTCCACCTCGGCTCGTTCGTTGGCAACCCCATTTGGTAACCGATTGTTCCTGCCCTTTCCCCCTTTTTTCGTCCGTCCTCCTTTTCTCCTCTTTACTTCCTACCTTCTCTCTCTCTCTCTCTCGTTGTCTATCTCCATTTATCTATTTATCTGACAGTTTTCATCTCTTTCACTTTGAGGAATTCTTTAATCGACGACAAAAGCGTTTGACAAAAATGTATGGAAAAAGGAGTGTGCAAAGGGTAAATTATGAACTAGAACAGTAAATGTTTAACAGTTACACGAAGTGAAAGTTTCTACTATTTATACAGCATTCAACAGATGAAACATTCTAACCCTTTTTAACTTTAATGTGCAAAATTGCACGATTTAATGACGATTAGAAAGTTAAGTCTGATTCAAAAAGTTTCAACAGCTTCAAAATGTCAAGTCGTCACGTAGCAGTAGAATGGCGTCGAAAGAACAGAAAGTTTCTCACAATTCCGGGAATTTTTTTGAATTTTTTGAAAATCCATAGTACTATAAATCCATAGAACTATAAAAGTTCCAAGTGTTTTAGGAACTGAGAAGTAAAATAAATGACTTTCAAATATAGCACCAACTACGCCATGCACGCTAGAAAAATACTTTATCAATTACATATATATAATATATAAGCATTTGCGATAAATGTAAAATACGAGTAACAGTGAAATTAAATTGCCTTTGTCCAATTTTATTAATTTCTGAATTTGAGAAAAATGAGAAGACTTTCAAACAGCCTTCAAAGCGTGTAAATTGAACGGAGGAATCGCGTTTGATATTAATGACCGGAGAATTGTTTTTGCCTACACCTCGAGTATCGAAGATCGAATGGCGACGCGGCGGCTGGAAAGGCAACAATTTCTTGGCACGGCCACCGTCTAGCCGTGTAATCATTTTTGGCAGTGAGATGCATTGAACGTAAAAAGCAGCTGGAATTCCGCCAGTTGCATGGGCAACTGTATTGCCTCACCTGTTACTGGCTTTGCGTACGATATACAGCCAGAAGAAAAGACACGGTGTTCATCTCGCTTTTGTTACGCAAAAATGAATACGACGTATTGTTTGGAGCCACGGGGAAATATGAACTGGCATAGACATTCGGTGCAACTGGTACAACACCAGCAAAACGTTCACATTAATAACACAAGCTCGATCGAAGTAAAAAGTATCAACTATGCGAATAAAGAAGGAAAGAAATAATCGTAGACGATAGTGTTAAATAATACTCCCTCTGTCCGAAAATATGGTACACATTTTAATATTCTTTTTCGTCCGAAAATATGATATACATTTGCGAAAAAAATCAAATAAAACTAAAATTAAATATAAAAAAAATATTAAATTCATTTTATTATCACAATATAACTAAATACAAATAATTTTAGTGTAATCGAAATTTAGTTAAAGTGAGATTTAGCTGAACGCTTCTTCTGAACATATATACTTTTCAGCTACTCGACCCCCACGACGAAGTTTTACCTTATTTATATGAGGTGTTGCAAGATGACGTTGTTTATTAGTCAATTGCTTCGATTTAGCATCTCTTCTTTGTAAATTCACGATTGATTAAAATTTTCCATCTTGAAATTACAGCGGTGACTATTTTATTTTTCTTAGAAAAACTAAAAATTTTTGTTCTTCAAATTCCAACTGAACTCAAAAGCAACGCCTGTCAAATATGTTAGGTTATTTAGCTATCAATGTAAACAATACCAATATAATGAGTATTGCCAGTTGCTTTCGAAGCTTCAGATAATCTAAGATTTCCTTTCAAATGTATACCGTATTTTCGGACAGAGGGAGTACAATTTATATAGTGTAATGATGCTAATGAAAACTGATTTCTAGAAATGAACGATTTTTTATAACAAAACAAGACGTTATTTTATCGGATAATTCAATCATTTAATTTTAATAGTTGCACAATTTTATCTAATTGTCTCTTCAATGAGGAAAAATGTTGCGATAGAGCAATAAGAAAAAAGAAAAAACTGAATAACCAAGAATGAACGTATTACTTGAAAAGAAAGGTTAGGTTTAAAAAATAATGCGAAGCTTCTAACCTCCGACGATTTAACGACCTCGAAAAAAAGGAAAGAGCGTGAACGTCCCGAGGAAGAACACTTCCGTACACAGTCGGCAACCTCTTAACAAGTTTTAAGGACAAATGCGACTACTTCGCGCAACCTTAATGGCGAATAACACCTTGCCACTGCAATTTCGCGCTTCAAGTAAATGTACGAGTTCATTTTTAACTTGTTTGCTTAAATAATAAAACGCACGCGATTCACCAACTGCACGTTCCACGTTACAGCAATCCTTCAAGGTGGAATTTTTCTTGACTTATTAAAAGAAAAAATTGTCTTTCCGTGAATTATTAATAGCAAAAAACGTGTGATTCGAGACGTCGTTCGAGACATCAAATAAATAGTAACAATACAAAAATTCAATTTCTCTCTCGTTCAGATACTTGGAATATTGAATTTAACAATTTTATATGAAATTCAATTGGCACGTCGCTGCATTTCAACATTTTTTTCTCGAGCATAACTACAGAAATAAAGTGTAAATAAAAATTTCTATCTTCATCTAGCGAACAAGTTACGACAAGCGACCTATCTTGAGGGAATTCATCGCATCCTCCAAATTTCTCATGAACGCGTGAGATAATCCGCCATCTTATCCGCGTCACTATGAAAAACATCGTGAAACAACATCGAGGAATCGAGTCAACGAGGAGTCATGCTCCATTCATCAAACCGATTGCAATTAATCACCAGCCGGAAATATGTAAATCTCCAAGGGACAACGTGTTCCCATCGATCGAAACGCCGCGCTCAGTTGAAAAAGTTTCGCGGCAGCAATCCGTCCCGCGTTGATGGAGAATTTATTATTTCCGTGGAACATTCGCGGCCATGTGACGAAAGCGGTGTGTACTAAGCAGAGTTATTTAGAATGCGCGAAAGTGTCGAGTGCTTGACACAGACAGCCAGGATTGGCGGAGAGTAGCTGCAGAGATGTAGGAGCCAGAGTTGCTGCCTAGATTGTACAAGGGCGCGAGAGGAAAGTAGGAAAGGGGATGCTTCAGCGGCCTGTGTCCTCGTTACGTGTAGTGCTACGATTCTCCATGGAGGGAGATTTCCAACCGTTTCTTAACAGGTAGTACAAACATTTCAAGTATGCGCTACTACCTGAAAGAACTACTACCACTGCTACACACACGTGAAAACACACGTTTGAGGTCACTTTAGTCGTTCTTGGATCAGAGTAAGAGGTTGCTGGCCGAGTAAGAAATCTCGTCGAACGTTTCCTTTTTCAGCCGGTTCGTCTTCTTTTGCTTTTAACTGCAAACTACTCGGCGACGTTTTCTCTCTCTCTCTCTCTCTCTCTCTCTCTATTCTCTTTTTTTTAAGGGGAAAGTAAAAAGAAAGAAACTCTGAGATTTCAAATGGACGACGGGGGAAGGGTTGTGATTGTATTTATATTTTAGACGATGTTGGATTATTGTGATTTGTGTTACTAATTGCTATTCACTTAACTCGGAAAAATAATAGAATTGATATTACGCGTGAAGAGCTGTATGTTAAAAAGTTTCGCGAAATTATCCTGCAATTCTTCAAAAAGAATGATAAGTATATCTAGCAAATTAAGATACAAATACACTTGCTATAAAAATTACAGCGTATCTGTTTAGTCGAGCTTAATCAAAATATTCATCTAAAAATTCCTTGAAAGTATCATTTAAACCCTCGTGATATTCTCAATCGCAGTTTGTCAGACCTGTAAACAGATATATTAAAATCCAAAAATGGAAGGATCATTAATACCAAATCTATCGGAGAACTGTGAAACATGTCCTCGTGCAGTTATTTTTTTCCCAAACCTGTCACAACGGACTAACTGAAAAATTAAAACGAGAACGAACCGCGTTCCATTCAATTCTCTCTCTCTCTCTCTCTCTCTCTCATAATTGTCACGTCTGCTGACGAACAATTTCGCGTTCGCGAGCCAAATAAATAAACGCGCGGCGAGGAGATTTTTTTTTGTCGGTTTCAAGAGCACTCCTAGACGCGAATACATATATATACTGGAGTACGGTTAGCCAGCCGCTATTCCCTGCCGAGGTTGTCGACAGTTAGGGCAACACGTAGCTGCATAATCGTATGCAGATGCACGACTGACCATACACTCATCCACCAAACTCCATTCGTACTCCACATGCAAATCGTGCACTTGCAGCGGACCCGCCGGCAGTAGTTAGTACTGTATGATCGAGCGGCTGGCCCGTTTTCCTATTGGTACGTACATCAGTTATGTTTCGTACATTAACGTTGCCCGAATTCAGAACTGTACGTCTCCGTTAGGATATGAATTATAGAGCAGCAACTGATAAGAAAGTCTTTCGAACGTCGATGAGAAATTTGCGAGGGAACTGATCAATTCCAACGTTCTGCGAGTCTCTCTGTTGCTCAAATTCATGATCTTGAAGAAGAAGAGATTTGAATAAGGAAAGTAAAATATGGCTTACTGTAGTAATAAGAAGATGCCTGCTTAATTGAAAAGCACTTACTATTTCCATTTTTTTTTTTTTTTGCTTTTGTTTCCAGCGATAACTGCAAACTAATTTAATTTGTGTACAGATAAGGATCTTCTATGTCCTGTATATGTGTATCCTAGGTATTTGTAAACGGTATAAATTTTTAAAAATAACGACAATAACGTGATCGTGCTTTTCTATTTGTGTCAGTCGTTGAAATACACCGCGAGAAATTAAATACGCACGTATGTTTCTAATTATGTGAAATTTATTAATATCAAGTGCGAGATTATGTCAGTTTATTAAGTAAAGTGTTATACGGATCGGAATTTACTGGCCGCTTCGTACTAATTATGCATCCACTTCCCGAGGGCGTATTTATGCGTATTTTGCAGCTAAAGGATCAAAGTGTTCCGTCAGCATTCGTAATACCCTTGTCAGTAATTTAAAATAAAATAGCAGTTTGTGCTTCAGTTGAAATTACCCAACAACAGAGAGTCCGGGATATTTCTATTGTTTATTATTTAATTAAATTAAATTTCGCTGTTGTTTGGCTAAATGAAGAAATCATTTCAAATCTACAGATTATATATCGTGTACACGCTTTTCGACGAAAATATTTCAACCAAATGAAATAGAATATTTATGTTTCAAAAAAATCACAACAGCGAAATTAAGCAGAGAACTTCCTGTAATTTACAACAAATAACGTTTACGGATAGCCTACACGTTCGTTACTTTGACGAATTTTTAATTTAATTGCGAACTATTTTGTTTCGTGTATTTTGTTAATTCTACTCAATCGCCATTGTTACTCTTAGCTTTATTTCTAGGGCATATTTTAAATCACGGTTATAGAACCTTATTGATTAATATAGAACCTGAAGGAGTTTACGAAGGAAACACTAATTAAATGTGACTAGCCAGAACTCCTTTATTAGTAGCGTAATTATATCGTGCTTGGGTACGTTCGGGTACAAATAGGTTGGTCTAAAAGCACTACATGAACGTGAACGCCAAAATCAGTTTTCAGAGTACATTAATAATTAACAACGTATCTATACATATGCATGTCAGATTTAATATTGCGTTAATTAACGTAACAAAATTAAAGTCAGAGCCACGAGAAATCTAAAATTTAAGATCACTAGTTTGCTTGGTGTTGAAGCAAGTCTAAATCTGTATACACGTAACGTATATGCGAAGAAAAATCTAAAAAAAGAAAAAAATAAAAAAATTGAAGAACAAATTTCTTTAGAATTGTCAAAATCTGTTTGTTATTTATTTTACCTATTCACATTTACTTCTCAAAATTCGAAACATTTCTTATACATTCATTTTCAATAGTTTCGAAGAGCGCTTCATCATTCTACCGAAATTTTGCAATACCCACAACGTTTAACAAGTCACTTGTTGAATTGAAAGAAATTTTGAAAGATCGAAAGGAAATTCCACGAATTAGCTCGATACGAAACACGTTTGTTTAAAACAAATTTTCTTATATGGTAGTAATGGACGGTGTGGCAAATCCAATAAAATTTGTAGAGTTCCAATAACCATCGAGTCGTAATAATGAAAAGTGCTAGACGTTGTTTGTATTCGTAACGATACAATTAACGACGTGGCTGTAAAACAAGCGTTCGCGGGAAGTACAAATGCATGTAGTTCAACAAGTGCGTTCAATTTTAATAACCAATACAACAGTGAGACCATTTCAGTCTGGTAACGTATGCATCTCGATAAGTATGAAAATTGGATTACAACGAATTGTGCTTCAATCTTTTCACAAAAATAAGCTGCAGTATGAAGCAAAGAGAGCAAATACAAATTATGTTAATATGTGTTTAATATGTGTCGCTCAGAAGCCTCAGGAATAAATGGTACATTTGCTTCAAAACCGACAAAATTATACTCTCTGCAATAAAGAATTTTATAAATATTGCAATTAAATAATACGTTGTGCAATGAAAAATCCACAACGTTATACACGTGTTGTAAAATACACATTAGTAAGATTGTCGTTGTCTGTAATAGATACTGAGTATTAAAAATAAAAAATATCCCAAAAATTAATGAGTCCAATGAATTTTGTCATTGAAATTCGCGAGAATTTTCCTACGAGAGTCAAACACTGGAAAATATCGAAAATTTTGAGTTCGTCCAATCCGACCGAAAATTAAACATGGAAAATGATATTTACGAAACGCCAGTTGATGACAGCTAGAAAGAAAAAGAAGAAAGAAAAAAAGAGGAAAAGATCTTGAGCAATTTCGTGAACGTCGCGAAGAATACCGAGTCGCAGAGACGAACTAAATTATTCACTTGAGCGGCATAATCAATTGTACGGCCTTCTCACGGAAAAAATAATGGCCACTCGGGCGGCATCAACCGCGAATATTCTATTCTGACACGTAGCTATATTACGCACTGCTTTTGCGTTCCGCACTACAGAATGTAAATATGAATGAGCACGAGAACCGACGTTGTAGAAGGTTCTTCACTCTTTATGCAGATGCACGGTATGAAGTTTTAATTAAAGGAATTTATGGGCCGCGGCGCGACGTTTAACGGTATCACGGAACTTCCCTCTCGTTTGCTTTGCGTGTTTTGTTCTTCCTGTTCGCTCTCCCGCTCTCCTCTTTTTCATTTTTCCTTCGCCGGCGTTTCTTTCACTTTTAGTGCACGCCACCGGGCAAATACGCGTTGAAAAGTACCCTAAAGAGGACAGCCGCTCTTCACCTACAGGACAATTTGATCGTGAATCGAGCTCTCGCTCACTCTGCAACACCGTGCATCCCGTATTTCTTCGTTTAGACTTCAGACCACGCTTGCTTTTCATTCTTTCATTCTGCTCTACATAACACGGAAGAATGAAGTTTTCCTTTTCTTTTTTTTCTTTTTTTGTTTCTCTTCTCTCTCTCTCTCTCTCTCTCTCTCTTTTAATATAGTATGTTTAATTAAAGTCCCTACGCGTATTTGCAGAAACATAAAGCGGCGTACACCGCGAGAACACGATACGGTTGAAGGCAGTTTTCCGTAAGTTAAACAGACGAAATCTGAAAAGCTACTTCGCTATTTGCGTACATTCAGACTTTTGACGAAGTTGACTACACCGGCGATGAAATAATAAGGAAACTTTTTTCTTTCAATGAAACGAAAATTATCAACGAATTTTTGAGTATTTACAGTTTAAACGTGTCGGTGACGTTTCTTAAAAATTTGATCTGTTATTTGGCACTGTGGTAACTTGCTTAAAAGAAATTTCCATTCTAAATTCCATCTTTTAATTGTTGTTCCATGAAATTCTAAAATCCGCATAATCCTTAGACACTGGTACCTAGCCTTCTATGTTACCTGACTCTGGAATTTTTATTTTACTTTACTTTCCAGGAAGCGAACTGAAGGATCTAAGACAAAAAGTGAAATTTCGGCAATCTCATATAAAATTACTGCAATCATCCATAATTCATTTAAAGAATATTATTCGTGATATATAAGCATCCACAATCTGCTCGTATATAACTAAGTATAAGTTCGTTCGTAGAATTATGAGCAATATTTTTACACAGTAACTCTAAGTATCCAACATTTCTAAACGTGTAAACAAATGCATTTGTCTCAAACAAGTGCAGACAAATTAAAAAAAAAAAATTAAAACTGTTCGATAGGCTCTAGTTGAAGCTTCGTTTCGTCAGAGTCATTGTTCTCAAAATAGTAAACTGGTAAACAATCGTACACTAGCAACTTCCACTATCGCAAAAGGTGCACACCTACGATCCACAATGTTTCTTTGTATCGCTTTCTCCGTCTCTTTCAGACTTTTCTTCCTATCGTGTGGCCACAGAGAAGGGATAGCGATTATTCACGCTCCATCAACCTCGACCACAAAATCCTTCCTTTCTACATCAAAGTCTGTTTCACGCCCAGTTTCCTTCATGTCTGCATCTGTTCCCCTTCCTTGTTGCGGCAGGCGCCTGTACACAACCGCAAAACGGCGTATAAACAGCCAGTTAGAGGGTATGATACATTTGCATCGATTACAGCCGGTCAAAGATACCGAAATAAATTCGATTTACTCGATATATCAGTGGTCCAACGGTTTTAAACATTACCAGAGCGATCGATAAACGGGATGTTCGTGCGCTATTCAAGAGAAATTCAAAGCTCCAAAAATTCACAGCGCATCACAAGATTCAATAGAACGCGAATCAATGACGTTCTTCATTGTGTCGTAAAATTTTGCGCGTTGCATTTCTCTAACACGATCGAATTTACGAATGCAAGTTTCATTTCTTTTGCACTTACTCTGGTCGTCGGTGTTTCTAGTGTTGACGATCGTTGCAATAACGCATTCCTATCAATTTGACTTTACTATAAAAACTTGGATGCCCTGATTCAAACGAGCTGCGAACTGCAATTCCATTCAATTTTATTTTGAAATATAATTCATGTTTATCTCTAGAATCTCGGTGTATCTCAATTTCATAAAAAAAAAATTCCTTGCACAACTGCAACAAACGAATTCTCTGCCAAACCAGTTTTGTTTTAATTCGATTATCTGAATTGTCCGTCTGATAAATTTAATCGACTAATTGTTGCGTTAGCTATTCTTTTGACCCGCAAAATTGTCAGCTATTTCTTTTTTTTTTTTTTTTTTGGACCACTCCAAATTGAATTGCTTCATATAAGAGCAGCGAAACATTTAATCACCGAAAGGTGACGACTGGGAAAACTCACGTGGGAATTTTATAAATATGGATGAGACGAGGACAGAAAGTTGTCCCATCTGTTTGCAGTTCATAGGTGATTGCGTGCATTGCCACAGTCCAACATCCAGCAACACCCACGCGGTGACACACAATTACGTCTGCCAAACCGATGTTACACAGCGGCGCGTCTCGTGTCGTGTAGCTGTCCGACGATTTTCATGGCTGTCCAATAAAAGGCCAAGGGAAGACAACGTCGAGATACAGAGAAAAATTCATCGTCCCACAGGAGGAAAGAGCAGAAAGAGGAACGTCACGAAATTTCAAGTGTCATGTTCCAGCTGACATTGTAGAAGCAGCAAGGTGCAGATGAAGAGGAAATATGTTGGCAAATATAATGCTATCGTTCAAATTCTTTAGGATGTTTGAACATTCTCAGCAAATGGAGAAATCAGAGGAAACAATGCTTTGCTTCACTGTTTTAAAGTGAAACGATGATTATTAACGAAGGAATTACACTTGACTTGAAAATAGAAAACAATTAATAATCGTTTGTCAATGGAATGAGATAGAGCTAAAACATTCCCTTATAAATTCGGATTCACGAGAAATCAATACCGAGATTAATTCCAATAGAGAGGAATCTCTTTCTGGGGAGAAAATATCTCCGTCAATAGAGTCGAGCGAAATTAATTATTATCGTTGAAACGAAATTCGAAAGGAACGATTTCGCTTAATCCTGCAGGAACGTAGTACGGAACATCATGAAACTTCGAGTATTCTTAGCAAACATCGAGACTGAGGGGAAGCATTCTAGGAGCATCGATAGAAGCAAACGAAAACTGCTCTCCCAACGAATTAAAATTTATAAGAAGCCCTCGTGGACAAAGAAATTTACGAGAGAGAACGTCTCAACTTCGATAAATCAACGTTATACAAAATTCTCAAAGTCACCAGACAGCGGAATCCTTTCCACGTTCGCGAAACTTTCGATTCTTCTTTCCTTCGTCCTCCCTCTTTCCCTCCTCCACTCCCGCTCCTCCCGCCTCTTTTCTTTATAGAAAAAAGATTACGAGAGCAATCTAAGTTTGCCGGCTTTCAAATTTAGTCTCGGGATTAGTATTGAGAATGAGCGAGTATTCATAAAGAAGAGGCCCGGAGGATCGAAAGGAGGGACAGTGAAGAAGAGAGCGCCGCGCGAGCAGTACAAAAGGACACGGAAAAGGCCGGGCGCCGGCTACCAACCAACTTTTCATGATTTCTCCGCGAAACTTATTCCATAAAGATTCTTGTCAAAACTTTCTTATTGCCGAATAAAAAGTCAAAACTGCACGCACACACACACAGAGGAGAAGAATCTCTAGCGCGAGACGCGCGATGGCTAATATAGGCGGAACAGTTTTGATTCGACGGATACCAATATCCTTGCCGGTCCAATAGTATCGATATTGCATTCTGCCGGCGATATATTTCGGCCGAATAATTCCCTAACTATATAGACGACCTATATATAGCCGAAAATATATTAACGTTATTAAATTACGCCAGCTTCCACCGCGATCATAATTTCAACAGTGGAAAATACACACCGGGCTAAGAATATATCTGTCGACAATTATACCGTGAATTATTGAGAACTTGATCGTCGAATATTTATGCTTCATACCTATTTTTCATACTTTATGATTAAAGAGAAACGAGTCTCAAGTCTTGAGTGTTCTCTTTAGAGAACATTCAAATTTTAAATTTCCTCAGTGATCGAAGCAAAATTTAACGAAATTAATCAAATATCTAAAGTACAGACGAAACTTATCGACGAACAATGTTCAATCTGTTTCAAAAGTTCCTTGTTCGGAATTTTAAAAAAACTTCGTCGAACGATCAGAACGCGCAAATCTAATTATTAATTCTTGGACCAAGTAATTCGATTTAAGCAAGGAATTCATAAGCGGCCAGCTGAAATGAAACTGGAAAAAACACATTCACCCCTTAATGAAATGCTATGTAGCATGTGAATACTATGATATTTTCGAGTTCAGCAGCCTATTGTCCAAGAAAATCCACTTCTCACTTTATCGCCTATACGTCGATCATTATCAACATAAGCCCTGAATATAGGTAGTTGAATTAAACTCCCTGGTCCAATAACGCCATTGGTCACACCAGTTCCGCAACTCGCACCACCACCTCCGGATTAAATCATCCTATTATTCGAGCATCGCCGTTCGAATCTTCCATTGCCATCCTTACATTATATCAGAGAATCATAGCTAGAAATTTCCATTTGCCTCAACTGTCTCATGAACAGTTCGTGACACCGACTCGAACATACCGATATTTTCCCTTTGGCGAACGACTTAAGATTGAAAATAAATTCATTTCGTTTTTTTTATCGAAGAGAAAGAAATATGATTTTGTCGTCGAAGGAACTTAGAGAAACTTCTTATGAATATATATCGTGTAATTCACAGAGCAGAAGAAAACGCTCCGAAAATTCGTAATTAAAATTTAGAAAGATCATTCACCATTCATATCTACACGATCAAGTAATCTTTACAAGCTCCCAGACAATTTCATTTCCTGTCATGTAGAATACTACATGTAGCATTCTACTAGATGTACGCACGTTTGCATTTGTAATTTTCACGTATCTGTCTTATTCAGATTAACTTCAAATGTTCGTCCCCTCGGTTTCACAAGTAAATATCACTTTCGTTCCCTGTTTTTTATCACTTCAGAAAATATAACGGGAAGTTTATAGTAACAAACTTAATTAAACTGATTAATTTACTCAAATTCACGTTTGACGAAGCTTTGACTTCAAATTTTTCTATCCTTGTCCAGACTTCATTTCCAGTTACAGTATCCCACAGTAGCATCGGTCACACTTTGCGAGTGTAACAGCATCGCGATCTCTTCTTTGTGCATCCACTTTCGGCTCGATAACGCGTTTCCAATTTTACAGTACGCGCGCCGTATTCCTATCTTCGATTTCAATTTCCCTTTCTCTGATTACGGATGATCCATGAAACGAAACTCCTAGAGTCAACTAGAGTCACTATTTCGCAGGACCTTCACTCAAGCCGAGGAGCATGCGTTTTGAAAATTTCATCTTCCCCTCGCAATGAGTAATTTCCCGGTGGTTATTTGTTTTCGAATGGTCGATTATCCCCATTCGTTAATTTGCATCGAGTGTCAAAGGCGCTTTCGTTTGTTCCGCGATGCGCGCGATGAAAACAAAAAAAAAAAAAAAAGAAAAAAAGAAACAAAAAAAAATACTCGCGATTCTATTAAATCTCAATTATTTGTTTTACGCTAATTTCCAATTCAGATCTGATTTCCTTTTAACCTCGGGAATTACTAGAAGAATTCCGGTAATCCTGAGCGACAATTTCAATTTCCAATATCCTGTCGGACAATTCGCCAACGAGACCGCTAACCCAGCGGCGTTCTTTTTTTTTTTTTTTTTTTCTTTCCTATCGCGACCAACCGTCCGACTTGCACGAAAGTCGAACTTCGATCTGGCTGGTCGTTTCCTCGAGACTTTGACCGCGGAAGTCCGCAAAGGATTTGCAACTTTAAAGTGGCGAGTCCGATGGCCGAGCGCAATCCCGATTGCTTGTACGTTCGAGCAATTGCAATTTCGTTTCCTGACATTGCCGGCAAACAAACAGGGATTTCCCTCGTTTTGCGTGTTTGCTTTTACCTAGTCCCGACGTGTGTACGTACTACGTGGCAAATTAACTTTGATTTCTTATTTTAATGTTTAACAAGGGCGGAAACGTTAAAATAACCCTTGAATAAAATTTGATAAAATAAACTCGTTCCCTCTTTTAACTCGTTCGTAGTATTTGTTATTTATTTGATTGGAAAAAAAGGTCGAAAATTAGAGAAAGGTCGAAATTAATTAAACTTTCGAGATAATTTGTTCATGCAAAGAATTTGTTCTCTTTTTACTCCATATCCGAGAAACACAGAAATTTCATTGCTTTGCGCGGCTACTATTATTTTATTACTTCATATTGCTTGAGAAAGATGAAAATATTCAAGAATCCTTTTGATACAAAGAATTTGCTCCTTCATTTATTTGTCGGGAATACATCAATCTACGCGCGTGGCAAATTTTTACTTTTATCATTCAACTCGATGGGGAACGTAAAACTGACAAATATGTTTATTCTGTAATACACGAGACAGACGTTTAGAAAAAAAAATTCTAACTGCCTATGACAAATTATATTGTGTCGCGTTGTGTAAATTATTTCTGAATTCCGTGAGCAAACATTTCTCGAGACTTCAACGCTTTAATAGAATTGAAAATTGTAGAAGCAGGCAGAGTGAAAGCAAATTTCGTAATTAAAAAGAGAACGATATATACGAGTGTTACATAATGCCTTTTATAATTTCAGTGCCTCTCAGACTCGGATTATTACAAACACACATTCACGATCGTGAAAACAGTTTTAAAGTATCCTCTTTCATAGTCTCTAACATTTATCGTCTTTAACGACCGAAATCCTTGAATGGCGACTCGAATGAATTCCCCGAATGTCATACCGTAAGCTACAAATTACAAGTTTTCAATGGCATATTTACATGATCATTACACTACCGAGGAAATTTCGTTTCATAAATTCGCCCGATTTTAAATATTATTATAGGTGGGCGAATGAAATATTCAACGATATCTACTGAAATACAAAATCTCATTTAATATTGAAATGTAAGTAATCTG
This sequence comes from Tetragonula carbonaria, assembly GCA_032399595.1. Lineage (NCBI taxonomy): Eukaryota > Metazoa > Arthropoda > Insecta > Hymenoptera > Apidae > Tetragonula > Tetragonula carbonaria. The sequence goes on from JAUCRC010000004.1 coordinate 11,326,350, forward strand.
AAAAATCGAAATTGTAATACTCCCATTCGTTCAAATAAATATCTGACCGAAGAAATAATAATCGATTAATGATTGATTTAATTAATGTACGAATAATATTATTATTAACGCAATTATATAAATATGAGCTTTACACGTATATAAGGATCTATATGAACAGTATCAAGATTAATCACGTCGTGCATCTAGATCAACGTCTCAACACTGAATATTTGCACTTCTCCTTGCTCTAAAAACTACAGTGAAACATTTAATTAATCAATTAAAAATATAACTCCTACCTTATTTAATTTACTCGACAATGAATCAAATCCTTGTACTTTTTTTTATTGCAACTCCTGTATTTCCAACAGAAAAATATCGTTTTTCATTTATTTTACTCTGTATTGTAATCGTCTGTATCTAAAGAGCAAAATTTACAGGAATTCTATATATCTGAATAACTACAATAACTCTACTGCGAACGATTTTATTGTACCGACCAAGCAAACAGAAGTAAAATCTTAAAGACCGACATGTTATTTACATGATGTGATCACAGACAAAGATACAAATAATGGATATAAAGGTTACAAAAAAAAGTGATCTTTCAATTACTTCGAGCAATGTAATCGATCGATTTATAGAAGAAGACCAGCCGAAAATTTATATTTTCCAAAGATACCCATATCCATCGTGCGAACGAAAGAGGACTCAGGAAGAAAGTGTAAACGACTGGAATAAGCGATAGGTCTAGGTTAAACGGTATAACTGCATACACCTGGCAGAATCCGGAAACCAATTATTTTCGTGCTCCAAATCCTATTGCCAATTACCTCCGGCCGGCGCGGAATCTCATATCGGGGCGATTCGCCGACGTTCGCTAAAAACTTCCAGGTCGCCCGAACCGAGCCGAGCCGAGCCGGGCGAGTCACCAATAAATAAACAAGTTTTCAATTAATTTCATCGACACCGGAGTGCGGTTCGTACGGTTACACGATCGCGGGGCCCATTCGTTCACGTCAAAGTTTCCCTCGTATAAATTAATGCGATCACTTGTCCGTTCGTCCCTCTCGTGCCAACGAATCGCGAGTCAGGTTGTCAAGTTCGTTCTCTCCTTTGCATCCGTCCTTTTCCTTTTTTTCTTTCTGTTTTTTTCTTTCTTTCTTTCTTTCTTTCTTTCTTTCTTTCTTCTATCAAACGCAAGCCAATTTCGCGGTTGTCAAACAGGGCCAACGAACGTAATTATTCATCAATTAGAAGTGCGAGCGCGGCGCGAAAATTCGTGGTGTAATTTCCTTGGTGTTAAAATCTTGATAGAGGTAGAAGTGCAGTGAAATTGATTAAGTTAATTAAAATGGTAGATTGGAGAATCGGCGAAATCGATTCACTTCGTTTCCGGTAAAGTGATTAGATTAACTCTTTGGCGATAAAACGAAGAAAATTCGACGTGAGTGATTCGGAGAACAATTGTTTCGTTACGGCTAAGGTGTCTGCTGTTCTCGTATGAATAATCCGTATTTTTAACTTTTCGTAGAGGATAAATGTTTACGAATATCAAAGAAATAATGTTTCGAGTATTTCACGTTACAATAAATCCAGCATTATTATTAAATTGTGAATTTTTATTGCAAATTTATTTAATCAAAACTTGTTATAAACAGACTGGAAAAGTTTTATGTATATATCCATATTTTTTAAAATATAATCGAAATGAAATTATAATTAAAATTATGATTATTATGTAATTCTTATTCTTTAAAACTCTCATTTTTTTCATATAATGTGCAACTTTGCACTTCAAAGCTTTCTGCAAATTCATTAAAATTCACAATTTAATTATAACATTCAAGTATTATTAAACACTATTGTATTTGATATTTCGTTTAGAATTTTTTTGTGCCATTTCCTCGTGCGAAAAAGTCAAAATCGATCATACTAATTCCTTTTACTGATTTCGTTATTTGTTATTTGAATGTAACGGCTACTTTTTTTTTCAACGCTAACGACTGCACAGCAGGAGGAACGCAGAGTGAATTTGAAGAATAAAATGTACATAGGAAACGATAGAACGAGAAATATAAAATCGGAATGTGGGTCATGCCTCGACAAAAAAAAAAAAAATTTCCTAGCCAACGATTTATCATTGCAATGCAAACAACCGTGGCAATCGAAGAGAATCAAACTTTTCCAACGAAATCGAACCATGCTTCGAATTAAATCCAAATAAATCGTTTTCGAATTTCTACTGTATAACCAGAAAATTGAATTTTCTTTCCCTTTGGACGTCAAAGTGCTCGAAAAATAATGAAACATTGATAGCAGATGCATCTAAACTATTCACCGATACGTCGAGCAACTAGGAGAAACTCGTATAAAAATTGCATATCATACTTATTTCCATAATAGAGTGTTTGCCAAGAGAAATCCATCAAAAAAAACAGATGCTGTAAATTTCTCATGCTGTTTTCAAATCTTTCACTCCTACTTTTCCAGGAGTATTTTCAAAAGCGTGTTATATTCAGTTTGAAAATCAGTAATGAAATATAATTGACACCATTCACATTATTCTTTTCGAGAAATTGTTGTTGCGATCACATTCACCTTACCTATTACATCATATTTGGACTTTTGAATTCTACTTCGAATTGTAGACATAGATCTTGTAGACATAGATTTAGACATAGATCAGCTTTATAAGTCAAGAAAAAAAAAATCACAGCCGTAGACGTTTAAGTTATACAGATTGCTCGTAATTCAAGCATCCTCTGTTATGGAAATATTTCAAGAGATTTAACCAGAAAGGGAATAGCCTTGAAACACAACCCCATTACCAGTAATCAGATGGGCTTGATCCCCTGGGAATAGAAGCTTAGAAGGTTCAATTCTAGGCAGAAAGGTATCGGGATATACCGACACGCTACGCGAGCGTAATTGAAAGTTTCCGGCTGCGGGGGCAGCAATGGCGTACACGCTGGCGTCGCGTTGTTCACTTGCAGTTTCGCTTCTTCGGCGAACTTGGCGAAACACGCGGCAAAAGGGGATGGAAAGAGAGAAGAGAGTAGCTGGCTGAATGAAGCTTACCGTAGTGAGTGGAAAAGTAGTGGATGTTCTCTTAGCTGAACGAGTAAAACGAGGCCTTTTTATGGTTGGAATAGGTACACCGACCTCTCTTTAGAAAGTACGAAAAAAAAAAAAAGAAAACACTCAACATTAACCGGAGAAAACTCGCTGGGGAAATTCCTTTCGCGATCGGGACGAGTGCTTCTCCTTTATCTCCTGTTTTCTAACAAATGCCTTCGGACCGCGTTCAACAGACGTTCCATGATAGATACTCCGCTAATGTGTTGGCAACGGGTCGTTTGTTCGAGTCAAGTCGTGTTCTCGAGGCTTACGATTCCGATGGAGATCAATTGACACTTACGTTATTAACACATTATTAATTAGAGCGGTGGTAGAACGTATTTCCATTTTAATTATAATCTTCGATGCTCGAACTTTTGTTTTGAACAATTTAGAAAGATTCGTATATTCAGAGAAATATTATAACAGGAATTTTTGATATCTTTAATGACTTTTATGAGTAGCAATTGAAAGAGTAAGACCCGGATAAAAGTTCATTTCACCTACAAAGTAACAAATTTTAACTCATCGTATATTTTGATAATCTCCAATTTAGTAATGAAGACGGTGTCTAAAGATATTTTTGTAGATCACAACACCGAATGTAAATAATATTACAAAAGAAATATTATTCCCAACGATTATTGGCATTTTGATTGTTTGGAAGACCATGTCAAAGGTAGCAGAAGCAATCATCTGGATTAAGTGGTTGCAGAATTCGAGTGATAATAGATCAAACGTACAACGATTAATCAGTGCATTAATATTCCTCTAATGCACTTTGCGAGACCATGTCCTACATCGAAGAAGAGATTTTAACGCAGTGTGATTAACAACGTCTTTGTGTTCCACAAATAATAAAAAAGCGACTTTTACGACGCAAGTAAAAAGTAGAAGGTATTCCGCAGCAGACAAAATAATAGCAGAAAGTAGCAGATTTTTAATATTCGCAATGATTACATTTGCAGCCACCGTAAAAGAAGAAATAGAAGATATTCTAAAAACGTCTCATGGAATAATAATTTTCGACAATTCATTTTACACGACGAGGAATATATTTTTTCAAAGAAAAGTATTGCAAGTCTTTGCAATACTTTTCTCCCTTTAATCTCTCTTCTTATAATCTGCATAAAGCTACGTCCGGATAAAAGGCTGCACGAGAAAAATTCTCAGATAAAAGCGCATCTTCCGGAAGGAACGTACAAGTACACGTGTCGTCTTCACGGAAGAGGTGCATTTCCGTGTTTCTTCAAAGTTTCCGCGACATATGGCTAGGAACTTTCAACTACGAACCGAACCTTTTTCGCGTGTGACGTAGAGCCACATTCTTATCGTTAAGATTCTTTAAAATTGCCTAAGTATCGAAACAGCTATTTCTTGGTAACACGCATTTCCCGTGGAACTAGTTGCCAAACCGAAGGAACATAGAGAGAGAGAAAGAGAGAGAGAGAATGATAATAAGAGTAAATAAAAAGACTCGAATTAACAAAGGAAATTTCGTAAATAACGAAAATTAATTACACAGAGAAAATAAATAAAAATAACAATTCCAATGAATGTCATATTACGTAAAAAAAAAAGAAAGAAAGAAAAGAAATGAGCCAGTAAATAGCTGAAAGAGAGAACGATAATGACAACAAGCGTACCAAACAATGACAACAATGTGCCAAAAAATGTGCGAAAAGAAAGTTTCTCTCAAGCGAGACGAATGTTCAATATCGAAAGCCGGAGTTCTGACAGCGAGCTAGAAACCTCGAAAACACCACCGGACCAAGCAAAAAGTAGCGACGGGCGAGAAGGTGGAAGCGGCGCGAGCTTTTTACAGAACCGACGGAACACAGCTTCGCCGAGAGTAAAACGGGAGAAACACGAGTATAAGTAACCATGAGAATACAATACCGGAGCGCGAAGTAGCGTAAAAGGTAACCCGACGAGGAGAGAAAAGAGCAGGTAGAAAATTGACGAAAGTAGACGAGGAGCAAGGAAAAAGAAAGACAGACAGAGAGAGAGAGAGAGAGAAAGAGAGAGAGGTAGAAAGGAAAAAAGAAAGAAGAGTGGAGTCAGCGCGAGAGAGAGAATCCTCTTGGCTGGCACGGTTTGCTTTATACCATCTAACTCGTCTTCTGTTTCCACCGGGCTCGCTTCGCCTATTGCTCGCACCATTGTCTTCAGCTTGGCTCCGGAGTGCGCCGCAAAAGGCTTCCCAAACACGCTCCGCCCCATACAGTCACCATCTTTCCACGGCCTTCTTCGCTTACCCCTTACCCGCGGCTTCACTCGCGCCGGAACAGATCCAAGATGAAAATAGGTTGAGCCTCGAGTGGGCCAGGTAACGCGGAACAGGTTTAAGGAGGTCGTAGATCGCGAACCGGCGATGAACACGAATGTACGTGGCAGCGATGCTTCATTATCGGCTAGATTAAACTGAGAAAAAGAACGGCAAGCGGGCCGGGTTTCTGTGACGGTTGGAAAGAGAACCCGGGTTCTGTCTATCCGGCGTCGTCGAAGGATATGAGTTACTGACCCGTGTATAAATGAACGTTATGAATTCACCGGCAGAGGGAATATTCATCCGTAAGTCTAGCCTCTGGGCTCTCTACTCTTTCGGAATCGAAGCATCGGCCGTACTGGCATACAGAGGAAATCGAGGATGAGTCGAAAGGCAGAGGGCAAAATAGAAGAAGTAAAGTGGAAACGACGACGGGTGCCCTGAAACGTTTGCCGTCCGTCCGAGAAGAAGGGAGACGCGGCATTTCTATCTTGCCGTGAGATCGAGAGGAAATCTTCAGATCGTCGAAGACGAGGAAGATTGCCACCGTCGTCTCGACAGGAAGGGATGACGACGGGACCGTGAGGACGACGAAGCTAGGAAAGGAATCTTTCGCCCCAACCCCCGCACGTTTCTACATCATCGATGAAACTGGCGCGATTTACTTCACCGCCGCCACCACGTATCTGTGAAATAATGGATAACGCTTCGAATCCTTTTCATATTCCTCCTGCTCTCTTTCCGTTCGGCTGAATTCATGATTTCGGGAATAATGGAGGGTGCTCGCTGTGTAGAGATTTCGATTATGATACCCCTGATAGACTTGCAGGGACTCGAAAGTTTCCTTCTTAGATATTAAAACGCCCAAGCGATCCGTGCTACCAACTGTGGATCAGACGACGAAACGAAATTTGGTTTGCGTCGCTTTTATCACGCGATGGTAAATGTCGTTTCTATGCATCGTTTGGAATTAAAACTATATTCTGGAGATCGTGAAAGGCGAAATGATATTCCACAGTATTGTATTTTTCAAAACAGACAGTTATTTATAATCTAAAAGCTTTCTCTTTCCTCCTTACTAACTAAATACATACTTAATACTTAATTTGATCCTCTGAAGATTTAGCACAGATTTACCAAGTATATTCATAGAATTTCAAAGTTCAAAATCAAACGATATATATTTTCTCCCTCGTTCTTGTGTTCCCATTACCGATCGAATCGTTTTCACATCAATCTTTCAATCAATAACGTCCAGATCGGATCCTACTTTCTGACGAGAAGTCTGCAAGTATAATTTAACGCGATGAGTTTCCGTGCGATTTGAAAGCAGAGGCTCCCTCAACGGAAGCTAGAAGGATTCTCGAAAAGTACAGAGACAAAATTACAAGGAGAGGACGAGAAGAGAGGCTAGAAGAGGGGAAGAGAGACGAGTCGAGTGGCCATTCCACTTGGTAGGTTAAGGACACTGAAACGAAGATCTAAGGAAGCGGACCCGCGACAATAGAACCGTCAACCAATTGTTCAACTACTCGGGCTTTTCGCGATAGTTCGACAAGATCAATAGACACTGTAGCACGTTCATTGAAAGGAAATTTGATTTGAAGAACATTCCCAGTCTAATAATGGCGTTGCGGTGTATCGAGGTACCGACAATGGTTTCAGTTTGCTGTAATTGAATTAATTTCTTACCGAGATATGCAGAGCCTCTAAAAATAGATTTAAATGTGATTAACGGATCGTTGAACGCAGAGATCTTTGGAAAATTTTGAATGTTTTCATACGGATAGATCTTTTGTACAGACAATAAAATATAGTAGAAATTTCGTAGAAGTGAATTACTGTAATAATTGGAGTTTAAATTTAAAAAAAGAAATCGATGAACAATACTTGTGACGTATGAAATTAAATTTCTTTCTTATCCAAATTTATTCTGTAACCATTTCAATATTGTTACACGTATTAAGTAAGAGAGATGAAATTGTACAAAAAATACAAAAACATTTTCTGCAATTGTATCTACGAATATATAACAATCTAGGGCTAATACGCTATAAATTTAGTATTTTCCAATCAAATTTTCATTCAGACTTATCCGATCTTATGTTAACGAGTAAACGTCTTCTCCAATCTCGCGGAACCGTTTAATTCACTATCTCGCGGTACCGTTTAATTCACTATCTGGCGGTTCGAAAACAGACAGGAATGTAGGTACATACATCTATATGTATCAATCAGGGGAGTTAAATTCCATGGCATACAATCGATGAGCAATCAAACATCCCCGAATACTTTCCACGTTTCGTCATACCGTATAGCAAACGTTCCGATAAGACTGCATTATACCTCGAAATTATGCATTCGCCTCGATAAGATCCATCGCGCGAAATTTCAGCGATTGTGGAACCCGAGTGTGTCTCCCTTTCTCTTCGATCCTCTCAACGTCCTGTCTCTCTGTCCCACCCAACTCTGTTCTCCCCTATTCTATCTACCGGGCTCCTCTTTCCTCCATTCATCCTATAATCAGCCAACTGTCTCTCTATCTCTCTTTCCAGCGAATCAACAGCATGAACCAGCTTTATGCAAATCACCAAATCTCCGCATAATGTGCCTCGTAAGCCTGTCTACGGTTGTCTTAGCTCTTATGGCAAAATGGCGGCCAGACATCCTACCTAACATCCTTCGTATAATTTAAGCATTTCTTGCGCTTCTGATACTCCGTGCCTATTCTTCAAATGCACGCATTTCTATACGCTTTGTTTCGCCACGAATGTTCGTGCATAAATGTTTTTCACATGTATTATGTTATGTATCTAACTAACGAACACTTAAATAGTTTAATATATGAAAGAAATTATTGAAATCGACATATGTATTTCTTAATTCTAATAAATACATATATATATTTTTTTGTTATATTGAGATAAAGAAGCTTACTTGTAAATAAACGGGGCACTTTAGACAATTTGTTGTAATACCTCGCGAATATTAATAAAATGTATAAATCAATTTAACGCCGATGTAATACCAAAGTAATATTTTTGCATTCAAATTTTGCAATACAATTCCAATGCAAACTATTTATTTTAAAGTTGACCTATTAAAACTCAATACACGATTCATCGATACATTTACTGATATTCAATTTTTAAATATCACTAAACTATTTTTTTTTATAAAATTAGAAGAACTTTTATGCGAAAACTTATCTCAATTTATCTTTTGTTATAAATAAAAAAAATTTTCTGCTGTATACGTCTTTTATTTTTTAATTATTTTTGATTCGATTTTACATTTATTATATTTTAAAATTCAATTTTATCATTCAAATATATAAAATAAAGATACAATTATTATATATCAGCACAATATGTATATGATTATAATTACATCTGATTATTATAAATGGTATAATACAGTAAAATTGTAAAATTGTAAAATCTTATCAAAAATGAACAAATACTTTTGAGCGATAGCAAACGTCCAATAATCTGCCTTTATCTAAATTTAAGACAATAAATCGATCGATCGCGGAATTCAAATATGAAACAAATATGGCATCTGAAAAGCGCCACCTATGAAACCGCAATTCAAACTTCTTGTACGATTAATATGTTATGGAACGCTTTTACAAAATGAACACTGTATCAAGCCGTGGAAACGATTTTCATAGCAAATTTATACGTTGAAACATGTCAGGCAATACAAAGAAATAAAAAGAAAAGATACTTTGTCCGATTGTGAGTATACGACAGTATTGGATGCAAATTAATTGGTTGGAAAAAGGCGCCCTTGAGCTCATTAAAAAAAGCGACTCACCCAGTCGAAATACTATGGAACGGGAACTTACTGGACAATGGACGGGTTACAACTCCTTTTCCTCACGTATTCTTCTTCTGTTTTCCATAGTTATTATCGTAACACTCGCGACACTTTTATTCAAACGAACACTCAACACGTAAACGGAGAAAAACGAACGTTGAATATTACAACGCGACGCGACGCGCGAAATGGTGGCGCTACGTTACGTTGGAAACAAGGGTGGAACAAGCGTGGGTGCAATATGGGGCACCATGAAGTATGATACTGATTTACAAAAGTATATGAATATTTACTGTGGAAAATTTTTATATACGTATATATTGTATGCATACAATTGTATATATACAATATTCTGAAATTTTGATAAAAAATTTGAATATTAAATTAAATTTAATAATTCAAATTAAATTTAAATTGAATTTATATTGAACATTGACATATGAAATAAGATCAAATTTACATAAAACAAGTACTTGGAGCGATACAAGCTTTAAGAATATGTATCATTTGATCAATAATTCTAATTGAGGTAAATTTTGAATTTCATTGTCTGAAATATGTGTTTGATGCTGCGACTTACTTTCTGTGAGAAAAATTCTGCTTGTCAGTTCAATGTCGAGAGCTGAAAATACTAACACACTGTGACACGATGATCAAGGAATACGGATATTCGTAACTTTTGATGATGTCTGTTGAATAAAATTACGAAATATGTTAAATAGTTCCTCCACGTAGTTTCCGACGTACGTGCCCGCCATCCGCTACGAAACTAACTGCGGCAATACGAAATCAACCAATCACAGCACAGGAAAAGAATTCGAACGCGAAAGGAAATCGCGACATCTACCCCATTGGCTGCTAGGAATCGATTCTCGATATAAACGAGAAATTTCGATAGTCGTTTTGTGTAACAGTTTACTTTAAACGAAATAAATCGTTATATTCGCACACGAGAGAACGCATTAGTGAATGATATTGAAATATATTCCGCAAGAAATTTCACGACGATATAACCTTCATCGTCGGAAGCTAAACCCGAAATAAACACACGTGTATCAAGTTATTCGATGAAAGTCGACACGCTGTCACGTAAGAAGTGTTTATTTTCTAATAATTCCGAGAAGTGTTTGTTTTCTAAGAATAATTAATCTGTTCTTCGAAATTCTTTGCTTAGCTTGGCCATGCTAGGGCTGATATTTACGCTTCATTCTGGTGTGACACAGTGGTGAGAATTTCTGATCATCGACGTGTAATCGGTGAGTTATTACATTAATTTCGTCTATTTAATTCATAATTAATAGAATGAGATTATTTTAAAACTAATTAAAGTAATGCAGTTATATAGTATAGGTTGTCTTGTATCATTGAATAAGGTTATAAATTTTACAAATCATTATGTTCACCTTCATTACTGTGTGACGCTTCGAGATTTCAATAACATTAATTTTGTCTATTCAATTCATAATTCTTAGAATGAAGTTATTTTAAAACTAAAGTAATGCAGATATATAGCATAGGCTCTCTTGTATCATTGAGTAAGGTTATAAGTTTTACAAATTATTATGCATATAATCAATATTATTTCACATAATCAATATTAATAAATTTCATACATTTTGAACTGTATGATTATCCTATTTGACCAAAATTATAAAATCATCAGTGGAAAGTGTCTATAACCTTCAACCTATGACTATACTTTATCAATGCACTAGTAGTATTATATAACTAATAATTATAGTGAAAAAAATGTTCTATTCATATGAATTTTGACAAATATTGTTCAAATATTAAATTTTAATTATTGTTTTTTGTAATATAGATTTTATTTCAGGTGTAGTACATAATTGTTTTAAATATGGGTACATCTTAACCTCAATCTATTAATTATGAATTAATATAAAAGAATACAAGATTTGGTTAAATTGTAGTTTATATACAATCTTATTCATTGTTTTCTTTCAATGAAATCTGAATCTATCATAGATATTATGTCTTTAATGATAATATAAAGTCCTATATTACATATGTATATTCCAGCAGTTTTATTTTATTCGTTTTACAAATGATATAGTATTTCATTATTCAGTTGAATTAATGTTAAATTAGTATAAAGAGACAATATACCCAAAAATAACAATATACTCCAAAGAGCATTTGGAAAATTACAAACAGACTGCAATTTGACCAAATAGTATTTCCAAACAGTTAAACATGATGTGCCAAATAATTTGTTTCCATAGCATTTCATGTGCAGTCATAGTGAATCGGGTGTGAGTTGTGCTTAAATCAGATTTTTAATTATGTCTGTGATTTAACATAGGCGCATTATTAACAATATTATATTTTTACAACGTTAATTTTGTAAACGCATGTACACAGACAAACAACCAATGAATCGCCAATGAAAACTAAATAAATAGTCACTAAAAATGTCAGGTCAAACATTCTCGTTTAGGAAATCGGATTAAAACGAATGCAACTGTATAAATATGGGATCAACGAGATGCTCTGTGCGCGCACTTTTAACGATTTTAATGGATATTTCGCGATATAGATAGAAAAGATTCCTGCAATTTTATTTGTAAATTTCTCAGGTTAATTTCATCGATATTGCGTAATTTGAGTAACGATTTTTTTTTCTTATTATTATTTGATTTACATCGCATATTAGGCAAGAATTTTTTAAAACTAAATTCTTATATCTGTTTTTTTTTTACTGATATTTGACATCAGTGTTCATTTAATTTTTGAACTTTGAACCAACTTATTTTATTAAGTTTATTATACATAAAAGCACATTGAATACTTGTTCATTTCTCAAATTACAGCAAAATAATTTCTCCCTGTCATCTTTTGTCTAATATAAATTAGAAAGGACACAAATATATATATAGTTGCATATTCGTATCTTCATTTATTTATTCCTTATTCCAAGTTATTTATTCCACGTTTCATATTAGATAGGAAATCATAACCATTTTAATTTTTTGCCCTTCAGTATCACGTCGTGATTTCTTCCATGTCCATAATTTTAGTTTTTCCTCATCTTTCGTCAACATCTTGTTGATTAAAAAACCACAGTACGCTCGACAGCGATAAAAAAGTTCGACATACAACTGTGAGATACAAAAAAGATACTAGTCATGGGAATCTTCATCCACTTTGTACAAAACGACCGATATTGCGTGACGGGTCGATAGATTAAATTGAAATGCTGTGTACTATTAATCGATCCAACGGAAATTACGTGTCCACTTTGGTACACGGTGCCATTTTAAAACTCGTGCGATTTCAGTCTGCAAATTGAATTCCAAAGTCGTTTTACTATATTGGTTAACTAACAGCGTCGATATTTGCGACAGGCGATACTGCAATGACTGTTATATATGTGAACACACGCCAATTCTCTATTCCAACTTGTACTTTCTTCGTAGAAAAAATAAAACTCGCGCAAAATCATTCCATTTAATTTTCATCTTCATATTTTATTACTGAATGTTCGTAAAAGAATTACTCTTTGAAATTTTTTGCTTCTTGAATGTAGGAAATAACCCTAATCTTAAAGAATGAAGTAGGAATATGAGATAAAAAGAAAATGTACGGTACAAGATTTTCATTCATGATTACTATGATATATACACGTATTGTAAAAATTGATTGCTTCTCTATTAAAATTGTTTGTCTCATATTTTAATTTGCAACTATTTTGAGAGTCTTCAGACCAAAAAATAAAACGTGCTATCCTTCTATTTTTCTTCTTTTTGTAAATAGTATGCCAATTTACAATTTACTATGAAGTCCAAAAGTTTTCAATATTTCTCTGTGCTCGAAAGTTATAAGCTTATTCTTCGAAAACCATGGTCTTCTGAAGCAATTGTTCCTTTCTCAAGTAGATCAACGTGATCGCAGATATTTGAAGATAAAGAAAACGAGAAACGATATGCTTCGCGCTTGTTCCATTCTCTTGCGACAAAGTAAGATCTCCGGTACGCGTATCAGAATCCTCTCGAAATTCTACGACAAGTTGAAGAAGCTTCGAATCGTACAGATTCTTTTCCCAGTTTCGCTAAATGTTCTCGATGTCGTCAAGGAGATTATGTCGTCGAGTACGATAAAGCAGTATCGAGTATCAAGAGGCTTTGCAGTTAACTGACTCCAGATGGGATTTCGTAGCATTATAGAACCATTTTTTTTTTCTCATCGATTTGCCGAAGTGAACAATCTGAGGTCCGATTTGTGTAGTTTATTTCATGCTAACTTTCCGATTCACCATTCGTCTATTTCTCCCGATACTATTAAAGCCATCTCAGTCTCTTCTTTGCGATTTCGAATTATGATTTGAAACGTTCTTTGTAAATGATAGATGTAATTTTCCTGTGTAGGTAATTATAACTGTTCTATTTCTGTTAATACTCAACGATTAAAGTACAAGACTTGTATCAAAGAAATTAAAGTACACGAAACAGAAAGAAGTTTACAATAAGAGTACAAAATTTCATTCGTGTATTTCATGAAAAATTACTCAACTACACCATTTTAAAACAATATAAAAAAATGTCGACGAAAAATTACGAATAGGTCATTTTAACCATACTAGATAGCTCTGGTAATTCACACTCGCAGATATCTCAAAGCTTACAATTTTTTAGACACGTCGTTTTCCTAACAAATCAGTGTTTGATCATTATAACATTCTCTTCTAATTCACTTTCCTCTCATCTCTGTAGATCAATTAACATCAGCAATCTTCAAGATGAAACATTATTCAAGATGAACGTTGTCTCTTCCAAAAATTTCATGTCAGTGTCTGCGCAGGCGAGCGAAATGCTTGAATAATTTAAGCAGAGTGCAAGGTTTTACACGTCGCGTCGTAGTATTCAGCGGGGCGAGAAGTATTCGGCCGGTAGGCGAGCACGTGCACATACAGTGCTCGGAAAATTTTGAAATCTTAACAGTGAAAGGGTTAAAAGCGTACTTAACCCGAAGGACATAAAGTTGTAAGAGATACCGCTGACGCCAGTGACGTATGAAACCGTATGAAACCCGGTTCGCGTGAAAGATATCGGCCCGATACACAATGCGCACGGCATGCAACACCCTAAACATGTTTACAATGCATCAGTTTTATGATCGGGAGTTGCATTACCCGGCCGCGGGTACCATTTCCCTTAATGAACGTGGCGCGCTTTTATCATACGCCATTTGTCAAATCACATTTTTGCCCGGCGGCTCTCGCCCTCTCGGAAACCGCCCACCCGGGCAATTTGTTTTCATTTCTACTAACGATTCTGCCTGCCTCGCGGCCCACTTTCCATACAAGCCAGCGTAGTACGTACGAATCCTTCGAAAGAGTGCAATCCTCTCTGAACGATCGATCTTTCGCCGCGGCGGCGCTGCTTTCTTCCTGCTCCCCGCTTGTTCGCCCGTAGGAACAGGGCTTCGCCCATGGTTTATGATACACATCGGTGTAAATTTCGGTTAACTCGCGATGGATGAAGATAGATAATACTTTGGCTCTAATATTGTCAATTATACCGAGTGAAAGGGTGTGTGGATAAAATACGGGCGAATTAATTGATGTTTCAACCGACTGCAACTGATAGTTTAACCGAATATTGGGATTCGGTGATATTAATATTCTCTTTTTTTGACAAATGAATTGATCTACAACTAGCCTGACTTATTTTTCTTGATACGTATAATACGATAACTATGTACGCTTCATGGCGCTATTCGAACAATTTTGTGAGAAGATCGAGCAGTTGAAATAAATTTTTGGAACGTTCATGGTTGGGATTTTTGAAGGATCTCCGAGTTAGAAATTCGAGTGTATGAACCGAAAATGGTATTCAATCAATTTTCCAGTGTACCAATTACGCAGGTCTATTGAGAGTTTCATGATGAATTGATACTCCAGAGATCTATTCAGTGTATCACCGATACATGATTAGATTTCTGTTAGAGCTAGCTATAGTGCTTTCGAAACATCAGAACTCGACGTACGTATATTCGAAAAGTTACATTTTCTTTTTTTTTTTTTTTATGAAAAGCAGAAACTAAATTGTGATTGATGAAAGACAGATTTTGGTATCAAGTGATTGAATTAATCCGGCAGATTCTAATACAGAAATTCTTGGAAAATAAATGACAAATCTAGAATAGCAAATCTGGAATAATTAATGTACTCGTACGGCAGAAACACACATTAAATCTCAAAGTGAGATGAAATAACGTCAGAATTGATTGACAGCATGATCAATAAGACTCAGACGTCTTTATCTATGCTTTCCTGAAAAGTTTAATTGTTCCGTAAAGTAAAAGCACGACAGTCTATAAATGTTTCACGTTTCGTTTCACGTCAAAGGAATAGAAATAACATAGATCACACTCAAGAAACATCGAAAGCTTGACGGGGAAATGGCGGATTCAATTTTCCTTGAATTCCGAAATTTCGTTGCGCTAGAGGTAGAAGGAGGAAATACTTCAAATAATTCCGCTGAACGAGTGGCAGTAGCTTGGTGTCAGGTGGAAAATAGACGAGAGAACATGTAATATTATTGCTCCGAAGTCGATCACAATGGCATGCTAGGCGACGAAGCGACGTATCGTTACTCGAGCTCTAGTGCTACGATGCATCTGACGCAATGCAGTTGTATACGCTGCACCGTATGTATGTACATACATGTGGCGCATTGTTTCTCAGATTTTCTCTTTCGTTCACGTCGTTTAATACTTTACTCCGTCTTATCCATTTCCTATACTTTACTGCACGATTTTCGTCTTTATTTCTAATATTCTTACCGTTTGGTTCGATACGTTTCATAGTTGCTTACTGATTTTATTTCAAAATCATTACGCCATTGATGTCGCGTATTTTTCTATTTTATCAACGGATCCGTCTGTCGATTTCTTGAGAATGATTTAAAATAAATGTGAAACGCAAGAAAAATCATGGTGAATGATGTTACACACATTTTCCGTACTTTACGAAAGAATAATTTTAAATTGAACATGTCAATCAATTTCATATCCTCCATTAGTTTATAACTAGTTTTTTTAATTCTCCGATTAAATACGTTCCTTCTTTTAACGTAAGTAGTTTTCATTTTCGTTTTCATTTTCCTGTATAATTGGAATACGTGTATGTTTGATTTTGGAGAGCATATTGCTAAAGCATAATGGCAGTAGAATTGTAGTTTAGTAATTTAATAATGGAAGGTGGTAATGATATTGAATACCTTCCATACGTTTAATTACTACCTTGTTAACTAATTCGATTCTATTCGCTATTTGTTTGCCTATTACTCAGTAGAGAATTGCCTGCTACATTGTTGGGAAAATATTCTCTCTCGTTAAAGAAAGTCACCAAAGTCAACTGTAACGAAGAAACTCTACCAAAGTAGAGTGCTTGTTATAATTTCTAATTAACAATGTCCAAAGATCTCTTTCTTTAATCACAAAAATATAAATATTCATAAAAATCTGAAAAGAAATTGCACGTTTGTGACGATGTTTCTTTCACGTTTGACTAGACTCATCAGTAAAGAAAAAAATTTGACATCACGCAAGATCGAATGATGCTCTGCGTAACGCTGCGTCTAATTCGCCTATAACGTCAGGATAATTTGCATAGCACGTTACAGCGTCACGGGTAAGCTACCATTTGCCAGTGTTCCGCAAATCTTGCTCATTTTCGGCCGCATAATCACTCATTGAACAATCCTATGGGCAAGCGAGGGCCAAGTTCGGTAATAGGCTCGTAAGACGAACACACGGGACGATACTGTGCGCATTCCCGACATCGTGTGTGTCTCGTGTTACATTCAATCCCGTACGCTCCGAATTGCTATTCGCAAACAACGCGTGGTTTCTGCATACATGCATCGAATGTGCGGTTAATTACGACCGCGTGGTCGTGGTACGTATGTACGTTTGTACGTGCATGTATGTGTGAGCACGCGCGTAACGGTGTGCGTCGGCTGAACGAATGAAGTCTCGAGCCCGGTGTCTCGGTGCGTGTCGTCGCGTTATCGAGACTCTATTAATTGGATTCGAGTAATTTGATTACATAAGAAAGACGTCTGAATACCCACAAATTCGTTCCTCGCGAAGCTTCTTTTCTCGATGTAGCGTCGCAAGACGAGGTTGCAAGGCGGGTCGCAAGGGAAACAGAACCCATCGCGTTCCGCCCGTACACAACCTTCGAAATCTAATTTCCATACCAACCTCGACACACACGCGCGCTCACGCGCACGACTGTATTCGATTCGTTGCTTCCCTTACACGAGCAGAAATAAGATGGAAAGCACTCTGTGTTTCAGAAGCCTTGTTCGCACTTACCCTCGGCGTTTTGCGCTTCACGTTCTCGACGCATGGAAAACCACCGCACTGAAACAACAAAAAAAATAGGGATTGACGGTTAATTTCAATGATTTCGATTGTTCGAAGGATAGAGGTTGCAAGTTTCTTTTTTTCATTAAACTTGTCAGTTATTATTTCATTTGTAACGCTCGCGCTCAAGTGATTCAATTTAGAGCGTATTATAGGATTCCAAAAGGAGTAAAATGTGTATAAATATTCTAATTTAAACAATTTTCTTTCAATCCTTTTGTCAGTTTTTTTAATTAATTTCACATAATTTGTAACGTTTTCGCTTGCTAATAATATACAGATATCTCTATGGAGATATTCTAATCGTGACGACCTTTTTTGCAACAGAATGCCAAGATGGATCTCCTTATACGAGCCCACAAAATTTCTCATGTCAATGCCATCGTCATATTTTGTATCACGTTATCCAACAAAGATTTATACTATCCCATGAAAAAAGATTATCCGATGATCTTCTACGCTTCGCTTGAGTTAGAAGGAGGGATATCTTCAAAAAGCTTACAATGCGATTTTGGTGAAGCCTTTTCCACCTTAACCGTTCTCGTTCCTTCGTGTATCGTCGTATACGTGTTTGACGTGTTGTGTCTAGCTCGTGTGATGAAACGGGTTGTATTCTTTGAAGTTAAATCGTTCGAACAATATTGTAATATTTCGTGAATTCTTTCCGTAAAGATTCAATGTCTCAAGGCGAGCAAGCGAGTCACTTTTACGCGAAGAAAGATTAATTTCTCTGTAAAGAATAATAAAAATTGTTGTCTCGTGTCGTATGTCGGATATAGCGCTTAATTATAAAAATGATATACTTTTGCTGATATTGACGTCCCTATTGTTATAGCCTCATGTTCGTTCTTATATAGGAATATCAATTATTAATTTTCCAATTTGTGGACAAGATTATCAACTAGATTAAGAGATGCATTATTACTTACGTGATTGCTGGATATCTATCTCCTTGGATTTTCATAGCGAGGTTTTCAAAAAAGGTTTTCAGATTATTTTCGTACATAGTCCAAAAGTAGTGGACTACTCGATAATTCATCGTCTTTCGTTTCTAAAAACTTAATAATTCTAATTCACGTCTCGTATCAACAACAATGTTATACAAACGCACGAAACGTGTGAATTCTTGCTTGCAAGCTATCAGGATTACAACTTTATCTCTCGATAAATTATCTAGCCGCGTTGTCGGGAATGCGTTGTTACGTTTTATGCGATACCCTCGACGATCGATAATCCCGCTCTTATAATCCCAAGTTTTCTTCCCTTTCCTTTTTTTTTTTTTTTTTTTTTTTATAATACGCGCATTAAAAGTACTTACATAGAGCCGCGTTACAACGACGAGGCGTTACAATAGCCGCTATAAACCAGGCCAGTATTAAGCTTATCAAAAATTGTATGTATACCGTCGTATCTTTTCAGCGTGTGTACGATCGCTTTTTCAAAAGCGGACTCCGAAGCTCGTCAAGCGGAAGCATTACGTCGATGACGTAACGATGAAAGGGGACCTAAAGTAACAGGCTTCTGAAAATGTAATCCGCGTGCAGGCAATTTCGCGGTGCTCGCGAAAGGATTATTTGAAATAACAGCGTCGTGTCGTGGCGGCTTATCAGAAACTTTCATCTTCGTACGATTTAATTCCGTCGTAAAAAAAAAAAAAAGAAAAAGAAAGAAAGAAAGAAAAAAAAGAGAGAAGAGAAAGAAAAAAGAGAGAGAGAGACAGAGAGAGAGAAAAAAATAAAACGTCCAATTCCAATTTTCCCCTTTAGCCGGGGGACGGGGATTTCGGGAATCCGCTTACCAACATCCGGTGGTCCTTTTTGTTTTGCGAAATTCAACCGCCGTTACCGACAATCGTAAAACTTCCGCCAGACGAGAAGGATACTTGGCCGAATTCCATCCGCCGAGTCAAACGCCGGATTAAGGCCAACACTGATAAATTCCCTGCGTGGGAAATCGACGTCGAAATCGATATTAACCGCGCGCGCGTTTATCGCCGCTATGTTTAACTCTCCGGCCATTGTTAATTGCATCTGAACTTTTCCAATTTGGAATTTGGATCCTGGCTAAATATCGCTGCGCTACTCCGCGATATTTCACTTCGCGTATATGAAATGCGTGGAGTTTCTGCTCGTCCGAGACAATTTTAATTGGCTCATTACAGGAACTCGGTTAATTATCGCCAGGCTGATTTTCTTCTATTTTCTGGATGATTTTTCCTTTCTCACGAAACAGACTCGTTTGATTTATCAATTTGTAAATGAATTGATAAATAATATTAATGTCAGTTTCATTTAAAGTGGCTCTCTTGCCTAGCAGACGATTTTAATTAGGAGCGCTTGTTCATAAATATTAAAGTAATTCTTGGTTTCATCTAAGATGTGACAATTCATTTATGCAAATCGTCGAACAAATGATTGGAACCTTCCTTTCAATTTCCTTTCTCCTTCTACTTTTTTATCTTCCTCTGAATTTTTTTTGTTTTTTTTCTCCTCTTCTACTTCTTTCTCTCTGTTCTCTTTTCTCTCTTCTCTATTCTTTCTCTTTCCTTCCATTCTCTCATTACAAATTAATTTCTCCCTTTTGAAACACTTCAACTTTCCCACTTTTAAGAAGTTTCCTAATTTTGAAAAGAACGACCATCCAATGTAAAATTGGAACGAGAAAGTTCGTATATTAATAGCTATTATTTCTTATATTTATTTGAACAGTAGGATACTGAAGAAGAAAGTGGATTTAAATTAAAATAATGTCGTAACAGGATTAGCATTTGAACACTGAGAATGCTATTTTATAGCAGTCGTTTTGTTTGAAGAAAATAGATAAAACTATTTTTAAAAAGTATAAGATGAATTTATCATCTTTTTTCTGATTAAATTAAATTAAATTTCTATATTAAATAATGTAATAATTCAATTTTTGAGAACAAGATCATCTAATAGAAAAACAAATTCCAGAACGAACAGAGGTGATTTTGAGATCGTACATATCGATTGATTCAATAAATGTGCCAGATTCTACGTAGTCTAGAACAAAATTCTTGTGGATACATCATTCTAATCATGATTCATAAAATCTTGTTTGTTTTGCTGGAAGCAAAAGCGAGTCTAGCAGTTCAATAAAATTTCGAGCTAGTATGCTACAAATATCGTAAGACGACGATCTCGAGCGTTGATCCTATCGGTATCGTTATTAGAAAAAGCAAACTTGAAGTCGTGCAAGATAGAATTTAGTAGAACGTAACTAGATTGTTAGCAAAACTTTCACGCACAAATTTATTATAGTTTCCCCCCTTTTTTTTTAATTTCGAAAGAACTTTCAGAAAATCTTTTAAAACTGAAATAAATTGGAAACTTGCAAAAACTAAAATTTTAATTACCGCTTAAGACTGAAATATCATAATCCGAAAGTTAAACATTCTTGAAAGAAGTTTGTAATTTGTGTATCTAAGAACTTGTGGCTTTTTTGAATGTAAACTTTTATGTTCATTTGAAATTCCAAGAAAAAAGGACGATTGAAGAACGTACGAAACCTCCTCTGGCTTTAATAATAAATCGTCAGGACTATTAATTAATTGACAGATTAGAAAGACAATTCTGTATAACGCGTTAAATTAAATAACAGATGGAAGATCTTGTCGCCTAGGTCGCTGCATTTACAAGGAATTCAGAATCGTTGTATAACTTGACTGATACGGAAACACTTGAGCGCTGTTGACTCGAAATGTCGAGGATTTGCGAAACGTGACCTGCAGTTCGATGAGAAGATTACTCGTTCTAGTCAGGAAGGAGTCTGGAAAGAGCAGAACTAAATTTTCGATCGAGACTGCCGTATGCCCTTTAAAAATACCAACGTCACTAATTTCTCGAGTCATCCGTTTCAATAAACTGGAAAGAGAACTATCTTTCGCAGTGGTGATCATTTTCACGTTTGATAAAGCGTTTTATAACTTGCATATATTTGTAACAGAAGAAACGATTGTCGGTCGTCCTTTTTCATTTTTTTTTTTTTTTCGGAACGAGTTTTCTCTTCAAATGTTCGAAAGACATTCCATTCGAAGGTGGGATGAGTCGAGCACTTATAAATCAGTGCAGAGGTCGCCGTATACGTGTTTAAGAGCTTTCTATCGCGCGAAAAGGACAGCACTTGGGACCGAGTCGCGTATTTCGAATCGTAGGAAATGCTTGGCTCACTCGAGAAGGCTTTAATACTTGTGGTTTATGGGCCGGTGGACATCGAACGCGAACTTCGAAATTACGACGTTTCGAAATGTCCCTGCCGTGGCCCTTCGTGTCTCGATTATTAAGTTTACGTTTCGATAATAAAAAGGTGAAGGAAACGTGCAATTTCGCGCAGCCGAAGCTCGGAATTCGAAGAAGTTTTTAGTCTGCAGTAACATAACATCTTCAGGATGAAATAAAATTTTTGAGAGATGCAGCTTTCTCGACTAAAAGATTTGCAGCCTTTACACCCGTCCACCGGATAGAATAAAATCTTGAAATATGCAGCTGTTTCGACAATTTTTCAGTCGTTTATTTAAATCTGCGCAATTTCGCACAACCCGAAGCTCGCCTTGGGGAATTTTTAGTCTTTACGAATGTCCTCAGGGCGAAATAATATTTTGAAAATTGTATCTTCTTTCATCGTTACGAGTCTTCCATTTGAACATGTTCAGTTTTTTGATTCACGATCGCGCTGAAGTTTATGGAGTATTTTCATATATAACGGTGCATAGAATAAAACAGTAAAAGTCTGTAAAGCCTACGAGAGTGAATTGTTTCACAAGGACTCTCGTATCCTTCTGGAAGCATGAATATCTCGAAGCTTTTGCACAGTGTTCGAGAAAATGTACGGTACACGCTGGAGCTTAAATATTCGTGATTTGTTGTCGATGCTCGAGGAAATTCCTCTGAAATATTTTATTTCCGTATTATTATATCCCGAATGTGTGATCCTCCTAGCTAATTGAAGTAATTCCTCTAATTTCAACGGAGGAGATTATGTTAATGAATTAGTCTTATCTACGAAGTATCGTGATAAATATATTTATATATCTTCCAAAAACGCATAAACACATTCACTCGATTGGCAATATGCAGCGAGCAACATGCCTTTAGAAGTTTACAATGGAATTATTACAATGTCGAGGCTTGAGTGTATAACGCTGGCACGTCACAGAACATAGATCATCGTCGTTACTCATCGAAATTTAAAAATCGCTTTCCAATCGCTTTATCATACACGGTGGCGAGGCGAGCGTTCCATCGATACGGAAGAGAATGCGACTTGTTCGGATTATCCGCATTCGGAGGATCGATCGTAACCGGTGAGCAAACAGGAGATCGAAAGACAGGCGGTGCAGGTGACTCGATAAAAGGAATCGCGCAAAGAAGAAAGAAGAGAGCGAAAAGAAAGGAATAGCATCTCGACTGCTCCGAGGTGGCGAGAGTAGACGAAGACGTATCGATTATCTCGCTCGACTTTGCGCAAACGAGACCGCAGCGACGCAAAAGTACGATCGAAGATAAAGCCACCTTCCACCCTCCGCGAGTGGAAGGTTGCCCGAGAAAGAGAAGGACGATGATAGTAGAAGAGGGGTGGTTTCTTCCCGGCGGATCGTTCGTCCTACTCTTCCGAGGATAAAACTCGGGGGACGACTTAATCATCGATGGGCAAGGCTTTTTTTTCTCGATCCGAGAAAAGAGAGTGAAGAACTTGTGCACCGGCTAACGATCGTGAATCCTTTGGAAAAAAGAAAAAGACGAAAAAAAGAAAAGGAAGAAAGAAAGACCGATTGTTCGTCGCTCGAAGAACTGTAGGCTGATTTTCGTAGGCTAATCTGCGAACTTGGCAAACGAGTAAACGTCGATTTTTGTCCGACGTTAGAATTCTATCGGATCGATTATTTGTCGCTGTTTTCGTGAATATTTATGTACTAAGGAGTAATAAGAATTTCTGCCTGTTCCATATTTAGAGATGAGTTGCGTTCGCATATTATACATACTATATATCACATACCTAATATATGCGGATGTTTATAACATTGTATGCAACATACGCGTTGTATATTTTAAAAGATTTCAGTTTCAGAATTAAATTGAAAATTTTCTGTTTGAAATAAATAGTCGGGAGCCTGCGCATTCTACGTACATTCGAAATTTTCGTTTGAGATACTGGAAATATCGGAAGATATTCGAAAGAAAAGTCGATTAAGTTTAAGAATTTTTTTTTCGAACCTACGAATCTTTGTACAAAATACTTGGTAATTGGACGATGATTTCGACAATGGCAGAAGGTCTTTTTCCCCTGACCACATTTTTATCTCACGTTTAACGCGTTAAAACGTAGCCACGTCCTACGACCTTAAATCGCGGCGACAACGCAACAAGTTAATTAAACCTTACAGAATAATTCACCGTGTGCTCGCAAACTATCTATCATCGCGAGCGCACGAAACGGATGTATGTATGTATGTATGTATGCAAGCAACTGCTCGGAGACGGCGGCAAGTTGTAAGTTTCGCGCGGGCACAATCTGGCCAGGATTCGAAATGACAAGAAATCGCAGAGGCGCTACATCTACGAAATTAAAGCTCGATATATACCCGGTATAAAGACGCCGGGACGCACTCGCGCTGGATATTTCGGAATTTACAACTGTAATATCTGGCGGGGGCCGCGCCGGGCTCTGTAGGTTTTACACACATACATACATAGCTAGCAGCGGAATGTCGATATCAGCATCGCTCCTCATTTTTCCACCACCGTCGTCTTTCTCACGTCGAATTACGCGATCGAGCAGCAAGAGTGAGCTCCGGGCACCAAATTTATCGAATTTCTCCAGGGACCCGGCCACTGAAGCTGCTTTAAGGTAGGGATAGGATCGAGCATCTCGCGAGTAGGTTCGAACCATTAGCCATTTTGGATTTTCTATGTATTTTCCCATTGATACCTCCAAGTGTAAGAATTATATTCATTTGGAGTACGTTCGTGTACAGTGACGAGCAAAGTTGAACACGCGCGTAGAATTTTTAACGTAAATAATATTTTATCGAGCAATTGGCACATAGGAAAAAAGAGAAACATGTAGCGTTTTAGCTTTCTCAAAAAAAGTTTCGAATTATTGCGTTTTATCGTCACTGTTTTGGCCTTCGTTGGAGTCAGTTTGCACCGCAATTAATTTAAATGAAAAATTATCTGTACTTTGCACTGTTATAATTGCATAAAGAACAATCGTATAACAATTTATTTTGTCTCATTTTAAAGCGCGAAATTTCTGTGAATTCGTGTTTTTCTTTTATTTTCCAAAATATTTTATTTTAATATCACGTAACAGATGAAAAAGTGTCCTTTTCTTCGGAATAGAAAAATTCTCGGAGTGTAAAAATTTTCACTTACGGCTAATTCCATTATTGTTTTAAGGATCGAAGTTTTTGCTTTACAACGAACCCTTAAAACTTACTGTACGATCTTTTATCAAACTTTGAACATTAGGGTTCGAAACGACGAAATTCAAGAAATTCCAGCATCTTTAATCATTTAACTCTAATGTTCTAATATTCGATAAAATAGCTACAAAAATCGTGCAAAGTTTGAAGGATCGATTCAAAAGAAAAAAATTTCAATTTTCAAAACCGTAGTGGAATGCTTTTAGAGATGTTTGAATGTTCATAATCTTCAAAAGTACTCTTATTTTCCACTCGCTACATGGTGTAAAAACATCTTTGAAAAAACTTAGAACAGTCAAAGTAGAAAGACATTTGAGATAAAACCAAACAGATCGTTATATGATTTTCTTTCACGACGTAACTGCTTGAGATATTGATGTGTTCAGTTATGCTCTTCACTGTGTATCACATCATTTTAACAGTGGATCACACGATGTTAGCTTACGGTGCAAAATTCTTCAAGAACGGAACTAAAAAATGACTGCGGAAGAAAGCAGGTACAAACCTAGAAAAAAGCAAGTACATTACTTATCAGTGTTAAGTCTAATGATAACAGTGATATTCAAATGTTGCGCGTAGAACGTATATAAAACGATGTACAGAGTGAATAGGTTCAGCTTACGTAAACTGAATACATTGTATCGTGTATTCATTGAATACGTTGTAGTTCACGAGCACAATTGTAAAAACGAGCACAATGACTGAATATATTATACGTTGCACGTCGAGACACTTTTACGAAACTTGGATATCGAGCTTGATTCGGATTCGCGTAAGCGTGCATTGGATTTGATACCATCCCTATCTTTAACGTTCGTGATATTTTCGCGACACTCTCGTTCGAATCGTCGTCGTAACAAGAAAAAGAAGAAGAAGAAGAAGAAGTTGAACCAGCTGGGAGAAAAAGAAGTTCGTTGTATGAGTGAAATACACAAAAGTGCAACAAGGGTGTATATGTCAATAAGGTGTGGGGAAGAAAGCTATGGCTGCTGCAAGCAGAAGAAATCAATGGTTTATAAATAATCGGAGCGTCGCTGCCGGTGTCGAGATCTCTTCGTTCGTTCTTCCCGTCTCACTCCCGTAGCTACGGTATTAAATTCCTATTATGTCGGTGCTGAGTGGGAGCCAGCTTGCAAGCCAGAGGCAAGAAGAAGAACAAGCTGGATAGAGAGAGAGAGAGAGAGAGACTCGAGTATAAGGGTGTAAGAAACGAAAGGCCTCGGAGCCGAGAGTCTAAGATATCGTTTGAAAGGAGACTCGATGGCAGTCGAGGCTAGACTTCCACTTGCAGACATTTTCTTCGACCCCGTCTCTTCGTACGTACGATACTAATGCTGTGCTATGCTATGCTATGCTAGACCGTCGCGTCGCGGTAAACCCAGCATATCACGGTCGAACTTTCCGGCTTTCCTTTTCCAACAAGCAGAAGAACGCGCAGACCTTGTATAGCCCGTTTTCTGTTCGCCACCGCCCGAATGCTCTATTTTGACGTCTGACATCGTGCAGATTCTCTTGTCCCGCAAAACAGTTCTTTTTACTCCTCAGAGAGAGAGAGAGAGAGAGAGAAATGTATGTTGATTTATTCAACGTTTCCTACTTACGTATGCGCCTTCCGCTGCCGCCGAAATAAAATGAGAGATATATATACTTTTTGGAAGGTCGATTCATTTCAGGACAGAGGAGAGGTGAAATTGTCGATTTGTCCGCAAAATGGTCGAGATGATGAAATATTTACATTCGTCGCTGGAGACACGCGTTTCAGCGAAAGAAGTGGAAGTCGTTACGGTTTAAAAGGGAGAATGGAATATTGTTAGAAATTCGGGGATGGAAGGGAAAAGGGGGAGGGGGCTTATTAAAGAAAATTGCCAACTATCGCGCAAAGGATAACAGTAGCTCGATTTCCTCCAGGCCGAGGTAGAAGTTGACTTTGGCGAACTTCTTCAAGTTAAAACGAACAGATCCTGCGAAGGAGAAATCTCGTTCGCAGACTGTGAAGTCCCGACGATAACACTCTTCGACCGACGACGCTTCTCGAGACGCTATTCTCGTTCGATAGAAAAAAGAAAGAAAAAAAAAAGAAAAAGAGGAGGAAGACGAGCACCGGCTCGAAGTAGTTCGGTAGTCATAAATATTCTAAAATCAGTTGGAACTAGCATGCGAGAACTCCGCTCTCGAGTCGCGTGTTCGCGTTTTTTTCGAGCCTTTTCGTCCTCTCGCTTCTTCGCGCTCGCTCGCTTCTTGAGAACCAGACGAGACAGCCTTAACACTTTCTCAAACTTCCACGTGAACTTCGGTCAGAGTAAATAGTTCCGTTCTGTAAACAGTGTTGAATTATTCATCGATTCGGCAGGGATAATTCATGAAAGAACACGCCACGCTGTCAAGCATTATTTTCTTGATAGATACGGCCATAGCGAGGCAAACGAATAGTTGAACACGTGAAATATGAAGCTGCTCAGGCATCTTGAAGAGAAATTTCTGGATCTTCAATTTCTCGAAGAAGGCGTGCAATTTCCCTTTCAAATTTCGTTTTTTTTTCTTTTTTTTTTTGTTTTCCTCTGTGAAAAATGTTTCTTGCGCGAGAAAAGTACGTACAGTTTCTTGGACAATAGGCAAGAGAATTAAAACTGACACTTGACACTTTGAAATCGATCTCCTCGCGGTATGATACTAAACTAAATGTTTCGTTCAAACATTCTTCCGAATTCGTTGCTGTAATTTGCGTCTCTGTATTTGGAAAAACGAGCTCGAATGTGTAGATCGTAAAAGAGTTATTATTGTTTGTTATTGATAAAGAGTTATTGTTATTATTATTGTTCACGGACGTCTAAATCTTCTCCAATATTTCACTCTGTTTGTGGATGGAAACTGTCGTTGATCATCTGACAACGTTTAAGACGCTTTAATTCGTTTTTCAATTTAATGCCTGGCCTTACCTAGTCGTCGCGCTAATTTGAGGAACTGGAATATTAACACGAATCTAACAAAATTCCACGAGCGAACCAATTTCGCACGTAGAACGTAACTTCAAAATAATTAGTCAGAAGATTTAGCATCTCCGACGGAATCGTCGTAAAACCTTCACGAAAACGACCACCATTAACCAGGAAACTCTTTCCTGGCGCTGAAAAATACCCGCGATAGAGTCAGAGAGAGAAGTAAGAGAACGCGAGAAAGCGTGGATTTGTGAACGAAAGAGAGAGAGAGAGAAAAAAAACAGCGTTACCACATTTTATGCTGTTCAACAATTTTAGCTCGTTGAATCGATATCCAAAGCGCATTTGCAACCGCATCCGTTGACGTTTCATGTGTGTTTTAGCGCAAACATTTACCATTTGTTTTGACGATGAGAAAATATTTCCTCTCCGTGCTGTCTCTCTCTCTCTCTCTCTCTCTCTCTCGCCGATTGCACGTTACTCATAAAATTGCTATCCCAAGCAGCAGACGACGAGATTGTCGTAAAATATATTTCAGCTTCGCATTTTCGAAACACCGATTGCTTGCCCTTTCCAGAACTTTTCCAGAACAATTCTCTTCTTCGCTCCTCCCCTGGACCATCTTTACGATCTCTACAACACGTTGTTTTCGCGAATCACTTTGTTATCTCCCTGCAATCTTGCACGTGTATACGCAGTTCTCTCGCAGCTGGTTCAAATTTGTTGAAATTTCGCAATTAACTGCGTGAGTTCTGAAAAATTGCAATGTGCCGTGTGTCTCCTCTCGTTGATTTACTTTGTACGTTAAGGTATTATACGGACTCTCGTAAAGAACAGCTGACGCTTTGGTTCCGTCTTGTCCTGTTTTTCATTCTACGAAATTGTAATGTGCATCTCTCTTTTTTTACGAATAATTTAGGAAGTGTAATTTTTTTTTTTTTTTTTTTTGTTGAGTCACAGATAGACTGATAGGATTTATGTTATAATTACTGAAATTCAGAGTGATTTGATCTTACTTTGTACTTTGTATTCTTTGCGACGGGGATTCTAGCTACAGAAAGGTTGTTAAAAATTCTGATATGAAATGATTTAATCCCGAATTGCAAAGTCATTCTCAGTGACCTTTTAAGATCCTTGAAAGATGTTGACGGAGAATGGCAATTGTAATTCTATCGCGCTAAAAGCGTTAATAAATTATGATTAACAAGTAAACGTCTCTCGTGAATGCATTACGTACGGCAGTTCTTGTCTTCTTAAAAGCAGCAGCTGTCGCTAAATGTAACCTTTGTAGCAATCGAGAGCAAATTTCGGATTATCCGGGAGACGTTGAAAACTATGTCGGCTTTGATGCATTTCATCTTGACAAACAACAAAGGAGCCGCATTACAATTAATTAACAGTTGTCTAAATGTTAGAAGTTTCGCATTTAATTGTTCGCCGGAGTGACTAAAGCCTAAGTGCTGTTGGAGCAGCGAGCGAATTGACTCGAGAATATTCAAAGCCTGATTGCTTCTAAGACTGACTTTGGAAGTCTAATGATTCTCCTTCACGATTGACTGCTAATTGTCTGGATGACTGCTCATTGATCACTAACTTCAGATAGTAGACTTGCCTACCATTGTGCATCCATCCAAAGAGATCCATCTAACTGTCCAGGAGATTTCGTATGGGTCATCAGAAGCTTTTGAAATTCTTCTCTCCGACTTTTCGAGTGATCTAAATACTAATTTCCTTGTCTTCTTGCCTTTAACCTCTTGATCGCCGCAATCATTTTAAAGACCGCGCATCAGCTAGCCGCGTATATTCAATTTTTAAAAAATGTACTTTTACTAATAAATAAATAATTTAAATATTTTTTACTTACATAATTAGTGAGCCACAATCAATTAGGATATAATTTGCACAAAAAAAAGACACTTGATTTTCACTAGAGTTGCCACACAATAGATTAAATACTAAATATTAGAAAGATTTAGAAAAGTTATATGCACGTTTGTTGAACTTGAAATGTTATAATATTATAGTCTAAAAAATACAAATATATACTATGCACAATAAAACTAATATTTATCTTGGGTGTGAAATGCTTTGAAGCAAGTAGTTGGGCAGAGGTTGGAATTTTACAGTTTTTGCACGCGAATTTTGTTTCTTGCTTTTCTTTTCGAAGCTTGCAGCTTTCGAATATATCCAAAATCAAGGAAGAATATATATATATTTTTCGATTTTTTCAGTGTTAGAAAATGATTCTAGATGTCACCATTAAGAAATCGAGATTAATTTCGCTTTTATTATAGGGTACAGGGAATGGCGCGCACCGGCGATCAAGTGGTTAAGAATTATCAATGAAATATTCGTTTCAGAAATTAGTCGTAGAATTATAAACGCGAATTACAGTTCTAAGTGTCGATAAGCAGAATAATTAAAGTTGAATGGGACTAAATTTTAAATTGTATTTGAAACGTTGCACCGATAGTCTGTCATTGCAAAAGAATACGTTAATTGTTCAAGTTCTTCAGTTCGAATTCGAAGAGTTGAAAGTGTTAAATAAAATTCGTTTTAATTCTCTTTGTTTAATAATCTCTTGAGCATATAATCGTATACATACGTCACTGGTATAGTGACTACCAATAATATTTGAACTAAAAAAAATTCCACGTAAAAGTACAACTCAAACAAAACACATGGAGCAAAACCTTCTTTTTTTTTTTTTTTATTTCTGAACGATTCGTCAGAGAACAGAAACTTTTTGTTCATATAGAGTTAACAGAAAGTTACTCGTGAAAATCGGTGAAACAAGAGTAATAGAAAATGCTTCGTCGCAAATATTTGCCTCGAGCATGCAACCCTAACCGTTTGTTTCGTGCATATCTGCAACAACGTGTACCAAATAGAGAACTTCAATTTTACGAGCTATAGCGTGGGGAATAGCAGGATCCTCCGTTGGTATTTTATTGAGATCGTGTAATACGTATCTGACACAAAAGGGAGCAGGTCGGTCATCGTAGAATGGCCGGGTTTGGATCATTCCTCGAAGGGTGCGAGTGAGGGAGGAGAGACGATAGTGAATTACACAGATCCGGAAGCACTGCGCCCTGGGAATATGGCGGGAATTTCGCCGGAAGCGGAAAGCATTCCCACTCTTCCGCGTCGCAACCGCGGCCTGGTCTGTTCGGCGAACCACCGACAAAACCGAGCATCGTTTCTCCAATGCTCGTAATTCGTCGGCCTACGAACCTCTTTGTGTGCACCCTCCAACATCCCGCTCTTTTTTTCGATTTAATCGACGCAACGCGTCGTTGGCGAATCGTCGTTCGCGGCTCGAGGGGAACGTTTCGTCGATCGTCGTGCAAAATTAATTCATCGCCAAGGAAGCTTTAGCGTTTGTAATCGCCATTTTACTTCCACCGATTGTGTCGTTAGTTTCTTCTTTATTTTTACTGTTTTCATTTAGTTGCGAATTTCAATTCAGACTTTAGTTAAACTTCCTCGATGAAGTTTAGATTAGTATCATAACGTAAATTTACATTATGTTCCTCTTGTTACCTTAGATACATGCAACGTTATAGTTTACCGATCGTCTATTAACGATTTATTCCAATTGTTACGCTTCGCGTTTCAGTGCTCGCGAACGAAAGTATGCGTAATCTCGTATGAGAATTTTAATACTTTTCTTCATACTTTTTAGTGAGTCAAAATGTCAATAAAAGTAAAATGAGTAAAATGATTCATGATCATCTTCAATTTCAGAACAATTTTTCAGAAAGTTATCTCGTTTATATCACGCGAGATGTTGAAACAGTGAGTACTATACTGAAGACGGGAAATAAAGTTACCCGAAAAGTATCTCGAAATTCGAGAATTTCAGAATCTAGAGATTCTTATAAAATGATAAAGGATAGAATATATGTCATAAATTTCTGTTTAAAGCCAGTTTTCCAAAATTCTCCGATTACGTTTTGTTTCCCGTAACAATGTAGTCTACCAAGAATTTTCAAACTGTTTGTAATGGACAGTATACTTACGAAAATATTGCTCAATTCCTATGTTGAAAGCGTATTCGTTCGCAGAAAGTATGCTATTTGTTATTAAAATTTATAGCGTATCTGAAAGAAGAACTTGAAGATTTCGAGTGTCCCGAAGTTCTCGTTTTGTGAAATATTTTCAGAAACTTGATCTCGACGTCGATCCAGCAATCGCGAATCAATTCACGTTTGCCGAAATCGCCTTAATAGTTCGCGTTAATGAATCGCCAATATATATCGTTCGTAATTCGAAAAAAAAAAGAAAAAACTCGTCTCTTCCTTGTTGTTACACGCACTTGTATGTAGAAACAGAGGAAACGACAAAGAGTTAACGTGCAATCGATTAAGAAGTGAATCGGTGGTTTCATGATTTTGCTCATCTCGACGAGCGAATGCAAATCGAGGACGCTTTGCAGCCGAGGCCGCATGCACGCATTAAAACGCAAATACATGGCTCCGTGAGCGAAGCGAGCCACGATGCCCCCGCTTGTAATTGCATTGGCATGAAATTGCTTTTCATAATGACAAACCGTTTCAACTTCCTCGCCGCGGTGAAACTTTCGCGGCAGTTCGCCCTTTCGTGGTATTTGGCTGGCAGGAAGCACTTTCATCGACTGGTAGACATTTCTTCCCCGCTGATGAATTTAATTAGCCTTTCGTGATTGAGTGTCTCTTGGACGATTATAGTGACGGAAAGGGGATGTTTCTCTTCGTCTTACGATTGAGAGGAGTCAGTGTTAGCAACGTGAGGATTGCTCGTGATTCGAGGCCTTTGAAATTTCTTTCCAAGAATATTTGTTTTTCTATTTATTTATTTATATTTAAAATGTTCCTTTATCTCTGGGTAATTCGATCCATCGCGGTGAGATTATTTCACGGTGCAAGAATTACACAGTTTAATTTCGAAGTATTTCAATTTTTAATTTCGAGTGTTTGACAAGTCGATTTGAAAGATTGTCATTTTTAAATATTATTTAGGGATTATTTTCGAAGGAATTAAAAGAGATATTCAGGTTGAGCCAAAGGAAGAAGAAAACCAAAAATTTCTCCCTACATAATTTTCCCACATAAATGCATGGGAAAAATATGTAGGACTTTTGCCAAACATTTCTTTCCTTGCTTCCGCGTATTTTCACAATGTAACGTGCCTTTTCACAAAAAATAAAATTTTTTATTCAAAAGCGTACAATTTCCACGGAAGTCAATATTTAAAAAAGATCCTGCGCACATCTGCAGTGAATATTACGTAGAAACTAGAATTTTCTTTTAATTCTTTTCTCTTCAACTATCTGCTTTTTATCCACATCGATGCGAGAACGGTTCTGGAATTATTTAAATTAATTCTACTGCAGCTACTTTGTTAAAAGACAAGGAACAATAAACAAATATATTTCTCAACACAATTGGTGTTGTTCTCAATTTTTGTCCAATCGAGCGCGATAGAGACAGAGAGAGAGAGAGAGAGAGAGAGAAAAGAACTTGTTAACAGAGGCTCGTCATTAATTTTACACGGTCAAGGAAGAAAAACAGTGCATTACCAGAGATCGATTATTCCTTCCTTCCGGTAACATAGCCGGAATATTGAAATACACATCGAAAAGTAGGAATCTCGAGAGCAGCCACGCGAAAATACCGAAATACGAACGGGCCAAGCTGTTAGAGTCCATCGTCGGAGAACACGGGCATTAATCATCCCGGTCCATTATGCAGTTTCGGTTTTCGACAAACGACGACGAACACTCGTAGCCGTAAAGTTATAAAGCTTTTGCGAAACAGCCGCGCGCCATTGAAAACAATTGGAACCCGGCTATAAAATATGCACCGGTCGCGTAACAGCCGCGTTTTCAGGAAAGTATCACGACGGGAAATAGATTTTATCGGGAAGCGACGGGAAACGAGGGACCTAGGGGACGCCGGGAAATATTGAAGTGGCTCAAAGGACTATACACTATTCGTCGGAGCTCCGTCGCGAAATTCTGGGCTAAAATTTGGATCTCGAGTGCTCTTTAACGTCGAACGAGTGATCGAGTATTCGATCGATCCGGCTGGCCAAAAATTCCGTGCTTAACGGAAGACGTCTAATTGGAAGAAATATTTTTTATACTTCCAGATCCTCGATTAAAATTTTGCAGCCACTACGAGAACGGAGAAACGGTCAAGCTTCGAAACGGTATACGAAACTTTTTGCGGATATTTGATTACGAATGATCTGTAAAAAACAGACGTGCAAAAACCGGGAAATATTGAGGACCCAATCGGATTGAACCCGAGAGTATTTCGTAATTTGAAAATTTCCCGAGAATCTCGAAGGACTTGTCGTCGCGAAAAAAATTTGTGAAAAAAAAATTCCCAGTAGAGACAATTACGCGCGACGACGAGCTTCGAAAGATTCGAATTTACAGTCCGCCGATAATAGATAGTAAATTCAATTTCGAACTCGTTCGATTCGTACGTTCGTAAGGTTCGTAAATCGCGTTTCGAAACGTTTTCATATTAATGAGCGTGTAATAGCGTGACGTAAAAGAGAAGGTAATAAATTTTTTGTTTTTTCAAGAATTAAAATTTGCTGCACTTGCCGTTTCACGTGGCAACAGTAGATTTACGAGGAAAGCTATTTTGTCAACCTTCGGATATTTGCGTTCTAAATCTGTATGCCAATTTGACAAACGCACGTGTGTACGTGCCGTACGAGTTGAGCACATTTTATTTGAAATTAAAATAAGATATACTGCATCGGGACAACAATTCATGTTTACCCTTGCATTAATAACCATCGGCCATTAAACGCCGAATATCGATTTTCTTCGTGCGATTGCAATTTGGTACAAAAGTATGAAAACAATTAAATCGTTCCACACGCGCTCCATAACTGAAACATTCGTCCTGTTGTTAATTACATCTTTCATTATTTCGCTGTCTTAAACGTATGAAGGCATTCTTGTTATTTCCTCGATTTTCTTTTTTAAGAACGAAATCGTAGGAAGTTCTAGCCAGTAGAAATATAAATTTTACTCGTTTAATCCAGGCTGTTTGCGCAATAAGGAATAATCTAGGTTAACGTGTACGTCGCATTATATAAAATACGAAATTAATACCAAAAGACGAGAGGAATAATGTAAAATGAATTTTAACCTGCTCGTTACAACGTTAAATTCTAGTCAGTGATACCGTTTACGGAACTGCAGTTAAAAATTATAGTTAAAAATATCGTGCTAAATAACCTCATAAATAAAAGCGTCGAGAGTTGCAGATTACGTAGCAAGCGAAATGAAAACGGCTTTTGTCGTTCAATTTTACGCACGAACGAATCACGCTGGCCTTGCTAATGTTTCCGTCTACTTACATCGTATTTTTCGTTGACTCGAGCGAAGGTTTCCTTTTTTTTTTTTTTCAAACGTGCTTGAAAAGGTGCTCGACGATTAAACGCGTCGCAGAAACTTGTTCTCTTCCATCTTCGAATAATCGATAAGTTCTAGTTATTCCGACTCTAGCTCTAGCTCTGTTTAAAAATATCTGACGTGTGTAAATTTGTTTCTCGTCGTTTACCAAAAAGCGCAGGTGAAAGATTTTCATCGGTTCTTCTTTCATGCAGGATTTCTTTCGGAATAATTCTGTCCTTTGGAAAGATTTTCCGCGCGAGTCGGTCGCGCGACTCTTTCTTCTCTCATTAAAAATTCAGCAAATGGGAAAGCATTCGAGATCCGGCCCCCGTCGCGTTAAGAGCTCTCGAAAAGCTAATACAGTTTAAGTGGAGCAAGGATCCAGGAGAGACAAGCGCCAACGATAATCTGATTATTCACACTAGCAGGATATCTGTGTTTCTCCCGCACGCTTGTCAACGTAAAATCAAATACAAATACACCGGAATTTCAAATATACTTTGATCTGTCACGCGGAACACACAGTTGTTTACTTTAATTCCGCTATCTCAGCTGTGTGCTTAATCGTTTTAACATTTTATCTCTGGAAATGTCGTTCTTTTCTCTTTTTTTTCGCAAATATCTTTTTACGCTTATGATCGTTGTTTACGTTAAACGTTAGAAGAAATGGAAAATGTCGATGTCACGGTGACAAGGAGCTGTCTCAAGCTTTTCTAAAATCTTCTAAGATACATATCGATCTTTCACTTTGCAGAGATTAATGTTCACACTTCAAAAAAACATGAATTTATTTACTTCCATAATTCGGTCGATCTGTTTAAATGTTTTTATATTTCAAGTCACTTTGTTCGTAATTAGAAGAAAAAGTATTTCAAGATGAGACAGTTGAAACTGGAAGAATTAGATGGAGAATTAGATTCAAGGGGATATCAACATTTTTACAAACTACTTTAATATTCCGCTAAGTGAGGCAATTTTAATCAGATGATTAATTCAACCAATTGAACTATATCTGAATCGATCCTCTGTATGAAATGAAAAATTCAATTACTCTAACTGTCTTCCATCCGAGCTGAATTCTTAATTATTAAATCGATAGTAGAGGAGATGTTAAAACGTTCCCCGAGCGCGAAGCATTAAGATTATTGATATTTTTAACAGCTGAACTATTTTTAATAACTACTTTCTTCGACGCATAATTACGTTATGAAAATTCCAATTAAAACGTCATCTGCGACGTGAAATGTCAAGGTTGAAGGGGACCGGGGATCGTTAAGCCTAAGAATGACAGGCGATTCGTAGCAGAAATCCAATCGAATATCATAATCCTCGATACATCGAGTCGGTACATTTCAATTATTGGTCCCGTATGTGTCCAACGCGATAATTATAACGCGAGTTAACGCGTCCCACATACAACTGTCCCGGATACGTATAAGAAATTCAAACACGTAAATCTCGCGCGATACATTGCGAGAGGTGTATTGATCGACACACATAATCTACAAATCCATCCATCATAGCGCACTCGTTGATAGATAGTGGACGCGTTATCCACGAAACCGAGAAGTGACAGTGATAGTGCTGGCCTATTACCCGCGGGACCTTTTAATGCCAGATATATTTTCATTAGCCGAGGGGAATCGTTCCCCGCGTTTTCGGTGGTTTCACTTTCCTTTTTCAAGAGTGGCAGAGTTCAACGAAGGGGCGAGCCAGACGTAAAGGTTATCTCTCCTTGATAAAGCTCGTTAATTTAATTATGCAAGTGACGAAGTAGCCTGTTAACCCATTGACTGCCAGGCAAATTTAGAGCGTCCTTGCCCTGGGAGGCAAAATTTTATTTTAAAGAAAATACGTAAAATTTTCCAAAATATAATAATACTAGGTTACAGATTTAGTATTGAAATGGCATTTGCAGTAATTTTTATTGAAAAATAAATATATAATTAATATATATATAAAAATATTTAATATGTTATGACCGAATAGTCTAAGTTATTATTTTTATAATAAAAAGTGATATTAAATATGCTTTATACGCTATATTAAATTTTTATTCATCCTTTCTAATAATTCCTAACTCAACCGGCAATAAAAATATTCCCTGACCAATTGTAATCAATGTAAACTTGTAGCGCAAACTACGAGATATCCCGTAGTCGGCAGTTTTGGTACATACGCTTACTACGAGATATCTCGTAGTTGGCAGTCAATGGGTTAATTCGTTTCGCTTTCGATTGTCGGTCTTACGACCACGATCGGTCTTGTTTACATTTTACGGAGAGGGGGGAGGGGGA
This sequence comes from Tetragonula carbonaria, assembly GCA_032399595.1. Lineage (NCBI taxonomy): Eukaryota > Metazoa > Arthropoda > Insecta > Hymenoptera > Apidae > Tetragonula > Tetragonula carbonaria. The sequence goes on from JAUCRC010000004.1 coordinate 11,364,016, forward strand.
GGAATCAATATTTTAATATTCTCCGATATATATTTCAATAGCTACGAAAGTATTTGAATAGTTATCGTACAACAGTTGTCGATAATCGTATCGAAATTTCCAAGATTGACCGCTATACTCCAAGCTTTGCATCTGCTGAAAAATGTAAATATTTTGCACGTACAAAATAGACAAATTCGCAAAGAAAGATAAGAAAAGAAAAAAAAGACACTCGTCACAGAAGATAGTCTAGTCCAACGAAATCTCAAAATGTTCGTCAATTTATGTTAGGCGAAGCTTCCCCGCCGTGCTAAGTACAAAATTTTCTAAAATCTTCCAAGAATCACAAAGTTGTGATGTTAGTCGATAATTGCTCGTGATTGATTATCACGTGTTCCTTGGGATCGTCAGATTCCAATAATTTTCCGGAGACGCGCCGAGTACGCGCTCGCTAACGCAGTGCTAATTGCATCATAGCGGATTAAGTAAATTAATCAAAGCTCGCGTGCAGAACCGGCTGAATAATTTACATTCGCTCGACCGCTAATTGCTCGCGTCGAAAAATGAAATAAGTTTCGCGAGTATCGGCGAGTATCGGCGATTAATCCGCGACGATCAGTCAACGTCGAATCGAAAGAGCCGGGAAGGGACTTGTCTTTCCAGCAACGACAATCCCTTTTCCACCCTCCCTCTCCCCTATTAATCTATTAATCACTGTTCATCCTCTTTTTCGTTTCTTTCGATTTCGTAGCTCCGCGTAGAACGCGAGCGAAACATCGGATTGGAAAATCTCACTGCTAGCGATAATTGATAGGCTGACGCACGTGCACGTTGCATACTGCGACTTATGTTGTACCGCTGCTGCTTATCGCGTCGCGTTATGTCGCGTGATAAACGATTAGCGCGTGTAACAATGAACGTACGTGGACAAGAGTTAATGATCGTTTCACGGGACATTTAATTTAGAAAGAGTATCTCGTGTTCTGTTAGAAATGAATGGATGCTCAGAATCATGTTTGAAAAAGAATACATCTTTCTGCGGGGGGGGGGCTTGAAAATGAGACGTGCAAATTTCAAAACGTATTTTCCTCGGAAGCGCACGTTTTTCGAAACATTTGACACGATATCTCGAGTTCCGGTTGAACGATCGACTTTTTGCACGCACTATCGGCAAACGTGACACTATCGGTACGAAGCAGTATTATCTTTGCATTACAAATTACTTTCTTTGGCCAAACTTCGAAGAGTCATCATTATTAAAATCTTCGACATTTTTTTTCCATTCTAATTTATATTATACGCACGTATAAGTTAGAATGAAATGAACTATATTAATTGAGAACCAGAACCAATTCAGCCAATAAAAACCCTAGCTATGTAAACTTCGAAGACCTCTGAACGTTATAATTCAATTAATTTTATTTAAAAAAAAATTGGTAAGTATTCTTTAAAGGTAGACAAATACATATAAAAAAAAACTTTAAACAAAAGAGTCTTATGATTCTTCAAGGAAAATATAATCCAAAGATAAGCTCGGCGAGTGACTCTAGACTAAAATACTCTCTTAAAAACTTGAGATATTCGGAAAGAAATGTCGAGTTAATATTCGTTTCTTCTCTCTAGACGTGAAGTATGAAGATTTCGCAGAGGATATTAGATAATTCTGATCGAAGAAGATCGAACACGATCGACTTTCAGAATCAACCTGCTACTATTAAAACGTTATAACCGGATATTAAGGCGGATAAGCGATAGCTCGAGATTTTTACCAGCACTCGCGATTTATTACTTGGAAAGTTTCTCTAAAATCTGTATATTAATACGTTATATGTAGCGTGTATTACGTTCTTTTGTTGACTATACTACTTATCTTCTTCATAATCCTACGTTTGTTGCCGAAATTTATTAGCGACGTGAATACGTGTACGTTTCTCTTAAGCCAAAAGTGATTGCAAGTGGTCAAGTGATATATTAGCCATGATAAATCACGATGTTGCTTGATGAGTTGTGAATTTATTTGAATTTTTTTTTTTTATGTTTCTAGATATAGATCTAGATGTTTTAAAAGATTTCACTAGACATAGATCTAGAATTGTTCTTTAATGTGAATTTCATCGTTGAACCTGAATTATTCTGAAATGAAATATTAAGTGGTCTCATAGGCTACGAACGTAACTTTCTATTATATTTATTATCAATAATGCGTCATAGAACTGCGTTTCGCATTTTGAAATTCCATTCCTAAAAGAAAAAAATTGTAAAAATTTTCACGTTCGTTCGTTGCTTTAAGAATTCGTTATTGTGTCAAATTTAACTGGTGAAAATCTTTTCAATAATCTATACCGATTATATACGTGAGGACGTTTTCAATCAAAATTTTGTATCAAAAGAGCTTTGTACTTACATGTCTTTATTCCAAGAAGCAAAAATTGAAACAAAATTCGGAACTTTTCTTTACTAAGAAACTTTATGAGTTACAAAGATTAGAAAGATTATGTGTTGCAAAGTATGTGTGCGTGTGTGTGTGCGTGTCAGTTTTCCCCGGGAACTTACACAACAATTCTGTTTACATTCGCGTATTTTATCTATCCGAGCTACTACGCGGCCGTAAAGCACGATACGTTGGCATTAAAGCTGCAATGGCTGCGGTATAACAGCATCGTACGTGTAATTGCTCTTTCCGGTACAAGTATTTATCGAAAGAGGGAAATCACGGCGCAGCATCCAGCGCAAGCGGAACACGATAATCGGTTTGCGTACGTCTCTCTTCGCTACGAAGCAATAATATTAACGCTCGGTAATCAGCCGTGAATGTTTGCTCCGTTCTCTCCGTCCCTATGATCGGCTACGATCTCCGTCCAACTTCCAAACTATCGGAATCCTAATCGTTGTGTTCGACGATTTAAGCTGTCGAGGTGTTGGTGTCTGTGTCTTCGATGCCTCGTTTCTCGCGTGTAGTAAACGATTCTTGCAACGCGACACTTTACGCGATGTATCAACTGTACGTCATAAAGTATTGCGCGAGAGTAACGCAACGCAATGCGTTAATTAGAAATGTCACGAGGTCAGCAGACCCCGCTTGGAGTCTTAAAAAATGAAATTGTATATTTTAACTTGACTTATATAAAGGTAGCAGTCGAAAGTTTGTATCTCGTACTCAATTCGATATTTCGCTGTGTGATTCATTCCTATATTTCATATTTTTTTTTTTTTTGACACGTTCATTTTCTCATACACAGTATACTAAAACACTTTAGGCAAGGATTATTGATGTCAGAAATGTATACGTCGATATTAGAAGATCCAGACGTGTATTTCACACACAGAATGAGTGACTCGAGCTGTTGGATCTTTATATTCGTTGTGTTTCTGCTTCCGATACTTGTATCGATAAAGAAACGAAGGTTTTTAGAGTTGGAGAGCAAGACTCCCGAAATGCGTGAATTATCACTAGACTACGGATTTTTATGAAATTTTTATTTCTAAATATGGCACCGATAATGACACCTGCGTGTCAGACGAACGAACAATTGTTCGCGCTTCACTTCGATCAAACTCGCGTTTGTGTTCATATCGTTTATCACAGATTACGTATATGTAACACGTATGAGTGTTAGTGCAGTAAACACGCATTCGATCGAAATGGACCGAGCTCGTTTTCGACTTAAACGCAATGCACCAATGACACGATACTATTTCACCAAAAATTAATGCATAAAATTTTAAAAAATCCAATCTTCGAGTAATCATCCAGAGAGAAAGCACAGATAAATCATCCACTTTCACGAATGCCTTGCTCGATAATATCAATTGCGCCCGATGACTTCACCGTGTATGTTAACCGTGTAATAACGAAAGCGGATGGAAAGAAGCCGGGTGAAAGGAAATCGGGGTATTGTTCCTGCCAGGAACTTCCCGCGGTCGAGTTCATATTTCTCTAGGTGGCCGGATGCCAAGAATGCATCGGCGCTTGTTCGTTATTGCGCCCGAACTATTCGAATTTTAACGACGCTGCTCGTTTGCCAGCGGCCAGGCATAACGGACGTATCTGCGGACGATTAGATAAGGAGACAAATCGGCGAATATCCGTCAGCAAACGGGGGGAGAGGGGGAGGGGAAGGGGGGGCAGAGAAGGTTTCTGTTGCTCGGACAAGCTTGAACAACGTAACTCGCACGCCATAGTATAATTCGGCCAGCCGGTTATCGTCCTTCGTAGATCAGAACGCGCTCTATGCAACAAACGTTGCACACAATGCACGTGGGCGACTTGGATTTATCGACGTGCCAGAAATTGTGTTTCCCTCGGTTTCGTCCTTTGGATACCTTTGCGGCCGTCTCCCGACTCGCAACTGTTCGAGATTACATTCATCCTTCGTGTTTCATTCGCACAGACAGACAGAGAGAGAGAGAGAGAGAAAGATAGAGAGAATTTGCGGTTTCGTGGAACTCGCTAACGAATTCTCGAATCGAACGAAACGCTGGAGCCGAGATGCTAGATTGATATTGTTGGACGGGATATCAGACGGGTGAGAGGCACGAGATACTTGCTACAGACCGTGTATTTTACGCGAATTTATGTTTTTTATAGACGCGAAAATTGGAGAGACATTTCTTTTTAACGACGAATTATCGACGAATGTTTCACATGTAGGTATTTTAGAAATTTTATTTTAGAAATTCCGATCGCTTCTATTTGATTTCTTACTCGAGAAATGAAACGCAATCGCGCGTGAATAGTAATATAAACTTCCTTTAAAAATATAATCTCACACGCCGAAGAAATATTTTTATACGTATGTTATACTTTGTCTCTCCGTTTTCAAGTTTCGTATAAAACGTGGAAAAATCATTTCGCAGTGTGTTAGCAATAATGAACTGATCTCCAAAACAATTTCAATTCGAGCGACTCGAATTTCCCAGCAATTTAAATTCCAAGAGCGAAAAAACAAACGGTGGCAATGTTTTTGTTTTTTTTTTTTTAATCGACATCTTAGTCGGCTATAACGAGGAAAATTCAACGCTCGCGCTATTCCGGTTTAATTGTTGTCCAATTCTCAAACGCAATTATTCGCGAGAAGATCTTGAAATTTCGAAATTTTCTAGTTTCCGCGCGAACTTTAATGTTTAAATAACGAACAGCTTTAAAATCCTTTGTAACACGTATACACGTATACACGTGTGTTGTCTCGCGACAGCCTCTAACAATAAGTAGTTGCGGCACGTGCGGTTCAGACAGGCACGCTCGCGAAATCCAGTTAAAATACTTTCGGAGTTTATCGTTGATTTACGCGTACGATCGCGTTCGAAAGAATCACAAGAGAAACGAGCCTCGCTTTTTTCTATGAGTGCAACGAACGGATGTCGTTTCTCTCTATTGTTAACATCTTAACGATAGATCAAGTTGGTGTATTCTCATTAAGAAAAGAGTAAGCTCTACGCGCAAAATGAGGATACGTTTTTTTTTTCAATTCAGTAAGTCAAATTTTTCAGGAATTTTTGGAGTTGCGATTACTACTGATCTGCGCATTATGAATTTGCCTAATACTGTAGGTTGATACTTTTATTTATAATTACTATATCACCCATTGTAACATTCGTTTCTGTACTTCTTCGTGGTCGTGTTTTCGAAATTTTAATTTTAACAAACTATGAAACGAATAGCTACACATCGCCAGAACATAATTTGAAAAACTAAAGCTTTTATAGAAAATTGCTTTACGCGATCATTATTTTAGAAAGCACTGTACTTTGGGTATTTTATATTTCCTTCCGTGTTGCGTGCAATTTCGCAAGACTTATACTTACGATGCAAAACGATAAATGTTAACCTGCAGGGTTTTCCAGTTTTAACATCTATAGCGCTGGAGGATTAAACAAGAGTTCGTTTCAGAAAGCGAAAAGCAACAGAAAGAAATTTTTTAACAAAGAACAAAAAACCGTTTTTTTTCCGTCTTCCTTTTTTTCAGTTCTTTTCTCTCTCTCTCTCTCTCTTTTCTTTTTTTTTTTTTTTTTGAAACGAACCTCGCATTATGAAGCACCGAAATGGTGTCAGCGGCATGCGTAACAATACGTCTATGCGATGGTTGGCCCAGATTAACACGGACGCGAGGAATTCTTGCGCGCAACGTGGATATCGTGCGGATATGAGTTATGAAATTTTTTCGTCGAGTACGCACCAGCAATGGATTTATCCATTGTGTAGTTATGATTTAATCTATGGGGGTATGCACAACGGAATGAATCGTATCTCTACGGAAATTCTTATGTTAATTAATACTCAAGCAATGGCACGAATGTTCGGTATACCAAAGTAAAGTGGTATTGTTATATATTGAGGTAACGTGGTTAACATATATTAAATTATAGTACAGAGAGATGATTCCTTGCGAAGATTGTAAGTAAGATATGTAGAGTGAGATTTTATTTATTACTCGAGTTGAATTTGCGAGAAAAATAATTTCAAATATTATATTGTAGTTAGAATACGAGGACAAGAAAAACTGCGACGACAGTGATGAAAAGTTGTATAAAATATCCAGAATATAGTATTTCGTAACATGTCGTAGATTTGAAATTACATCGAATTGGACGTTTGCTTCTTAATTTCTCATAAAATCACAACAATATATTGCTCATTCTTTTTCATTCTTATAAACGTATATTTAAAAAGCCGCAGTTTGAAAAAAAAAGATTAACTTTTATCTTATACAAAATATTTATCTTGTATCTTGTATGAAATAAAAGTAAAATATACCTTTATATGAAATGTAAAATACGCCGACGAAAGACACTGTAGCAGAAAGAAAGACAATCTTGGATTATCTATGCAGTTAAATCTATAATAGTCAACTGAATATATTTTCAAGAAACGCTGTCATCTGGAAATTAATCTCTAGATATTCCCTGCTTGCAATGCTTTCGAAAATGCTACAGTAGAGTTTTGATACATTACAGAATATAAATAAACAGTTGTAATTTAAATTAATTCATATCTCTCAAGAGACCGTAGAAAAATATAAAAATTGCGAGCGAATCCTTGAATTCATTCGTACAAATAAAATACTTTAGTTCCAGTCATTTAAACCTTTCGCGATACGTATGTTTCAAATTATAGCCACACATGAGGTATTAGAAGAATTTGTACTTTCTAATATTTTCTAAAAACAAACGGAACTCGTGTCAGGATAATCCACCCCTCCAAGACATTTTTCTGACACGTCACACGGATCGAAGACCTCGAAACGAAAACGTTTTCCCTCGCCGAAATCACAAATACTTAAAACTAACAAAGTCTAAAAATAAACTGGCCATTAGGGGAGTCGCTGCCTATCGATCCGTCGTTTTCCTACTATTTTCGACGTAATATTTGACGGATGGGTCTGTCGAGTCGTTCCCAAGACGATAACGTGTAACCTCTACTCCTATTCCCCGTATTCTAACGCGCGAAATCATATTTCCGATGAAAGTCAAAAGATCAGAAATATTTCTACTAGCTTAAACATTTAAAGCGTCGCATTGATTAAATCAAAGTTTATTCTCTGAACGTTAGAAATATTATTTAACTGCTATAAAAAGCTGAAAGTATTTTGTACGTGGCACCAATGCAGATATACATATCGAGAAACAATGATTATCCAAATCGTTTATTTTAAATTCTTTGTTATCTTTCCATTTATTTTTTCATTGATACAGGTGACGACAGCAGGTGTATACACACCTGATACATACCTACGTAACTTCATTTCTTTTTTACAACGTCGCGTCGCCTCGTTACGTAACAAATATTTATAAACCAAGTGGGGTAGTTCAACGTTCGATATCACTGTCGTGCGACACCAGGTCTCACCCTTTGTGAATTTTACTCTAATTCCTACGCTCGTGACCCGCCGAGCTCATTCATACCTATCAGCCTTTCATACGTCCTACGCGCAAGTAAATATATCCTGCGTCGCTCGCGTTACTCGCCGCGGAACAATCGCGGAGTTCATTATTATAGCCTGGCCTTGGCGACAAAGGGAACTCATTTACCTTGGCGTCCCGGCTCTTCATCTCCTGCCTCCTGGGCACCGTGTTCTCCCCGTCGGCGTACACCAGGTTCCTGATGAACCCGTTGAACCTCGGCTCGAAGATCACGCTCGGCAGCGCCAGCAATGTCAGCTTGCTGTTGTACCAGCTAGGCATACCGCCCACGTAAACGTCGGAGTTGCCTGACAGTTTGCCAAACTCGAACTCCTTGCCGCGCGACGTGGACACCGCGCTAACACCGTCCACCGTCAACGTTGTGTTCTCGTTGCACCTGGTGATCTGCACCTTGTGCCAGTGGCCGTCGCCGAGGTCGTGGCCGACGGTGACGATCTGCGCACCGCCGCCGAGGTTGTATCTCAGTCGTAGCGCGCTCTCGACCAGCTTCACCTCGAAGAAGTCGTAGGTGCCGCCGTCGTCGGTGTAGAGCAGCAGACCGTTGCCCTGCTCGGTCTTGAACTCGAACTCCAGCGTGCCGTTCAGCCCGGTGTTCCATTTTCTGAACTGCGCGTAACTAGTCGTCGAACCTTCCAACACGAACGACATGGCCACTTGGCCGAGCAGCACCACCAGAAACGGCAGCAGCGCGCCTACGTTGCTGGTGACGAGCGAGGGATGCATGGTTGTTGTAGGCGGTGGTCGTAGCTAGGATCGATCGCTGCTAGATCCTGTTCATCAAGAGGAGATCGAGCAAGCCAGTCGTTTGTCTGTCAGCCGCTGTGTGCACGTCGAGGATACACCAACGAACTTGAACCAAACGAGTCCAGTCGGCTTTTCGTTTCTTTCTTCGTCACATTACACCGGAGGATGGATCAACGACGGTGGCTTGACATTTGCAAACAGACAGACGAATCGGAAGATCGACAAGGGACAAGGTTCTATCTAAGGTGATCGAGGCAGCGTTCGATCAGCGTAGCTCGCTGCGTTGTGTACCCGTTCGCCTGGCCACGTTGCACCGGCTGCGATCGCACGTGAGCACGCACGCGCGGACGGTCTTGGCTGCGTGCGTGGGTGGCGAATACGGAAAGAGAGAGTGACCGTGCACACGTCCGTGCGGAATCGCTCGACGAGCCTTTTTCCCGGACGCTCGTCCGTCTCGCGCGCTTCGCCACGGCACGTTCTCTTCGTTCGATTCGTTCGTTTGTCTCTTGTCTCCTCGGCCGATTGCCGATATAATATGGAATTCAGCGACGGAAATGGCCGATCGGACGTAAATCGGAGTAAAATTATTTTTTTATCTTTTTTTTTCTTTTTTTCTTTGAATTTCGAGGAATATCGTTGAAGAAATAAAGTTGAGCAGGTTCAATTCGTTTCGCGTGGCAAACGGCAGTGTAACTGGATATGTATGCGATCTTACAGTCGTTTACCTTGCCAATTAGAAATAGATAGAAATTATAGGGATCGGGAGGGGGTGATCGACGACACGGAACACGCTCGGAACACCTTACCACCAGATTCTTCCCTTAACTCGCGTTACACACGTTCGAGTTACACTTGGGAACCGGTGTAACGAACCGGAGTCTGCCTCGTACTAAAGAGTATCACTTCACAATCACGTTATGCACAATTCGATTCTGACGATTCTTTTCCGGGCCACTCGTGTGTGTGTGTGTATGTATATATATGTATATATATGTATATATATATATATATATATATATACGTACGCAAATCTACACTAGATTGCGTTTAATTCACTTTTCACCCAGTAATCAGATCAATGAAACTTTGTTAACGAGATTTTGATCGGCCGAATCGATGCGCAGTCGGTATTTTCTCGTCGAGATCATGTTCGCTCTGGGTACAAAGCTCTCGAGATTATTGCCAACGTTGTGCGATGACTTTCTTTCGTTGTATATCCGTTGATCACGTTTGACTAGGTTTTGACGATTTTTTTTTTCAAAAATTTTTGTTTGAATTCGAAACCTCTCCGAGACAGCGGACTCGACTTCGGCGAAAAGTTTCAATTATTTTCGTTATCGTGTCAACGATCCCTTCGCTCTCGCTTCTTTGAGCATCACTTCACCCCGAGGAAGCAGCTTCAATTCGCAAATAATTAACGCGAGGTCTGCTCGCGGGTTTGTTATTCTATCGTCGCCTCGCGTCAAGGGATTGTAGCAACGACCTAACCTAAGGCACCTCGAGGCGACTCGCACCACGTCGGTGACACACTTTCTCCGTCTGTCCTCTCAACAGAGCCGCTTCAAGTAGCCCTCAACCTCCACTCTGGTCGATTCCTCGGTGTCACCTCTTTCTTTCTTCCTTCTACGATCCGCCTCCTATTGGTGATCGTACCAGCGAGCGGTCTCCAATTAACCGACGTTTCCCCACCTCAGGGTCACGAGAGATCGCACCACCGAAAGGTAATCATTCGACCTCGAGCACCCGGTGTGTCGAGGATTCCTCGAAATTTCGTCGTCGACTACCTGACACGACCTCGACCTCCTCCTGATGCACACGTCAACACGAGCACTTTCACCACGCACTATACGCAATTGCAACAGCAGCAGCAGCAGCAGCAGCGGCGGAACCTGTCACGACCATTCGCGTACACACACGCTTCTCCGTTTACGCGCAGAGTATCCTCGACGCGGTTTCCGTCCACGAGTCGTCACGCGGACTGGTGATACTCTGCGTCGAGAACGCTTTCTCTCTCTTTGATCGTGTCCTCGATCGTGTCGTGCGTTCTTCTTTACGAGAAGACACGCACAAAGACACGCACAGATGACAGGAATCTCGGCACCGCCACGATCCACCGCACTATGGCGCGAGTATTTCCACGAAAGCACCGAAAATCCCGTCTACCGGTGGTTGTGGCCAGGCTACCTGGTTCCGTTGTCGGTTTCCACTCTCGAGAAAGGTTACTCCACGTCGTCGTCGTCCATCCAGCGTACGTTTATTTCGCGATCGATCCGGCTCTCGTGGCTCGGCGTACGCCCCATTTTTCTCGTCCAACCCTGTGCTGAGTTCTACTGGTGGCGAGCCGCGCACATTGCACACGAACCACGGGCGGCTATCAGCACTGCACACATCCGCCACGTCAGTTGAAACTCCGGTCAGTGAATCGTTGGGGCGAACGTGTTGTGCGATGGTCGACGATGGTTGTCGTGGCTTCGACGATGATGATACGTTTTTGGTCGTGGATATGTACGTGTATGTAAGAGCGTAGCGTGAGCGCCGTATGCGGAGGTGGATCAACCCTCTCGACGGCTCCCGGCTTGATACTGGCCTAGCGAGAGGAAAACGCTCGGTCGAGACGGTCGGTCGGTTGGCCGACGACGTTGGTGCGACGCCCCCGGCACGACGCCGACGCCTCGCGCCGTTTCCACGCGCAAGCGCCCGGCTCAGACGCGGAACGAACAAACGCAGCGGCGACCCGGTGCGACGAACGTCGTCCACGGCCGTGCGATCCGCGTTGGAAGAGGACGAAGCGAAGCGTTTTCGAAGATGTGGCCGAGAGAGGATTCCTCGTCGTCTCTGTCTGTTTCTCTCTCTCTCTCTCTCTCTCTCTATGTGTGTGTGTGTGTGTGTGTGTGTGTGTGTTGAGGAGTGTACGGCGTGGTGCAACTCGCGGGGTGCGCACGGTGGTGTGGCGTACAGCAGCGAGATTGCTCACGGCTACCTCTCCTCGAGCGCCGCGGAAAAACTGCTGGCGACGAGATGCTCGCGTTGAAAAATTGCTGGGTGGAACCAACGATCGAGGAGCGTTTGTTGCTTTGCACGCGGATCGAACTAGTCGCTTTTCCTACTAGTCGACTTTGCTCCATGGGTCAACGACTGTCTCGAGCGACTTCTGTAACCACCGACTTCTCTCCGTTCCCCTGCGAAATGAGCAGTGCTGATCGGATCGTTTCGCGCTGATTCAAGCGTCGACGATGGAACTTGTATCGAAAACTTTGAAATCTGTTTTGTTATAATTGTAATACCGTAAGTCATTGCCGTGAGACGTTAAATTATTATATCTTAATGTTTTTGAAAAAGGAGAGAGTCGAGCGAATGAAAAACAGAGTCGATTGAGTTGTTAAAAAAGAATTTACTTGAGTTGTGATCGGGTATATTAGTTGTCAATCTGTGTTCATCGTCTTGTTTAATTATCTATCGTTTAACCACCGACATTGTTATTAAATAAATATCGTTTATATCTAACCTCTACGTAATTCTAATTATAAGAGAAGCAAGTAGATAGACATCGATGATTTTCACGGGAAACGGAGCGATATAAATTTGCAAGAATTTTGAATGAAACGTTCGATTCATTGACAATTTTCGTGAGCAAAACGAAAATGTTTATTAGTACAAAGTTGACTAACTGAAGTCAATAATAATCGTTCTCAGTCATTTAAAAACGAAGAATTCAGAATTTAGATAGTAATCATTTCTTTATTTTTACAATTTTCTACGTAAAAAGTACGTAGCTCGATATTTCCTTACTATTGTCAGATATTAAAATACAGATATCAAAATCATTAAACAAGTATTGATAAATGTGAACAATGCCTCATATCGGTTTTGATACAAGTTTAAATAATACAATGCAATTTGGAACGTAATGTAATCAAATAATGTGAAATATGATTTTATTGAATAAGAACAAGTAGTTTGTAGCAATAGCGTTTGAAAGGAGAAATAGTTTAATAGCTATGGGGACCGTTCGAGATCAGCTGAAAGAAATGGTGGACATCAAATTTTACGATGAACTATTCCAATGGCGAGCATTCGTTCGTGAAATGTTCTCGGAGAAAAACAATGTCGTGTAACTACGGTGAATCGTTGAATCGCAATCGGATGTGGTTGCATCAGCGTGACACGAGTTTTTTAAACATAAGCTCAGTGCTCAAATTTTAAAATGAATAACGACCACTTGAAACGCTTCCAGCTGGATTAAAAGCACCTTTTTCAGCGTGTGTGACGCTTTTAAAGCGAAAATGGCATCTATAAAAAAATGACGGCCGTAAATAACAACGGTCGCATGAAAATTTTGTCATTATGCAGTTGACATCTTTCCGATTGAACGTGTACTCGTGTACTCGTGCGAATGAAACGGAAGCAAAAGGTATTCTCATAATTTGAAATTGGAAAACGTAATAAAGGTTGTAAATGTAATTAATCAGAATCAAACGGTTAGGGAAACTGTGATTAATTACATTTTACAATTACAATCGTGTGGATAATTTGTGGAACAAGCAATATGCAAGTTAATATGAATAAAAATATGAAGCACGAGTGTGCTTGCATGAAAGTGTCGAATGAAAATAGAAATGAAATTAAATAAAAATTCTATATAATATATGCGAAACGATATAAACGTGGAATATTATTTATTCGTAACGTAGTTTTTCAAGATTTCTCAGAGGAAAATTGTAGGGCGAAAGATATTTATTTTGATAAACACAGCGGAAAATAGTAAAAATATAATATAATAATGAGTTTACTGAGTTGACTTTATTTCCGCAGTGTCGTGTACAATGCGTATGAAGAATTCAAAAATTCTTGACCTGGGTCTCCGGCGAACCTTAAAACTTTAAGGTTAAGTCTCGATTTTATTGCGTTCTAAATTTATGGCGTGTTGATATCGAGTGTCGCTTGAATTCCAGTTTCTCCGCCGCGGGGATGCTTTCAACGCGAACGTTCGATTCTTCTGAAAATTCGAACACAAGGCGACAAGTCGTTTGTTAAAATATCGATGCTCGTGAATTTTAGATCCACGATTGTGAGCCACGATTCTGAGAACCGTCCTCTTTAAAACGCGCGAGTTTCTTCGAGTTCCTTCGCTTTTGAGCTGTCGATGTTTCAATACGTCTACTCGTTGTTTTTGTAAAACTCGATGACGTTATGTTTATATGATGCAACGTAAAATGTTACGTGCATGCGTAACGTAATTAGAGACGACACGTGATACGATAGAAGATTGAATTCCTCAACGTTCGACATCAAAGTCGAAATAATCAACAAACGAAGATCTTGGTAGAAGACCGAAGGCGAGAAAATCTTCCCGCGATGAAACGCAGAGGCGAAATCTTTTTTTTTCTTTTTTTTTTCTTTTTTTTTTATTTTTTTGAATCGGATCGCGAGCCAATCGTTGCACATAGACCGCCGCGTTACAAGCCGCAAATCGTGGCAGCGACCAATAACCCGGCAGCGAGGGTTCCGTCCGCGCGATCGATTCATCGGACACGCGACAAATGTGCGAATTCAATTAATTCGCGCAAGGCAAGCACCGAAATAAACGAATCCGCGTGCAGAGGCACGTCGGTGAAAGGACACACACCGTGGGCCGAAACCGTGTGTGTACGAGGCTGAAACGAAGTGGAAAACCAAGCAGTCGAGAAGAGGAGAAGGGTGGTAGCAACGTCGAGAGAGGGTGGATAGAAGACGCGGAAGATGGAAGAGCTGGTTAGAGGGAGTATAGAGAGAGAGAGAGAGAGAGAGAGAGAGAGAGGAAGAGCAATGTGGACCGAAGTGTCCGAATAAGAGTGGTTAGACAAAGGGAAAAGGCCGCAGAGGAGGCAGGTGGTGCAAAGGTGGTGTTCGAGGCGAGTAGAAGGATGGCGGGTGTCTGGCAGAAGGTGGAAACCACCATCGGCGAGGCAATGCTGAGAAAGCATGGCACAAGCCCGTGAAAGGCAGCGATCCGCGAGAACGATACAACACGAACGTCCAAGATGGCTAACGTCGTTCTTCCTCTTTTTTTTCTCTCTTCGTCTTCTCTGCCCGCTACACACTCTCTTCAGTCTTTTATGGCTGGGGGAGTGGATCCATGCTGAAAAGAGGATTGAGTGTCAAGCAAAGAGAAAGAGACAGTATTTTGACCCGAGATATCGTTGACACTTGGTCGTCAGGGATCCAGGGTTAATCAGAGGACTTGCACGTTAATAAAGAACGAGGTTGTTCGGTGGATTGGCTCGTTTTTGACGCGACAAAGGAACTTTTGACTAAGGAGCGTCAAATTTTAGCAAAAATTTCCGAGTTCGAGGAAAGTAGGATTTTCGTGTGTCTAACAGTTTACTAGTTGCAAAGCAATCTGCTTCGCTATAATTGAATTAAGACTTTTAATTACTGGCGGTTAGTTGTTTTAGCAACATTTTCAATTGTTGAAAGCGTTCCGTGTTTGAAGTAGTTAGATCGGTTATCCGAAATCTGTTTAATTCGCGTTTAATGTTGCAAACAAAAGTATTTGAACAGGCAGATACGTAGATATTTCTAGTTGAAGAAAATTGATTGTAAAATTATACGTTGATTAAACATCATAAACAATCTAATCGTAATCTCAATTATACTCCCGATCGTCGCTGTTGTTACTTCTTTCTGAATAAAAAGGTATTGGAAAATTTATCAATAATTGCTTTGAAACTTCAAAAAAACTACGAGCTATAGACTTGAAATTTATCAAAACTTCTAACTTTTTAAAAGTTGTACCTCAGCTGTTGCTCTCGTTGTCTGATATTTATTTCGCCTCTCTACTGTATTAAACGCTTCAACTCGATCGTGCCACAATGTATTAACAATTTCACAGAAACTCCAAAGACTCTCATAAACATCTGTCTCCGACTCTTCGCGCAGTTTGAACTGCGAGCGTCTCCCAATAGACTAACCAGCGTCAACTATCGTCAACGGACCATTCGTCGACTTTAACAGGCTTTAACGAACTCTAACCGAGTTTCACTCTAACCGAGCGACTTCAGCTGCGTTGCACTTTTGATCCATCACGCGGTGCGTCGTACATTCCTATCGTTTGTCTCTCGACTGAAGAGAATCTGCTCCGCGTTTAACGAAATCTATAAACTCGTCGTTGACACACAGTGAGTCAAAAAGTTTTAGCTTTTCGATATAGTCAGATATTTGGTCAGATCACGTTTTTCAACTCGTTTTGATAATATCGTATTCGGTTCGTTGAGTTAGGATTGTATAATCAAAATTTCTGTCCCGGGACTTCTTTTCAGTGTAAAATCCTGTACCTCGAGAAATTATCCCGTACCGTGTCACACCACGATTACGAGCTTTTGGCCGAAACTTCGAGAACTAACCGAAAGTCGACGAGTTACATTCGACTGTTTAATTATAGAGAAACAAGAATTTCGCTGAATTCTTTACACTTTCGCCTGCCCTTTGCTCGAGCCGAAGAGTAGAGAAGTTTCCTACCTCTGCTAATTACCGTGGGCCATGAATGACCCACGACGGTACTCTCCACTCATTTCGCTTTTTTCTAAACGATCATCGTTAGCACTCAACTTCCAAAAACTTCTCCCCTTCTCGTAAAAAAACGTTCCTGTATTTACGCATAATTACGTTCCCCTTCTCTACCACGGGGTTTCGAAGCGTGTTCAAATATTTATACTGTCAGCACGAGCTCTGAACCAGGTTATCAGCTCGCTAAAAGCTTGCGAAATAAGAATCTATAGGCGCAAGTTTTAACCCGGTTTTACTGTTTCTTACGCCGCGGTCGCGCGACGATGATTAAAATTTCATTTAAATTTCAGCTCTCAAAGTGTAATATATGTATAGTGATCCGCGGAAGTATTTGAACAATCGCGTTTAATGCACACGCGTGTATTTAATCATCGTAATTATTCTCGTAGTAAAATTATATTTCAGTAGAATTCGAAGTGAATCGCGAGAATGTATGCAAAAGTTTGTATTCATTATAGGTGTAGCAACGATACATCTGTTTCTCTAAAATTGTTTATTATACGAAACGATCTTGAGACAACGTGCCACAACAATGCATTCAGACAAAAGAATTGCAAATTGAAAATCGTAAATAATTCGATTCGTAATTTCCGGTCGTGCAACACACTTTCAAAGTTTCACTCTGTAAAATTCTCCTCACTCCCTAATCAGCGATACTTCGTAAATTTAAACGTGCCAACCCTTGAGAATCGTCAACGCCAGCCAAACGGATAATTTAATAAAATCGGAGAACAACTGCGTTTCTCCGACACGAGGAAAAAACCGCTAAGCGCAATACCAGTAAGAAAAATAACGTTAGACTGTATCAAACGGGAAAGATGAAATGGGGGGGGGTGGAGTAATCCCTTAGGGCTGAGACTTGACAAAAGAGGACGTAAAGAGAAAAAGGGGAGAGAGAAGAAAGTGACGGGGTAAAACGACGAACGCTATTCAATCTTGCTGAATGAATCCACTTTCCACGCTCGTGTCTCATTTACATTTGAATGATCGAGAAACACTGGCGAAATAAGTAAACCAGTTTCG
The DNA here is from genome assembly GCA_032399595.1 of Tetragonula carbonaria. Lineage (NCBI taxonomy): Eukaryota > Metazoa > Arthropoda > Insecta > Hymenoptera > Apidae > Tetragonula > Tetragonula carbonaria. Next base: position 11,381,227 of record JAUCRC010000004.1, read on the forward strand.
TTGCAGTTCGAGTGCTTACGTTCGCTTCCTTCGACTCCGATGATCCCCTGGAGTTTTACATTTCTCTCGTAACGAACGTTTCCCGAAAACGGCAGAGGAACAATCGCGGAATGCAAATTGAAAATTACGGGGAAAACGGGATACTGCTGCGAAACAAACTGATTGAACGAGCGAGGTATTATTAAGGGTATTGAGTATTATGATCGAAGATTCTAACGACGAGATATATTTTGCGAGATTGGAAAATAAAAAATTCGGGCTGGGAGATTGAACGTAATATAATTATTTTCGTACGATAAATTTTCAATGATAATTTTTAATAATAAATTTAGCTTGATTTTGGAATGTTCTTTCCATTCCTGTTCGTCGTTATAACGTTCAACAATTCACCGCATTTAATCATTTGATCAATGTTCATACGTTTCAGTCGTACATTTCGATTTCTGATTAAAGGATTCGATCTTCTCACTTTAGAGGTGAGAAACGTCTGAAAATGCACGCTTAGAAAATTGCGGATCGCTCGTTCTTACTCTTCACTCGGTGAACTCCAAGTTTAGTTTTGAAAAAGTTAATGTTTCCGATCGAACCGATGACTGGTCATTATGAGCGATCGGTCTCGATTTTGATCTGCGACATTGGACGAGACAAGTGGCAGCGTCTTGAAAACGATGTTAGAGAAACGATGTGCGAACCTCGCCGAGGAGGAGTTCGGTTCGCGAAAGTTCAATCCATGGATGATGCACGATGAACTCTTCGGGCTGACCTCGTATCGGGAAAAGACCAGTCCTGAATTTCGAAGTTCGCCCTCTTAAACGTTGTTGCCGGCCGAGTACTTACGCGCTCCGAGTCACTATCTTAGATAAGGAATTCTGACCTATAAAGCAGAGAATCGAATTGATAAAAACAACTTGAATCCGCGAGATACGTTCTGTTGTATTCGTTACAGGTGAAAGTCGAGTCGTGCTACTTGTGCCTATTGTTGTCGAGCCATATATTTGCAATCTACGAGCTGAAAGAGAGTCGAAGCAACAGGTCTTTCAGTTTTTTCATACGCGAGAAAAGTTTCGTGAAGTGACAATTAATTTGAAACGTCGAGGAATTATATATAGAGTAAGAAATATTTAAATGATATCGTAGACTCTAAATATAAACTAAATGGTACATTTGATAAATCTATCTGAATACGAGTATGTATTGTAAAGTTATCAATATCACGCATGAAGATTACTAAACATTCGTTTCGTTAATTTTCGATTTTTCTTTCTTTTCTTTAAATAATTGTCAGGCTGTAGATATTTGTGTAAATTCATAATCCTATGCGCACAGTTGAAGAAGGAAGAATTTAATGGAATATTAGATCCAATACGTAGCGGATACTATGGAAATAATAATAATTAATCTGGAAGAACAAAATGTCGTCAACGATAAATCTACGAATTTTTAAATATGAAAGAAGATATATATCATTGTACATTTTGAAAAGTAGCCCGAAATTTCATCAATTACTATCAAAATGGGAGAAAGTCGGTAGAAATAGTGAAGAATTTCGAAAAGTTTGTCTCGCGAGCAAATCAGAAAGGGCCAGGAAGAAAATTAATTAACTGAAATGAGAAAATGGCAGCATTGATGCTTGTGACTTTTCTCCTTGGTCACGGACGCCGCACTCCTGTGCAATAATTATAAAGTCCACCAGGCCCCCACGTTGGCGTGTAATTAACCTACAACAGACGACGCCATTTACTTGAAATGGAAGAAATTTAAATACCAATAACCAAGTCCGGAGGGTGTCTTAGCAAACGAGCAGAGTGGTGAGCACCACTCTAGAATTCTCGAGCAATCTAACGAGAGAGCCCAGATGCTATGGAAAGCTTTATCAAGCCACCCTGCGAATATCATGTTTGAAAACTAGACACACACACACACACACACACACATACACACTTTATTTTCTTTATATACGCGTATAAATTATGTTATATATCTAAGACTTTAAAAATACGAATCTATGGAAACTTAGGGTTTATAGAAGCACTCACGAAGATAAATATACTCTTTATCAAATACATTGTCTTTCTCGAGTATGTTAACAAAAGTGTATATTTAACGAAAGAAAAGAATATTTAACTTTCAACTGGTTGGATTCATTAATCACCATAATAATTTAACGTTAAATTAATATTAATCTCGAGATTCTGAATTTCATCGTGTGAAAGAAAATGAAATGTCCAAAAGTTTCTCGTGATATTTTAGATTAGAAAATATGAAGAGATCCAATGGACTTGTGTACTGTTTAGAAAATAAAATAAATATTATTTAATTGATACAGAGATTCCAAAGTCGATGTTTTTGTTGCGAAATATAATTTTCTACTTTATACTTGTATCTAATAAGAGTAATTTACTTTAGGATTAAAAATATATATTCACGGAAATATTTGAGCCTGAAGACTTTTTTATAAAACGGTGTTATAAAAATTTCGCTGTCAATTTTTCATATCGCGACAGAAGATTAATTTAAATTTTAATTTAATTATTTGTGATAAAATGGTTTAGGATTATATTTTGGGGCGGCATTAAAATACACGATTACATTCAAATTTTGAAAATCCTGACTTATACTACTTGTCATAGAAAACTTGAAGACATATATGACGTGAATAAAATGTATATACGTTAATAAAAGAGTTTTTGAAATATTACTGAGACAGTAATAAGACAAGTATATATCGATAAAATTTGAAATTATTAAACTTTATTAAATTATACCCTACTTTCAGTTCCTCTTCTTGTCGAAATTTATTCGCTGATTAAAGTTCAACGAAAGAAGAGAAAAAACAATCGAGTTGAATCGTATGTTTTATTTATAGTGAATGTTATAGTGAATAAGGGAAATATTACGAAGACGTTGAAGGAACTTGTCGTAAAGAATATTTGTCCCGTATATATTATGTTTGACCTTTTTAAAAATATCTTACTTTGGCTTCTCGTTCGATTTTATTTCAATTTCGAATTCAATTAGGATTTTTCTTCGTGTTAATTAACGTCACTATTTTGAAATAAACTTGACAGTTTATTCCTACGTCGATGTGGTTTGTTAGGAATTTATTTAAAATATTCAGAGATTCGAAACAAAGGTATCTGTGGCCTAAAAATTATTGTATTTTCTATATTGAAATTTATTTTCCACAGTATGAAAAAAAGAGCAAAAGAAAAATATTTGTAATTTAACAAAGAATTCACATCAACGTGTGTATAAGAATACGTGATACATATTTGGGAAGAGAAGTGTCTGAGTCGCGATTGATTTATATTACTTGCCAAAGGGAATAAAAATTATTTATTTCATATAAAGGAGCAAAGTATAATTTTGTATTTTGTACGTCTATTTAATAACCGTGATTTATTCATCAATAATAAATAATGAAAATAAATTATAACAATAGATGAAATATGAATGTGTATCAAACAATGTAGATATACATGAGAATTTGCATGTGTCGATTCATAATTCACACGAGTAAATATCATATTGAAATGAAAGACAAGTCAAACAGTTTTCGTGAAGAGAAAATGATGATTTGCATCTTAATTATTTCTTGTTATCGTTGACAATCTTGTGCGACTTTAACTGCAGCTTTATTTCTCTTCCTAATTTATATATTTCAAAATAGATTTAAATCTGGTAAGTGTATTTAAAGTACTTGCTAATGATAAAATTAATAAATACTCGAAAAAAAGTTAATTCTAGGTTTTACTTTAATTAAGAAAATTTATCTCACTATCAGCATTTGCACTGAACTCTTAAAATATCATCATTTCTTCGAAATATCGAAATTAATTTTCAAGGTATCGAACTAAAAGCTTTCAAAATTGAAAATTAATGTGATAAATGTCTCGAAAGACGAAACACAAACGTTTGATACAACTCTACTGAAAAGATGTCTTTCTTCGAATTTCAAATTAATTTCTAAAGCTTCAAAAAATTGGAACAGGAACTACGGAAAGGATCAAAATATGCTTGTTATATTTTATTAATTAACTGATTTTTCTTTACCTTGTTTGAAACAACGAGAAATTGAATATTCAGCTACATCGTTGATGCTCTCCACGCTCGAAATGCGAAGCACCGGGTCTGAAAGCCCATCAATTTCTTTCTTTGACATTTTTAAATGAGTAGAGACGTCAATCCAAGAGAAACAGAAGTACGCAGTTGGAAAAAAAAATAATAATAAAAAGAACGAGGTCGAGGCGAAGCGGACAGTAAAACTAATACCACTGTGCCTGCAAAATCAAACGTGTATATATACATACATACACACACATAAATTAATAGGAATTCCACGTTTCCAGAGAAAATTATGTTCTCCATATTAAACGTTATCGGACGATGAATTCGTCGTGGTAAAAAGAATTACAAGATAGAATGATTATTTCATCGATGGTAATATCTATTAAAGTGGTAATTATTAAAATATACAATGTATTACAGTTATGAAAAATATTAGTCTTCGATACTGAAATATTCATGAAACATTCGTGTAATAATCTGGATACAAATGCTTTGTCATATAATTTCATAATTAGGTTCTCCATGATGAATATCAAGAATTAACAATAAAGATGACAATAATTTAATGATATAACTTTTAGATTTTACTGTTTGTATTTCATCGAATGTTTGGTAACATTCCAAAAATCAATCATTTTTGAATACATACGTCTCTGAACCAATTTTTTTTTTTTTGTAAATGTACAATTAATACTATAAAAATAAAGGTACTATAATATTACATAAAACAGTATGAACATTTAATATTTAAAAATTAAGGTACTCTAATATTACATAAAACAGTATGAACATTTAATATTTAAAAATTAAGGTACTGTAATATTTGAAACTAAAGGTACTGCAATATTACATAAAACAGTATGAACATTTAATATTTAAAAATTTCTTTCAAAGCAGCTAAAAAATACATAGCAGGTCCAAAAATACAATTATCGAAACAATATTTCAATATCTTCAGTGTTTAATATTAACATTTGGACAGATAATGTCTTTATACTCGGTTTAAGGAAATTAGCACAATCAGCAACAAATACAATTAATTAACTGTATCTCAACTGTAACATCAGATAGAACATTGCAAATTTCCAAATTTTTTTTATTGATGCAATTGTAACGTCGTGTCTCATAGCAATTTACACAACTCTTAATTAATCCTTTCAAAAAATTTCCTGTGATACGTACAAATACTTTCTGTCAATCACCGTATAACGCGTCTGACTTGTGATGTAATCGCACTACTGACGAAAGGAGGTTGTTAGACGTCCGTTGAACGTGAAAATCGTTATTAAAGCTACGATATATATATATATATATATATATATATATATATATATCTTATCGTAAGTCAGTTCTTTTGAGAGAAGAGAATCGACGAGAAAACGATCGAATTTCCCATTAAATCCAATTACTATAGCCATCAAGAAGCGACTTCTTTGACCGAAGGATAGAGCCGCGAGTGCTAGCGCGTCCTAGATCCTTCTTTCTTAATTTTCTAAAAATCGCGTGTAATTCCGCCGGTGGTCCTACCACTACTGTCGTTCAGCTCTTATCGCGAGCTGATATAATGCGGCGGAGCATTCAAATATCGAGAAATAAATGGAAGCAGAACGCCGCGATGATCAGGCCGCGATGCAGATGAGAAGGGACGCGAATGGCGGAGACACGTCGCTGGAAAAAAAGCGGAAAATAGTCCCTGTCGAAACCACGTGACAGCGGCGCATATCGATGACTTCGGTCCTTTCAATTTCTCATTTTCTCCGGATCGCGAGAGAAATCGGTGACTGCGAATAACATCCGTCTCTCTTTCTTCCCGCGTGCGAGAACCGGATCTATTGCAGAGATGTTACAACAGATTTTAATGGTATAATGTATGTGGATATTACGATAGGGGAAATATAGGTGAATAATAATGCAAGTTACAATATTTAAAATTGGCGAATGTTGTCTTTCTTGGGTAATTCTTTCTCAGATTCTTGGATGATATTTGTTTTTTGGTGGTTATAATATTTAAAATTGGCGAATGTTGCTTATGCGAGTGAAACAGAATTTCGTCTTTCTTGGACAATTCTTTCTCAGATTCTTGGATGATGGTTGGTTACAATATTTAAAATTGATGAATGCTGTTCATATGAATTTGAAAAGGATTTTATTTTGTTTCTAGGGTAATAGTTTCTCGGATGATAGTTGATTGAATAACGATAAGAATGATGATTGAAAAATAGGATGGAATTATGCGAGGAATATCGAAAGATTGCATTAGAAACAGAATCTCTTTTTAAAATTTTTTTTATTTTAGTCTATAATGATTAGAATATTTAATAATAATATTGTAATTATACACATTACAGTAAATGTTTCGAGATAATTTTACTTTGAAGCGTATACAAGTTGTTATAAAAACAATAATGTAAGACAAATGATATGTAGTACTTCATTTGTACTATTGAGGCCACGATAACATAGGGTTGAATTATTTAATTTGCATACTTTTAATTTTATTTAATTTCATTATTAATTTCTCTGTCGCAAAGAACGTAAACTATAAAGTAATTTAACAGAAATTAAATCTGCATATCATGAATTCAGCGATATTGTGAAATTAATGTTGGAATTAGAATTGTGAAACGTTTAGAATTTCGCCTTTGAGACATACAATAGTAATTAACGCTCACCTTGTGTATACTAATCTATCAATCGTGAATATATCATTCTTGCAACATCACAATTATAAAAAGACGTGTATTCGAGTTTTTTGATGATCAATTACAGGGGGAATCTTGGAATTCATAAACAATAAAACACGCGAAACAACGTGTGATTTATCTACGAAGATTGCTCGTCGTTATCTCGATACAAATGGTTGGCAAGTTTGATTTAATTAATAACGATGACGTGGTATGTAATATCCATCGCGGTGGCAGTGTGTTGTGGCTATCCCATTGATTCAAATTAATTCTGTTAATGGCTGCTGCTAGTGTTGCGGATTCTATTGATTTCCATTGGACTCGCAAACACGTTCCTTTCAAAAGAAACGTTCCTTTCTACCTATTATTTTTATTCGATATCGTACAAAATTCTGTCTCTGATTAATCGAGAAGATTCTTTCCTCTCTTTTCACAAATTCGCGTTTAAAGTAAAAAGTTTCACAGTTCGCATTTGAAATAGGAAATCAATATTTGCTTGTTCTTCTGCGTGTGCTAAAACGAAATATAAAACGAAAGCTCTAAACGGAACAGAAAATTATACATGATGTTCCTCTAATTTGAGAGAGGGAATACTTTTCTAATATCGTAATATTTCTAATATACATAAACTCTCTTATTTGACACAATGTTTCAACTTGTCTTTCCTTTTTCTGTGAAGCATCTCTTTATCATGTTCTATGATTCATTCTCGTATGGAATTTAACATACTTTGCTTACGATGCGATAAATTTATTTTTTCCGATCACACACGAACACACGCTGTAAATATCTTTCTTAATATATCACAGTAAAATATATTCCAAATATTGCAAAAGAAAAAGGAGCGGGACAAACCCTTCGAAACACCTTCGAGATTCAATAATTACGGCTCGATGACTAGCGATCGATCGCGATTTTATTAGTTTTCGATGACGTGCCATTCGAGAAGAGCCGAAAAAGAAACGAACAGGGCCGTAATAATATCGCGCTCGATCGTGCATTGTAGAAATGCAGCCTAAGGAATTCCGCGGTCTGTCGAACTGCGAAATGAGCCGAGACACTTCATTCCCCTTTCTACCGATCTCGCCGATCGGAGAAGAAACGAAAAACTTAAGGAGGCCGAGGCTCCGCCGCCGGTGTGTTTTATCAATAAAAATATTCGCATTTCTCTTTGCCCGCGAAATTGATACTGCACGCTGCTACTCTCGCTCTATTTCGCCGCAATATTCCTTTTTTCCGTTCGATTCGGTCAGCTTTGATCGGCTTTTCGTTATTTCCCATTCAAAGCCTCCCTCGACGCATTACAACCGTTCACAAATATATCGCGAATCGGTTTATTTTCTGCTTTTTTCTTTTCTCTCTCTCTCTCTCTCTACTTGTAGGTCGCGAACTTATAAGCTTTAGCTTTCCGCAGGTTTGGCTTATAAAAGCTAAGAAATTGAAATTGTGCTAGTTATATTCTTTTGGTGTTTTCTTCTTTTTTTTCTTTTTTTTTTTTTTTTTGCAAAAATTTCAACTTAATTACGAATTCTGCTAATACCAATGTCTATTAGTTTGAATACTAATTTGCATTCTTAATATTTCATATTTTAACGTTGATATTTGAATGGGAGAAATATATCCATAATGTCTGTCGTTTTTTTCTGAATATTGTTCAGCGTTTGACGTTCAGTGTTTCGACGAGCTTTCCAATGGAGCCATTTCGTGTATTACCGTAAAACTACGTTTCACGTTTTTTCCCTCATTTTCTCAGTTTAAATTTTCATTTTAAAATTTCTTGGCTCTATCGTCTGAAAGGAATTCCTATTAACCACGATGTTCTCTATTATTTTATTATACATTTTCTTTCTGTAATTATCGACTCTCGTCAGACATGGAAATTATTAAACGATCGAGAGTGATCAACATGTTGGCCACGAGTGACAAACGTTTCAATGAAATGTCTGAGAATGTGATTTCAAAGAAATATGAAATAAATATGCCCCGCGAAACGCATCCATAACAAAGTGCATTGTTACGTGCTTCGTTTCTCAACGACTTATAGAAATGCGAGCAGAAATAGGTTTTCATTCAGACAGAAATTGTTATTGAGAATCTATTATTGAACGACGAGTTATCCCATCCCAGATCCCATTTTGTTGAGACGGTATTCGCGCTGTAATATTTTCGTCTATGCTGTAATTCATTCATTCTGTATAATTGAAATTGATCCTTTGATATTAGAATAATTGAGAATGAGTTATTGAAAAAATAATCATCTCTTTGTCAGAAGTAAAAATACTAAAAATGTATATTTTCACTTCGTTTATTGTTTAGGTTATAATTACAACTAAGACGTGAATTATAGTACGAATATTATATTTGATGGTTTACTAATATCTCTCGCGTGCTATCAAATGAACTAACGAAAACAAATTGAAATCCGTAAAAATCTGTTAACAGAATATAAATTCCCAAGCGCTTTCCGACACGACTGTGATATTTTATATTCTCCACATATGAAATGCGCTAGAGAACTTTAAATTCTGATTTACAATAGCAGAACACGTGAAACTTGGAAATAATTCCCAAGCTTCCTGTGAATTTCCGGTGAGAATTTACATTTCTAACAATACAATTAAACGCAACTTCGCAGCTTGAAATTTCCTATAAATGCAGAAAAATTCACAGTTTACCGCACGATTTGATTTCTTCTTCTTTTTTTTCTTTTTTTAAAGTCTTCGATACAAATGTAACGCCCTCGTCTTTTATCCAAATCTTGCCCAAAAAGGAACCATTGTTAACTCACTGATCACCATACGCATACGATGAAAACTCTCGAATCTTGAACACTTCCCATACACTTGACCAAAATTAATCCGAGGTTAATTAAAATAGCTTCGCGTTTCGGCCTCGCGAGCGGTGGACTCGAGCTGAGCTCGAGCAACTTCTAATTCAATCTGATGCCTTTAATCAATCTTAATTCTACCGGGGCTCGAATCGAATCGAGACGCGACAAGGGTCGATAGCGAGAGCCAGGTCAGAAAATTTCCATTTCTTTTTCTTGTTCGGCGCGGGGTGCACGCGATAACGAGTTCGTGGCCACGAGGCCGCGACTTTTCTCCTCGAAGTCGAGCCACCAGTTTCGAATCTCTCGACCCAGTTTTCCCCGCCGACATACAAAGGACCGACACATCAGGAATGTATCTTTCGTTTAATTTCAGCCCACGTTGCGTCCACACGTGTGCCTTTCAACGCCGGATCACAGTCTCGTCGCTTCCAGGAAACCGGAAGCATCGACTCGGCGAAACTTCATGGAGCCAAGATCCAGTCTCACTCGACGTCCACTGGTTGTCGATCGACTTCGTTCTCTTCAGGAATGCCGGCTCTCTTCTCTCGGTGAGTGCGTGATTCGATTTCTATTACGAACAGAGGAGGGAGAGAGTAAATTAGAAAAATGCGAAATGAACGAGGAGCGAACTAATTTGTAACATCAACGGTTACAAATCAATTGAGTCGAGAAAGCTAATTTGCAGATTAGTAACTCGTGTTGGCAATTCGCGTGTTCATTGGACTATTGGGAATTATGAATATTTGGGATCTTTTTGGAATTTCTTTTTTTTTTTTTCTTTTAATGGGAAAGAAGGAGTAGCTGGAGAGTTATAATAAATTTATTAAAATTTACTCTTCGAAATATTTGTATAATATATTTGTAGGAGCTCTTTGCTTTTCTTTCTCCAAATGCAAATTAATTCCATCTAGAGATGTATTGATATTGCACGCGATGTATTTATACCAAAAACTATATTTTTCTAATAAAATTCGAAATTGAAGTACCATCGGTTAATAACCGTGTGAATTAAATATCAATACTCTTTTTTCATTTTATTTCTGAATATTTTTAACAATTCTTCATTCCAACAGTACAGGATGTGGAATTTTGAAACTGGCACTTAACCTTTTCGATTTCTTTTTAATTAAAAGTTGTTCGAAGCTGTAAAAAAAATAGATTATTACGATATCGTCGAATATTTCTTTCTCCTTCTTGCCAAAAAAAAAAAACAACAGTTTAAAGTTTAAAATTCATTCGAGGAAGAAAAATACTTACAAATGAAGACAGCTTTACTTGAGAGATCGCGACCTAATTGCAGCACAAGTGAAACGATTCAATGTCACGTCATCTGTTAGCTCATTTGTTATCGACACGTTTCGCCTTGTCGAAATAATTTCGTTCCGAGGCTCTATGCGTGTCCAACGCAACTTGCTATTTCTATATGCAACGTCTTCGTCATTTAATATGAAAATGCATGAAAGTCTAGTCATCATGCAACACATTCGTCGCTGAATATCAAAACGAAAGAACCGACGCAACACGGTCACCTCGATGCAAACCTTTTGAATCGCGTGTTCGTAGAGGTCGCGTAATAATTCTTTATCGGCGAGTCATTCCTTCGTCTCGACGAACAGAAGAATTTCTTTGCCGACGCGAATAAAGGAGAGAAAATCACGTACAACGTCGTTCGAAAGCAATTGTATTAGTTAGTTGCCACTTTTCTAAAATCTGTCGTGTCACTGCGTCGACGAAAGCAAGATTAAAATATCATGCGTGACACAAACTTCAAAAAATTTGTTTATCAAACGTGACACTGTTTCATTAGCAATGCTTGCGTAAGTACTGTTTCTCTTAAAATTTAGTAATCTTGTATACAAGCATGCAAAGAATACTGTCAGTATGACGAGATATTGCGTAATGAGTTATTGGTTAAAATACGACAAAATACAAGATTGATCGTTTTACGTTACAAGACTGAAGAAAATGTGCGCGTACTTTCAAGCGGTGAAACACAAGTCCAAGGAAAGAAGTTTATCCCCGAGCGATTCGAGTGTCAGATTATCATTCCGCGATACTTGTCAAATCAAAAAATATGAATACCAGCCGGTTTCTGGCAAATCCTCTTCAACGAGCCCCCTTGGATCTTGTACATTGTCGCAACTTATTGTTAGCTATTGTCGTTTATGCACACGACGTAAATCCCATCTCAATAGTCTCGGGTTGGAAATCTCGTTCCACGGACTTCGGATCGAGTCGTCGAGATCTCGAGGCACCGCCGCGCCAGGTAACTCCTACCGATTGCGTATTATCTGCGTTTCGAACATTCCCGAGGAATAAAATAATTCGAGCGGCTGGCGGAGAACTTCCGGTGAAACTCGATTGAATAAACGACAGGCGGATTCGGATCCTTCGATCGACGAGACATACGAGAGATGGAAGAAAAAAAGAAGGGGAGCATGCGGTGGAAATGTAAAATTTAAAGTCTGTCCCTCCTCCCTGCCGGCGGATAAGTTCACTCGCATATACTGGAAATAATCGGATCCATTTAAGTTTCTGAAAACTGGGTGACGCGAAATCCTCGGTCGCTCGACCGATCCGAATCGGGACGAACGATCGCCGCGACCGTGTGTCAGGCGACGTTTGAAATCGCACGGAATACTCGAATCAATCACGTCGATTACGTCGCGGAGGCGTCGCCGACGAGTACGAGAGGCCAGGGGATCGCGAGTCTTATTAAAATTTGCTTCTCATCCGTCGGTCTGCACTCGAGCGTACGCGCGTACGCTTGGCTCTCCACGCTTCGTAGGGTGAATTCGTATACTCTCGCGTCTGAAGATAGGAAGCGTTTCATCGTCCTATCGGAACGTTATCGATAGACCTTCATCGCATGGATTCTCATCGCGTTTCTTGGAAATTTTCAAACGCAAAGTTGAACGTAATCCCGATGAGAAAACGATACGATATGTAAAACAATTTTCTACCTGCGTTCCATTTTTTTTTTTTTTTTTTTTTTTTAATAATATCCTCAAAAATATGAAGTTCAGAATCAATAGCCTATTGATAATACGAGCAAACTATACTTCGTGATAAAACTTCGCTTCCTTTACCGTACCACACGCACAGTATATTCGCAAAATTATTCTACAGTGAATTAATCGTTTACCTAAATAATTGTGCGTGTTTCGCTAATACGATCGTCGCCAACAAAGAATTCGAAAAAGAAAGACAAATTTCGCAATAAGATGGAAACTTATATTATATTTCTTTAACGCTCTTACTAAAATTCTCCTCGGAACTACTGTTTTCGCTTCCTAAATTTACAAAACTGTCGCTCGATTCACAATCACTGTAATTACTATCGGAAGTTTGCTATAAAGGTTCATCATCAGTCTCATTTACAGAAAATAATGCACGTTTCGACGTATCGCAAATTTAGGGTAACTCACTGATCAAGGGTAATCTAAGCGAGTCAATTGTTGTTATTCAACTGAATATAAATTATATATTATAAAGATAATAGTAATACAATGCAATATAATATTCCTGATTTTAAAGGGGAAAAAATATGATATATGTATAATAATTTCATTTATAATATATAACTTATCATATCTATTTTATTTTATTTTGAAACATTGAAAATATTTCATATACATATATCATTTTACTTATTTTCAATATACTTATTATATACAAATATTATACTTATATTATATACAAATTATACAAATACTATATACAAATATTATACTTATTTTCAATGTTACAAAATAAAATAAAATACATTCGACGTAGAAATAGCGCCTCCCGATGCTTAAATATATCCTAAAATTATAAGCAACGCGACAATAGTGTACCCCGCGGTTAATTGTATAGATTAAATGAGCGTTGTCCGCGGCTGGAGAATTAATCTCACGTTTCACTGGACCGTGATCCGTACGATCTTAACCGGGAGCAACAATCTGGGTACCTAGGTTAACGCAACGTGTGAAAAATCGATGACGATGATTACGAAGGATTTGGAATTGGCTCTCTTGGCTTCTTGCATGTAACGGCGACTTGTCTGTGAATCGAAACCGATGGATTTACTATGCACGTGGACGTCATTTAAGACTCGATTGACGACGAGCTTACGAAAGCATCCTCCTCGTTAATAGACGGCTGGTCACGGTGAACTTCTGATGTATGTAAATGAATGAATAATGGCTGGGTGAATATGTAGATGCTTGGGTGACAGATCGAACTTGCTCGCATCGACTTTCATGATTTATGACCGGGCTGTTATCCAGAGGCTTTGTCTTACGTAATTTCTTCGCCGCCACTAATCATCGGATCTTACGTAAATTTTTTGCGCTCGTCTGACAATCAATTCCAATTATCACCATCCCGCCAGAAGAAAGAAGACGTGTACAGAGAATTCTAGCCGCGAGAAACGTGGAGAAAGATTGACCTACATTTCCATTATTTAGAATTTCATGCCGTAGGAGAGAGACGTTTTTAATAGTGAAAAGAGAGAGAAGGGACAGGTACATTTAAAAGTTATTATACAGAACATAGAGAAATATCGATATTAGGGATTATCAGATGAGATAAGTATGTTGGATCGTAGAATAATGATTTCTGGTAAAAGCTAAAATTTTCATACTCAGATCCTCGAATCTTTCGATATTCTAGTATCGGATTTAAAGAATTTTCAAATTTGAAATTTACATTCTGAACTTGCTGTGTCCAGACCTTCAAGATTTTTAACAACGAAGTGTCGAAACGAAGAGCTTTCCATATTCGTTTTATTGTCAGGTGTTTTAGATATTCGAAATCTTTGAACCTTTGTAATATCCAAATTTTTCATTAATCGAATGTTCAGGACCCTCTAATTTTCTAATTTCCAACGTCTCGAGATCCCTAAATTTTCTACTGATACTCGCTAGAAACATGTGCCCGTGATCATCGAATCACCAGCGATGTAATTATAATTAGTACGAGGTAGTTTATTCGCGTCAAACTTGAAACGATCTACAAACTGAATTGACTCTAAAAATTGACTGGTTATCGCGTGGTAATTGACGGTAATTCCTGAACGATTATGCGAAACAACGAAGTGGCAGCTTTCTGAAATATAATCACGTCGTGTCTCAGTGAGAAACTGAAAAAAAAACGCGAAGAAAAGCGAGGGCTCTCTTGGAAAGGGAGCTTTCCAGCTCAAATTTCGAAAAGCAACATAATATCGCAGCCACGGATACATACACGTGTTCCGTTGCATATGTGTGCGTGTTAATACACTGCGTATATGCGAATACGCGCGGCCAGTGTGCCACTTTTAAAGCGAATAGACACGATGAGTATTGCACGAGCTCCTATATAATCCGCAATATTCACCGTGTACTATCTGCGAAACAGTGACCATTCACTCGCATACTTTCGTGCCTGCTGGTTGTTAATATTTAATACAGCTACCATATAATATCAAGCGCGTATTTGCTTTCGAAGAGAAGATTTGAGGACTGCTTTTTTAAGACACTTCTTGAAGATTTACGAGCAAATTATTATTCGCCGATATCGTTGATATTTTTTGTATATATATAGTCTATGAAAACAAGACTATAAATATCATAATAAAGTAAAAATATGATCTAAAGACAATTTTTCAGTGAATGTCTATCATAAAAATTTCACTCCACAGACTCTACAAATTTAGGTAAATTTACTATCTAGAGTCTAGATATCTCGATTAATAATTCTGTCAATTTTATGAAATTGAACGAAAACTATATCATAAGAAAATGACGTTGTGACATTAAACGTTATACTTTTTCCTTCTCCTATAAATTGAGAAGATGAAAGAAACGTACGGCAAAGAGATAACTTCTCAAATTTGAATTGCGCGTGAAACGTCGAAATTTCTAAACCTCCCGTACCAAACGTCTCGAGAAATGCACGTGAAACGTAAAACTCTCTCGATCAGTCGCCGTGGAAAGAAATTCGATGTTGAAACTACCCGAGATAAAGCATGTTGCGGGCGCGCGAGACCAAGGCCGGCAACACGTAACGATTTCTCCACGCAGAGGAATTTCCCTAGCACCTTTATCTCCTAGCTCCACTGGTCAAAGTGGATTGCGGAAATTGGATTAACGAAGCGGTTAGCCGCGCACCAGGATCGTCTGATTATTTCCAATGACAAATGACCCGCAGAGGCCTGGCCCGGTGTGTGGAAATGCAGGTGGGCACACTTACCGCTAGATAGTGGCGACCGCGACACCATTCCTCGACGTTCAATCGCTTCAGGTGCCGGGCACGAATAAAGACCAGAGATGGGATCAAGTATCCGGTAAGTATCGCTTCGTTTCGTGTGTTTTCAATTTTACTTGCGTTGAAACTAAAAATCTTGCGTGTTTCAAATATCAAAAAAGTCTATACACTTCTGTATTTATGCGTTCATTTTTATATAAATCAAGTTCACTGTACCTTGGTGTATAAATTTCATTGTAGTTTCAATGTACAAGTTCAATCTGTATCAACGAATATATTTTACTGTTCATATAGTTCGAAACATGACTTCAATGAATGTATACATTGTAGTTTAATTGTACGAGTTCAATCTATATCAATGAATATATTTTATTGTACTATTGTTCAGTATATGAGTTCAATGATTACTAATACAGTTCAATATAGTTCAATGAATGTGTTTTGTTGTAGTTCAATGTACAAGTTCAATTAATATTTCATCGCAGTTCAGTGTACAATATTATATATATCGTCAAGTTCAACCTGTATCAATGAATATATTTTACTGTTCATATAGTTCGATATGTGACTTCAATGAATGTATACGTTGTAGTTCAACGTATAGATTCAATCTGTATCACTAAATATATTTTATTGTACTATAGTTCAATATATGAGTTCAATGATTACTAATACAGTTCAATATAGTTCAATGAATGTGTTTTGTTGTAGTTCAATGTACAAGTTCAATTAATATTTCATCGCAGTTCAGTGTACAACTTCAATCGTCAAGTTCAATCTATATACATTTTATACAAGTCATCGAAGTTTGAAATTGGCAACTTGAAAATGAGAATGTTTCAACGTGTACACTAAATTTGTTCGTTTCATATTGGAACAAGAAGTTGCGGGTTTTTGAAATGGGGATTCATAAATAATTCCATATTTATGAGATTCAAAGCTTTCACAAGCAGTACTTGAAATCTTGCAAAAATCTCCTGCTCTCGCTAAAGGATCCAAAAGAGAACCTCCTTTACATTGTGTGTATGTGATTTGTTTGAAACGAGATTTATTTCTTTCTCACGCACGCACATATACAATGATGAAACTAATGGAAGCTTCTACTTTGAGATCTGTAAAGATGGAATTTTTTATAAGCGTCGGATACGTGCTCGTCAGACGTATTTGTACTGATACAATGGGGAACGTGTTCCTTTTAATCAGAAATATCTAACGCACGCCAAAAATCTTTCATCCGTAACGTTGTTAAATCATTTATCGTTTGACTTTTACGCCGATTTTTAATCTTCAAATGGTTTATTGGAGCCATTGCAGTATCCTTGTAATTTTTAATTAATGATCGTATCATGTACTGATGTCATTATTTACCAATTCGGTGTAAGTATCTCCAACTATTAAACTAAGATCGAAAATCCACTTGGTTATGATAAATTCGATTTTTTTCTTTTTTAAAATTGTTTAAGACTTTCGTCATATCTTAGCTCGAGTGTACTTGGAAATATTGAAAGGAAGAACTGGAATCCAACTCTTTGGTCGAAAATGTTCGAGTCTACTTGTGAGATACTCGATCCCATCTGGCGACACTATATCGTGGCGAGATATATTTCGTTTTAGAAACCACAGCCACCGTTAGGTATTACAGACGTGATGCATTATGAGCGGGAGAACAGTCCGAAACTAGAACAATATTTCCTAGATAAATTTCCGCGAGAAACGGGGTCACGAAACGGCGAAAGAAGATGCTAGTTGAAACTGTTGAAACTTGCCACTAGCTGCCGCTGTTCGGACGAATAATAGCGCGAAGTTGATTTAGTGTATTTGACCAATGGTTGGTTACTTTTGGACGAGGTGCAGTTTCATTCATTACGAAATTTGAGACAGTTTTTGAAAAACGATTTCATTTCGCATTGTTATATTTTCGCTGCTGGATCGTACCTTCGCGAACGTTCATGCCAATCCAATGAATTTTCGTCAAACATTGCGACTGCTAGGATTTTTTAAACGAATCGACGTTATGAAAAATAAACGAGAGTCTCTATCTGTGATTGAGAGTTCAAAAAATATCTGTAAATTGTTAACTGAATACAATGAAATAGTCTTCTGCGCAAGATGCAAGTATGTTTTTTGACTATTAGTTTTTGTGGTATAATATGAAACTCAAAATGAATGATGAAGTATCGCTTAAAATATAGGAACTTATTAATAATACAACAATAATGAAAGTTTCAATAGTAGCAATGGAAGTTTTAAATAATTTGTATGAGTACTTCTCTATGTACTGTCCGTGCATATACTATATATAATCTAATTAATATATAATAATGCGTGCATGGATTGAATGAAAACGTTATAACAGATAATTTTATGTTGTATATAGTATAAAATCATACCACAAAAACACTATTAAGCGTAATATTATAATCGATATTATGAAATCACATAGCTGCATCAAAATATCTTTCAACAGTTTTAAAGAGATTGCACGATATTTTTGGTCAAAATATTCTTTATAATCGAAGATAAACGAGAATCTCTATCTGTGATTGAGAGTTCAAACAAATATCTGATTATTTCACTTACGATTAAAATTGGACATTCAACATCTTTCACGAGCATTTGAAACCTGAAATCATTAGTAAAATTTAAATATTAGCTTACAGTCGATTTGAAGATTTCGTTGTGTTTTCCTCGATCAATTACTTTTTCTCTGCGATGTATTTAAAATTTTCCTTCTTAGCGCCAGAGAAAATAAATATTTGTAATTCTAATGGTGAAAGGCGATTATTAATAAACCTGTTCATCCTTAAGAAATTAAATATCAAATATGATCATCAGCTTTAATCTTCTTCATGTCGGCGGAAACGCGATTTTTATATAGAAATAGAAAAGATCTCTGATTTGAAAGTCAATTTATGTAGATATTCCAATGCAGAGCAGTGCAGTATTAAAAGTAGCTCTGAAGAAAACTGGAATGCAGATCACTAAACCGTATGACTACGGTACAACATAAATCGCAGGAGATTTAGCGGTGCTTAGTCTGACGTCCTCTCGCATTACGCAAAGCCTTTGCGAAGATTACGTCTCTATGACTGAAAAATACCTTTGCGTTCGTGAATATTAAAATGAAAAAAAAAAGAAAAATAGATGAATAATTTCAATGTATATACACACAAGACAGTTGTGTGAAATGTCCTTAACGCTGATCTACCTTTTAACTTTTACAAAGTAAATAACTTTTATAAATATCCTCTGTGACATTTTGTATCGTGAAAATTACGCAATTTAAATATTTCCGAACTTTTCACCAAAGTGGGCCAAAAGTTTCTCCCGGCCTATTCTTTTTTGATAAAACATCAAAGCGTGAGAAGAAATTCATTTTATTGATTTTAAATTAAATCCAAGTTTATTCATTTTAAAATTTCACGTACTTAATCTGCGAAAGAAATTTTTTTAAATATATCTAAGAAAAAGGATTTATTTATTTTAGTAGAAAAGTGAACACTTTTTAGGGCCTATCTTTCATTCTTCGTAATTGCTTAAAACATCTTCGGTTTATTCGTCGCACATCACGTCGATTTCATCGGCAAATTAAAGGAAGGAAAGTGTCGGCGAGAACGTTCTTCGTATAAATTACACGTGAGCGGATACACCGGCGAAAGAAAACGTCGTAGGCTGTTTCTATCTCGTCGATGTTTACCCATCCTGTGAATATATCGTCGACGAACACGAATTTATCTAGCGGAATAATACCGGTCGTTCCGCGGATCGTTGCAGTCAGGACAGTTTGCAATACCGTTCTAGTTCTTAGCTCGCTGGTGAGTTTAGTAAATTCGGCGAAAATATCGACATTGTAACGTGGGAAATATCTGGAAGCGATTAAACGAAGAGACGCAAAAAAATTTCTGGATCAAGGAGAAGAAGAAGACGACGAGGAACGTAAAGAAACTGAATTGGAAATGAAGAAAAAAATAAGTGAGGGAAGTGAGGGAAAATATAATATTATGGCATTGTCCATGGGAAAGTTGAATCGTTCGTGCCCGATTTTTTTCACTCTTCTAGTCTTCCAAGAAAATATATTTAAAAAAATTTCAATTATTCAATTGCGGCATTCATGTTGTACAATCATTGAAAGATTCTTTCGAGAAAAATAAAAATTCACTGCGAAATTTCCTTTTCCTCAGCGTTACCCGTGGAGAATATATAAGAAATTATAAATGAGTGGGAAGAACATGGAGAATAATAATCCACAGTAATAAATGTTAATTCAGTAGTAAAAGTTGTAGGGCAAGGAAACGTAGAGAGCTACAGTTATCGATAAAATAAAAGAAAGAAAGTGGAACAGTCAATGACTGGCCAGCTGCACGAATAGGGCTAATTTCATCTTAAACGAGATCCTATTAATGTTTTGTAGAACAGTTTCCAAAAGAGACGTCGCATTTCCTCGCGTGTTTGTTCAGAAATTGTCACATTCCACAATTCTCACCTTCTCTTGCTCGAAATATCTTTTCACTCGGTCACAGACCCAGTCTACATCCCTAATTCCACGGAATACATTTCAGTCATAGCTGTTAAATATCGAGGGGATTTTTATGGTCGAGGTAATGCGCAATGTTGGGTCGATTATGTGATTGTTAAGTGGAAAAGTTCGAGTATTGATGCTTGTAGGAATACACGATGGGATCACGCGTGTTACAAATAAACATAAAACATAAGTACCATCGAATGATATGAAAATTAATATATACTTGGATATTAATTAAATCAGTACATAAATTCTATAATAGATGCAGTATTATGTAAATACTTTTTGTAGTCACTGTATGTGTTATATTTATGTATGGAACACTTGAGAGTAAAAGTGATACAAGTCAAACACTTCTGCGACACTGTGCTGCGTTCTATAAATTCTATAATTCGATCGTGATTTGTTATCGTGAACAAGTGAGCGTTGAGAAATCTTGAGCATATAGCGAGAACATTTTAGAAATAGTAAATTTTTCTTTTCAATGTATTAATACTTGTTCGACGTGCACGTTGAAAGATCAATGATATGAACTTATATGTTAGAGACTATATTATCGTTTATTCTCTCCAAGTATTTTTATTACAAGCTTTTGGCGAAACTTGAAACAATCGCAGAATATAACGTCGAAACCGTGAAATACTGAATCACTCTTTATATGAAAACATGAAAACGTCAGAACGTGTGGTTTCATCGCCACGAGCTAGGGAATTATTGTCTAGTCGCGAGTGATGAAGATTCGCGAAAACGCGTTATCGCAGTTTATACATCGATCTCCCACCGATGTGTTGAAGCGACATAAAACACGCGAACTATTCGTAGCTAGCTGTTTTATCTCAACTTTAGCCAAACAATAGTCTGAATATTCGCGGTAATAAGCGACGTTGTTTCGGGATTATTTAAAAGCCCTGTTTATAAAGCTTCATCATTTAAACGCGTCCGTTTTAGCGGCACTGTTTAGTTCAATGAAGAATTTTCTCGTATGAAACTCGCATATGAGGCGATTTATACGTACACTGACGCTCAAAAATATACAAACACTTACCATTTTTTTAAATGAAATCCACGATATAATAGCGTACATCTATAATAATTTATAGGTATGTACATATATCATTATACTCTCGTAAATTATATGTAATAATCTTTTATGTATTTGGAACAATTTGTAATAATATACATAGTGTATGCTATGTGTGTATTATATTATGAATGAAATTCATTTCAAAAATTCTTTTACAAATATCTACGTACGTGTTGAACAATTAAATTCAAACCTTTTCAATGAATGAACATTTATCCGTTTATTGCTGTCCAAACGATAATCAATTATATTCAAATCCATTAAGTTCATTTTTATATCTGAAGATTATTCTGTCACAATACGTTTCTGTAACAACATGTCAAAAGATTTATCGAAAATAAGATGGTATGTCTTATAAACTTATAGTTGTACAATATGAAAAAATGAGCGGCTTTAACGCCCGGCCTAACACTATTCTTACCACGACCGGTCAAATGATCGTTTTTAAAATTTCGATTAGAATTTCCTATATACAGCGTAATTAAATCGACTTTAAACTTCACGACGTTTCCTCAAATACACGTATAATACATTTTTCAATATTCACTTCTTTTTTTTATTGTTTATTCGTTGAGAAAAATTTGTAGTCTGTCTTACCTACCACGACCGATCATTTGACCGTTAAAACGATTTATATCTTTTTTGTAATAGTATTCTCTCAAGGACTCAATTCCAAAGCTATAAAGTCGTTACAAACGAAAGGCAATGCAGTTGTGGCATGATTTTAGTCGAAAAGTGCCTACCAGGGACTGATTTACGGCACTTCCAAGTGTTTGTTCCAATTCTCGCTCGCCTATCGGTTTCGCGATGTAACCACGGACAATTTTTTTACAAACGTGTCTCTAGCAACAAAGCTTTTAGCAAAGAAAGCTACGGTTGTTGGAACAATTCGGGCAAATGGAAGAGAGCTACCAAAATTGGCTAAACTGAAAAAATGACAATATGACACGTTTCTCAACAAAATTATATCGTTCAAATAACTGTACTCTGACAATTTACGAAGCTAAACCAAATAAAAAAGTACTGATTCTTAGTTCAATGCATATTTCCGTACAAGTTGAAGAAAATGATATCCGTATACCGGAGACAAGAATATTATATAATAGCACCAAATTTGGTGTAGATGTGACCGACCAAATAGCCAGAAATTACACGGTAAAATCTAAATGTAGGAGATGGCTTTTACAGGTATTCTTCAATATCCTAGACTTAGCCGGAATATATGCGTGAGTTTTATATAAAGAAACCACGGGAGAAGGAATTTCGAGACAAGAATTTTTATTTCAATTGGCAGAAGAACTTGCCATCGAATATCAAAAAGTGCTACAGCTAGGCAAAGGAGATCAACCAACACCCGTCACAAATACAAGTACGGGTTCACGTGAACGGAAAACATGCCAGATAAGATATTGCAAAGACAATGAGACTAACAAACTCTGTGTAAAATGTAAAAAGTACATATGTGGAAAATGTACAATCGAGAAGCTTATTTGTGAAAAATGCGGTGAAAACGAATAAAATGTACATTATATGCTTCTGAATAAAAGAAACTATATTTTTATACTGTCAAATTGGCTTTTATCTTCATTCTATATTAAAAAATATAAGTTGTGCTAAAGACATATTTTTGAGCGCACGTGCGATATAGAGAAATGACAATGAAAATTGGCAAAGTCCATTCCGATGGAAGAATCTCGCGTAACGGGAGTTAATTACGTGGGGAAAAAATAAATATACCGCGCGAAGATCGGACCGGATCCCGAGATGAAACAATAATGGAGGGATGAATTCAAATGGATGAAATCTGTGAACGGCGAGACACGGCCGCCATGGTTGTGTTTCCCACGATTTCGGTAAAACACGTACGCGTAGACGAATAATAACTAGAATTTCTCGGATAATTACCGAAATTCGTAGACTTCCGCGAGTTCGAAACGACACCGGCGCCCACGCAATTATTCCGCGTGCGAGCAGTCTCATCGATCTTCGTCGCGTGCAACAATAGCACAGAAACCGGCAAACAGAAACCAGGCGCAAACAAATGCATCGTGCAGCTGAGCACAGACCCGGGAAATATCCTGTCGTAGGTATAAATATGAATAGTTATCATTCCTGATCGTTAGACCGTTAGACTTTTATACGCGTTTGATGAGAAATTTCAGTCAACAAAGACTGTGCAAAATATCGATAACAGAGCGTGTAGAACTGGCAATCTGTTCGTGAACATTGAAGAAATTTAACACGTTGACTGCCACGGTACTTTTCAGGATCCCGGTCTAAGAAGCCAATTTAATTTCATCATATTATATTATTAAAAACTCCTATTATAGTACGTAGTAATCATCAAAAAGCATATAGAATGTGTTTTTTTTTTTTTTAAAGATCTTGCGAATTATCTCGTAGTTGGCTTATGTAAAGAAAGACTATTAGATGGCCCAAGATTGCATTACGTACTATAGAGATATATACAATGTGCACAAACTTCTTCATAAAGCAACTTCTTCTAAAATAAAACTTATAGTAATGAAGTTTAGAGAAGCATTCGTCGACGCGTTGATTGGAGAAGAGATTCAACCAGTTTCAAAAAAAAATTAGATTGCAAGAGTTTCATTATTTACAGAGTATCTCAATCTGTCAAGAGAAGCCGGTCCTTTGCGTGGAAGATTGTTTGAAAAATTATCACTTATCACTAAAAATATTCTATTGCTCGTTGATTTTGAATAAACTTTGTATTGTTATATTTTCTGTTCATTTATTAATCAATTTTCTGTTCGTGTAAGCCGATAATGATTTTTTGTTCTCTTCCTTGAGGCTATCTATTCATATTTACACTGATAGACTGATAGAATTTCATCGTAGCTGCAAAAATATGGCAAGTAAATAAACTACGAGATAACAAAGTTGTTGGCGTCCTAGGCAATAATATTATACAAATTGGCAGTTAACGTGTTAAAGAACAGGGAAATCCATAAAAATACACAGTAAAGTTGTGTTCGAAAATATCCGAGGAAGAGCGCTTATTACGATATTTAGTGGACGAAGAGAATTTACATTCATCTTCTGTGCCTTTATACTGACGTTTGCAAAATTGCATATAAAAGTGCGCGGTTTACTTGTAAGTTTAGCAGCGGAAGTTCCATTTTTCCCATCTTCAATTGTACTCGTAAAAATATGAAATTGCACAAGTAACTGCTTTCTAAGCCAGGAAAACCGTTTCTTCTCTAGAAGTTGGAAACCTCGATGAATATTTTATATTTATTTCACGATTTCCAGTTCGAGCTGTCGCGGATATTGGATTTTGAAATCAGGTTGATCAGTTGGAACAGGCGATGTTATATTATTTAGGAAATTGAAAATTAGCAGAGATCGATTCGTGAAAGTTAATAGAAAATTCAGATTCTTATTATTTACTTGTTTACGAATTAAAAGAATTCGTTCTATTCTTCATTAATATACAAATACAAATCAGTGGTTTACGTCTAGTACAACTGAGATTATTAATTAAAGTGATGAGATGATGCGTCTTCTTTAATTAATGACTTAATGTATTCGATTCTTTTTTTTTTCTTTTGGCTGATAAAAAAAAATATATTAATTATTATTTTTTTGAGTTCCTCGACAAATTTTTGTTAAAATTTTATCGACGATTCGTGAAAAAGCACCTAAGTAAATAAAATTTATGATTCTCACAGACTTTAATGTTCGACGTTTTATAATGCGTTAAATTTGTCTAGAACGACGTGTTTTTCGAAAATGAAGAAATCCAATTTAAGTGCAAATTTTTAATTTCCACAAATCCCGCAAAATTTAAAACACTGGTACTGGATGTATACGAAAAATATACAAAAAAAAAAGAACCGTGAAAAAATGAATTACTTCCGAGGGACTGAATTTTATCAATTTCAGATAACGATTCCGTACTTTTGAATTTTTAAAGAAAAAAATCTGATACAAGGTCTAATATATGTCTATCTAAAACATACCTCATTTTTCAAACTTCTCTGCAATCTTAAACTAGTCTACTAATTGAGATTAAAAATTAATTGTTTTAGTAAAAAAACAGAAAAAAAACAATTCGATAAGACTGTCATAATCAAATACACAGAGTAATAATCTGTCGAGCGTTATAATGTCCAATGTGTTATATAAATAAAATGACACACAAAGTTCTCGTCGATGACTATTATAATTAATTAAAAATATTTGTTCGATGCCGTTGAAACGTGTTATTCTGTCGTCAATGCGAGCGATCACCGACGAAAGAGATCGTAAGAGGGGAGAAGATGAGAAAGAAGGTGAAATAATTGGAACGTAGCCGCGTGTAAAAATGACACGTGCATCCAGTGAAATTCGTTGCGTTCAACTTTTCCGATTTTAATGAACGAAAGTAATGGGAAAATGTTTAATTGGAACGTGGAAAATAGGAAATCGCGGACAGCCATCGAAGTCATCCTAGACGTAACATGTTAAGTGTTGAAAGTTCTTTAAATGTCTTTAATTGACAGTTTCCTTTTTTCTTCAAATTATATTTTCGAGTGAAATTATTCGTTTCATCTGTCTTTCTTCTATTTATTATCAGATTAATAATAGAATAAATGTTAAATTGTCACATCAAATACTGGAAGTTTATTAATCAAGCTGCAATGTTTCAATCAACGTGATGCAATAGCATTAAAAATATAATATCTTATCAAACGATATAAATGTGGTGACAATATCTATAAATATGCCATTCTCTTCAATTATTACGTAGAAGCTAAAACGTTCAACAGAAAGAATCCAACGTGCAAAAATTTGCAATTAGCAAGCAAATTTGTTAAAGTATTGTTGTTAAAGTATTTTTCTTCAATTGTTATACATTAAAACGATTCGAGAAACTGAAATATTCAATGGAAAAGAAATCTAGAATAAAAATTCACGCCTACAAGTATTGTATAAAACTATTCGCAGTCCAGAATTTAGAAATGAAAAGTATCTTAAAAAAAAATTATGAACGTACGTATATTGTTCAAGTTATATTATATTCAAAGAAGGGAAAACGTTAAAATCCTGAAAGAATAACGCTAAGCTTCCTAAATCAGTAAT
Source organism: Tetragonula carbonaria (assembly GCA_032399595.1). Lineage (NCBI taxonomy): Eukaryota > Metazoa > Arthropoda > Insecta > Hymenoptera > Apidae > Tetragonula > Tetragonula carbonaria. The sequence goes on from JAUCRC010000004.1 coordinate 11,407,728, forward strand.
ATTTTTCGAAAATTTTAATACCAGTCTCTAACGAAAGAACAACGTTCGAGAAACACGTCAGTAACGTGGAAAAAACAAAACGATCGTGCGAGACTCGCAGAGAAAAACGTGGCGTTTGAAGGGAGAAAGATAGAATAAGAAACAAGATGGAGGATGGAAAATCAGTATCTTCCTCTGCCGAGACGAATCTTCATCAGAGACGAATGATACGTCCGTCACCGCGAAACCGCGAGATCCAGACTCGCGATAGGCATCCGGAAGTAAGAAACGCCGAGTCTCTGTTCCCCCCGAAACGACGCTGGATAATTAGAAAGTTTATCTGAGTAGAGTTTATCCCGTCTCGTAATCTTATTCGCATTAATTATTTTTTCCACCGCGCTCGCTTCAGATCTGATTAAGACGGGCCCGCCCTCTCTTTCGTCGACAAACATTCTCGAGAGAAAAAAAGAGGGAGCATTGAGAAGCTCTCTTGAAAGATTAGAAGAAAGGTTCAGTGGAGTTCGAGGGACGAAAAAACAAAACGTGTATGGAGGGGGGGGGGGGAATATATATACATATATATTCGTCTCTTTGTAATCTCGATTAGTCTGAGTAATTAGTTTTGTAGCTTGATGTGGCAATATATTCGATCCTCGAACCGATTTGATGTTCGAACAGCTCGAAACTCGAGCAAGAAGATTTGAAGAAATCTGACGTTAAAATTTCTTGACCAGTAACGTCGCGCGACAGAGTCAAGTATCGGGGCAACGAAATATGAAATTTCGTTTCGTTATTTTGTCGAACGACGTCGAAGTCCGTGTTTTGTATTTTTCCGAGCTTGAGACTTGAGCCTTCTAATTTTTTAGGAAAATGTAAGTGGGTATATATATATATATATTCGTCTCTTTGCAATCTCGATTATTCTGAGTAATTAGTTTTATAGCTTGATGTGGCAATATATTCGATCCTCGAACCGGTTTGATGTTCGAACAGCTCGAAACTCGAGCAGGAAGATTTGAAGAAATCTGACGTTAAAATTTCTTGACCAGTAACGTCGCGCGACAGAGTCAAGTATCGGGGCAACGAAATATGAAATTTCGTTTCGTTATTTTGTCGAACGTCCGTGTTTTGTATTTTTCCGAGCTTGAGCCTTCTAATTTTTTAGGGAAATGTAAGTGGGTCGGAAGCGGGCGAAAGAAACGTAGGAAAATTAAATAAAACAGTGTAGCTTTCCGTGTAGCTCGAGAGAAACGAGAATAAAACAGTCGACAAGGGATGAAAAGAAGAAGAAGAAGAAGAAAGAAAGAAAGAAAAAAAGAAGATTGGGAAGAGTTCAAGGGGCGGGAGGATAAAACGTGTAGAAGAAGAAGCGCATGAAGTAGCGAGGAAAAAGAGTGTGCGGAGGGGGTGGAGGAAGGAACAAAAAAGGGGACAAAGAAATAAAGAGAGAATAGAAATAAAAGGATCGCGGGGTGGAAAGTTTTGTGCGGAAAAAAGCCTGCAACGGAAGTTACTCCGCGATAATGGAGGGCGAGAACAAAATACTGAACGAGAAAAAGCGTGGCGAGGCAAGGACAAGGTCGATGAGAAATTTACGAGACCTACGAGCGAAAAACGAATTTTTAACGGTGGCTTTTAACGATGGGAATTTCGCCGAACGGTCGACACCTCGTCCCTTTTCTAGTCAAGATGGATTTTAACGATCTCGCGAGTTGTGTTGGAAAGAGAAATTTACCTCGTTCCTCTCCCATTTTATTAACGTCGATTCGTCCAATAATAGTTTCGTGTATTACGGGCGATAAAAAGATTATTAAAAACGTTTTTTGAAATGTAATTGAATATCTATGCTTTTCATCAATTCTTTTAAGGATTTTTCCACGAAGCTATTCATCTTCGTCAACGTCAATTAATTTGAGACTACTTCCATTTTGAGAACGTAGGTCTCGGGTTATTCTTCAAGTTAGTGATATTTTTCGTATGTATAAATAATAAAATACTATGAAAGAAAGGGATTTGAATATTTTCGAAATTTCATCATATATCTATCATTTTCATTTGCTTTCGTGAATGTTATACAATCCTGTTCGTTCTGTATAGAATTATGAACGAGGTTAATTTCAGTTACTCCCATTTCCTGGTCTGATTAGAACGCAAGGTTTTTGGGTTACAACCTCTGACCTTTGGGTGCAGCTAAGAACATTGCAGTCTCGAAGCTTCTGGTTTATACCAGAAATTGATTATTTCCGAGATGTTTTGCAACGTGGGCACATGAATACATTAAGAACATATGTTCAATACCCACTGGCAAGATTATGTAATTTCTTTTTCTCGCGTTCGCGACACATTCTTGACAAATGTTCAGAAATTCAGAAATCTTCTTCCGGAAAATTTACCATTGCATACGTAACAATTTTGTTCGTGATTTAAAAGAAAAAAAAAGAATCGTTCAAATCTGTTAAAGAAGCTAAAAGGTAAAAATCTCCGAGAACTTCAAGATATATATTTTGCTTCCAGTAAATTCTTTATCCAAATCCGAGGAATCTTCATTCCTTCGAGAGCAGCTTCGATGAATCATTAGGATTTTCCAATTAAGCGATTTTCCGGGGAACAAGACGAGAGTTTCGTTCCCATGATCGACGAAACAAGTATTGATAAAACGAGATTGAAGGGAAGCTGTGAAGCATGGTGGCGAAAGATGATTGCGCGGTAGAATAGCGCGACAAGGCGAAGGAAATTGATGAAAAGATGGCTGAGTAACAATGAAAAAACGAAGTTCGCGAGGGGGAAATGGTTGAGAGAGAAAAAAGAGAGGAAGGGACGAGGCAGAGGAAAAAGAAACTTGTTCGCAACTTCTCGCTTTCAGTTCTCTCGCTCGCCGACAGAAGAACTGACGTGCGTCGTGTCGTTTCGTTTATTAATCGCCTCGATTCTACAATCGCCGAATTGTGAAACTGAAATGCAGTCACGCAATTTGTCACGCATTTTGTCATTAAAATTGACGAAGCGGTGACTGCGGCTCTCAAAGGAGCAAACTTTTCAATTAAATCGCGGCCGAATCAATTAGAAGTTGGAAAGTCACCTAACGAACGCTATAATAACTGCAATTCCACTGTGATTTGCTGATCGGTTGAACTTGAAATGTATATTTTGTACGAAATTGACGAAAGAGCATTGTCAATTTTTCTTTTTTCTTCTTTTCTAGCAGTTTCTTATCTAGAAATTACGTTTTCTCAGTTCACAGCTTATAAAGTTTGTCATTTTTTGCATTTTCTTCCAGAATTTTGAGAATTGTGTTTTTACATCTAGAACTTAAGATTAATAATTCTTTTTTCAAGTATACCATAGTAGCGTAGAGTTTCGCAAATTTCGTTTAACAAACTTCGATTTTCGATTGAAATTCGTCCGCTATTTGGACATTTTTCTTGAAATTTTCACTTATTAAAAAATTCAAGGAAAAGTTGAAAGACTTGAGAAATTTCTTAATACTGAAAAACTAAAATAGAATGTAGTTAGATAGAATAGATGATAGAAGCAAATATTTCACTGGAAATTAATGAACAAAATACAGAAACGTTTATGAAACGATTTGACAGTAACTTTATTAATTATTTAAAGGAAATTCAGCTTTCTTCTACCGTGGTACTTTCTTTTAAAAGAATAGCATTTTCCATTTTGCTGACAGGGATAATTCATCGACTGACCGTTTTCTATCATTTATAATCGATATCCTCGATTACCTGTTTCGAGATATGAGTAAAATTTCATTTTTCTCAACATTCTAGTAAGCTAGGCTCTAAACGTTAACACGACTTTGAGACACGTCCATCGAAAGGAATGATCGATTATCGCGCCAATGCGAAATAACTTTCACGATTTAATATCTTATAATCAATCAAGGTTATCTTTACATTTTCTCGATACGTCAGAGTGTATATCTTCATCAAATATTTTTCAAAAAATTTCAAAGCTATTCTGTAGAAGAATTTCACGGAAGAATTTTGCAATCAATTTATTTAGAACACTCCTCCAGATAATGTAAAAATCACATGAATTTTTTAACCGTGTTATCGAATTGAAAGAAAAATTAACCCTCTATTGCATTCCGTTCCCAATTGGGGACTTAACGGATATTTTGTTTCTTTTTTTTTTTTATTTGATTAATTTTGTACTTGCATATTGATTTGTACCTGTATAAAGTTCCCATAAAATGCAATAAAACGTTTTCTAATAAAATTTTATTATTTATTTCATGACCACACTTTTTTTTTAAGTAGACTAACAAGCCATATATATATATATATATATATATATATATATATATATATATATATATTTTCAACTCGTCATAAAAATTCATGCAATAGAGGGTTAATACGAAATATCTTAAATCTTTTAGACAAATTTAAGCTGTATTTTCAGCTCGATTAATGACAACAACAACAGAAAGTCAATGTTCAATCTGTTCAGAATTCTTCAACGTCACAAAAAATTTTCCCCCAGCTCTTTCTCGAAAGCGAGTTTCGACTCAGTCGTTTAAAAATTCGAAGAAAAGAGCTACCACACAAACGTACGTATAAAAATATCCTCTGGAAGTAGAGAAGAACATACTTTCCACGCTTTCTATTCGACTACCTTCTTTATTTAACAACTAGATTCATTTAACCCCGTTCCCGGCATTACGGTTTACACCGTAAACCGCAAAGCTACCACCGAGTGCAGTCATTTCACCCAGATCCACATGTTCAATTTACAAAACTTCGAACCAGAAAAGAAACCTAGAACGCGGCTAGAAAAAACAAAAAGGAAAAAAGAAGAAGAAAGGAAAAAAAATTACAGGAGGTGGGAGAGCAGATTGATAAATTAAAAGGCCTCTCGCGTTCTTTTATTTAGTTCAGGCGAAGAACTGGCGACAAAAGAGGGGGGCGGGGGGTTGAATCGCTCTCGAATCGCCATCGGAGAAATGTGTTGTAAAGCTAGGAAAAGTGTGTCCTTGGTCGCGACCGTGTCTCTGAAAGCCTTGAAACGGGAAACAGTGCCGCAATTTCCAGCTCGCGTGAGAACGAACGTTAAAGCTACAGTGCTTAAGTGCAGCGGATTTCGAGAGCGGTGTGTTGTCTCGCTGGCGAAAACAGCCGACGCTTTGACATAACGTGCGCAGCAGAATCGTACAAGGGGGATGCTCTAGAAATGTGGATGCGTAACGCAACGCGACCCTGCGACCATCCTCCTCTTTGTTCTTTGTTTCTCGCGCCTCTCATTAAGATTACTTTTTTCCCCTCTTTCCTCTTTTCCCTGTTCTCTTCCGCCTCGTTGGTCCTTTATTCCATTTCGTCGAGTTTCACGTGCAATTCTTGGCGTATTTTTGGAATTACGTCAACCTCGATTTCGTGTTTGATTGTTTCTAGTATGTACATTCTACCTGTGTTTTCGTGTTCTAGATACGTTTTCGTTTATAAAAAAATTATCTGAACAATATAAAAATAAGAGTAATTCCCAATTCCTTTGTTCTAACGTCCCCTTTTTACGTGATACGTGAGCGTGCGAATATTTTTATTTACGAAGTGAATGAAGCTACGAAAACTTTTCAAAATAATTTCATAATTAGTTATCTTTCTTAACTGGACTGGCGGCTCTTTGTTCTTTCTTTCTTTCGGTTCCGCCGCTTCATTGCTTTCCACATTCCTCTTTTGCCTTTGATGCGAATCTCGTGCGGTTTCCGTGGCACATTTCTCGCGAGTTGCAACAAATCTATTCCTCGCGTTTAACCCCCTTATAACCTAAATCCCATTTAGCTGGTGCAAAAAAAAGAATTTACTTAAAGCCAGCAAGTGCAAACCTTCTGAAAACTGAAGTAACAATGAATTTATAGTACGCAAGAATTTTTTTTCTTTAAAAAACGAGAGAGAAAAAAAGATATTCACTCTGATTTACGATCTATTCTTGATACGATAATTAGATCTATTTTCTTATGACGTTATAATATTTAATAATTGAAACAAATCTCAGCTTGCGTTTCATTCACAGATGATGAATTTATATGAACATCCGCGCAGCCTGTTTGTTATTATTCCGGGAATTTAGCAATCCGAAGGAATCGATGTTTCGTTTCGGAATCTACTGATCTTTTCCCCTGCGAGTAAACGTGAGTAGTCTAGTTGTAGAGGGTCGACTTGCAAATCTCGCTTCCTCAAGGTTCTTTCCTTTTTCCCGTGTTTCAACAAAAATAATATCACAGTCGCCCCGGATTTCCATGGACATTAATTTTCGCCCGGGAAAACGTTCGTCCGTTTACATTAAGGATCAAGAGTCCAACAAGTCCGTACCTTGATTTTAATTATCGCGCCTGGCGAAGGATCTTATCGCTTTCTAGGAAAACGGGGAGAGGCCGGCCTCGCGTGAAAACCAACGTCGTTTTTCCTCTCTCGGGAATTTTGCGTGCGTTTCGCCGTGCTTTCTTTCAAAACACGTTCTCTCTGTTCGTTGCAGATTCGAATCTTCGTTGAAGCCCCGTGACCCGGGCTGCTTTTTACATTTCATCCGCCATCAACGATTTCTTGACGGCTCGTCAAGAGAGCCGTTCGATGGAAATTCCAATAGCTGTGTTAACCCATTTGTTCGCCGTGGGAATCATAGAATCATTTTCTAACATTAAAAAAATCGAAAAAAAAAAAATATATATATATATATTCTTCCTTGATTTTGGATATGTTCGAAAGCTGCTTCGAAAAAAAGGTTCAAGAAACAAAATTCGCGTGCGAAAACTGTAAAATTCCACTCTGTCCAACTACTTGCTTCAAAGCATTCCACATTCAAGATAAATATTAGTTTTATTGTGTATAATGTATATTTGTATTTTTTAAAAATACTATAATATAAATATACTAAAAAAAACTATAATAACATTTCAAATTTAACAGACGTGCATATAACTTTTTTAATCTTTTCAATATTTAGTATTTGAACTATTGTGTGGCAACCCTAGTGAAAATCAAGTGTCTTTTTTTTTGTGCAAATTATATTCTAATTGATTGTGGCTCACTAGTTATGTAAGTAAAAAATATTTAAATTATTTATTTATTAGTAAAAGTACATTTTTTTAAAAATTGAATATACGCGGCGATCTAACGTGCGATATTTAAAAAAATTGAAGGACCACCGACTGATGTAGAAAATGAATGACTATGATGGATCTTGCCGGACCTGTGATTCGTTGTTAACTTATTTGACAAACTGATTAACTGACAATTATTATAATTATATTAGGTCTTATAGATTCAAAGATTCGAGATCGGTCCCAACATCACCGTGATTTAAATATCGTGAAATTCAACGTGAGAAGATTTATCTTGAAAGAATATTCTCGTTATTGTACAGACGAATTACGTCTTGCACCCATAAAACAATGATTCATTACGATCGTTATTGTCCGATAATTAGCTTCCTGTAGAGGATTATATCAGTGATATAATCTGAGTAGAAACAGTAGCTTTAAAGCTAAATTCCAATCAGACAGATTGCGGAAGTGTGAATGACGTGGAAAAACTGTAACTGTCTGATTATTGTCACTTGATACTCCTTTTAGCTGTATCTGAGTAATTTTTCAATTGAATCTTTGTGACTGTTTTACTTCGTAACACATTCGTATTGGGCCATTTTTCACAAACTTTTCACGTAAATCGGAAAGTATCTTAGTGATCTGAAGATCTATATTTCAACATACGTGTATTACAACTGCAATAATTATTCTTCTAATTATTGAAATTTTCAGAAATTGCACATAAGTGGTATTAATATTGTTTTCTAGTATAATAATCGGTGAAACAGCTTCCGTTGTCTAAGAATTTGTCAGAAAAGCGCAGAGAATTCTCGTTTCCCGACAACAACGCTTGTTTTTTAAAAGCAAGAATTTTCGTTTCCCGACAACAACGCTTATTTTTTAAAAGCAAGAATTTTCGTTTCCCGAATGCGAATGGTCCTACCTTTTATCGAGCCTGAAATTACCAAAAAAGAAATTGTAGAGTGGGGGATGTGCCAAGACCAATCGGGAAGTATGAGTTTCGAAAATTTCCCATCGCCATCGAAAACGATCCCACTGCATACACAATGCCTCGAGTACGCACTTGTTATGACATAATGATCCTCGTGGTGACATAATGATCCTCGACGCACTTAAGACTGGCCCAAATTAATGGGGCGTCTTGTTTGGAATTTCTATGGTCAAACCATCTAAGTTGTTTGTAATTTCTAAGTGGTCAAACCATCAATGTCATTGGCTTTGACAACCTGACAATCATCGCCCGCTCTCTTTGCGTCGCATTCGTTTCTTCATTCGCCACGCGGTGTGATCGTTCGTCACAGTTCTCCCGATCGCCTTCTAATTCGCCCAGTTTTCCCCGTCGTCTCGTTTGCTTTTTATTTCGCGCTCGCGTCAGCGAACGCGAGGTTAATCGACGCGAGAAAACCGCGGTGAGTAAATGGAAAGTTTTTAGTCGCACTCTGGTTTAGTTTTAATATGACCTGCGGTCGCTCACACGTGTGATTTCCTCGCTTCGGTTGTTTTCTATATTAAAAAGTTCGCTTCTACCTGTAGTTTGTAATCTATATTTTATATTGAAGTATACAGAGTGCAACGTAATACAATCCAAAGTAATACACGCGTGGAAAAATGAAAAACTGATACATTGGTGCGTAATAGATAGGTTCGCTTGACGCTTGAAAATAATCGTAGAATAAACGTGTACAGACGCGAGGAATACGTGATACTACGAATATTCTTTTTCTGAAAAGTTTGAATTTGTGATCGTGATGATGATTAGATATCGTGTGTGAAAATTTGAAGTGCAAAAATGAACAGAATGTACGTAAAATGCACAAAATACAGTTAAAAATGATTCCTTAAAAATGATTCCTTCCCCTAAAAAAAAATTCCTTTAATTCTGTTCATATACCAACCAAAAAAGTCGAACGTTTTCTCATACATACAACTGTACATCCAGATATATAAATTCGTTGTTCGAGCCTTAAACTGTTGGAAGCTTCAATTATTCGAAGAGTGTTGTATTTCACGTTTATATAGTTTACGAGCTCGATATTCCGTGTCTATAAATGATTTTCCAATACTGCGCACGATATCTTAACCAGTGAAATATATCTACAGCTGATCAGAGAAAGAGAGAGAAAGAGAGAGAGAAATAGGAAGAGAACGACTTTTTTAAGTGATAAACGACGAGGCCGAACGCATAATCGGGCCGAAGTAGAACGAGGACAGGCCTGGTCAGACGTCATCGCGTACTACCGCCATCTGAAACACGATCGAAGAACTATAAAGACCGCTTGTCAGAGCGGGAGTTTCCCTTTTCTTTTTTTCTGTCTCATCGATTTTCTACGAAACGAAGTTCTTCCACTTCGATTTTTTTTTTTATGATAAATTCTTCGAAACGCGACGAAAACGGTGAAAAAATTAAAAAAAAAAAACTATGATTTATTCCCTTGCTTTCGTTCGCGAAGTGAAGTTGCACTGTTCTGACTGTTCACTTCAGTTTACGTAACTTCCTTCTGTTGTAAAAATACTATTACACGTCCAAAATATTTTCCACGCGCGAGTTTATTCTAAAATGTTTTGCGTTTTCGTTCGCGTTTTCAAGGTAAATATCGATGATATCACCCGAAGTTTTTGCGTGGGCCATTGTTTTGCATCGCGAGTTCCGAGCTTATTTCAATAATTCCTCAGTCATGGAATATCAACATCCTGCTTGCGTCTGCGCGAGAAAAGATTTATTCAGTAACAGACATTAAGTTAGACTTTGGGCTAAAAATTACACTGATGAGGTTATGTAACGTATAATGCAAGATCTGCAACGAAGTTGCAGACAAGTTAATGATAAACAAGTAAATATTTAATGGTAATAATTTCGTTTATTATTCTGCGACTACATTACTGAGTCAGTTTTCTCAGAAACAGAATCTGAATATGATGAATTAAAGATTCATTGTGCTTGATAAATTCTCGAGCCTAATTTCCTCGGACAGAATAGAAGCAATCTCTGGAAAAAGATATTATTCTATGTTTTCTCTTTATTTCGAAGCTCGAAAATTTTGTCGAAAATAAATTCTTGTTCAAGCAATCAACAGACTGCGAAATTCATATTTTTCAGATTTTTCAGATTTAATCCGCAAAGTTGAAAAATTCACTCTTTTACTAATGAAATTTCGAGATGCCTCGTATCTTCACGTAGACGTGAGAGTTTCACGTAACAATTGTTACAGGCACTTTTCGTGAATCACTGTACGTTCCACATAATCGAACGTACTTACCGATTTATCTGGCCGTTCATCAGAAATACGTTGTTACGACGGCGAACGTAACGACATCTACAATCGTAGCCAGCTGCAGTGCTGATAAAAAGGCAATTTTATTCTCGTGGAAACTCGGATCGCCTGTCTCGTGTACTGAATTTGAAGAGATATGCAAATGCAACGCGTTAATTGCACTTCTTTTGCTACTATTTTACCATGCCGGAGTCGCCGGAGGGTCGTCTGTTTGTATTTCCAACCGGTGATTAGCTACAAATTGACCGTCAAAGAGTTAGCCTGCGTGGCGAGATACGCAGTTAACGAATTGTTCACAGTGTGTCACATTCGAAAACTTCGCGACACTTAAGCCGCTTGGATGAAATTAAGTTGCATCGCGTGTAGCTGCGCCTGCAAATCGTTGACGGGCTATAATTAACTCTTATAGAACGCGATACCTTTAGAAGTGGAGTTTTGGTGAAACATATCGCGAGTATATACAGATCTCGCAGCTAAAGTGTGTGCTCGCAAAAACACTTCGAACACTTGCAGGAATATTTTATGACTGTGTATAAAACATTTAGAAATTTCGTTAATAATTATATTATGATATTGTAATGTTGTATTGTAATGAGTATATTGGTCGAGTTTGAAATAAATCTATATAAAATATATATGTAGAAATTTCAAGATATTTTATGCAAGTATTATGCAATTATTCACGAAAGTATTTGAACATTTATAAAAACATTTCATATATATATATATATATATAAAATGTGGTTTTATGAAATTTCATTAAGCCTATAATAAAACTGTCAAGTTGGGACATATCTAAATTTATGTACAAAAATTACAAGATATTCAATGCAAATATATATTTCGAGATCATCTTTGATACTTGTCATATACTTAGGATAACTAATTCATATCATTAAATATACGTATTACGTATATCATTAAATATACATATATTTTCGGATTCGTCTGAAATTTCGACCAATAAAATCTTCTAAAATGATCTAGAATCACACTTGTCGTCCCTGATTTAAAAAAAAAAAGTTTCGAAGCGTTGCGTAACGTTCGTCAACATACTCGATTGCAAATATTCTTACTCGACGAATTTTCAAGCTCGATTTTCCCGAAAAACGAAGCCTCGAACGAGAAAACATGGTCGCACTTCTTTTCGATTTATTTTTATGCGCAGAATCTCTCTGCCTGTTTGTTGCACCGCAATCACGCGGACACTATGTGTAATTTCAGGCGAGGCTCGCGACGTTCGCCAGGTGGCCGATTTTATTTCCAATCGTTTCCGGAGCCGCGGAAAGCTACGGTAATATCATCGGGACTCTGTTCGAGCACGTCATATATCGCTTACCCCGGCGCAGGTTTATTTGAATTCACGCACTCCACGACGGTTTATTCGCACGAGCGACGTCCCCGCTTATCCCTATTTCTGCAGTTTTCATCTTCGCGAGAATATAATCTTTTGGAGTCACGTCGCGCGTTATTCGATCTCTCCGCGCCCTCGCGAGGCGGGTGAAACGAGTGAAGTCGAGGCACGAAACAGCCGTGCCTCCTTTATGGAACGGCACCATCGAAATGCCTCGAGATCGCGGAAACCGGGCCATCTCCCATCTCCGAGCGCCGACAGACATTGTGTGTGTGTTTCCGAAATTTCTCCCCTTCGACTTGCCGCTTCGATAGCTTGCGACCTTCTGTCACGTGGTATCGTGGCTCGCACGCTATGACGTTACGATCGGAGAAGATTCTCGATTGCCGAGAGCCTCGATAAGAGGCTTCTCAGTTTGATCGCCTTTCGAGCGTAGTTTCGTATCGACGATTGATTGAGAATTGATTTTTTTTTTTCTTTTAACATAACACAATATGTTTTACCGATGGTGTTCGGACAAAAAAGTGTAACGAAATGTGCAACGAAAACGCGTCACGCTGTCGATCAGGAACTTGAAAGAGGGAGGTGTCACATGATTAAGGAGAGATAAGTTTATGAGTGATGTGTCATCGGTTGTAGATGCTGTAAATGAGTGAGGTGTTAAGGTTGTCGAGACACAGATGCCGATAATATTGTCTGGAGATTTAAACTTAGACTTAAAATCAGACGACGGTAAAGATTTCGCTCAGTTCATGTATGACACGTTACAGCTGAAATTGATGAGCAGCAGTGACATACCAACGACAAGAGCTTTAGGTTACCACAATTGATGCCGTATTTGCGAGAAACATCGATGACTTACCGTGGTTGAATTACACATCGTATTATAGTTATCACCAACCAATCCTGTCCATAAAATGTAATAGAAATAAAAATAAAGCAAACATACACGAAAGGGTGTCAAGTTTTATTTTATTACAGAAATAAAGTCAGACATATTCTATGTGACAGGCTTTAAGGGCGTTAAAGCCGCTCATTTTTTATTTTTCTTTCTTTCAATTCGTGCAATTGCACGCTCGATTAGTAGGATTGTATTATAAGCTGAAAATATGGCAAACGTTACACGATTTTCAATAGTAATGTTTTTCCGTATATTTTTCGATTGTTATCTTTCCACCAGGTCACAATAGAATTTCTATCTTGAGTAAGAACGTTCTTAACTGAGATTCAAACACTTACAAATTACTCCTAAGCACATTAGAAAAAAAGAAAAGAAAAGAAACAGATCCATTCGGACTAATAGAAATAAATCAGAATAAATCGTTTATTTTACGAGTGTTAGAAGTTTGGGCGGCAAAGTCTAAAACCTAATACACCCTTGTATCACAGGAACGTATGAAAAGCATGATCAGCTACTTGAAAGATACGCAAACTTGTATCGCCAAATCTGGTTACTAGGCTGCGAAATTTCATACATTCACGGGAAATTTTGAAGTACAAATATTCCAAATTACCAGTATTTTTCCACGTGAAACAATTCTCAAAAATATAAATTTCCATAAAAAATCTGCAGTTTATACGTTCTATTAACGTATTCGATATTTCTCGCGGCGCCTTGTATAAATCGATAACAATTGCATAAGACGTCGAAACCAAACAGGTGAGTCACTTGACGCGTTTCCTGCCACCCACACTTGTCGTAAATTATAATTTTATGAAGAATCCATTGAACGACGAGAATCAGTGCGAACTCTCGTTTGTTATTACAATGATTTTAGTACTATTGCCTTCTTCAACGTGCTTGAAAACAGGATTCCTTTTGCAAGACTTGCTAACTCGTAGACAACGACTCTATTGAAGCTGTTTGTGTGCGCTTAGAAACGCATATGGAAAGCTGAGTCTCGCGCTGTTTTATCGTTTGAAATTCTTAGAAATAAATATGAACATGAAAGGATGATGTCTAGTGGGAAAATTCTGTGTCGGAAAATATTCTGATTTGACGATTCCAAAATGTTGAAGGAAATTGACATTTCATAGGATCTGCTTGGCTCGAAATACTAGTATAATTTATTTTATCGTGAACTGAGAAAATAACGTTCATCTTTTTAGGTAGGATATTTGATGCGAAAATTATTGGAATGGTAAAAATAATCAGTTTATCATAACTTTTTATTGAAATTTAATCTCGTTTTATTAATTGTAGCAATTAATATTATGACAAATTGTTAATTCTACGATTCTTCCTTTAAAGCTTCTAATTTATTTATAAAAAATGAATATTCATTCATTTCTGTATTAACTCATCAGTAATATTTATTATTTTTGATAAGTTACTAATGAATCGAGTTTACAATTATTTCGTATTTGTAATTATTTATTCGCAACAGTTACGTTATTGCTTCAAATTATTCTTCGTAGATTCATGAAATAGTACAGAGAACCGAACGATATTATTTTACATTATTTAACACGCATCGTTGGTAATTTCTACGATTAAAAGGCATGATAAAAGTGTACGTCAAGTAATACTCTATTGATTCATTTAATCTTTAAGTCATAAATACGTCGAAAGTTCCAAAGGCAAAAGCTTTAACAACTGCTATTCTTTCGCGTGGTCCAGTTTCTCGAGCAGATACTCGCACCAATCCTCCCTGTCGAAAATAAAAATTCAATGCAAGTATTCTCGCAAGTATTCCTTCTCGTTTTATTCCCCCCCCCCCGCCTTCCTCTTTCTTCTCTCGTTCTGTTCTGTTCGCCTCCCAGCTTTTTTCAATGAATAACTTTTTGAAGAGGAACGAGCATCCGGAGACTCCGAAAAGCGGGAACGTTGTAATTACGAAATGGACTTGGCCTCTCTTGTTTCCTGCCCAAGTTGATTCGCTTCTTCGGCCTAAGAGAAGAAGGACGGGAGTGCCCGCAGGTTTCTTCCGAAATGGACGCGCCGGAAACGCAAAATTACGAGCGAATTCTGTTCTTTTGTACGCGCGACGTTATGCGCAATAGTTGGCCAGCGATGAAAAATGCCTCCTCCGTGTATGTTAATTCGCTTTTGATGGATCACAGTTCGCATTGTCTAACAATTATTTTCGTATAATTTACTTCTAATTTCCGTAATTTGTAAATGTTGCAGGTTAGTTTGTGTCCCCCTTGCAATTAGTTCTTCTTAGATTAATTGTTTTATTCATGAGACAATGGTGGATCTTTCTATTAACCCTCGAACATGATTTATCTAACAATTATTTTCATATAATTCACTCCTAATTTCCGTAATTTGTAAATGTTGCAGGTTAGTTTGTATCCCCCTTGCAATTAGTTCTTTTTAGATTAATTGCTTTATTCATGAGACAATGGTGAATTTTTGTATTAACCCTCGAACATGATTTATGTCTAGATGG
This sequence comes from Tetragonula carbonaria, assembly GCA_032399595.1. NCBI lineage: Eukaryota > Metazoa > Arthropoda > Insecta > Hymenoptera > Apidae > Tetragonula > Tetragonula carbonaria. The sequence continues at coordinate 11,422,785 of JAUCRC010000004.1, forward strand.
TAATTTCTACAATTTACAATTCATAAACTCCAAAACCAAGTTTACATTCTCCTTACAATTTTTTTGTTTTTGTTTATATAGATTATAACAATAATCGATTCTCTGCGATTAATTGTTTAACACTCTCGTTCTAATGTCCGAATTTTTGTAAATATCCAAGATCAATTATTCCCGGCAGCAAGCTCCTCCTTCAAATAATCGTTACGTCCATATCTTCGAGAATTGATAGAATTGGCGCAGCACGTGAAACTTGGAAAAGAGAAAAAAAAATTACAAAATTGATTTTAACTGTCTTGAAACCAACTAACTTGACAATCGTTACTAAAAATTACGAGTCCTTGCACGTTCTCCTTTTTTCTACACCTCGTCATCCAACAACGTAATTGTACGCGATCCAAGTGCGCGACGGTGTAATAATTTGTCACGACAATGATCTTACTTTCAGCAGACAAAATTCCAAACGAACGTGCGTGACCGCGAACACACAGTGCAACTGCAAGATCTCGATTTCCTTGAACAGAGATTGAAATAATGCTCTAGTCTACCACGGGAGCACTAATTCGATCCCCTTTAATTAACGCGCGAACATTGCCGCGTTCAACCTGAAACAGTATATATTCAACGTCGTTTTAGCCACCCTTATTTTCCACCGGAGCACGGATGAAAGAAGATCCGGCGACCGGCCAAGTGAAAATTCCAACATCGAACGCGAAGGATATTGATTATGCAACGAGTTGATGGATCTTTTTCGTCAGTGGTGAGACTGGGTTATCGATAATCTCAGTTGGATTAAAAATATCGAACGATAGATAGGTGGTTGAATTACGACGAGTCGATGATTAGCCGTTCCTTCGAATAATTAGGACCACGTTGTTGATGATAACGAGTGATTGATGGTAACGAGTGGAAAAAGAAAAGGTTGGAAAGAAGTTTTTGTTGTCGGGAAGTCTTCTGTATGTTACAATCTAACATAATTATAATCTAATACTTGTATAATCTTATCGATCTTACAATCTGTGTTATCTGCAATGTTAATTATCTATAATAATCTATAATGTTTATAATCCAATCTCATCCAATCCAATATTTATATAACTTCATAATAGAATCTTAGTTTATAAGAATCTTACATAATCTACGATCTGATCTAACACGAGTGATCTAAATGCTTTCGTTTCTGAAGAGGTGACACTCTTTTTCATTCGTGGCTGAAGAAAATAAACAGCAGTAAACAGAAACAGTAAAAATTTTATCCAAGACTATCATATACATGCATGATGCTGACAGGTGTTGGTTATACAATACATTTTTTTAACGTTGCACGCGTACAACCATTGTTGAATGAAGAAATATTCCAAACTAACTAACTAACTAACTAACTAACATCGTTCAAAAAATCGTGTTCATTCACTGTAAATCACAATACACATTTGTTAACTAACTCGACGACAGGGCTAATTCATTATCAAGCCTTCGTCCATCAACGTCCACTGTTGCGCCTCAGCGTCACCGAAGATAATTCGCTAATAAACGCCAGGTAGCCCAGTCAAATTTTTCACAGCCGTCCCTGGCGACTGTTTCCCGAAGGCGAAGCCTCCTCTCGTCTCTTTCAGCCGAGGCTTGCTCGAAATTATCGGACGACAGTAACGGATACCTCCGGCGGATTAAAGTGAGCGTAATCCATCGAGCGACGCGTGGGTGTGGACAGGCGCGAGGAAAGTGGCTTATTTCACCGAACGCGCGCCGAGGAGATTATCTCGAGAGGCGCCTGTCCTGAACGGAAAAACCTCCGGTTTCCTGATTCATAGGTTCAGCCTCGTGTTACGAAGCCGCTCCTGTCTTCGCCGGCAGCCCGAGACGAGTATCTCGCGCGCTAATTAAAATTACGCCCGGCTGAGCTCGGCTCCGCAGCTCGCCCACGGCTATCGTGCGTGTTAAAGGAAATCGTAATTGGTACTCGTTACCCGCTGCAGTAAATGTATCACTGGTGCTTCGGATCCGTGGTCTGTTTCACGGCAGGGAGAAAGTATCCGCGATTCGTCACAGCCCTCAGCTGCTGCCGTATTCTTTCCCCTCCCCCCTTTGATAACAGAATTTTTCCTTTTTCTGAGATACATGTACTTTTGACAAGAGGAGCTCTTTGACAGTACAACGAATTGATGCATATTTTAGTGTGTGTGTGTGTGTGTGTGTGTGTGTGTGTGTGTGTGTAGTTATAAATGAATTTATTAATATTTACACAAAATTCCTATGGAAAATTACTGATCAGTCTAATAACAGAGAGTCCATCACGTACTCGATTTCAATTGTTGCTATAAATCTAAATACAAGTAGTCTCGTCTCGATATCCAAAAATGAGGATATTACGCAACATTAACTGCGACTTCGAGGATCAATTTGAATATGGAAAAGGCATCGCGCGTTTCTTATTACATCAGCACATACAACTTCAGCGATCAAAGGTAATCTTTGACATTGGTTTTCAAACCGGCTGAAAGGTGGTGGGTGTACGTACGGCGAATTAGAATTGTAAGCTACTCGATGACTCGCGCGCTTAGTCACACGATGAATATCGTGGTTGAATATTAAAATGACATCGACACGAGTCGGAACAAGAAGGCTGTCGCGCAAGCCTTTATCTCCTTTGATCAGAGCTTCCCTTCTCTTCGCTATTGTTCTATTTTCATTGCAGTTGCATTGCGTTGCATTGAATTTTGTCTGAAATGATTTTTTATCTTTTTTTTCTTCTTCGACTTCGAATTTTTGGAAATTTGAGTCTAAATAAATTCAGCGTTAATTTCTTAGTTGCAGTTTTCTCTCTCGATGATATAATAGATACGGTTGTTGTTCATTCGTAGGATTTTCGATTTCACTTCGAACATGATCGTGGGTGATTGACATTTTTGATCGTTGCATGATTGACGAAAACCGAACGAAGCTTCGAATCGCTAACAGCGATGACAGAATATCAGTCAGAGGAGAATAATCATACAAAGTATGCTCTAGTAAAAATGTAATATTTGTAAATATTTTTCCCCTCCTCAATTATTATTAGAATTATTTACGTATTTATGGAAAATTGAAAGATACAAAAGACGCGCGTATGTACAAACTCCGATCACGCGTATGAAATTCACGTGGAAATAACTGCGGTTAACTAATAAAATTTCGAAAACGTGATCGCACCAAAAAAAAAAGAATTTATTCGTAAAGATTCTTCGTGGCGAATGTTCGACTACATCTCCCGAATCACTGTACATTTCTCGTAGCACAACTGAACGAAAGAGCTAAAGGAATCACCAAGTCTTCTAACTGAACAACGCTACGTCGAAGTAGTTGCAATTATGTTTCCTACCGGTTTTAAACAGACGTGTGCCTTTCTAAATGGCCGTGATGCACAATGGCCTGAGATAAGAAACGGACAAGCAAAAATTACCTCCGCGACGTGAATCACCGCTAACAATAACAGAAAATTTAGGCTGCCTCCTCCTAATTTAGTCTGTCCTGTCCACCTTTCTTCCAACGCTCGGAGAATAACGAAACTCTGCGTTTACAAATTAACTATTGTCCAACGTTAAAAAAAAAACGGGCGAACTAGTTTCGCTAGTTTGACTTGTTTCTAGAACGTATCGTTCTCGCGTGCTGTTAACGACACAATGAAGTTGCAGGACGTGTAAGAATAACTTGACGTAAGGTATTGCCAGGCGCACTGGACTTCTGATAAGTTTCACGTGCATGTGCACCTCGTATGTGTGTGTTTTACCCTGCGGTGAACGTTTTATCACGCGAATGAGGTTTAAACGAGAGAGATTATATCGCTTGTCTAGCAGCCGATCCTTGTACGCATGTGTATATAATTTGTTTTATGTAATTGCCTGTGTATTATTCATTTACACTTTGCGTACGGTTTGCTCAGGAAAGTACTCGAACATTTTTTTCAATGAATTGTCACACGTTTTATTACTTGAAACATTTTCAAATTTCACTGACACTATTCACGTCGAGCTTGAAACAAATCTCGAGAAAATTACAAAATATTTCATAGACATCGAACATTAGACATTATTCATTTAGCTGTTACAGGTTACCAGTGAACCTATAACTGGAATATTCACTGAGATTTCAGTCGTAAATAATATCAACGATAATGTGAAAAATGCAAAGATCGTTTTGCAAATGCACTACAAAATCAAATCAGTGACAAAACGTATTAAATTCCAGAGAAAGTACAGAATATCAAGTACAGAAATAAATTCAAATCACAGAGATACAAAATGGAAGAAAAAAAACGAAGAATTATTTTATTTAAAACTATGCCATTATACACGTTTATTCTCATTTTGTTTCCTCTTTCTCTCTTCGCCCAAAAAAAAAAAAAAAAATTTTACAAAATGACTTTTTCCACTGGAGAATTTCGACTAATTCGATAATCCGCTTCACGACGACGACGTGTCACTGGCTCTCAAGGAAGATCGTTTCACTTCCCTCCATAAACGTACCGAAATTTCACCGAGATCGGCTTGCAATTATTGATTCCGTGTCAGTCGAAAATGTCGATGAATCATCCCGAGTGTTTCCATTCCGCGAGAAATCATAAGCAATCACAAAGCGTCCATCTGGCGTGTCCATTTATCGACGCGCGATCTCTCCACGATCTTCCTCGTGGCCGTGATTCGCGTTTCGCGCCTTCCTTTTTTGCCTTTTTAGCTAGACACGAGCTGTGCTGGCCGTTTGTAGATTCGAACGAGGCGACGTCTTGTGCTCGTTACACGCGGATTCGCGATCGATCGTTCCAACGTTCGATCTGCCCGCCTGTTTCTCGTCGAATTCCTTAAACTGAAGCCTTACAGGGATGGAACTGGCAGCTCTGTTGCGTTTGCTCGCCGCTCTGAGACCTCCGAGTCGCTCTCGAGACTGCAATTTCGATCGTGCCCTAAATTATCTCCGCGTCGAGATTATTAATTTAAAAGCGGAGCTTCGCGGCTGCTCGCCGAAATGGACATCTCGATGTCTATTCCTAACGCCTACGTTTATAATTAATGGACTGGCTCGTGAAACATCGAGTTACACGATCCGGATAAGAAGTCTTGGGATAGCTATTGCTGGCAAATTAGTGAGAACGTTACCGTGTAAATTGTCACCCTTTAATTTCGAATTTAATTCTGAAAAGATCTGTATTTAGCGAAAGTGAAATTTCATTTTTTGGTTTCTTTCCTTTTTTTTTTTTTTTTTAAATGAATATGACTTTAATTCTGAAATGATTCAGTTACACGTTCCATCGCGTAAATATAGTTAGCCCACAGTGGAATTTCATTTATACGAACTTCATTTATTTCAGCGAGAAAATGAATTTGTAATATGTTATTGTGCATTGTAATGTGTTATATCACGAAGATTAATAATGAAATTCAATTAATTTTTAATTAAGTACTTCGATCGTATTAGCTAATGATCCAATTATTTCAGTTCAGAGTTAATTATTCCACCTTGTGATGTACAACTGTGATACAAACTTCATTTTACGAAGCTTACGAGAACTGTCCATAAAAATGATAAACATCTCGTTCAACAAACAAAAGCTCAATCCGCATCTATCGTTCATGAAATAAAGTTCATACCTCATTTTAACGAGTGATCAATGTAAGAGGAAGAAACAAGGAAATCTGTTCTACAAAGAGAAAAAAAAATTAGATTTTAGTCCACTCGTGAGGAAACAATGTTCGGCCAATTTTCACTCGATTTTTATCGTGTTGTAAATGACAATTACAGACTCTTTGCCGATCGGATATCACGAGTGATTGAAATTTCCATTTCCACCCCGACGCGTGGACGAGCCGAGTGTGACTTTCTGTTTTCATCCGCTTGAGGAACGGATCGTGTGTGTAACCACTCGTTCTATCCTCGTCTAGGTATGTTTGCCACGCAGCTGGTGGGAGAAAGACAGAGAGGGAGCCGTGTAGGGCCAAGCAGAGAGTGGGATTTGGCGCGAGCGAGGAGAGAGGGATGGCGGAACTGTCAGTGCTACATCGGTTCTCTTCACGTAAGGACGAGCCACAGGGATCACCTGCGAATCACCTTCTCGTCGAGACACCACTTCTCACCCAGGTGAGTTCTCCTCTCTTCTCCTTTTTCCTTCTTTTCTTTTCTTTTCTTTTCTTTTTTTTCTCCTCCGTCGACCGGTTGCAAGATTAATCGTCGCAGATTCGGTCAGCCGCGAGTTGGGTAATTTATGGCGTCTCTCTCTCTCTCTCTCTCTCTCTCTCTCTCTCTCGGTGGATCGGTCGCTTTGTAAACACGAGTATGTATTTGGTCCGGCTGTGGGAGATTAATCGTCCGACCGCGAGCGAATTCAGTTTTGACAAGGAGGAGGAGGAGGGTTTTTAAGGGCCTAGAGATTTTTAGTAGAGATCGTGATTATTATATTGGAAATTTAGGTTTAGAGGTTCTGCGGAATTTGTCATCTCCGTTGCATCGGATGATAGATCGTTGGTCGTTGAATGTAGAGGACACTGCGGTCCATTAGTTGGCGGATGAAAGTATTTGGACACTTAATGTAAGAAACTTTTACACTCGTATTATAGGAGATATTTTGAAGTTTTATTAACTAAACCACTTGATGCTTGTGCAATTTTTAACAAAACTTAGAATGAAGATATAATAGAATAAATGTTTAGAATAAAGAGTCTTTGCCTGAAATTTCGAGATAACAGACCGACTAATTTATTTACCTGAGGGAATGAAGCTTTCTATTTAAAAAAAAAAAAACCGCATTTCCTTTGCATAAAATGAATACAGAGCACACCATCTTTCGTGCTCACTTATTATTCCAAAGTATACGCGAGCGAATCTGAGAACCATCAGTGCGCTCCACTTCTCTCGAACAATTCTTTCAGACCATGTATCGTTTCACAGTGACAGTTATGGTTCCTTATTAATCAAACTCTGTATCAAGATTCTTAGATATTACTCGCATTTCAAATAACAAAAACAAAAGAAAGTAGTTAAATCATATATATATATATATTTTTATTAACTTCTTCGGAGATATTATTTAAAGTACAATTTAGTATTCATCGATTTTCTTCGATTTTACAATCGTGCAATTTTAAAGCAGCTTGTGTCAGTTGATATTCCATCTTCTACATAATTTTGAAATTAAAGTCAACTTTCAAGAAGAAGAAATTGTCTCGACGACAATGCTAAATTTACCCAGCCATAAAACATAGATTACAATAATTAATTAATAATATTTTATTTGCTTCACTTCTTATAATATAATAAAATAGTTACTAGCTATAATAATATATAATATAATATATAATATATAATATAATAAAATAGTTACTTCACTTCTTATAATATAATAAAATAGTTACTAGCTTAATGCCAACTTTATTCAACTATGTGGCTATGATTAAAAAACAGAATTGTAAAAAGATTACCAACTCTATTCGTAGATATTTAAAAACATATCTCTCATCAGACAAAATACATTTGTATGGTACATTTCACAAAATATTTAGAATTATTTATCAATTTTATATCAGCTGATTTTACAGCATGTCAAACGTTGAAATATTACGGACAACTGATGACAATCTTACAAGGTAAAGTTGAAATTATAGTGAACTTTTAGTACAAATATGTGCAATTGCCACTTTACGAAATAATAAGCGTCTTAATGAATACGAATTTTTATTTAAACCATCAAAATTACGCGCAACATTATAGTAATACCAGCTTTAAACGTCTAATTCACTATTGAGATTCGATACTGGAACAGCCCTCGGGGATGAGTCCATGTTTTATCTAAATTACCCATATGTCGAGTTTCCACGTGCAAATAATGTTCTTTATCCGTTGTAAAATCGATTTTATTACGATATCGTATCATATCATACGCGGAATTAATTTTTCGTCTCATTCTTGTCTCTCTTGTGAAGATCGAATTAATTGATTAATTTATCAATTAACGCAGGGAAATTTTTAGCTGCAACAGATCTCGACCGATTTTCAAATTTGTTTCGAACTTTATCTATCATAAGTAATCGTAATAGCTGCGTGTTCCGCTAGAATGCTAATGAAGTTTCAAAAAGTTTCCCACGTATTCATAAAAGTTCTCGATGGCGTGTGTAGTTCAGATACTTTCGTGACATACCGTATGTTGCAAGCCAATATAAAGTTCTTGTTATGTACGACATAATTAAATCTCTGAACATTGCTCTTTTACAGCAATAGTAGATTAAACCGTTAAATCTCAAGTTTTTCAATGAAACCATTTTATAGCGCTCCTTTCGTGCTTTCTTTCTTTTTTTAACCTTAGGGAACAGGCAAAGCTTTGTCAACAAATCCAACAAATTTTGCACGTGTATGTGTTTACATACATGTAAATTCAAAAGAAGAAACGCTATTTTTAATGATGAAAAATTAACTCTTGAATCGAGTGATGATTTACATACAATTGAGGCCTCAATTGGAAAGTAAATTTAGCGTGCCTTTCCTTCAGTTTTATTTTATTTTCGAATAATATCAAAGTCGAGGTATCGAACGATAGAGAAAAATCTGATATAAAAATTTGCTCTGCAAGTACTATTGAATCAAGTCTGTCCAGAAGTTGAAAAAAAAAAAAAGAAAAGAAAACGAAAGCAAGGAACCTAACGTCCGATCTTTACCTAATATAACAAATCGCGATCAAACCCAGACAAACGATAAACACAGCACGCGCCATTTTTCACCACCCCTGCACAGGAACGTCTGTACCAAAGAAGCCAAATGACTCACACTCGTTTCGATGATCCTCTTGAACGGACTCACGCGATTAACGATCCACGAGTGCGCTATATTTAAAGGTACAAGTCATTACAAATATTATGGGAAGTTTCTTACATTATAAATATTCTGGGAGCTATTAATTTCTCGTAGAGGTTCACAATTTTCACGAGAACTCTGAGGAACAACTTGAAATTTCACAGAGGTTTATAGCTCTGAATTTATAACTTAGAATGACTTTTCATCAAATATATGAAGCTCATCGCGTTATAAACTTCTTTCAATTCCTTTCATTCTTTCATTTCTCCGACACACGCGTGTTTCACGCTTTAGTCGTCAATAGTTTACTTTAATGTAAAAAATTTCGAAACGATTGCAAACACAACTCGTCGAGCCGATAAAAATTCGTCAAGTCAACGAACGAAAGTTTCTGAAACGAAACTTTCGCGCGAACGGAGCATGATGTTGATTTTAACCGTTGGTCATCCAACGTGCAACGCAAGTGCAATTACTTATGTAGACGCGTCTCTCTCGAGATGGTTTCCCTAGTCATTCGAAGCATCCAGCCTTTCTATCTTTCATCACGGCTCAAGAACACAAAAGCAGACGTGTGGCAGACGCGATTCTCCTCGGTTCTTGGATGCATGGCGATCGTCTCTTTTATTTTCTTTTTCAACCGCGCCTCTTTCTCTCTTTCTCTCGTTTCCCTCGTGGCCGTGGGATCGTCTTTAATTAACCGCGACGCGATACTTAGGCTAACCCTTCGCTTTGTCGACTTTGACGATTAAACTCGAGGTCGCCAAGTACCATCCGCTCGTTTATAAGCATTGCTAGATTCTATTCCAAGACAAGAATATTTTTTCTTTTTTTAGAATGATATTTTAATGAATAAATTTTATTCACAGTCTTGAATGTCTTATTTTGTCTACATCTTATTTTCTTCAACTTATGCCTATATCTCAGGATTTTATTATTTTATTATTTTATTTATTAGTCGAGCCCTTATTACTAGAAAAGGTACTTGAAACAAATGAAAAAAAATGTACGAATGTGGCAGTTTTGCAGCTATACTTGCATGTATTATACATATTATCATGAGCTATTCCAGTCTTCAAAGTGCAGCTATCTGAAAATACTAATATGAAAATAATTGGATTAATAATTAACTGTAATTAAAATGTACCGACTGTAAACTAATTCAATGTCTTTATAATATAATGTCATTTGTAAATAATACGTATTTTAAAAATTATATTTTAAAAATTTCCATTCTGTACGCTTACTTATACTCGTCCAAATATTACAAAAATTGCTTGCTTTTATTGCCAAACGACTTGCTTATATTACAATTATTGATACTCAGATTTTTAATTGTAATTAACTGTAATTGTCAAGTACAATAACAACCTTTTTCTCTCGTAAGTAAAGAGTTGCAATAATTAATTCTTTCGTAGCCTTATTATAAATGTCTTTATAATATAATGCCATTTGTAAATAATACGTACATATCGATATTTTTAAAATTTCCATTCTGTACGCTTACTTATACTCGTCCAAATATTGCAAAAATACCAAACGACTTGCTTATATTACAATTATTGATACTCAGATTTTTAATTGTAATTAACTGTAATTGTCAAGTAGCTATAATGACAAACTGTTTCTCTCGTAAGTAAAGAGTTGCAATAATTAATTCTTTCATAGTCTTATAATATACAAAATAACAAAATTACACATGTGATGGAAAATTTTTTTCGTATAGAATATTTCGAGCAATCTTTAATAGTTAGGTATTATTGATTAGGACGTCTTCGACCATCACAGGTTTCCAACGATTACGTTGGACAGAGTGTAAGAAAACGGAATTAGGAGTCGATTAGGGTGTTGTATCAATTAACGGCAGGAAAATAGGATTAACGTTGCTACGCAGCGGGCAACTGTGTTTTCTGGACGCTTCGGGCAAACACGTGCGTGCCATGTGCGAAATGCGTTGCTAATTGTACATGCAGAGCACGAGTGCTGCGTTTACGTTGTACGTGCTTTCGCTAGTCGAACGCTGTAAATCATGGTTTTTACTCGTTTCTGTCTCGAAATCTTGTTTGCTCGATATCGATCTTCCTAATATTGTGTTGCACAATGTTGTATCTTTTTCTAAGAGATAACGCGACAAATGACGTTAAATTTTTAGATATCTCGCGGAAATGTGGCTAATAACCATTTTTATAGGATTTTCAATCTTCAACTATTTGCGAAGAAAATGTAGACTTTAGAGATTCGTGTACTGACTTACTTCGTAGATTATTATGATCGTATAAAAGTCGTACTTGACGTGGAACGGACGAAGAATTGAATGACAAAGGTTAAATTAGCAAATTAGAATTAATGTTTTCATACTAAAGTCTTCGTACATTTTTTCAGTCATCAAACGGAACGTTTATTTTGAAAGTGGTGCAAGTCCATTTTGTTTGTTGTTTCGAGAAAATTAAAGGTTAGCATGTCGGTCAATTAAAAAAAAATATAAATTAATTATGTCGAGTCTGGCAATGTTTCTACTAATTTATCAATATGTAATTTGATTATATAAATTTCTTTTAGGCAAATTCAACTAAAATAATATATATTTACGGGCTGTAAATGGACTTACACCATTTTCATAATTAGTCAATTATAAAAATCATTTAATTTCAATTATGAAAAATTAAATATATCACCTGAAATATATTTTGCATTAATCCAATTTTGTTTATAAATAATCACAAGAAATAAAATAGGAGTAGTATTTTTTATTTTGGACGTTAATTATATTTATATATTGTTAAACTTAACATAAGATATTGATATTATTTATTTATGGTCTTTATGTGGCAGTGTTTTGAAATATTCATGATGCACAGGAGGTATATAAGGTAATAACTGCTCCATATCCTTATATTTTTCGTATGTAATAGGTCTGGCATCGTTATATATATATATATATAATTTAATAATATATACCATATGCGCTTATAAAAAATTTAAACCACAAAAATCCACCGGATACTATAAAATGTCCAAAATTTCTATAAAAATTCGCATGAAGTACTTCAATACTTTGACTGTATTATTTTTATTGTTCACTCCAAACCAAATTCTAAAATACTCTACGCTAAGAGATCGCTGTCTGTATTAAAAATACATACTGATATTTCGTACACGTGTACCCAAACTTTCGGCAAAACGTGCAAATAGTGTACGTTTTCGAACAATCAATTTTACAGACAAGTATCAAAGAACCGACGAGTTATGAACGAAAAACACGAGTGCCTAAATGACTCGGTTTAAATCGGCGCGTTAATATCTCGAACACACCTGAGAATTAGACCGAAGGGGCAGCGAATTCCATTTGGAAGTGGCGTACGCGCGTTCACGCGCGTTTAATTATAGAAATGAAGTCGCGTACCTGAGCGAACCGCACTCATGGGAGTAGCGTATGGTAATCCTAGCGAAGTAAGTTTTAGTAAAACTATAAATAATCCCGGCAATAAGAGGAGTCGAACATCGTCGAATACCTGGGTCAGCAGACGTTCTGGTTTAGACGGTTAGATTTAAAGGCTGCGCAGCTCTCGTCTCACGTTCGATTTCCTCCGATTTATGCCACCTACGAGCCGTTCGAAAAGTCTGAAAAAAACCTACGCTCGTTATACCACCAACGATTGTCCAAATTTTCGACCCACTCGTCCAGCGGGATCAGCGAGTTTAAATTCGGCTCCTTTCCCCCTTGCGATAATATGTAAATCGATTACCCCGTTATATCACGGTACAGTGGTGTTTGAACGATTGAAATGGTACAGTAGATTCATCGTACGAGTTGCTACATTTATTTTCGTGATTATACTAAAAAACTGGAACCTCGATGAAGCGATTTTCGGTATCGTGCCTTTTCAAGGAATTCAACTGTTTTAAAATCGAACGTATATCGGGGCCAGAATTTTAGATATTACGCTATATTATTATTACTAATATTTACCCTGTGCTTTTGAATTTTGGCACATATATTACCGAAATTATTCATCCCTTGTAAGATGAAATCAGAATGAAAATAAAGTAAGAAGAAAATGACAGTTTCAATCGCGATGCAATTTTTCGCACAAGCCTTAATATCTATTACAGTGGCACAGTTTCTTCTCGCTTTTCAGTTATAGAATCCAAGAGGAAGGCGTGATAGGAAAAAAGAATATCAAACCTTAAAATTTCCTTTCATATTGAAAGATAGAATTTGATAAATTAATCGAAAAAGGATTGCAAGTGAAACGTTGCATTGACGCAATTAACTCTAATGAGCTTAGACCATAAGATCCATCATAAAGTCCTTATTTACATTATATTCCAGGGAAGATCTCTAAAAATGTTTATAAACTTGTAAAATTTTTACGAGACATTGCAGACTGGTTATTTTGACCAATCTGGTAGTTCCATTATTAATCTTGGGTGGACATTCTAAAATACTCGTAGAATTTACATAATTCCTCAGTTCTTCGGATAGTGTATGACAAGCTGAAAAAAAAAGGAACCCCATAACAAGAAAATTAACTGCTGGAGTAAAGAGAGATTCTCCAACGCTTCTCTTTATACGCGCGATAAAATCTCTTCCCCCGATTTTGCCTCTTGCTTCGCTTCTTGCTTTACGCGCCTTTAAGCTCTCGCAGTAAACTCTTTCATAGTACAACTGAAAAAGGAGGATAAGATATGGCAAATAAGATCCATCAACGGAACCTTTCAATTCATCAACCTAATAACACGATTCGACGTGGACGTAGTCCTTCGACGATGATAATGCAACAAATTAAAAGAATCGAAGAACGCGTGCTCGTTGAACGGTGTATATGGTGGTCAGATCGGCAGGATTCAATCGCTGCTTTCTCCCTAAACGAGCCACCTAGTTCTAATTCCAGCCAATCGATGACACCGAACGAGTTTCCATCGAGTTCGAGGAATATCGAAAACGAAAACGACGATGAAAAAGTTGGTGTCGCTTGATTCTTAACCATAAAAGACCACCCGTGATTACGTCACGAGTCGTGACTCACGATAGCCGCTGGCCTAAAAAAAAACACTATTACAACGACAAACGACACCGTGCCGATATAATTTCCTGCGATGAGCATCGTCAAGGCCGCGATTGTTAATTCGAATTTAAACGGGCCGATTTGTCCTTTCCAGAGTCGATCGATCGATCGGTCGATATTCACGTTGAAGAAGAAATGGTCACCGATGAGGAAAATTGATTACCATGAACGTTTGACGAAGCTTCTTGGTCGCTACTGTGATATATAGATTTTTAAAGCTATTTAAAAAAAAAAAAAAAACGTTTAAAGCGTAAAATTTTCATAAAAATTCGCATTCTACTGACGTCAAATGTCATTTCATTAGAATGATTAGTTTTAAACAGGTTTAATCGGTGGTTCAAATGAACAGTGCTTCGTTTCTACATAAACATCGTATAAATTCAGGTTGAATAATAAATTCGTCTCAAGGATCGTAGGGCTTGGGCTTTACATACTGTTTTCTTATTTCTCATCGATTTATCAATCGTGTTCGAAATAACTTGTCCAGTATTTTTTGATTAGAGAAATCGGTAATAACAAATGTTTTTAATATTTGAAATATTATTTAATATTGTGTTTTAAATTTCTCGTATGTTTTAAATATTCGCAACGTTGGTAACAATAATAACTTTGAAACGAGTATTATACGCTGTCACAAGGTGTTTGGTACATCGAAAATGAAGAAGAATTTCCGACATTTCGAAGCGATTTCAACAAGTTACAATCGTAAAACGAATTCGATTAATATCCTCAGACAAGGAACGAATAGGAAGGATATTTCGAGGCGAATTCTATTTCAGGAGAGATGGATTTAACGCTTGAAAGCGTCGCAAAGTATTCACACGGATATATACAGCCCGCATAGCCTTGTTTCTGCGTTAAAAACGACAGTACTTCATATCGCTGACCGCGAACCTCTGATCGTTAATTTTAAATTGACTTAAATTATTGATATCTAAGTTGTATACTTTATCTTATTTAAATAAATTAAATAAATTTTATTATTTAAATTAATAAATTAATATTTAAAGTAATGTACAAAGAACATATATTCTACGTATATCTATTTACAGAACAATTACAGTCAAATAAATAAATTCTCCACCAAGTTCTCTCTCTCTCTCTCTCTCTTTCTCTCGCTAGTTTCTAGATTCTTAGTCGCTGATTAACGATAAACGCGCGTAAAAGCATACAAAATATCCAGAGCATTAATATCCATTTTGTTATATTTGCAAAAATTTGAAAAAAATTTAAACACGAGTCTATTTTGATTTTGTTTGCAGATAAAGCGAATCACCCATTCATAGAACAATCGGCGTTTGAATTACGATGGCAGCGCCGCAAGCGTCTTCACGTTTGGAATTGTTGCAGGTAGGAGAATATTTGACCTTTTTATTTAAAGTATTTAAACTTATTTAAAGTATTTAAAGTATTTAAATTTATTTAAAGTATTTCGCGACTGAACTGAACTATTGAAAATAGGATTCGTATAAAAGTGCAACTCCGTGCGGTTTATTTTCTGCGTCGTACGAACTACATGATATTTGTAATTATATTTTATTATATCTTCTGCGGATGGAACAATTTTAAATTATCTTACGAATATTTGAAGCTCGATCGTGAAAATAAATATTGGAAAATTGATGATATGGTTAAAATTTGAGAGATTGTGCATATTTCGGGGATATTGATAAATTAGTCAGTTACTTATCTAGATTAAAAAATAGAAGTGTGAAGTGAAAAATTATTTTTGTATTTTACATCACGTTCTAATATTATACGTTATTAAATACTAGGTAATATTTTATATGTTAAAAATTATCTTATACTAATATATATTTTCATGTTATTATCATAAAAATAATTTCTATTCTATTTCTAATTCTAGTTCGTTTATGGAATTAAATTTAATTATTTTGACGCTAAATAAGTTTAAAAAGATATTAAAAATTTGTACTACATTCCTTACGATTTAGGACATCAGATGACCTTAATCTCTAATTAGATATGTGAGAAATATTTCTCTCAAACATCCGCTCTAGAATATCTCGGGGAATAGAAAATTAAACAGGGAAAAGAGATTTTTCCTGGTAATACTTTCCAACAGATTTCAACCTATGTTCTCAGAATATAAATCCTCGAATTTAAGAATATTTTGACCTCACGAAATTACGATTTTTATTCATCCAATAATTCCCTCCTTCTTTCGATATAGAATTTGAATTTTTTTTATTCTGCAATTGTTACATGCTATGATAATTCAAAGAGCTAAAGTATATCCGACGAAAGAAAAAACCGGTATAAAAAATTTGCTTCAGCATAGATACAGCCTCGCATAAAAATTTTAAAACAATCGTACTGGAAAGGTTAATTAATTGGAAATGTCAATAAATTGATTAATTAACACTTCGTGCAGTGATTTGTAATACATCAATCATTGTATTATAAAAAATACGCAGGCAAATAAAAAAATTTCGTCATCTACGACAAAAGTACGTGAACATTAAAAACAAAAAGTGTTGGAACACTCTTACGTGGGTCTATCTGAACCCACACCGCGAATGCAAGACTCTGTTCACTGTCCGGAGGTTAATTAAAGAAATCAAAGAGAAAAACAATTTCTTTGCTCTGTCGAGAAACAAAAATGACAGAATCCATTATATAGTCGTCTAAAAAAAAAAGTCCAAGGCAGAAGCCGTCGTCTCTCGATCCTCGATTATCTAACCGTGTTCACGTATCGTAAGAGTCCTTGCCACAGTCCTGTAATCTCGAAATGCTCGAGCCTAGTTAAGGCGATGTATCGTGTTCTCCTTTGGCCCACGTAGCCATACGTCGTGACCGGACGCATATATGGCATCTTGTTCTTGGCTCGTGTACACATAGGTAACGATTCACGTTGTACAGATGTAGCCGAAATCGACGAGCCACGGGCCCGTGTGTTCACAAGTGGCCACGCTTGTCTTCGTCGTCTCGCAATCTGGTGATTTGTCAACCTGCTGGTTGTTAGTTTCGGAGGGGAAACTGCTGGAGTTCGACGAGACATTGAATACTCGCTCGAGTGAACGAACGTGTTGCAATTGTTGCAACCTTGATATTTCACCTGTCGTGCAATCATTAGCTCCTCACCTTGTACTAATCGATTATATCCTGACGATGTAACGCGATGACATTCGAAGCTCATATTATTTCAGCGGTGATGGTAAATTCTTCATGATGTTCAAACAAGCACACGAATGAACACCAGAAATTGAAGTTGTTAAAATTTTTAATTGAAAACTGAATTCGTAACTAAATGGAAAGTTAAGTTCGTAGTATATTTATTAGAATCCTGAAGAACTGTTCGCCGTAGAATTCGGCGCTAAATCTGTGATTTAAATGTTGCTAAAGGACGTGTCAATTTCAAAATCGAAACTTGTTCACGTCAGTTCTTAAGACATAAACAGTGCTCTTGCTACGTATTTTCATTAGTATTTTACTGTGCATCATTTCCAGTAATCGCTGCATAAACGACAAGTTGACAATTTGCAGTAAAATCAATTTAACGAATTAACGTACCGTTAAATCTTCTTACAATTAACTATGCAAAAGATGAAGTTTACTATAATTCTCTAAGAATAATATTACGGATTTTATTCTTTTTATTTCATTGCGCTTTATTTCATTTCGAGGAGGTGAAAACACACGGTCCCTATATCTTGTTTAGCTAGGAGGTGCAGAGTTGGCCTGTCGAATGACGGGCCTGAAGACGAAGGAAGTGACGTCATATTATTATAGTTACGGCTGGTAGCCGGTCGCGGTTGACAAGCCAAGCGTCCACCGTACTCTTTTCGATCTCTTTGATATTCTTTACCCGCCTTACCGCAATGTCCGCTTCTCCTTTCTTCCGTCGACCCGAGGGCTCGCCCTTTGTTCACCAGCTTCTGTTATTCGAGAGATCGCCCTTGACTCGCGCCAGTCGAAACTCCAGTTGTTCCGGTCGTGAAACGCGGCTGCTCTGGTGGTTCTTGAATACATTTTAGTACCAGATTAAATTGTCAGAGAAATGAAAGTACAAGGAATAAGTAAATAATGAACGCAAGGTTTTATTAGTCGTTAATTGGTAGCGATTATACTCGCTGTATTACAGTGATTAGCAAAACTGAACGCATAATTGGATTTTTAACATTGATAACATTTCGTCGATTTTAATATTTTAAATATTTTAATATTTTAGGTTTTAACAAAGAATAAAGAGAGTACTGTAAAAATCAAAATATGTACTGTTTCGTAGGACTGTCTTTGGTTTTCCAAACAAAATATTACCGTCAGTATTCTGGCAATTATAAATTTTTTTTCCTGGAGCACACAGTCTCGGACCACAATTAATTTAAATGAAAAATATTGTCAATACATCAAACTTCGTTAAAAGAAAAAAAAGGATCTCGTTCTAGAACGTAAAATTTTTGCTTTCACTGAATTCTTTTTTTTCTCCCCCAAGATATTTTAACAGCACTTAGCAAATGGAAAAATATATTCTTTCCTCCGAGGAAAATTGTAATAATTCACACTGAAAAGTTTTATTTATGACTAAATCCACTACGGTCTTGAAGATTAAGGTTTCCCATTTACAACAACCTCTTTAAACTTGCCGTGCAATTTTCTTTTCATCGTTTTATTTTAACTTTGAACGTTAGAGTTAAAAAAAAGAAATTCAAAAAATTCCAACATCTCGTCATCTGACCTGAATAAATCAATCTTCAAAATTCAATAAAATGGCAAAAAAAAAGAAAAGAAAGAAAGAAAGAAATACATACATTAAGTTTCAAAGGATCATAGTTTCAAGAAACGACATTATATTCGTTTAGAATTTGATAGATCGACAGAGTGCTGCGAAACGATTTTCGTAGGTGGACAAGGAGGAAAGAATTTTCCTCCATGTGCTTTCGATACATAAATAACGATACAAAACGTCTGCGTATCAAGAACAGGCTGGCGTAGGTCGATTCTTACCGTTTTTCAGCTACCCACGTTGCCCTAAATCTTTGACACGTTCTTTTTATCCTTTAATCCTTGTCCCGTCAACCTTCTCTCGGTGAGATTTTCCCGACACGAAATCAAACTGCCTGACGTCACCCAATGAAAATAGCCCGCTACTAATCTAAAGCTATACGTTACAATAGTTATCAATGCTTTTGCATAATTATACACTCGAGAGGCGCATAAGCGTCGCGAGGATATAATTTTTAGCCAGAAATAACCTGAAACAAATGTAAACGTTGATATCGTGTGTGTGTGTGTGTGTGTGTGTGTGTGTGTGTGTGTGTGTGTGTGTGTATTATTCATTTAGTTATCATCGTGCAGCTTGTTATAATCAAGCTGTGGATAATGGTAGTAAAATTGCAACGTGTAATGAACTTGTTGACATACAGATTTTAATACAGCTTAATTGGCAGCCAGAGTGTGCAAATGACACTGGAGATTTTCACACCAGTTGTCACACCGTCGGCTAAAGCGCAATTATTTTAAAAATTAAAGTATAAGCTACAAGCATGAATGTGTAACAAGTTGAGAACTAAAGTATGAATTTGCATCAGCCAGGAATTCAGACGAGCTCGCGATACAATAAAAGACATAACAAGTTTTTATTTTTTGAAAAATCGTGCACAACAAATCATCACAATTAAAAAGAATCAATGCATTTAAAGAACGCAAGTTTTTATTTTTAAAAAGATTATAGAAACTTTATCCACGTTATAGTAAATCTATAAAATTTCCAT
This sequence comes from Tetragonula carbonaria, assembly GCA_032399595.1. Taxonomy (NCBI): domain Eukaryota; kingdom Metazoa; phylum Arthropoda; class Insecta; order Hymenoptera; family Apidae; genus Tetragonula; species Tetragonula carbonaria. The sequence goes on from JAUCRC010000004.1 coordinate 11,442,394, forward strand.
GTAAAGTTATAATATGGTGATTCTAGAGTCAGTGGATAAGATTAGAATTAGAATAACTGTGATTAAGTATGAAGCTCGTAGTATAGGTATGTAACAATGTGATAATTGTTTTTTTTTTTTAAACGTGATAAGCCAGTATGTACATACGTGATACGCATCGTTAATTTAGACGTTCAATTTACGCTAGGTGTAATTGATGGCGTAGATGTAGTAACTCTACGTTAATGTCTGATAACTTAATAGTAATTTATTGTTGAGCTGTGTTTGACCAACATTGTAAATACATTGTAAATACACAAAATGTAGATACAACTCCCAATTTCATTGAGAAAGGCACACAAAATAGAAATCATTAAAATTATTAAATCTTGAAATGACAGAATTTCTATGCACAGTGTGATATATATATATATATATATATATATATATATATATAAAATAAATATTTTACATCTTCTATACGTATGTTATCAGACTGGTTTTAATTTTTGCCAATATAATCATGATGGGTATAATATATATCTAATATAATCTATATAATATATATAATATAATATCTATAAAATTTCCATGTAAAATTATAATATGCTGATTCTAGAGTCAGTGGACAAGATTAAAATTAGAATAACGAGATTAAATACGAAGCTTATAGTATAGGTAGGTACATATACCCATCATACATCATGATATCGGCAAAAATTAAAACCAGTCTGATAACATACGTATGGAAGATATAAAATATTTATTTTTAAATACATATCGAAACACATATTATAAGTGTTAAAGATAGTCCAATTGAACATTGAGGATATTTATATAACGAACCCGTATGAAATATATATACTTGTGCACTTGTGTAATTTCTTTCTGTGTACATGTTAGAGATTTGTTATTTAGAGATTTGTTTCAGACCCGACTAATATAATCATACAATTCCCAAACGTTTTACATAACAAACATGATGCGATCCATAAGAAAAAAAAAAACTTTCTACAAATGTTGGAATAATTTCTTCTACGTGTGGGTAGAGTTCCGCGACTAATTGTAAATCTCGTCGTAGACAAACAGCACTCGTACAGTCTAATAAATCTGTAACATCGAAACGAAACACGTTCGATTCTTACAATGATGCGGCCGCGAGTTACAACGATGCGCCGCGGTCGAACGAGAAATATCAAATGGACACGTCGCTCGGACGAATTGACAAAACAGCGACGATTCATCGTGATAAAACGTCGGTGTGCTTGTCAAAGCGACGAAGCACGACGGAGAAGGTAATTTTCTCGGGGTGGACAGGTGCGATGAATCGTCGTGTGCTACCACCTCCTCTTCCCTCCCGCCGTATCGGATTCGATACGCCGCCGTAAAAAGAGAGAATTCGATCTGGGTGGACATGGACAGCGCTCACGTCGCCGTAAGTCGCCTAAGCGACGAGCTGCCAACGGGTAACGAGTCCGTTGGTAATTACGTTGCTTAACTGGCCAAGTATCCCGCGGAATTACAATTACAAATCGCTGCGAGGCTTCTCATCAATTATTTATGCGGTATCACCGTTACCAGCGCCGCGGCTCGCGCACAGGACCCCCTCTCTCTCTCTCTCTCTCTCTCTCTCCCTTCCTCTCTGTGGCTCCAAACCTACATTTCAGATTTATTCGCGGATAACCCACATTTTTTTTAACACAATTATGGAGGTGAAATTTGAGTAAATTCTTTTTTCTTTTATTATTATTATTTTCATCATTTATAGTCGCATCAATCACCCGTGCGAGTTATCAGCGATAACATGGAACTAAATCTTACAGTCTATTACAAAGGTTAGACTGTCTTAGAAAGTGTATTAATTTCAAGACGAGCTTCTTTATCCTTTAGGTCAGTTTAGGTTGTCAATTAGGGATCAATTGTGTTTAATTGATGTCTGTATTTTCTACACCGCGGACAATAATAATAATACGTTCCACTGTCAATTGATACTTTCATAAGTTCGATCGAACAAATCATAAGTTTGGATCGAGTAAATTTGATTAAGCGTAACTCGCGTGAATCGAAATTTACTTTTGTGCGCTGTAATTCGTATAAATCGATCGATCTAGTAGCATTCTCGTTAAATTAAAGGAACAATTCTCTCACATTATTCGCTCTCTGTGTATCTTTGCGTATATTGCATACCTCTTTGCAGAACAAAAGTTGCTGAACGAAATTGTTGCCAAATTTATTTTTTTCTTTTCTTATAACGGTGCTACGAAAGGAAACTTTCTAAACCCTCCGACTTAATTCCAATTTCCGAAAAATCTGCGGAAATTGAAAACGTTTGCGATCAGTAGTTGTGATTCCTGACCCTTAATCGAGGAATCGAATCGAAGTTCAAACCTTAATTTTAAGCCAAAAAAAAAAAAGAGAGAGAGAAGAGAAGAGATTAAACGGAGGAAAGAAACTGAGAGTAGCATTTGAAGAAAACTGATACAAACTCGGTGGATGAAGCTGCGTTTAATCTTTTGATAGTGGGTCAATGGGCGGGCCGCTAACGACCCAGAGGGAGCGAACGATTGTCTTTCTTGCGTCTTTCTTGCAAAACGAACGGATAAAACGAAGATGATTCGCCCGATGGACGACGTTCTCCCGCGTTCTCTAAGAGGATCTCGACACGTTTGGCCATTTGTACGGATTGGTCTGGAAGAAGTTGCCTCCAACTATCGCTCGAAGCTCGCAGATGGCTCGAAACGTAAGAAGAAACCCGCTGATCGCGAATTAAGTTCTTTAGACAATCGTCCATTTCACGTTGATTTTACAACCTCGAGGTTGTAACATCTCTTCGGGGTGTGCGTGCGTGTTACGAACATTTTGTAGTGCAACACACAATGCTCCCAAAACGATAAGGTTAATAAATGGAACGATCGTTTAGATAAATTCTTGCCGGTAATTGGCCGAATGCGCCGTGCTTAGTTAGTGAGAGTTTGTGTACGCTTTTAAACGTAACAACGCGCGAAGAAAGTACAGATGAATGGGTAACGCAAAGCGGAGCGATTAATTCTTCGAGGAAGGAGATGAGTAGAAATCGTGTACGAATTTTCCTTTTTATATAGTTTTATATAAAAATGTAATTGGATGTTTGTTTAGAGGGAGCTGTTGAGGAAAAAATATTACGATCGATGTCGTAAGTGGTTTTTTACTTCGACATTTGATGCTGAGAATTGTATAAATTGACTAACTGTGTTTGACAAGGACTTCGTTAGAAGAAACGACAAAAATTTGTATCTCGGTCAAAATACTTTTATGCACATACTTTTGATCGATAGAATTTTTATTGTTGATTTGGCTATTTTTCGACAAATGTGAGAAACGTAATGACGATTTCACGAACATGTGTACCATATGAAAAATGTTTTGCGTGTATCATATTTTATGCAGAATGTATTGAAAATTAACAGTGTAATAAGACACAACTATTACGATTGTGTTGGACAAGTTTTTCGAAACTAATTCTAGAAATGTACGCGAAAATTAAAAGGTATTTATTGCAAACGTATATTTGTTAAAAAATCGAAATGGACAATTGTCACAAGTATAAAAGATTGTCTCATTAAATATGATGGATTGTGAACCTTTGAAATGTTTTTATCACGCCTGCGAAACATACGACACACAATGATAATATCAATACGAAAGTTATATCAAATTTCTTGTAATTTTTTAGATTTCACTCAAACTCGATCATCGTACCATAGAGCTTCGTTTGTATAAACTTGTAGTTTATACAATTGGACTGATTTATTGCCGACTGTTCTCTTTATTATAGAAATTATCAGATTCAAATAAGTTCAAATCCAACCGACAAGAGTTCATTCAGTCGAACGTGTTACGCGTAATATATATGTACATGTTCATAGAAGATTCCCATAAATGTTCAGATGTTTACAACGTCTCTGAATAGGTGATTCGATTCTAGGAAGTCGGATACGCGCATTCCCGCGCACAACGGCGAAGAATTGACGCGCAAAATTACATGACCATAACTGCGGATACGTTTTACATACTTGGCGATGCCCACGCTTGACCTTCCCAAGCTGGAACGGCGCACGATCGAATAAAAAATCGTTTACTTAGAGAAACTGGTTAGAGCACCGGGAGAATACGTGAGAAATTATGCACGACTGTAACGCGTTATAACGCGTCGACATCTTGATCCTCTTCGTTGGTTATCAACCAACCAATAAATGTGAAATATCGCCGATTTCATTGAAATTACCGCGCCGAGGATTTTACAACCTGCTCGTGATTAATTGCTTAATCCGCAATGGTATCGTTTAAATCGCACGGCTCACCCCCCTCCGGGGAAATATTTCTCGAGTACTTCTTACGTACTTGAACGCGAAGGAACACTTTTTTAAACAACTCGCTGCATTGGGAATTTATTAGTTGTGATTTTTTTTTTCTTTTTTACTCGAGTTATAACTTTCGCGTCGAAGAGAAAAAAAAAACTCACTTTCGTTACTCTGGTTCGTCGTCATTTCATTCAAGCATCGTGTTGTTTTTTTTTTTTTTTTTTAATTCTTCGTTTGTCTTCGTGTACTCTGCTCTATGAACTTCTGGTAATCTTGTTGGACGAGCTGAGAGGTCGAGTTCCGTTGAAATTAGTCGAATCAAACATTCCATCATTACGGTGCACGGTTATTGCTCGATACTGTATGACCCACCATAAAACAACGAAACGTCGACTTTTACGAATATCATAAGAAGCTTAAAACTCGTGAGCAGTGCAGGCGTAGATATAAGTTTTACGTAATAAGTTATGTTATTAAATCGAAATCATTGTTCTCTGCCCTCCTTCGTTTTAGTGGCAACGTGACCGATTAAACGATCGTGTAAATCGGATCGAGATAATCATTTCCTTTTCGGCAGAAAGTTTTACCATTCTCTCTCTCTCTCTCTCTCTCTCTCTCTCTGCTGAGCTCGGAGCTTCGTTCCGATTTGTCGAGTTGCCCGAATCAAACAACTGAGATTCGAGTAACTTGAATCGCAACTTCCAACTTGCTTGTTATTTATCAATACGTATTATTTGATTAATTTATTTGACTTGAAGGTTTCAGCGGAGTTGTCGAGAGTCTCGCAATTTCGTCTAAACCGGCTCTTAAAACTTATAATATTTGGCTTGCTAACAAGGACCCTCTCTATCTGCCGTTTTTCGTTTGACTGTCTTTCAATGTTTCCCGGAGAGCTTCGAAATATAATACGCCGAGTTTGCCAACTAACTATAAAGACTAATTATAAATGAGAAATGGAGTCAATAAAACACAATTCGTGCTCGTATACGATGATATAAACAATAACAAGTTATATTGCAATAATTTATATAACGCTATGTAATACTTACAATATGAACGTGAAAATTTCCCCGTGTGCCAAGTGGTTCCAAATGACTTCTACTCCTAGTCAAAGTAAATTATATCTAGGCAGAACGACGTTTCACGTGTGCATTAACCTAACATCAACGGAGTTTCAAACGATGGTTTATTAACTTCGTCGTATTGTTGCAACCGCGAACCACGGGTCAATTGTATCGATTCTCTCTGTCGTCGCGCATGCAAACCGACGGTGAGGCAACGAAACGTTTACGAAGCGAAGCGAAGACTCGACGATGAGGACCGTGTCTCGTGTACGAAACATGGTCGACGCGCCTCGTAAAATGTAATTTCGTTTGACGTTACCGAGAAAAGGTGGATCCGCGATTAAAGGAGTGAGCCTCGTTTGCCACGTGCCGCTCCCGATGGACACGATTTATTGTCAGTATAATTTCATTGTCAGAAACCTGATTGTCAGACGCACGCGAACAAATTGGAAAATTAATCGATACTTTATATACTGTTGCGGCATCGTGAAGAGAAAAATCGTGTAACAATCTATATATCGTCCTGTACATGTAAAAACATATATCACTCTTTTCTACCATTTTTTTTGTATTTTATCAAGAATCACTTATTCTGATCACTTATTCTTGACAGAGAATGGTATTAGACAGTATTGGAATTAGAATATTTAAGTAACAGTGTTAGAATATTTAAATTCGGAATACAAATTGTGAATAATTTGACACAGTTGCGTATTCGAAAAATGATGATTTCTCAGTATATTTTCTTTTTCCTTTCTTTTTTTTTATGCTTCATATAATCGATGACTGATTATTGTCTGCAATTTGTCAAATTATTCACAATTTGGCCGAATTTAAATATTAGTAATACTATTACTTAAATATTCTAATTCTAATATTATCTAATACTATTCTAAAATAAGTAATTCTAAAAATAAGTGATTCTTGATAGAATAGAAAAAATAGTAAAAAAGAGTGATATTCTAATTACTTGAGATAAAGGTAATGGCAATTGGATCGATTTCAGTCTTTGCAAATACAAATTTAGTACAGAAGTGATAATTTTGTCATTGAAGTGTAAAATAATATCTGTCGTTAAAAATCTATCTATGACTATCTTTGATTGCAATTGTGCGAAATTGTGCAATTCTAAAAATATCTAATACTATTCTCTGTCAATACTAGTAATAAGTGATTCTTGATAAAATAGAAAAAATAGTAAAAAAGAGTGATATTCTAATTACTTGAGATAAAGGTAATGGCAATTGGATCGATTTCAGTCTTTGCAAATACAAATTTAGTACAGAAGTGATAATTTTGTCATTGAAGTGTAAAATAATATCTGTCGTTAAAATCTATCTATGACTATCTTTGATTGCAATTGTGCGAAATTGTGCAATTCTAAAAATATCTAATACTATTCTCTGTCAATACTAATAATAAGTGATTCTTGATAAAATAGAAAAAACAGTAAAAAAGAGTGATATTCTAATTACTTGAGATAAAGGTAATGGCAATTGGATCGATTTCAGTCTTTGCAAATACAAATTTAGTACAGAAGTGATAATTTTGTCATTGAAGTGTAAAATAATATCTGTCATTAAGATCTATCTATGACTATCGTTAATTGCAATTGCAAAATTGTACAATTTAAAAGAAAAAGAACGAGGAAAGATTATCTTATAAAGATTATAAAGATTATCCAATGGTACTTCATTATGCACGACGTATTTGTTTCTGTATTACTCGTAATGTGTAATTTTGCATAACGTTCTCTGTCTCGCTGTTTCTTGAAAATTTAAGTTGCACAAGCAATTTCTTCTTGGAGGAATCCAGCTAGTGCACCCACACGTTAATTAATTTTTCTGCTGGAATTTCCTGGAAGCAGGCCGGTCGCGTGTCACTGAAACGTTTCGCGAAAGCAGAAAGTGCATGACTCGCCGTTGGCAACGTAATTAAACAATGTCATAAAGGAAACAATTTGTCCCAGTGACGGTACCGTTCATGTAACACCGTTCGGGCACATCGCTGTAATAGTTTCTAGTCGATTAATCATTTTCAGTTTTATCTACTAACTTCAGACGTGAAAAATTCCAGAGAATATCACACTGGATTCTTTATTTGGAGAATGTTCAAATGTACTTGACGTTTTCGTGATAATTTATCCACACCATCTGGTTTCAATTATTTCATTTTTAATTGAATTCTCAAACCTAACAAAATAACGTACTAGTATAATTATTGTGTAAACGACACAGGATATAGTGCAAAATTTTTAACTTCGAGTACTTCGAATTTTGACGTAAAATTCTTACGTATCTAAGAATTGACTAGTCGTCGAAAAATTAACGCAAGACACTCTTAAATTAGAAAAATTGTGAAAGAAGAAAGGAATTCGTATTTTAATTGTATATCTGAGCAGAAGTGTTTGGTTTAAAAAATTACAAGAAATCTAAGTAGAAGTGAAAAATTAAAAGATTTTCGCCTGCTATCTAGGTGCGATATAAAATTCTAAAAATGTCGAACCACAATGTACTTGGCCTAAAAATTTGAACCTGATAATAATGTTGTGAAATAAAGATCGTTTTTTTCAATTATCGATCATTCAGAACGAAGTTTAGACGTAAGAGAAGAAAGTAAATTATTTTCACACTAAGATTCCACACTGCTCGTTTCATGTACTTTAGATCTCATTAAAAGATCCTCTGTTTGTACACATATCGAGATTTGATTATCGACATTACCGATGGAATTGAAAGAAAATGAAAATCACGAGAAGTCGTTTAGCTAGAGATGGTATTAGTTACAGTCTATTTATCCCAGTGATAATTTACATAATTTACATAAAGTGTATTTATCTTTCATCTTGATCGACCCACGCGCGAATTCATTAATGAATTAATCGTATTAATCGCGAATTAATCGTGCTTGCGTGAATATATATATTGAGTATTTTACGATTTTCTGTCTAAATTTTAGAATTTCTCGATTGAAGACGATATAAAATTGTTGTATAATGTGAAAATATGGAAAGTAATAATGATTTCATTAATATAGCTGATAATTAACGTAGAAATCGATTGTGTTTACATTAATCAAATAATTTACCAAATAAATTCAATAACAGTTTGAGATACGAAAATATATAAACACTAAATATTGATATAACGTCAAATTCATTTTATATATTTTCGATTATATTACTGTTTATGTATAATAAATTATACACATATCTGATTGACATTTAATTTAGTTCATAAATTAAATTCATTGAATTTATTATCATTAATTCAAAGTAGAATTAAATTACAATCATATCATTATCATCGTCGATGAAACAGAAGAAAATTATAATACGTTTCCTTCCAAACACTTTCATTCACATATTTTTAATGAAACACGCGTATATCCGTTAGCATTTCAATTTAACATTCTCTCCTAATTTCACAAACATTCACACGACAACGAATAAATTAAGATGAAAGAAAAGATATGAGGAAATGAAATATTTTCCTCGTACACCGATGTATATTACACACGGTTGCTATAAATTCGTCTGTCGATGAATTATAGCAACAGCGTTCAAACAATGCTTTTTAATCGAAACGTCCGCTCTCAACTTTCGACACGTCGTCGCTTTAAAACCGTGACTATAACATCGAAGCGTTAGAATCAAAGCGCGTAGTGCAAGCTCGGTTCCCGAGCGTTAACGAGCAGATTAATTAGCTTTGATCTCGAAGTATTCGATTGGTCAGGTGAAACGGATGCCGCGAATTTGTTGCGTGCATAAAGTAATTGGAGGACTTTGCGAGAAGTTGGAACGAATTCTGCGATGTGAACTCCGTGAAAGTGGAACTTCAATTGAAACAGTGTGTTGGATCAGACACGATACAGACAGTGTTTCCGTTCATTTTGTTTTTACGCTGAAGATGATGATAATCAGTTTCGATTGCTTGAAAATTGCTGTGACGTCGCGAACGATTTGACTTGTAGCTGGATTAAGGGAAACATCTGATTTTTTGTCCTGTGCATGCAAGGAGGCTGAGAACATTTTTCTTCGCTAATGAGAATTAACTTTGTTACGGAACTTCCGTTCCGACAAATTCGAAGATGTGTAAAATCATCGAGAAATATTAGGAATAATTTTTCGTATTTCGTATTTTGTTTTATTTTATTTTATCATTCTCTCAGTTCTTGATCAAATATATATCTCGTATACGCGAAAACTGAAATTAATCGTTTTCTATTTATTTTCCAATTTCACGCGTTGTTTTCAATTCTTGAAAAATAAAATCAGCTATCACCACTGAGTTCATTTATTACAAGTAACAACGGTTTGTGGCATCTCTCCCATTGCTGAAAATTTTATTCTATCTGTACTCTTTAATACCTTATAAAGATGGCACGAAAATATGCTTGGTACATCGAGAAAAGAAATTGCGAGTGTGACAATGACTTGTAATTTTAAGTTGTTCTCGGCTGTGACAAATAATACTTTCCAGAACTCTATAGAGCTTTTCTCGTATTGTCACCATTTGTTTTATAAATTCAAACAGCCGTACTTGGTCAGAATCGCCAGGGCATTACGACGTCTCGTAAGTTTTAAGACTTTTCACGCCGTTACGTTAAAAGTATTCTTCAATTTCCGCTCATTTCGTCGCCGAAATTTCCGAACTTTCTTCGTCGAAGAAATAAGAGAGAGAGTTATACCTAAGTTATACCTAGCTTTGCATTTAAACATACAAGAAAGTAAAAAAACAACATCATATTTCTCTCCACGTTTGAATTGAATCGTAAAACAACTAATAAATAATGTAAATATATTTACGTTGCAGAATCATTGAAATATAGAGCGATAATTACAGACTATACGGACAATCCAATGATTGCGACACACTGACGGATTGCAATCACGCGACGGAAACTCGAGGAACCATCTTCTAACGACGTTCATCGCGAAAACCGAAAAATAATCCAATACTCCCGATACTCTGGCCATCGGTGCAGACAATCTTAATCCAATGCTTTCGCAATGGTTTCCAATCCAATATTTGCCACCAAAGGAAAAGCCGGAAGAAGCAGACACTGTTCGAAATCAAAATTTCATCGTTCGCCGGCGAAGGCAGGTTCTCTTCGTCGAGGCACGTAGCGTACGTTTTTCATCGATCTTCGGCAAGCGCATCTTCGTTCGTTAGAGCGTTCGATTGCGAACGAACACTTCCCAGTGACCCAGTGAAGAATCCCGATCAATTTCGTACCAGCCACGACTCTCATTCCCCGGTCAGCGTGCAGCGTGCAATTCGCGAACGAACAGGGAATCCATGGCATTTTCGATCGCTGTGGATCGCTCGTACAAATTCCATACTTGGCGGAGTTCAAGGTTCCTCGAGAGCGTCGCCGCTCGGGCGAGATGATTGGTTTTCGCTCTGGCGACCGTCCTAACGACTCTTGCTTTTCTCGCGAAGTTGCACGCGTGCACGGATTTCTGCATTTTGTTGCCCGCTTCGCGGTGAGGACAATACACGGAAAGTCCGGGAAAGTTACATGTCTCTCGAATTTTTCGCCCGAACGATCGATACGAATTGCGGCCAGCCTGAAATTACTCGCGGGAATCGTCGCAGCTGCGCCGAAAACTTTCCGGGAAATTTCGAAAATTCCGCCGAGACTCTTCTTTCGCGATTCTCGTTTGCTCTTTGAATCCTTTGCACTCCTTCTGACGGGGACATCGTAGTGAAATCTAACTACCAGACTTCCCCTATTCATAATTTGCTGATAGTTTTAATGAACGTATACATTTGGCGTTGGTATGATGCGATGTACGATAATAGAAATTTCACAAGACAGCCCTGAATCAATCGACACTCAACAATTCACATAATTCGCATCGACTGAACTTCTTGCTGCTTCGTTACGAAAGTTTGAAAAATTTTGGAAGATATTATTTTCCCCGAAATTGAAACGAAATTATCATGAACTCTTGCGTGTTATGTATCTTGTCTCTAGAAGAAGTCGCAGTGCACGTGGATGATTGCGTTAAATTATTTAAATGATGTCACGTGTTAGAAAGAGATAATCAACAAAAGATATAAACATCAAAATTACGTGTTAAATACCATTTGATTATTTGTAATGCTGTATGTATCATTTTATTTTGAAACGATGCTTCGTAAATAAATTGTTGGTAGATGAGATAGATAGAAAAAGAAAGTTTCCGAGGGCAAATGATTAGAGAAACCGTAACTCGACCTTGTCGTAAAATGTCTCGGCTTTTGATTTTCATAAATTTCATCGCGCGTTTGCACAGGATTGTCTTAACACCATAGCTGTTTGTGCAAATTCTTTCATATTCCGTTTATTTCTTCTTGTTCGCGATTACACGTACAGCGATTTTTGAGAGGAATTTTGAGAATGGTCTGAAATTATCTATAACGATGGATCAATGATTTGTGTAACTCGAGAAGAAAATAATTCGACACAATTAACGCGAAAAGCGTACAAAGTTCAGCTTCGCGTCACAAATTCTACTAAATTTATTTCCAATCAACGGAACGAGTGCTCTCGAAGAATGTTAAAAATACGAAAGAGATAAAGTTAGAACGTTCGTGAGGTAAAACTGGAGGGTTTTAAAACGCGGAAATAAATCTCGAGAGTCTTTAGAAAAACGCGAGACTTCCTTTTTTTATTCTCTTTTAATCCACGGCTAGGTGAAATTATTAACCGCGATATATCACTTTAGCAGTGCTCTTCAACACTTTCAATTTCACAAAAATCTCTTGTCTCGTATAAAGCACCTCCGCCAAGCCAGGTGAAATCCGGCGAGGAAATTTTTATTCGAAATGGAACCTCGCCCGCTCGATGTTTTAAAAATGAAAATTTAGGGAATTCGAGAACTCGAAGGATTTTCACCGGGCGTGTGTTATCTGCGGGGAGGATCATGTAAATCTGTGTGCACCGGGAACCTTGAACTTTGAATTTCAATGTAACTGAAACTGAAATTCTAAATAATCCGGTTAACAAGCGGGGCAACACGCGAGCTCCCTTGAATTTCTGCCGCACTCGAGCATGTTTTTCCGCGAAGCACTTCCACCGAAATGGGAATCGCTATCATTTTATCGAAACAATTGCCGTATTGCATACGAGCGTCAATTTCAGATTGAAAGGAGAAAAGAAGAAAAGAAAATAAATTCGTTTGAGAGAAAGTGATGATAATTTTGGAATTAAAATTGACATTTACGAAAATTTTGAAGGAAAACAGTTTCAGCAATTTTTTATTTTTATTACAAATTCATAAAAATATTTTTGAACAATATTTCACGCAATTCTGTTGACTTTCACGGCAAATAAGATTTATGTACGTATTCAGGGAAAAAGTAAGTCAAATGTTATTTCCTAAGAAAGTCTTTTCAAATTAGTCAATGTAAATCATTATTATACTTGTTGAAAGTGATGATACTAACTATGAAAAATGGCACTACTTATGTATGCACACATAATGATAATAATGTAAATTAGAAGCTAGAGAAACCAGAATTAGTACTTGTGATTTTTTATTTAAAACAATCTTGCTACGGAAAGAATGTGGAAAACAAGAACTATACGTAAATGTTTTAAGAATCCTATGTCTTCTTCGTTTAACGATTGATGCTTTGACAAATACATTTCGTGGTCAAATAGCCTTGAACTTTACTGTGTCCACCTCCTGTAATTACTTCTCAGAATATTTGAATTATTAATGAAATGAAATACGAATTGTTAAGCACACTTAAGTACACTAGTACTACGAACAACTTGAGAAATTGTTCTACAAATAATTTGCTTGTGTAAATAACTTACGTGGATTACGAATTTCCTCAAGAAATAAAATTTATTTTCTCCGCGGAATAAAAAATAATTAATTTTTGTAATTAAGACTTTTTCAACCGAAGGAAAACACATTGTGTTTAATTAAAGATACTTGATTTAGATTATTTAAAAGGTACTTCAATTTCAATATTAACCATTCTTATAATATATAATCCTCCGTAAAACAAAGTTAGTCGAAGTAAAAATTTTTTCACTCGAAAGAAACATCTCCCACTGTAATGAATTATACTTTCAAATGTAATAAAGCAGATGCAGATGAAGAGATACTTTTATTTTAATATTCACAACTATTACTTATAATATATAACATAAAAATTATTATATGATATTATTATATATATATATATATATATATACTACAAAATATTGTTATATTAATGTTGATACACATTATATTATTAATGATCAGTGTAATTAGTCTAAGATAAAAGACTAATGACACGAGTACATGCATAGTTAGGACTGTCAATGAAAATCAAGTAGCTTGAATTCGTTGAAACGTGTTTATATAAAATACGAATAATTAATACGCGCTTCTGCCCGACTATCGAGACAAACTCTGTTAAGGTTAATTGCTCAAGCAAATTAAAATCGAGTGGACAAGTTTTATTGATTTATTAACCTGTTCCAATGATCTGTGAATAAATTTGCGTTTTCTTTAAAAAATTGGAGGAAATATGGAATATCTGCAAATATTGGCATGCAATTACAAGAACATTGTCATGTCGATCAAGAAATTTTAAAATATTAAGATCTCTTTTAGCTGCTGTTGACAAATAATTTTGGTAACGGAAAAATAATATTATACCAATATGGTATAGTTATATATTTTTATTCAGTCTTTAGTTCAATACTTGCTACTAACAAAGAGTGCAATTTGCTGTTTAACGGTATATAAATATTTGTTCAATCGTGATTTTAGCCTGCATTTTCGATTTATATGTCTGCTTTATTTGTTTGATTAATACTAAGATTTCAGTCCATTTAATCAATTAGAAATTTTATTTTTAGGTGAGAATTGTTTATAGTGTTTAATATTTATATATTCCGGTAAATCTAGAAGATAATAATACGTCACGAACGATTGCCAAATAGTGAGTTTCTAATTAGCTTTCAATTAAAATTATGAATAAAATACATAGCAATGTTCTATATCTGATGTCAGATATAGAACAGTTTATAATATCGTTTATTGTAGTTCTTACGAAATATATTCTATTTAGTTTCTCGATGAGGTATTCATGACTGATGAAATTTGTGCGAAGAGAACAATGCATGATTTATTCACTTATTTCGAAGACACGCTCTTATTTTCCAACAAATTTTACAAATAAACCCACAAAATAAAGCAACATTTCGTTCGGTGCATGATCTGACTTCAAAAATAAAAAAGAAAGAACATGATCTTTCTCAGAGCCAACTATAAATTTAATTTGCGCAGCCGACATTAATAAATTTCCTTCCACTTATTTCGAAGACACGCTCTTATTTTCCAACAAACTTTACAAATAAACCCACAAAATAAAGCAACATTTCGTTCGGTGCATGATCTGACTTCAAAAATAAAAAAGAAAGAACATGATCTTTCTCAGAGCCAACTATAAATTTAATTTGCACAGCCAACATTAATAAATTTCCTTACACTTATTTCGTAGACACGCTCTTATTTTCCAACAAAATTTTTTACTATTAAACCCACAAAATAAAGCAACATTTCGTTCGATGCATGATCTAACTTCAAAAATAAAAAAGAAAGAACACGATCGTTCTCAGAGCCAACTATAAATTTAATTTGCGCAGCCGACATTAATAAATTTCCTTCCACTTATTTCGAAGACACGCTCTTATTTTTCAACAAATTTGACAAATAATCCAGGCAATCCGACGAAAATAAAGCAACTGTTTCGATGCATGACCCAACTTCAAAAATAAAAAAAGAAAGAACATGATCCTTTGCTGCAGCCAACTGCAGCGCCTCCGAATTTAAACGACCCCAAAAACTAACGTCCCTAAAAATTGTTTTCCTCTCAGGGAAACGATGATTAAAAACGAGAATGCATCGCACGTCACGATCGACTATCGAGGTTCAAGAAATCTATATCTCTCTCCGTTCACCATATATCCACCCTGTGTTTGCACAGCGCTGAATGATCGAGGACGTGAAACAAACAGACGTTGAAGTTTGCACAGCCGCCTTTCAAAAGAAAGAAATCGGCAGAATAATAAAATTCGCGAATATATATCCTTTTTAAAAACTTCTCCCTCTTGAAATCCCTCCCTGTTTCAACGATGAATGAAATAATTATTAATCGCGTGATTCGCTATGACCACGTTGTCAGTCAACAACATGAGGGTAGAAAAGTGTTGCACATGCGCGACGATAGTATGCAAGCAAACCGAGCTTGGTAACAACGCAGTTGTGATGGCAACTCTCGTAGTGTCGTTCAGCTCTATCGCGGTTGAGGTTCACAACTCATTCTCGATTGCAGTTCGATGGTTATCGTTGCTAGGAAAATCGTCGCTGAAACGCAGAAAAATCGCGGATAAGATTACGTCGATGATCGGGACGATTTCATTCTTGACGATGGCTGCGCGATAAATTTGCAAAAGTCGAACGACTGGAAACTGGAAAGTTGGTTATCAGACGGCATCGGCACGAATGCAAGGAGAGAAGAGAAAGTTTGAGTTAGGAGTACAAACAATATACACGAGTATATTACGGAGTTACGTAACACGTGATTACTTCCCTTTTGCTCGAAATTTCATATTTGGGAATTAATCAATGGTCAATAAATGCAAGAGGAAAGACGAAGAATACGTATGTTTGCCTCTTTTGTCGATAAATTTAAAAAAGTTGAATACAGGAATAAATGTAAAAAAAAATCTGAAAATCCGCAGCCTATTTTAACAATAGACACCACCCTCTCGGACAATGTTAGAAGAACTTGACAAGGAACGTAAAGACTTTGTCGTACACAGTGAATAATTTCGAAAGTATTAGCAAAGTTCTCTTCAATGAATTTATCTATTATGGCCATCGGAAGTAGAACAGGTTTCTCGATAAATGCGAGAAGAAAGATGACAGGGGAGTATTAACAAAGTATTAACTTGACATTGTGACACTGTGATTTCTGATCTAGTTTTTCTCGAACAAGCCTGCATCGATTTACAATGATTGATCTATAAATTGACAATACATCTACGATGATCGGTAATCAGAGCAATTATTTCAGAGCAGTTAAACATCTTGCATGGAGAAATATCGAAGAGAAACGAAGGAAATTATATAATTTTTCAACGGTGCTAAGTTAGAAAAATCATGTCAAACTGTAGAAGTTCGAAGATAATGTGTCAAATTAAAAATCTTTTTCGAGGCAGTACGCTTGTTGAATCGTTTCTTCAACTTGCAACATAACACGCATCTGAATCGTTTATTAAATAATACGAAATGACGAGCAAACGATCACAGGTCTTTCATTAAGAATACAAACTTTCGATTCCACGCTCGTCGTCAGAATGTTCGCAATTTCGAATGGTCGATTCAAGACACAAGAATCAAGGAACCGATGACGAGCCGTTGAATCGCTAATTAAACGGCGAGATCGCAGTTTATCTCGAATAGCGAAGTTCCCGCGGAGTTTCACTTCGTAAAGTGTATGAACTTGGCATCCAGAAGTTCGACCTTTCGAACTTTAAACCACAGCGACGTAATATCGTATCGAACCCCACCGTGACGCTGACGTGAACTTGTAATTCCGAGTTACCTTACCGGCTCAGTATTCCTCGAGTCACGGTGAAAACAAACAATGGATCGTAAAATGGAAGATTTTGGTGCTTCGAACCGTAATTTCTCGATCGTGAATGATAGTAAATGAATCTAGTGATGGAGAGAGGGAAAAAGAGAGAGATGTAAGGAGTAATATTATGCAAGGTGTTGTATCTTTGGTTAAGGACACGTGAGAAAATGCGAAGAAAGGGCAAAATGAAGCGTAAAGAAAAGAAGAAAAGCATGGCGATACAATCGAAACAGCTGCAACCTCGTGGAGTCTCCATAAACATGGAAACATCTTGGGTAGCTCAAGAACTAAAGTCCAATCTGAATAACATGGTACTGTACTCTGTGGCAACATTGTTGATGTTTCGAACAACGTAGTTAGAATTTAAGTTTAGTTTAAGAGTTAGAATTGAACTCTTCTTTGTGTTACCACGTTTCAATGCAAGATGTCTGTCGTTTCTCACGTAGTGTTATGTGACATTGTTGTTTGCACTTTTTTTAGATGATGTTAATGAAGTTCGTGGAGAAATTTTTAGATCAACGCTCCCCTGAAGGGACACTTCTACGAATGAAAGAATTAATAACCTGATTTCTTAATGAAACTAATTTACTATGACAAAGTGTCATAGTTAATACTCGCTATTGATTTATCATTTCGATTCGACAATTTACGTATTACTATGCCACTGCAATTGATGCACCGCTTGTTTGTTAATTTTTTTAGATGAAAAATAATTGAAAGAAAATTGATTTACAAGAACCTAACTTGCTGCTCAAAGATTACTGCAATCGCGATAGCTATGTACATAGATATAAAATATGCCACTGCAATTGACGTTTGTTTGTAACGATTCTTAATTTTTTTAGATGAAAAATAATTGAAAGAAAATTGATTTACAAGAACCTAACTTGCTGCTCAAAGATTACTGCAATCGCTATGTACAAATATAGATAAACATATACATAGGTATAAAAAAAAAAGGGAAAAATAAATCAGATTGAAATGAATCTCGAAAAAAGAGAAAGAGAGGTATAGGCGTGCACATCTGAAAAAGATGGCCATCAATTGGCCATTCGCGGTTCACACTTGAACCAGACGTGGAAGACGTCAGAGTACATCGTGGTTGTGACACACATGACCATGTATGTACTGGGACGAGAGAATGCACACGGGTCTCTGGTGCTCCGTTTGCTTTCCAGAACGGTGTTCGAGTGTCGTTCATGTGTCATTCATGCGTTGCTCGACGCGGCCAGTTTCTCCATTTCCATTCCTCGATATTCGCAATGTGTGCTGGCCTGTCGATGTTTTCGAAATAACAAGCCACGATTCGCCATTTGCCTTTTTTTCGTTGGCAACCGCTCGCCGAAAGAACAGAAAAGCCGCTCTCTCGCGCTCGCTGTCTCGGTCTTTGATTTACAATTCCACGGATTTGTGACTTGGGATTCAATTATTCAGAATTGCACAAACGATTCTCTCGGAGATTCGAGATATGAGAGATCACATCGAATTCTTTGTTCCTTACGAGTGGAAACATTTTTTCATTAGATCAAACGAGACTAATTTAATTCTAATTGTCCTGGGAAAGTTTTGTCCTGAAAAATTTCGAGAAATTTTTTAATTTCTCAATTTATCCGCGTGTCTACGACTGCACGGATTTCACATATGTACAATTTGCAGTTAAGCGCGCAACATCGAAATTTTATTCATTTAAGCTCGATAATTATTTCGACGAAGATTATCGACTAATCGATTGAAACGTAGTCTCCTCTCAGTTTCACGTGGAAATTCAGGTTAGAATAGTTAGACGTCGAGACGGCAGTGCAATTATTTGATGTAACTTTTTCCTTGCGTGCAAGTAACTTGCTTTTCTCCACGTGTTGCGTTCATTTATCTTTGGTGGATGCCACGTGTAATTCTACCCACGCTTAAAATATACACGCGTTTGCCGGCATTCTCTGACCCGCTACCACATTGCGAATTATTGTCCCGTAAATTATTTAATATCAGACAAATTCAATCTCCGCGGTGACTATTTTTTATCACGATCATACTTGAACCACCACGAAGGGTAAACTACGAGCTGCTTGGAGGATCTTTTCCTTTTGCAGTGCATTTCATCTGTTTAAATTAACGATACAACAGATATAATTTTTTTTTTTAAATCAGGAGACTTTAATCGCGTTTGAAATATCAGTTACTTGAATTCAATATGCATCAAATACTCTGTCGTAGAACAAACAAATCAGAATTAAATTAAATTCATATTAATGATTATTACAATTTTCACTCTACGTGCGCACGTTTTACGCGCGGATTAATGAAGACATCTTACTCTCGCTAAATTTCGTAATTCTTCAATGCATCATAAATCTGATAATACTGGCATAGCTTCGAGTGACTCTAGATAGCGAATGTGTTAACAATCGAATGTCACTGTTCTACGCGCAGAATCGATTCCTTGAATCGATTAGTACAATTATCGTCCACGTGTGTCGTATCTAGTCCCTCCGCTCTTCATACGCTTTCTTTTTTTTTCTTCCTTTTTACATCTTTCTCTCTGATTAAACTTCGCCGCGATACGATACTGCGAGGTATACGACGTTGACCTCCTTTCCTTCCGTCGCTTCTTGATTCTTTAATGTAACCTGCCGATGCTTCCCTTTGGCCCACCTGCCTCTTTTTTTTCCACCTTTCCTCGCTCTCTGTCTGGCACGTTTCGATGAACCGGTACACGATGCAGAGTCTTATTTAAGGGCAAGGTGAACGTACTCCTCTCGCGAGGTCAGGTTTTCAGCTCCACCCACGCGAAAGCCGTACACACCATCGAGTTTGTGTTATTTTCGAAAATAAAAACTCATGCTTGTTTCCGTTTCTCGAGTGTACGTTTTTGTTTTATTGTTGGTAAGATCTTTATTTTTTTCTTTCTTTTCTCTCTCTCTCTCTCTCTCTCTCTCTGTCTCTCTGTTTCGAGCGTACTGCGGGTGAAAAAATCTTTTAGATGTAATGGATTAATCGATCGAGTGTTTGAAGAAATATTTCGGGGAGGAGAGGTATATAGGGAAATAACAAAGAAGTTAAGATGTATCTTTTCGTGATTACAGTGTTGAACATCGATATTACAAATACTTCTACTTTGTAACATGTTTTAGTTTGTAGTCAAATTAGCACATTGAAAAGTATTTCTACGAGCGTGGAAACATGATGATGGATGAACAATGGGAGATACCCGTTTGAGAAACATTATAATGTTTTAATGATGTATTCGAGGTATTTTTTAAAAGACACGTAAAAAGTACAAATGTAAAAGTACGAAAAAAAAAAAACATAAAACACGCTCGCTGCGTACGAGAATACTTCACATAATTTGAGTTTGATCATTGTTTCAGTCCTCTTTTATGCTTGGTAAATAGCTGTAAAAAAAATCCTCTCGCGCAAATACGCAGGACGACAATCGCGTGCTTTCGACTCCGATCGATCGGTTAACATTAGGTACGTGATTACACTGTTAACGACTTATAAACGATTTGCAATTGTAGCGTTAAATAACAGACAAAGCCAAACCATCGAATGACAGTAACACAAAACGCGAGGAATGCACGATGTAAAAAAAAAAAAAATTGAATTCCGTTCCATTACGATATAAAACTAAATAATCTTCCTGATGTTAATACCCGTTTAACCGAACGTTAAGTATTCGTTTGTTCGTTTAGAGAAAGTTTCTTTTATTAGCAATTAACGACATTGTTTCATTTCGTTGGCCCTTCAGATGCTTAGTGCCTCTCCATTTTGTTAATACAGAGAATAAGTCGAACTGTCGACGACTAGTCAACGTCAATTAAACTGATTAAATCGATGTTGATTAAGTTTGCTTCGATTTCGATAAGTTCGATGTTCCTGCAAGTTGCTCGAAATTCACTGACAAGTAGAAAGTTAGACTTCAGAAATCAGTCATCGATTGAACAACTTCTGATGGCGAGTGCTTCCAACAGCCGATTGGTTATGCTCGTGTAGCTTTTTTTTTTTTCGTTAAACGGAGCAGCAGGGGATAATTTTCTTACCTTTATCGGTAATGATGTACGCGGCTTGTTATTAAAATAGATGTTCATTATTCTCTCGTCTGGAATAGCTTTTGTTTATTTCACAAATTCTGTGAATAATTTAATTAGCATTACTTGTTATTGTATAATATAGTAAGTATAGTAAGTATACTTTGTCATAACGTTCTAAATTTTGTGAAATTGTAGAATCCAGATGAGAAGAGGTGAACAATGAAAAAGAAATACTGATGAAATTATATATATTTATATATTTTTTTTCTTGGCTACAATATTAAGAATTAATTTACCGGGCATGTATCAATTTTCCGAAAATTAAATAACAACAGTCAAACGTTCACCGAAGAAACTGAAATTTAATTTTCACTAATCCATCATCAGCAAGCATCGAGTCTAACCTTCTAACATCGTTACGACTACAATAATTGAATCGAAACGCAACCGGAAGAATGAACGAGCACCGGGGTAGCTCTTTCGATCGTCGGTTTAATCAGTCAACGACCGTAGAAAAATCGCGTCTAATCGGCGAAACACGATCGGCAAAAGGGGAAAACATTTTACCGGCCCAGGTCGAAGCATCGACGCTAATCGACGTCCAATCAACGTCTCGTTATCATTACGAATTACGCGTTCACGGCCGATCGAGCCAGGAATTTGCACGTGTACAAAGCGAGACGACCAGCGGCCCGGGCTCATTAGGAATAAATCAATTAGCAGGCCGCCTGATTGCCGGCTCAACGATTCGACGGCTATCCAATTAACAGTTTCCTCTTGATTATCAAACAATACTCGATCTTTCGGCGAAGACGGATCCTCGGCTCGGTTCGCAAACGCGCGCGACAAACGCCATCGTTGCGTGAAACGTTTGCGAACGTGATTTCAATTACCTTCGTGTACTCGAGAGGGGAACTTTTATCTTCACTGTGAGAAATCCGTGTACGTTCATACTTTTTGTGAAAATTTTCTTTTTCTATTTTTTTTTCTTTTTTTTAAACGTGCTAATTTAGATTTTCTAGGTCTTTTAGCACGAAAGTAACTCAATCTTGCGGAGAGCATGTTATTTTAAATGGACACGTAAAGAGAAAGGAAATTCTTTTTTTATCACTTGGATTGGAATAACACGTGGTGTAACCATCTCGGACCAAGAGCGCATTCGAAATTCGATTGAATTCCAATCTGAGTGATTAACGAATGTTTTAGCTTCTCTGGCATTTTATTTTAGTTTGTTCAAGTTATTCTACGCCCAAGCGTTTCGTTTGAGGGACGACGCAATTTTACAAATTACATGGAAATTTATAATTAATAAGTAGTGCGAAATTTTAGTATTCCATCTAAAGAAATTTGATATTCTTTTTAGTGAATACTCGAATAAATACATAAACGAATTCGGATATAATATTCGAACTGAAATGAAAATGAGTATTTTTCTTACATTGCTCCAGTATTCTATTTATACTAGAAATAACTTTCACATTACATTCCTTTCACGGAATTTCGAGAAGTGATTATCCAGTTTACGCAATAATTGAAAAGAAGAAGCATGTTTGCAAATATAGATATATATATATATATATATATATATATATACACTGTAGTAATATAATTTAAATGATTTATTATATTAAAATAACAAAGAAAACGGAAACAAAACAACAAATAAAAGATAGACAACACAGACAACAATAATTCGAATAAACTCAAACGACACGATTAATTTTTATACAACACAAATGATCACTCTTTTGATCACACTCATTCAACGCTCTTTTTCGACTCTCCGCTGACTCTGTTTTTTTCACTCGCACGACTTTCCTCTTTTCAAAAAGAAAAGCGCTCAATGCCGACGCTGTACTTCTCACATCACATTCATACTTTTTCGTTCACGCATCTGTAGGTAAATAATAATGATCGGTAAATAATAAAATCACCGTACTGCAAAGGAAATTTTAATAATTTATTTTAATGTTTACGCGATACACAGAATTTAATGGATTAATTACTACTGACGACAGATGACTATTTATTAATTTCTTATTTACTGTTTTATATATATATATATATATATATATTTTCGGCAATTTGTTTGTAACTTAGTAACCAATAATTTGTTGGTATTTCCAACTTTTTATAAGACTGAATAGATGATGCTACACATCTCCAGCAAATCAGGCCATCTATTAAAAGTAAAAGTAAAAGTAACTAAAAAATATAACTACACACAATAATATATATAGCAGTATCGAAATTATTGTGTGTAGTTATATTTTTAGTTACTTTTACTTTTACTTCTAATAGATGGCGATATACATATATATCGTGGTGATTATATATATATATATATATATATATATATATATATATAATCACCACGTCTCAGCCAACATGTATTTATTTCACAATCGTCGTCGTCGCCGCTGTCCGATGATTATTATTAATTAAATAATCGGTCGCTCGATACTCGAGACTTCGAGGTCTCGCGTTCAAGGAAGAATTCCATCGGCTTTAGCCGGGGTAACGAGTTTACTAACCCCTTGGCATGTAGGTTAAAAGGAATCGATGAGATTGCACGGCGTGCGAGCGGCGCATATGCAACTCGCTCGCACTGCGGCCTGTGCAACTATCGCCGTAGAAACCGCGGTTAACCAGGAGTCGCAGGCCGGTCGGTCGGTGTTAACTTCGTTCGCGAATCACGGCTCAATTATTTCCAGCCGAGAAACCGGCTATTTAGCGATCGCCGATCGATCGAGCGAGTGGGAATAGCGTTGGTCGTGCGCGGCTTGTTAACTCGTTCGTACTCCGGAATAATTCAGAACGTCGCGCGATATAAAGAGGGATTTCTTTATACACCTGAGGACTTTTCAGACTTGTCTCGAGAAACTGTCGAAAAGAGGTGGCGTTCGTTTCGACGAAGTGATCGAAGGAGAACGTTTGGTTAAATACGAGGTTATTAACAGAGTGGTAATTATTTGGAGGGTTTCACTAGAGGTGCAATCAAAGTTTGTTCGTTATTAGTGAAGAACTAGTGTCGATTTGAGAAATCGAAGCGTTTAAAATCAGGCTCCCTCGTTCAGTCGCTCTACATCGTTTGACTATATCTTAATAATATAAAATATTCGATGATAAATGCAATTGTCGAGTTCGAGCAAATTCATGAAAATCAAGCGTAATAATTCGACAAAATCGTGAACTGAATTCAATAAAAACAGATGCTGTTCTACTTTGAAAATCCATCGAACACAATTTGTATTGTAAAATCTGCACAATCTCTTGACAAAGCCCGAATAAACTTGTCGACGCATAAAATTACTCGAGATTCTATCGAAATTGCCGATTACTGTGTGTATGAGAGTTCATTGATCGTCAAATTCATTTGCTCTCGAATACTCGCTGTATCGCTGAAAGTCCAGGTTGCATCGAGCAACTTTCCCCCGAAGGGAAGATATGATAAAGCTAAGAGGGAATTACGCGCGGTTGTCGCAGGCTCGCTTTCAGCAGAAGCAACTGCAGGAAAAGGAGCAGAAGTTGCTGCAGCTTTACGACCAGCAACAACAACGAGCTTATCAAGTGGTGCAACGAGGCAGCGCCGGTTCCAACGGCTCGAATCATACGGCCACCATCAGCCAGCACACCATCACAAAGACCTCGAGCAGCAGCCATACAACCTCGACCTCGCAAGGTGGAAAGGTGAGCGATTCCTCGCGTGGAAACTTGCGGCGCGTTTGTCGTAACGCAGTTTCACGCTACGCTTTCTTGAATGGGCTAATGGCCGCTGTTTCGTGGCTGGAAATCACAACGTATCGCCCTTTGAGCCCTTTCATTCCTTTTCACGCGAAACACGCCTTGTTTGCCGTTTGCTTCACATCGGCAGTCAGTTAAAAAGTGGCTGGAAACGTAATTATCACGATTTCCTTGATTGCTATAGATTAAGCGTTTGATATAAAATCACAGTCGTTGCTACAGTATAGTCATGAGTGTTCAAATCGTTAATAAGCTTTGAATATTTTGTTTCATTCTTTTTTTTCTTTTCTACGCGTATCTTTCTTTGTTAGCGTTAAAGGTTAATGTATAATTATTGTAGTTCATACTCTCAGATAATTTTAATAACCATTAGTGTTCAAATCGTGAATAAGCTTTGAATATTTTGTTTCATTCTTTTTTTTTCTACACGTATCTTTCTTTGTTAACGTTAAAGGTTAATGTATAATTATTGTAGCTCATACTCTCAGATAATTTTAATAACCATTAGTGTTCAAATCGTGAATAAGCTTTGAATATTTTGTTTCATTCTTTTTTTTTCTACACGTATCTTTCTTTGTTAGCGTTAAAGGTTAATGTATAATTATTGTAGTTCATACTCTCAGATAATTTTAATAACCATTAGTGTTCAAATCGTGAATAAGCTTTGAATATTTTGTTTCATTCTTTTTTTTTTTATACACGTATCTTTCTTTGTTAACGTTAAAGGTTAATGTATAATAATTGTAGCTCATACTCTCAGATAGTTTTAATAAAGTCTCACCCGTACTTACACTAACCTTGGAGATAAAATTTCAATGGCTTAGTAATTTCTTTGGCACACTTCAGATTTAGATTAAATATCACGTTTCGCGTGAAATCAGCGGGTGTTGGGTAATATTTACGATCTGCATCGCTTTTCTTTCCTATTATACACGCGATAAAGAGTTAAGGAAACTATAGAGGTATAATTATTACAATTTACTGTATTGTATATAACTTTTTCAAATAGTTTCAACGAAACCAAGCCACTGATGATTAAATAATTTCCTCGACACGGTCGTAACATTTCTGACATACGAAGAACTTTGGTGTTTTTAACTTGATCAATTGATTTGCCAGATAATTGTCACATTCTATGTGAAGCGGGCACGTGTAATATTTATGATACATTAGGATCAATTACAAATTACGAACGTGATAATAACGACAGCCTTTCATTAATTATTATTAATTAATATTTAACGTACAATGTACGACGTATCAGGTGATGTTAAATATTTGAGAAAAATTTGAGAATTTCGATTGATGAAAGCAAGATTGATGATTGCGTTTATTTATCGAAGGAAGGTAAGGTTTTTGACGAACCTTGACCGCAATCTTGAGAATTCGCAAGTGAATCGTTGTCGGATCTGGAACCAGTTTGTCGGGAAGTGAAATTATGTCAACAAGTATGGCAAACCTACAAGTAGCATTGAACGAACTTGTTCTGAAAATTCGTTCCAGTTTCGCGAACATCAGAGGATAAAGGATACGTAGAATGCCTTCTCGGACAAAGTAAAATTTTCATATATATTCTTTACAATTTTGTATTTCAAAGTGCATCAAAAATCCACAGTCTAGAAATAACGCAACGTGTCTAAGTGTTCAGTATCTGGCAACAAAAATCTATTCTAAACTAGCGGACAATTCCGCCGTTTTATAATATTTTAGATTTTTGAAAAAGAAATATTGAAAGTTGAAGCCCATATGTATCAAAAGTATATACCAACGTTTCAAAAAAAATTCGCAAATTTTACCTAATTTTGGACCATAGAGTGGACGTCCCCTCGAACTTGCAAACAGTTGTACAGTTTCTTCTCGCTGAAAGTAAAAAAACTGAATTAAATTAAAAAAAAACTTACACTTGTTGCTCAAGGTGAGGCAGATGTTCGACGAAAGACGGCAAACAACGGTGAAAGGCATCGA
Organism: Tetragonula carbonaria; assembly: GCA_032399595.1. Lineage (NCBI taxonomy): Eukaryota > Metazoa > Arthropoda > Insecta > Hymenoptera > Apidae > Tetragonula > Tetragonula carbonaria. The sequence continues at coordinate 11,469,153 of JAUCRC010000004.1, forward strand.
CAGAAGTTATCCACTGGAGCCGTTGGAGAACAAACCGCGGAAACAGGCGAACGGAAACAGCGTGCAGAAGAACGGAAATTTGACGGTGAACCGACAGTCCGTGACTGTGAGGCGGGTAGCCCGGGCTGACGTGAACAGCAATTTGAACGGTGGCAAACCGGTCGTCTCGTATCACGAGGAAATCACTCGAGAATCGTTCGGCCCGTCTGCACGCCAGCATCAAGGAGACGACGACGAATTTGGAAACGAGAACCACGTCGCGCGATATACGAACGGCGACCATCGAGACGGGGTAACACACGCCATTTTCCAACCGACGGAATTTTTACTGTCGAAATACGGATTGCTTGACACACGTTCGCCAACGTGCACGCGTCACGGATTCAGAGTTGCCGCCGATATTTATATCGCTCGTCAAATAGAGCGAATATCGAAAGTTTCGAACGAATCGAAAGATACTATCGCGATAGAAATTGCGATAGAAATTGTTTCTCTCGGCTTTCTGACACGAGTTGGCGAAACTCAAAAGAGATCGAAACTTTGACACCCCTGTCTTTCGTTTCGATCTGGAGTTCAAAGGAAATTTTTCAGTAACGATAAATCTTCGACGAAAATTTCTAAAATATATTTCGACGATTTTAGTAAAAAAATTGTCACTCTTTCGATATTATCACGTAAGAAATTTGTTTACGATTATTGAATTTATTACGCGTAAGATGCGATAAGATCGATGTTGATAGATTATTCGTTAAATATACGTTCGTCGTCTCATAAGTTTTACTTGGACGATTTAATTATTTCTAACCATTCTAGATACGCATCGAGGAAGTTTTGGACGAAGATATAATAGAAAGGAATCGCATGATGGCGAAACTTCACCTGATGGAGTACGACGAATCGCTAAAGCATCGTGTTAAAAACGACCTCGAGAGCGAGGAATTCCCGGAGGACTTTATGCTGGATGTTCCTGACAAGCTTCCAAAACAAAATGTTAGCAAGAAGTTATCTCAAGCGGAGGCCAGGTTGGAGCGCTTTAAAAACGCCAACGTGAAACGCGGTAGCTACGTTACGAAGAACCCAACTATCGCCCCAAAAAAACGATCTGACCCAATATTCCCAGTAAAATCTACTTCCAGGTACGTAGATATACAAGCAGAAGTAACATGGAAACTTGTGAATCGTAAAAATCGTACATTGATAGAAACCATTAGCAAATTATTGAAATCATTGAGACTCTTTATTTCATTTAACACGTTAGAGTTATAAAGGATATACATACAATAAAGGATCTCATCAATTAAATATAATAAAATTATTTGACAATAGATTTTTATCGATCTGCACAGTTTTTACTACTATTTTGATTAATTTTATCGTATCTATTGTTATTCAGATAACGTTACAATGTAGATTTCTTAGAGCTGAAAGTGAGTTTATAACCGCTGAAAATCACATGACTCCACAGCATCATCGATTATTAAGTACTGAAAATTACATGATACCATAGTAATAACTGCTCTTTATAATGTTAAATCTTTTTCAATGACATTTGCGGTGAAAAAATTGTGAAGGCTAGAACATAATTATTACAATTTACTATGTTGTTATGATTCTTACAGAAAAATTCTAATGGGTTGACAATTTCTTTGATACTTCACATTAAATGTTTCACAAAGTGGACGTTGAATTCAAACGAGAACGTCGCATTTAGGTGCATCATATTTGCAAAAATAACTTGCATCATATTTGCTCTAAGTAAAATTCATTTGCACCAACGCTTATATTTACGAACGTATAAATATTTATAAATTTTTAATTTGTATATTTCAAACATTAAAAACATCGAAACAAAATTTCTACGAACGATAATATTTTTATAATAATTTTGAGATACTTTCTATTTATCCGACAGAAAAATTTTTATCATTTTGTTTATCAAGTAGCTACCTGGAAGCATGAAAGCGTAATAATATTTCATATCGGGCGGTAAAAATGGATTGAAATTTAGAAACGATTCTCGAAAGTCGTTCTTAACGATGAAATATTGTTAATTAGGTAATTGGTTCCTTATGTTTAACGCACATTTAACGTTCTACAAGATTTATTACGTATGAATTTCGAGATGGTAATTAATTTACTTATGATAGTAACATTTAAAAATCAATTACACGTTAACGTAAAAGAGCCAAATCAAATAAAATTGATTTTCAATTTTACGATGAAGCAACGATCCGCTTACAACAAGTTAAAACACAACTTTCAATGCACATTTCAAACAGAGATCATACAAGAAAAAATTACAATATAACTGTGGATGTTCATGCACTTGCAAAAGATATAAAAGTCCTCCAAGAATTCACGTAACATAATATTAATTGTAATATTCAATGGATTGAAACGAAGTTCTGCTTAGGTTTCCACGATTTTATCTCGCAGTACACATTTTATTTCCGTGTAATGTCAGCAATCTAACTGTAACAAATTTTATAACAAATCTTTCTCCTGTCTAGAACATGAAAAAAAAAAGAAGAAAAAAAAACAGAAAAGAAAAGAAAGGAGAAAGATGTGTAGTCTGTCTGCGCAAGTAGATCATGTTTCCCGATAATCGAATCGAACCTTGACAGATGCGAATTCTCTGGCCGCTAATTGGCAATTAGTGCTAACAATCCGTCGCTGCTTTCGCCCCGCCACCATCCCCCTTCTCTCTCTCTCTCTCTCTCTCCTCTCCGCCGATTAATTTCTCGTTGCATAATTGCGATCGCTGACTAGGCTCGACTCGTTTAAACCCACGCAACCGTAGTCGCCTAACAATACATGCTCCCTGGAAGTGATCACCCTTGAAAGAACAACTAAATGACGCGTTTCCTGCCGAAGTTAAAGGCGCAGCGTCTCCGGTTTGTCGCAAGAAGGAAGATGCTCCCTCTTTGATTTATATGTCTGCCTTTAACATTAAAGTCCTATCGGAGAAAGGACAAATGGCCGGAGGACATTGTCACGCATCCATCATCAGCATAACAGCCAAGCCATCCGGAGCAACGTTGACTAAAAAAACAAAAAAAAAAAAAAAACCAAGAACCAAAGTATCTCGTAAGACAATTAATCGCGATATCGCAGTATCATCGATGAATGAATTTTACATTTTACACGTCTTACATTGGATTCTCTTTAAACCCACGCAACAACGAGAATGAACGGACGAATTCACGCGAAAAGTGTTATTAGAAAAAAAAAAAAATTGAAAATGATCGAGTGACTCACGTTAAGTAAGATGTCAAATGTTAATTTAACGTCAGAGAGAAAATATTAGAGAGAACGTTTTTAACTTTACTTTATCAAATAAATACCACTGTGTAAGATACGATGAGATGATCTACGCAGAAATATTATACTAAATATTAAATCAAAATATTAAAGTAAAGTAGTTCACTTTTGCCGAGTGTTTCTATTCTTCTAAGCAAGTTCAACTTTCACGCGAGCGAACCGATACGCTTTCTGCGATCGTCTCTGAACATTTTCGCGTATCATCTCCATCTCGAATGGATTGAACTTGAACTCTGGCGTGTTTCTAGACACGAAGGGAACATCGATGACATTTGATATTGTACGTGGCTTTACCCGGGGGCTTTCCTGCGTAACCAACATTTCTCTTTAACAAAATAAGATCGATCGGTTGTAAGATCGGACAGTCGAGGATCGTGTATGTATCATGTCACCCACTGACTCTCACTCTCACCTCCGCCATCTTCTCCGTGTTCGGCTAACCACAATCGCAAACAGCAGGATTAACACGAGATAACGAGCGAGATCAGCATTGTAGAGCAAGAAGATAGAGTAACAAAGGCTAAGGCGCGGGGAAAACAAGGATATCCGAGGCTTGTAATTTTATTAAAAGCAGAGCGGTGGAGTGTGTTACATTGATTGTGATTTCGTAGCGAGGATCGAGCGACCAAGACCGGGTCGTACGAGGTATCCGATGGAAGAAAGAAAAGTCCAGCGAGTAACAAGTTGAGAGTGGAGACCCTAATACCCGAAATCGCGGGAGAAACGCTATCGCTGGATTCTGCGAGGAATGCGAGACGAAGAGACGATGATCCACGGTTCTTTTGCAAAGAGTCTGAGAAGTCTGCTACCACGTACGCGATTGATTCGAGGACCGCGAAGAAATTATCGCCTGGATTGTCGAAAGATAGAACGCAAAGAAGCGACAGATCGAAGAGTATCGCAGTCAGTAGAGAATTTGAAAAATATCCGACAGACTTGGATCATGCCACGAGGACGTCGACGTTCAAATCGCTTAAAGATGGAACGAGAAAAAGGCAGAGTCCAAAATTATTTTCCAACGACACTGGCAAATCCAGCTCTGCGATTGATTTAAAAAATATCAAGAGACTGTCTTCTGAGATCTCGAAAGATGTCAAGCAACGAAGGGGCGAGAGTCCGAAATTTTTCTGCAAAGAATCAGAGAAATCAGCCACCACTGATCCAAAGACTATCAAAAACTTCTCTTCGGAAAAGTCAGCCACGGCTCGCGCGATCGATCCGAAGTCTGCAGAAAGACTGATCCAACGAGTTTCCGAAGACGTGAAACGACGAAGCGTGAGTCCGAAATTTCCCTGCAAAGAGTCTGAGAAATCGGCCACCGCTCGCGCGATCGATCCGAAATCTGCTGAAAGATTGATCCATGAAGTTTCGGAAGTCGTAAAGGACGTGAAACGACGAAGCGAGAGTCCAAAATTCTTCTGCAAAGAATCTGATAAATTGGCTACTACTTACGCGATTGATCCAAAGGTTGTGGATAAATCGAGCCGAGTGTCCTTGAGAGACATGAGAGACGGTAAAAGCCGAAGTGAGAGCCCAAAATTTTTTTGCAAGGAATCGGAGAAATCCGCCACGACGTATGCGATCGATCCAAAGGCCACTGAAAAGTTTTCTTCTGAGAGTTCAAGAGATACGAAGGATCGAACCGATAGTCCAAAATTCTTTTGCAAAGAATCCGAGAAGTCAGCCACTACTTATGCTGTAGACTCGAGTAGTCTCTCTGTCTCTCCTGATCGTACAAAGACCAGAGAAAGCTCAGTCTCGAAAATGGAAAAGTCAAAAGGTAAAAAAGATACAATAAAGGAATCTATGAACGACAGGATAAAGAGACACATTAAATCTCTCAAACATGATGCAACTAAGAGATCTACTTTTCCAAAATATCTGAAACACGACACGACGAGTTATCCAAAACCTAACTACCCAAAGGGATCTAAATCTACTCGATGTAAATCGTCCAGCTTTCTAACGAGAGAACGCAGCTCGAGTCCTCATTTTTTTTTTCGTGAAGGCAGAAAGTCAACCAGAAAGAAAAGCATCGACGACAAAGACACCGAATCCATCTCTAGATCCGCAAGTTTCAGAAAAGAGAAAATTATAAAAAAACGTGGCGAAAGTCCAAGAAACTGTTCGATCATTGACGCTTGCGAATCAAAATCGCCAGACATCACGAAAATATTCTGCAGAAAATCCGGCACAAGTCCACAGTACTTGTCAGACTCTGACAGATCTACTACCTTCATGATGGTGACACCGATAACAAAACCGAGAGCAGAGTCCGCGTGCTCGAAAAGTCGAGAACAAAGTCCTACGTTGTCTGTTTCGAAACCCGAAAGGGATCGGTCGATGGGCAGCTACGACGAAAGTTCGAGACAGTTCATTCGGAACTCGGTGTCGCGATTTTTCTCGCAGCAGTGTGAGAAAGCGTCGAGAAACACCGATGTAAGAAAGCACGTTCAATCAGCGAAAATCGACAAGAAGGGCTATTCGTCCCGTGGCTCGTCTCCATTGTCGCTGAAAGACATGAGAACACCGAGTCCAACGAAGCCGCAATTTTATCGCGAACGTACCGAGAAAGCTGACAGGAGAACGAGCGTCGATACAGACAGCAGTCGTGACTCGTCGCCTAAGTATCGGAAAATCCTGGACAGCAGAGAAGGAACTCCGGAATTCTTCCGTCGCGGAAGAACAGGAAAGTCCGCCGCCATTGTGGCACTCGAGCCTAGAATTTCCAGAAATGTGATCAAGGGATCATCGGTGGGTCCAAAATCGATTAAGCAAGCAGTTTTGCGTGAAATTGTAACAACAACGAGAAATCGATTAAATAACGTGAAAAATAAATCGTCGAGGTGTCACGACAACTTAACTGCTAAGGACAGCAATTCGACGACGAAAGACAGGAATATATTAAATCGTAGAGGATCTAATAATACTCTACGTTCGACGAAACTGATTCGTGACACCGCTAAAGGCAGTTCAATTACCAAAAACACGAATCTATTTGATCGCAGGGGATCGAACAATGTTCTACGTTCGACAAAGTTGATTCGTGACGTCTTGAAGCGTCAGAGCGGTCGAAACCGAGCGGTTCTTGCCGCGGAAAAATCGCGGAGTTCCTCCGAGCGCGCGTTTGAGCAAGCGAGTGGAATATCGAGAGAATGTGAACAGCGATCGAGAGTCGACAGAATGCAGGAGGTGACAACAGTGAATAAGAAATATGACGAAAGAGCTAGGACGCCGGCTGCTGGCGAACTTTCGGCCGCGAGATCGAGCCCGGAGAGTTGTACATCCGCGGAAATGGACGTCCGAGAAATCATTATGCCTGATCAGTGCATAAAACAGGAGAAGCTTGCTCGAGGTACTTACTCGAGATCGAGCAACAAAACAGCCGACAGTGAAAAGTTGTTCACGTATTCCGTGCGCAAGCCGGTCAAACGGAGAGGATCCTTGTTCGAGTCGGACATATTCGAACGATCGGTCAAAAATTCGAAAAAGGAGAAGCCGATTAGCTCGAGATACAAGTCGCCAAAAGCGTCTTTGAAAAGGGAGACGGTCGTTGGTAGCTTAAAATGTCGTACAAAGGAAGACGTAGCGAGTGAGAAGATCGAGATGAATGCTTTGAGACGAACAGCAGGTTCGATTCAGATTGGAGAGAAAAATATGGCTTCGAGTAAGTCGTGTATGACGCAGTCAATTAATCGCGATCCAAAACGAAGAAACGAGAGAAATACGAATCGGAGAAGCGAAATGAAAATTTCGAGAGCTGGAGGGCAAACATCGTGTCCATTCGAGATTCAAGAGAAAGAGGCGGAAGTGAATTCGGCAGAGAATAGTCTGAACGAAACGAAGGAAACCAAGACACTACAACAGGTACAGATTTTGAAATCCGTCAGTCTCGTCCAGAGTGTTACAAAAGAGCCCGATTTTACCGAAAAATCTCGAAAATTGTTTCACGAAACGATGCCCGATGGCACAGTTACAGAGAACCAAATCACGCAAAGTGGTCCCGTATCGTCGACGATCGATATCAGAGAACCGGAGCTGATCGTAGTTTCTATAAAGGAGGTGCCGTCGTCTAAGAATTACGAGAGAACGGACTCGGTAGAATCGGCATTGAGACGTTTCGATTCTATCGGAATGGAGACTGGATCGATTCGAGGCACTTTGAAACGAAGCGTCGAATCAATAGCAGAAAAAAGACAAACGAAATCTGTCGAAACCGCTGGCTGCACGGTTGACTCGAAGACGATTTCTCTGGAAGCACTTGATCGACCGGACGTAAATCTATCTTCCACTTCGAGAACAACTACGAGAAGAATCAGAACATCTACGAACACGGAAGCTGGTAGTAAAGGAAGACAAGGGAAACTGCAAGGAATGCCAGAAAGAAAGAATGCTCAGAAAAAGTTGGAGGGAGCCATGGTCTCGATGGAGATGGCTCGAATCGGAGCCATGAGATCGAGATCGTCTTCGTGCAGGCGGAAGCTTTTCCAGGACGGCGATTTCAGCGAGGCGACCGAGACCGGAAGCACCGCGTCGAGACGTAGCCTCGATTCCACGAGAACCGTAAAACATCTCTCTGCGCTGTTCAATAAGAACGAAACGCCAGGCTCGAAGAACACAGCGTCCAAACGCTTCAAATTCTCCGCTAGCAATGAGACGTTGACTGAGATGACAGACAGGGGGGAAACGGATCAAGTATCGACAGATGTAGATTGTTCTTTGTCCGTGAAACAGCTGAGATCGATCGAGGATATTCGTAGGTCCATCGAGGACGAAAGTTCGGATCGTGAAATGGGGAAAACGTCGGTGAAGTCAGCAATCGTAGGGAACGCGTTGAGAGATTTAAGCGTGGCGAAAGCAACGGCACGGTCGAAGCCCCGTCGAATAAATATCGATGATCGCGCTGGAAATAAAAAAGAGATATCTTTGCCGAGACGATCGGGGAACGTTACTGCGAGCAACGACGCTTTAGGGGATACGGGTCGTTCGTCTGTAAAGTGTACGATGCGTTTCTCCAGGGTGGCGAAAAGTCCAAGCCCGGAGACAACTAAGGCGACGGAAACGAGCACCCGTGCGAGAAGAACCGTCCCAGCACCATCGTCCAAGAGTCCAAACACGGTCGCTAGGGTAAGCGAAAGGATTCTACGAAAGATCTCTTTTCTTATTCCTAGAAATAATATTTTCGAAGTTTCGATATAGGAGAAGGCTATGTAAAGTGGCGTATATTTTCTTCAAAAATTGTTAAGAGAAGTGGTAAAATCATTCCTTGTATTTTATTAGAAAATCTAATCTTTCTATGTCTCATTTATACCGGCAGACTATTCCACGTATTAAAAATACGTTTATTTTCCTCGCTATATAATTTAGAGAGAAACGTGGTTTGCCGCGAGAGTTTCAAACGAACGCGTTTCTATTATAGCGTCCGTCGACCGAGTTGAAAGCTCAAGACACAAAGTCGACGAAGCGGCCAACGCCTATGAAAGGCACCGAGCCAATTGGAAACAGGAAAATAACGACGACGACTGCGACGACAAGCACTAGTACGAAAAAATCGACGGATGTCGTCGATGGCGCCATTCTCGAGAACGGTCTGCATTTACGAGATCAAACTGCCGAAACAAAATACGATAACGACTCATTTACAACGAAGAAAAGCGATGCTTTCGTCATCGACCTCGACGAGCAACCGCCGAAGGAAAACAATGCGCCACTTCCACGGAAATCGCTCTTACGAAAACAATCCACCGAGGTGAGTACATGTTAATCAGACAAATAAGAAACGGATGTATAAAAAAAAAAGAAGTGTTAATCATTCTGGAACAACCCTTTCGCAGTAGTATGAAGAAAATTGGAGCAAATTACCAAATATGATACCATGTGATAAATTCTACTTTTAAAATGCTGCTATTCTCTTCATTTTTTTCTTCGTATTTATATTCTTTCAGATGTGCATCTTCTTTTCAGATTTTTACACACTTTATTTATGAGAAGTAAAATTATATTATTTATAAAGATGATCTATCTGTGAATAATCTATTCTTTGTCACAAAAACGATAATTTCAGTAAAATATCGTACGAAATTCTTCCGCGACGACTTGAAGTTAGATATATAAAAAATAAGTAGAAAGTTTATATAGTAAAATGTCTGTTGCTCTCTGACGTTATTTAACCTGGTAAATCCAGTGACTTTTTATTGCACATGGATCCTTCACTCTCTAATAATTAATCGGGACACTTACAAGCGAAATTTTTTAGTCTTGATAACAAAATTAAACAGTAATAACAACAGGTATTTTATACGATTTATGCTATTAAATAAGTTTGTTAATATTACATATATCGAATAATCATTGAATTTCAATTTGCTGAAAGAACAAGGATCAATTTTATGATACTTGTAAAAGAATAGTTGAAAAATGTGTCATCCTTTTAACAAATATATTCGACTAAAAATAATTGTTATACAACGTTGATATTAATTAGAAACAGATTACTTCCGCGCAATCAGCTCGACCTCCATCGTCAGTTTCGTCCACCTCTAGTGGCAGTTCCATGCAGGGTCAAACTTCCGGCTTGAGAAGCAAAATGGCTTCCAGAGCAAAGACGCCAATTTCCGGTTCAACATCGTACAAAGGATCAGCTTCTAGCAAAACCGGATCAGCAGCCGCAACGTAAGAATTTTTAGAGTAATTGATTTTCCTGTTGTAAAATCGAATGTTACCTATCTATTTTCTCTTCAAACCTTTTTCAAAAAATGTCACAGTGACGCTCTGGTTCCTTGCAAAATGTGTGGTCGCCGCTTCGCTCAAGATCGAATAACTCTTCACGAGCAAATTTGTACGAAAACGACGCAAAAAAAGAGGAAACAATTCGATACGGTGATGTATCGCGTAAAAGGCACCGATCTTGAGCCATTTGTGAAAAAAGGACTTGCCAAAAAACAGCTCGAGGTCAGTATTTTTCATTAAGATCCCAAATCATTATTCCTCGTCTTCTTCCGATTCCTAAAAAAATTCCGTTCCCATTCGTCATAGCTGCCAAATTCGTGTTTAAACTGCGAAGACTTAATTTAATATAGTGTACAATATCTATATAAAAAAATAATACAAATAAAATTAACACAGTAATTAAACAGTAAATAACACAGTAATTAATTTTTTATGATTTCATGTTAGAACTATTATATAAAAAAATATTAATTACAATGTAATAGCAATGCAGTTAGTTGTTATCGATAAAAGTTATCACTTTTATCACACGAACGAAGAATTCTAGAAGCAAAAAGAAAAAAAAAAAGATTTGTGACGCTTGAGAGAAAAAGATCATTTATATCGTAGAAAAATGTATTCGTATTGCTTTAGAGAAAAAACGAGGGATATCGATCGTTCTGAAGCAATGGAACGATTGTCGCTTTGCATGTTTCAGAAATCGAAGAAACCAGAGGTGAAGTCGAACTGGCGGCGCAAACACGAGGATTTCATTAACGCCATACGCTCGGCCAAGCAAGTGCAAGCACACCTGGCCGCAGGAGGCAAGCTCAGCGATTTACCACCGCCGCCGGTTAGCGATAACTGCGATTACATTCAGTGTCCCCATTGTGGAAGAAAATTCAATAAGGCCGCCGCCGAGCGTCACATTCCCAAATGCGAGCACATGTTGCACAATAAGCCAATACACTCGCGAGCGCCGAAACCGAAGCGTTAATTCTCGCAGAATTCGGGTCTCCTAAAACGATTCTTTTATATACACCGAACAGGAACAAGATAGATAAAAGTGCCTTTACTTTAGGGAAAATGAATTTCAAATAAAATTTGAAAAAAAGAAAAGAAACTAGAACGAAAGGAAATTGAAGCGCGAGGTGTGACATTATGTAAAAGTAAACTATAGAAGTATATACGCGTAATTGTGATGATAGTTTTAATAGAGCACAGCTTTCACAAAAATATCTTGTCTCTATCTTGTTCATGATCGAGCATTACGTTGATTACGAATTCTTGAAAAATTTTGGTATTATTATAATAGTATGGAAGCTTATACATACATAAATGAAAAAATGGACCATCGAAAACATAGAATACACGAAGCGTTTGTAAAATTTGTCGGTTTCCTGCGTGTATTTTAGACAAATGTATTTTTCAATCACACTGAAATAAAGTATGAATTTTCTCTACACGCTGTATATATGTACGTAGCGAAATGAACTTAAATATTTGATCATTATTTTTTGAAAAAATATGCAGGCAAATAGATTTGCAGAAATAGTGTGTGTATGTATACACACACACACACACACACACACATATATATATATATTATACTATTGTTTCCTTTTTTTTATTTTATGAATTAAGAAGTCACGGAATTTATAAAACGTAAAAGACAAATATACGACATCCCATTGTGAAAATTTACAGTACTTCGGAACGCTTACTTAACACGTATTTGTATGTTTTTATATTGTAATAATAGCAAAATACGTTATACATATATGATGGTAACGTATTTGATATACTATTTGTGGCATTACAATTGATCCTCCCAAAATGCATTGCCTTCATATGATAACAGTGTACAATTAGTTAAAGATTGGAATTAACGGAAGTTGAATTAATTACTAGTAAACATCATTTTGATTAATACTAAAGATATTGTGATTTATTTTATAAGTTTTTATCAAAATAGATCGACGTGGAAACATTTTTATAGCGCTTAATTTTCTTAATAAACGAAACTATTGTAATATTATTGTTATTATGAACTGCATGGGAGCTAATAAACTAACTTTTTAGTAAAAAAGAACAACAATGACAAGATATTACCTAGCTACATTTAATATTGTTCATCCCATTAAAATACTGCGAAACATTCTAAATAAGATTATTGAATTTGATGACAAAAAGTTATAGTGAACTAGGAAATGTTATACCCGGAATGTTGGTAATGAAAGTGCATGCGTGATATGGTCGAGATTTATCACAGCAGACGACGTATTCCCGGTGGATACCAGAAACATTTAAAAAATCGTCTGTGTTCGTCAAGTTTGTGTCATGATTAAAACGCGAAGTCTTATAATGTTCCTGAGCCCATTTCACGCATAAAGGAAAATAATGGATCATTTAATTATCTTGGTGGCTACATTACATTTATTGTATTGTCCATTCACAAAAGTGGAAGAAAGTTTCAATCTGCAGGCTATGCACGACATTTTATACCATGGTTTTAACCTATCGGAGGTAATTATTATAGTATCTATCGGAACTGTATGGCGTAAGAATTAAATAAGTAAAAATAAGGAAGAAGATATTTATCTTTGTTACTGACAGATTGCTGACGTGTAATGAAAGAGATATTACGCAAAAACTTAGACATTATATTTAGAAGCAGATGTATGTATTTATAAACTTACGATCAGCTGATATAGTTTTTGAAGAATTTGCTAATGTATTAATTTAAAGTTTCATTAAAACGGAAATACGTTAAAATAATTATTAATATAATAACGAAATTTTATATATAATGATTAGTAACATGATATAATAATTCAGCTGAAAATGCAATCTGATGGTTTAGAGCACTTATGTAAAAAAACATGTGTATTAATGCATTAAGAAAGAAAATAAAAACGAACAATTAATCATGAACAACTAATATATTTTTGTTCTGTAACAGTATGATCATCATGAATTTCCTGGAGTTGTGCCACGATCATTCGTGGGACCAATTGTAATATCAGGCTTGGCATCTCCAGTAATAGCAACTATTAATTATCTGCAACTTAATAAATTTTGTGCTCAATATGTTGGTAAGTTGATCAACAAGATGCATTGGTATCATTATATAGCTGTTTTTGATTTATTATTGGGATTACATTTTTAATTTATAAAATTTACATCACGTTAAAAAAAAGGTAATTGTTATTATTTTTCCAGTAAGAGCAACATTGGGCTTGTTAGTAATAGGCACATTCAAACTATACAAACATGCTTTACAAAGCATATTTGGTTTGCAATTTACAAAATGGTTAGTTGCAATTACTGTAACCCAATATCATTTTATGTATTATCTAAGTCGTCCATTGCCAAACATAATGGCTTTGCCACTAGGTAATTTAAATTCAGTATTATGTCTTTTATTTAATGATTTATGTGAGGGTTACTGGTTGTATGTTGTCTGTATATTGTAGTACTACTGGCTTTATATGGATGGTTAAAACAAAGTCACACGATATTTATTTGGTCATCTGCAGCAGCAATAATAATATTCAGAGCAGAACTTGCCATGCTACTGGGGTTATTCCTTTTGTACGATATAGCCAACAAGAAATTAACCATACTAAGGTATTTACATATTATATTGCGGACCATTGATTCCTAGTATGGCTATAACATTGCATACAGAAGTGATTAGAATCTTCGAGGAACCTTCTGCAAAACTGCACTGATTTGTAAGCTTTGTTTGCTTATAAAACTTATTAACACAATGAAACCCTGTCAAAAATAACTAAATCAAACAAATCCTTTACTTGATAAACTGCAATATGACTTGTGCTATAGTTAAAAGTAGATAAGAAAAATAATTAAAAATAATTTCATAACATAGAAAACATTCGTATATTAAAGCTGTATGGATACACTCAAAATAATAATTTCATAAGACTAATAATTTTTTAGACTGTTTAAAACTGCGGTTCCGGCCGGTATATTTTTTCTAACGCTAACGGTCACGATAGATTCTATATTTTGGAGACGATTATTATGGCCAGAAGGAGAAGTATTTTACTTTAACACTATCCTTAATAAGAGCAGTGAATGGGGTGTATCCTTTATCAGGACAATTATTTTTAAACATAAATATAATTTTAAAATATATATATTAGACTTAACATAAAAATAGACATCACCATTCCTATGGTATTTTTACTCGGCTCTACCACGTGGATTAGGGTTATCTTACTTTTTAATACCTTTGGGTATGTTATGGGATGCCCGAGTTCGGGCATTAACAGTTCCTGGTATTGCATTTGTTGCATTATTCTCTCTTTTACCACACAAAGAATTGAGATTTATCATATATGTTTTTCCACTACTAAATGTTAGTACTGCAGCTGTTTGCCATAGGATGTAAGTAATTTATACATAAATTTGCTTCTTAAGGCATTCTTAATTTTCGATTGTAATTATACATTTCTTTTTTTCCTTAAATCAGATGGGAAAACAGAGCAAAAAGTCCATGGAATGGATTTTTGGCACTGATCATTTTAGGCCATCTAGTTTTAAATGCTCTATTTTCTATGTTTCTTTTATGTGTTGCTGGTTCTAATTATCCTGGTGGTTTAGCTATTGCTAAATTACACAGACTTGAAAAAGATTCTATCAGTCCAGTGCATGTACATATTGATATTCTAACTGCACAAACAGGAATTTCGAGATTTACACAAACAAATAGCACATGGATGTAAGTTTTATAAATAATTGTCTGAAATAAATGATTAATCTGCCCAAAATGATAATATAATAAAAATTTTCTTTAGACACAAATAATATAATCTAATTTATCATTAACTAACTTCCAGTTACTCAAAACAAGAAAATTTGACTATTGATAATCCTGAAATGCTTCAATTTACACATCTTTTAATGGAAGCCAAAAGTAAATATTCGCCTAACATAAAACCATATCTTAGGACACATGATATTTTGGATTCTGTAGATGGGTTTTCTCATATAGCATTAAATTATAATATGTTACCACCAATAAGAATAAAAACTAGACCAATTATATTTATCATGAAAAGAAAGCCTAATATACGATATGATCCCAAGAAAGCAACACTGCAAATCTTGTTGAAACAGCTACCAAATGAAAATGCTACAAAGAAAGATACAGAAAACAAGGACGTCATAAATAATACTGTAAAAGAAGTGGAGCCAATATTGGATGAAATAATGGAGTCGTTAGAACAATTTGAAAAGCCATTAAATGTATTAGATATAAATATGTTAGATACAGAAATATCAAAAGAAGATGAATTAGATATAGAAATGCCACAAGAAGATGAATTGGATAAGGAAACAATCGATCCTATCTTTGAATCATTAAACACGGAACAAATTAATAATTTATCTGAAAATAATTTACCAAATTTAGACACATCAATTAACAAAGAAAACCAACAAACCATACCAAAGCTACAAAATGATATCATGTTTGAAAGTAATATTAATTTGCAATCTGACATTGAAAATGATTCCAATATTAATGAACAAAAATTGGACGTAAAAGAAGGGAAAAATGAAAGAACAGAGATAATTAAAGAAAAATTAAAGTTTGATAATATTCAACAAAATGGTAA
Organism: Tetragonula carbonaria; assembly: GCA_032399595.1. Taxonomy (NCBI): domain Eukaryota; kingdom Metazoa; phylum Arthropoda; class Insecta; order Hymenoptera; family Apidae; genus Tetragonula; species Tetragonula carbonaria. The sequence goes on from JAUCRC010000004.1 coordinate 11,484,827, forward strand.
TAGCCATATAAAAGAAGTTGTTAAAAAAATTATTCAAGAAAAATTAGAAGCAGTTAAATTAAGAAAAGATACAATAGATGAAAAAACATTACCAGAAATTCCACAGAAAATTAATGTTAAAACGAAAAAAATAGTTCCAATAAAAATAGAGTCATCACAAAAAATTAAAATTATAACAAAACAAGATTTAAAAGAAAAATATTCAATTACCCAAGAGTTAAAAGAGAAACCTATAGTTCAAGAGATGAAAGAGAGACCCGTGATAATTCAAGAGATAAGAGAAAAATCTATGACAATACAGAAGATAAAAGAAAAGCCTATAATAACTCATGAAATAACACATCAACACAAATCACTTAACATGAGAGAAAGTATTAGAAATATAATCAATCAATTTAAGGAATTTGAAAAAGATTTTGTACATGAAGATTCAGAAATAAAAAAAAGGGAATTAGATGTTAAATATATACAACCTATAGAAATAAGTACAAAAAGGACAGAAGATTTATTAAATATAGATACAACAGAAACGAAAGATGTAAAAATAATCAAAGATGCCAAAGAAAGCCTACGGGATATAATCAATCAGTTTAAACAAATAAAAAGTGAATTAACTTCGGAAGAAGATGATCTATTTGAAAAAATCGAAACTACGTATATGGAACGACCGATTGCAGAAACATTGATGCAGTTTAGCGAAGCTTTAAAGAATTTAATACAACGAAGACAAAAAAGTAAAACATTTGCTGTAAACATTTCTGAGGATGAAAATGACAAATCTAAACTACAAACTTTACCGAAATTAGCAGTAGAAGATCTACAACTGCCAACAGAATCTTCAGGAAATTCAGAAATTCAAAATTCCAATAATGAAGAAAAGGTATATAGTGTGGAAAAAACAAAAAAAATCATTGGAAATGTTAATGAAAAAGATACCTCAAATCCGGATACAAATAAAGTTTTACAAGAAAAATATTTTATAACGAATACTAATAATAAAAATATCCCCTTAAATGCTCAAAAGTCTAATAATAATATCTTAAATAATGTAGTAAATGCTTCCAACGAAAAAGATAAGACCATGCAGAAAAAAGATGTCGGAAATAGCTCAAACAATTAAACATGAGAACAATTCGTTAGTTTCTGCTTTTTAATAATAGAATTATATAATTACGGTAATATGTAAATACGTTGTTCTGTGATAACAAAAATATATATCTTAATTAATGCTCATGCATTACCAACACGGAAAAAGGACTATATTTACTTTTTCTCTGTTACTGTCTAAAATATCAAAAAAACATTGAAAAATGATAAAGCATTTGTTTAATGCATAGTATCACAAATGTGCCATAATTGTAATTTTGTATGTACTTATGTAAAGAGAAAAAATCAGATGGTAGAAATTTACATATTTAATATTAAAATTTATAATTATTTTACGTAATTTAAAAATATCTTAATGGTTTTTTTATTTAGATGTTGAAATATTTATCTATATATTATTTGATATAAAGATAATATTTATCAATGCATGTTTAAAAAAAGAACACAATTTTATTATTCATCCTCGACTGTTTACAATTCTAATAAGCTATAATATTTCCTCCTTTCTATCCTTGCATTTAGATTTTGCTTTCTTCCTGTGCTTTTCTCCTCGTAGTTACTGTATCTTATGTTATTTAAGTACATTTCTTTAGTTGTATTTTCATCGAATAGAATTTATCATAAATAGAATTTTCATCGAATAGAATTTATCATAAAAAAATACATTCGTTTCCATATTGGTATTTGCAGAGCATTGAAGTGCCTTAAAATCTTTTTCAAATTTTATATGTAAAATATTTAAAAAAAATATATATATATAACATATTATGTACCAATATTTTACAATAAGAAAAAGTGATTTATGGCCAAATTACAATTGAATATTTTATTGAAAAATATTATCATATTCGTCAGTGTTCAATATATTTTTTATTCCAATAAATTTTTTATAATTTTATTGAAATTTCTCAACCAATGCTTTATTCCTCTAAATGCTTGTATTGTGTTATACAAAGTAAATATTAAAGCCGTCCAGTATAATATTTTATCTCGTTTACCACACTTTAAATGCACAGGAAGATTATTATCATCACACTGTTTAAATAAATGAAAAGTAATTATGTTCAAATTATACGCTCGAGTTTACTTAATTAAGACCTGCATTTTTGCTTGCTTTAATTTCAATTTTTGTAAAGTTTTATCAGAAATGTGGATGTCCCATGCAAATTGAGATAAATGTGATATATTCAAAATATATAATAATACGTCCAAACATAGAATATATCCGAATATATCCAAAATTATTTAATAATACTAAAAAAAAGTTTTACATAAACATTTTCATTATTATAAATTTATAATGTAATGTCTATGTAGAAAAGAAATTGAAAATTGAAAAGAAATTAGAATATTTTTAAAAATACTTATACCTCACATTTCATGATATTTCCAAGATTGTATCAACCCCGTAGATCTACTTAATGTGTATTTCACATGTTTATGTACGATGTTCGTCTTTATATAAACGAAAAAATAAAAAATGGGGAAAACAAAGCTATTTTATTTGAATTCGCGCGAATATATCATATCCATGTTCCGGAAGTATACAATTTTATTATTGCACAGTTGGCAAATCTGAACGTAGTTTACCGAGGTGGAAGGAGAGAGAACGCATGCGTACTCGTTTCGCGACGCAACAGTCGTAAACAACATTTTTTCCATTCAGATTTCTAACGAGTTTGCCCTCGCACGATAATTAGAGCGTCCAGGCGGACGCATCACAATTTTTCCGCGTTTTCGTACGATTTCGCGGAAAAAATGGAGTCAAGCTCGCATGTTCAGTGTACATGATACGTAAACTTCTGGGGTTTTGGCATGCGGTGACGTCATCCAGATCGTTCTGGAAGAACCCTGCAGGACAATAATGGCGGGTATGTATTTATGTCGACGAACGAAATATTGATTAGTACGCGAACGAACTGTCGTCGGTGATGTAATGTATTACGATTATTCGGTTTCAGATTTGTATGCTAAATACAACTGCACCTATTGTCAAGAGGATATTTCGGGCCTACGTGTAAGATGTGTAGAATGCCCAGATTTCGACCTCTGTTTGCAGGTGAGACGAGTTTCTCGATCACGTGTTCATGTCTCCTTCTCCTCCCCCCTTCCCTCTGTTCCCTCCTCCTTAATATCTCTGTCATATCTTCGTCTATCCTTCTGACTTTACTGGATTTTGCGTGTTGAGATTCCTTTTTCAGTCCCCACCCTTTTTTTGTGAACAAGTTATTCTATAACTACCCTACTACTTCACGAATCGAATGAAACCGCTGATCACGTGGAGACGGGTGCACGTGTACGTCAATTTCGTTCGTTCAACACAAAAATATTAACGTAATTGTTCGAAAAAAAAATATTTTTTTTAATTTTGTAGTGTTTTTCCGCTGGAGCTGAAATTGGCCCACACAAAAATGATCACTCTTATCAGTTTATGGTAAGTTAATCGTTTTTAAGTATTAAAAAATAACTTCTTTCTTTTGATGATATTTGAGAAATTCATAAATTATTATAGGATTCTGGTACCATTAGTATATTTAATGGCAGAGGGAACTGGACTGCTAGGGAACAGCTTAGACTTTTGGATGCCATTGAACAATTTGGTTTTGGAAATTGGGAAGACATTAGTAAACATATTGAAACACGTACACCAGAAGGTGATATTGTTTTACATTAAAACTTATTATTATTTATTGTTGCGTAATATCCAATTTTAAGAAAGGAGATACAATTATATTTTAACTAATTAATAAATAAGTCAAAAACTAATTGTTTTCTACTAATGTCATTTATCTCTTGCTCGTTTATTTAATGTATATTTTTACATTTTATAGAAGCAAAAGAGGAATATATTGCCAGATATCTTGACGGCAATATTGGAAAACACACATGGCCTCCTACAGAAAGCTACAAACCAAATCTTACGGATCAAACTAAATCGGATCATGGACCTCTATCACCTGATCTTACATCTCGGTTACCTCCTTTGGATATCACTCCAGAGGAGGCTGCACAATTGGGATACATGCCACAACGAGATGATTTTGAAAGAGTATGTTTCAAATTAAGGTTCGAATAGGTTTATTATATTATATTACGTTATTACCTGGATTACACAATGAAAACTTCCCTACAGGATTATAACCATGAAGCAGAGTCACTTGTTTCTTCGTTATTCTTGAACCCAGCAGAAGATGATGATTTGGACATAGCACTTAAACTTGCACAAGTTGATATGTATACCAATAATTTAAGAGAGAGAGCGCGACGAAAAAGAGTTGTACGCGATTACCAGCTTGTTTCTGCATTTTTTGCTTTATCTAGGAAAGATAAGACAATGAAAAAAAAACAATCGAAGGAGGAAAAGTACGTTTGACTATTATTTAATAACAATAATATTTTGTTTCGCATTCATAGAAAATCTATAATTTACAGGGAGTTCAGGGATAGAATGCGAGTATTTGCACAGTTTTACACAGCACAGGAATATGAGCAATTTCTAACAAATCTCGAAAGAGAAAGGGAACTGCGATTACGTCTTTCCGAATTATATCGTTATCGAGAACATGGTATTACAAGACACGAAGAATGCGCTCATTTCGAACAAGTGATGGCACAAACTCAGGGACAAAATGATGCTGTGGATCACTGGAATGAAAAAAAATCTGTAAGTATGCGTATCCACATATCTATTAACTCTTTCCACATTGCAATGGTAATTAAAATTTTTTTTCGAATGGTATACCTTTTATTTTATATTTTACTGGGTAATATTAGGTATATCTACTCGAATTCCAAAGCAAATTTTATAAATATGCATTCGTAAAAGCTAGTAAAACTCTTGAATTCTCTTATTTCTTATTTCTTATTAAGTTTTCTTATTTCTTATTTTTATTGTTTTACTTATATATTGCCTATTTTATAATTGTGACATAAATACATTATTAAAAAAATTTATGCGCATTCAAGTTCTTATTTTACAATTCTTCAACAGATTCGAAAATATGTTAAGAAGATGTCAATACCAATCAAACTTAAATACGAAATACAGAATTTTAATTAAATACTAGCTTTTGCTTCTTCTTTAACTAATTCCATTGTTTGTGGTGCGTGTTGCCAGGCATTTGTGAACAGATTGTATCAGTTTGCATTTCACTTAGGGCAGCAGTGGGCCGTCCACACCAATACACCGCCACACCTCAAAAAAAAGGTACAAGACCATTCTAAAATTCAACAACCTTAATTCACAAAAATGACAATGCTACAATAACTGTTATACTCGCTAAAATAGATGATTTCAAGCAAAGATAAATTTGTTCCTTATTATCTTACAGAGAAGAAGAAAAAAGTTACTCTTCCATCGACCGAAAGTACACTGTAAGAGACTTACCCAGCAGCAGCTTCTCAACCAATCAAATCAATCTCAATCGGACGATGACTCTAGCCAATCAGTGGGTGGAGCCGGATAACAATCCAAATTGTTCCAGCCAGCATTCTACCAGCTCCAGTTCTACCACAGAAAAGAATTATATTACGACAACTTCCGGAAAATCTTGCGCGACAACAGGAGACTCAGAGGAACGAGACATAGAAATGGAAGCAGCGGCTCATCTATTAACAAAACAAGAAAAATCTCTATGCCTTCAACTTGATTTGAAACCAACGCAATATTTAACACAAAAAACTTTGTTGTTGCAGGTAAGCTTTAACACATATAAATTATTTTTTTGTTCAAAATTAAAACGTCATCCAATTTCTATAATTATATGATTATAGGAATATCTAAATGGTAATAGGAGATCAGGTGTTGTACCTCAATCAGAACCAGAGAGTAAGATATTACATTATCTGGTAGCAAATGGCTGGATTGCGGCCAACTGATTAAATACAAAAAATTAACGACCATTTCAACTCTAAGTCACCTTCTATTTTGCAAACTAAGTCCTAGGTATAATTGAAATTTGAGTCTGATTTAATTAACATGTATAAGACAGGTAGAGAGAGAATGTGTGTGTACATAATTTGTAAAAATATTCTTTTCCTTTCTTTTCCTTTTTCCTAGTTAAAGTGGAAAATTTAGTGGACTGTACTAATGGATGAAATGTTAGAAATGATGAAAAGGAAAAGTTGATTGATTTGTTCATTTCGTTACATGAACTAAGGGAGCACTAATCTTGAAATGACTTGAATAAAAACATTTTTTTATTCAATTTTATTGCTTTTATTAAATTAAATTAACAGTTATCGTTTATGACGATTTAATCGTCAATCATCGATATTCTTAATGACTTAATCTTTAAAGATTCAAGTATTTCCATTACCACCGGATCGCATGAAACATTTCCGCAAACATCTGTACTTTGTTACAATGAACATTATTATCTTAGATTGTCGCTTAATTATTTAACATTTTTTGTCGAGAAAAATCTCTTACACTGCCTTTATCGAGCCATGAACATATTGCTCAATTAATTCTTCCATTGTGAATGTTTTCTTCTATAGATTATTAATTGCACATGCTTCTTTCTATCTGTTTTAAATGTGATTTGTTACCATACTTGACAATAAGGAAGTGTAAGAAAGAAGTCACGTTATAGTCGAGATTTCTAGATCGTTGTTTAACGCAACACTTAAACGATTGAAACATATCCATTCGGGAATTTATCATCGATTGATACTATATGTAACGGCATTTGAAAGTTGTCGGCTGGATATGTGTTGAATTATTTAAATGAAAAGCACTTTAAAATATTTATATATCTGAGATTCGTGAAAGTATTGAATATTACTAATTTAATAATAAGTATAATGTTCTTGATAAATTATACATATATAGATAAACGTATACAGATACATATTTCTTCGTATTCTCAAAAACTTGTCCATTGAACAAAAAGGATATTCTAATCGTCTTTCGCATGCACGATTCACGCGTAAACCAATGCATTTTATTCGATAGATTCTTTAATTCCTTATTGATAAAGAATGGTACAAAGAGCAGGTTATAAGAGAACATTTGTTATTATATATGAAGATACTACGATATTAGATAATTTATCTGTTGCCTCTGTGTAATATTTGTACATACGAATGAAAAATAGTACCTTCCTAGTGATACTACTTTTAATGCACAACAAATAATAACGGCATAATCTAACGATACGTTAAGGGTATAGTGTGATAACGGCGACGTTCGGAGTCGAACTTGTATTGCAGAAAAAGACACCCTAACGTTTTAAAGAACTAATTATTTTCCATTGCTTCTATTAACAGTTTTACGTAATTTGGAACTATTAAAATGAAAGCAAAGATATTCACGACGGAATTTATGAATTTTTATCATATCCATGGATACATACTGTTTAGCTTATACATACAAACCAGAAGCATCGAGAAACAATACTGTTTGTTCGATCGTGAAATTTGTATTACTTATATTCTCGTATGCTTAGAAAATTGAAGAGAAAAATTTATTTACATACGCAATTGATTAATTCAATACTTCTGAGAATATCTCCGCTTGCCGAAATCTCGAATGGCTTAAATTCGAAAGAAAAATTTAAATGAAAAAAGTTTATCTTGTATCATTATATAGATGTAAAAAAAAAATGTGAAAAAAATATATACATATGTATATATATTTCAAAATGAAAGATATCTTTTTTTAGACTTCTTTCCTCATGTGTATGACATTTTTTTACAACTACTTACGATCGTAAGTGATTTTCTTTATGTATATAAATCTAAATGAAAAAAGTTTATCTTGTATCATTATATAAATGCAAAGAAATTGAAAAGAAAAAATTTTTTCGTTTGAATTTACATATATATAAAGAAAACCACTTACGATCGCAAGTAAGTTATTTAAAAATATCATATATATGAGGAAAGCAGTCTAAAAAAAATTTATTTTTCATTTTGAAATACTACTTATTATGGCGTATCGCTTAAATACTAAATAGTTAGGTAACAAAATAGGGAAATAGCTGCTCATATTTTTTACGGAGAGTAGAAGACTATTTTCCCTTTTATTCGATGTAACTCTATTTTTTGCCCAAGCTTACGCAAACGGGGGCGCAACAATTTTTCGACATGTGCTTTTTCGAAACTCCATAATCTTTTATTTTTTTTTTTTTTTTTTTTTATTGTTTATTTGCGAATGGCTCGAAAGTCGATCGATGTAAGTTCCGTTTATCATCCCGTGATTTTTACAATAGCGTTAGATGTATCATTTCTTTTTTAATTTGCTTAATATTCTACATTCACAATAGTTTCATTCAATAGTTTTTATTTATTGCTTCGCGGAACTTTCACATTGTTTTAAAACGCTTTCGACGCACGTTCTTGTAAATCGAATATTTTTATACATTTTCTTTTCTTTTTTGTCTTCGGTTTTTCTCTCTCTTTTCTTTTTTTTTTTTTGACTTCCTAATCGTTGATAGTAATTTGCACGGATCAACTTGTCCGTCGTTTGACTATAATATTTCTATAAGAAATGGTCCATTAAGAATAGAGACTGTTCCAATGAGTGAACATAAATGAAGTTATCTCGAACAAAGAGATCGGTACGCCTTCCTGTAGTCACTTAAAAAAAACAAAAAAAGAAAATATAGTAATTTACAAAGTTCAGGAACAGAATTCGATGTGCAAACATCACAGCGATATTTGTACACAAACTGCATCGTTTTAACTTTTATAAAATTTAGGGAATGAATTGATACGTGTTTCTTTTCTTTTCGTTTCAAACCGAAAGATGGATGAGATACAATTATTTTGTTCGAAGAAATGAGAATGATCGTTTTACTGACGAATAGATATAATGAATTATCATTCGCAGAATTCAAAATGTTTTCAAATTGAAATGGGATTCTTATCCTAATATACATATATATATATATATTTGTATAACAAACAACGAGTTTGTTACTCCTCATTGTTCTAGGATATAATGGAAGAATTACGATTTCAAAGCGCGAAAGGCTTTCATTCTTATACTTGAATTAAACAGTCGTTGAATGTATAAAATAAACTGTACAATAGGTATTTTCCCTTAAAGTTATATTGCTATTTAATTCCCCATTATTCCTTGAATTATTCGCCTTCCTTTACATAGATCTTCAAATTTTAATAAATAATGTTCTGCATCTTTTTCATCTTCACTTTGAATTTGAATTCAATTTCAATGTAATCTAAATAATATATTATTTTAAATTTCATTAAGATTTTAAATTATTATGTTCTTTTGTAAATTTACGCATTTAGAAAACTATAATTTATCATATTGAAATATCAGATTTTCCTGTTTCTGGAAATATTTTCATCTTTTACAAAAAAATACATTTCAGTGTTCGAGCAGATATTTGCACAGGCGAGTCAATTCTTGGACTTGTGCACATTTCACTCACAACATATAATCTTCACCTTCTACGTTCTCCTAACAGTATATTTGTTTCTTGCATTTGATACCTTGCGTCGTAAAATTGTTTTTTTTACAAGTTATAGATTATCTTAGTACATACCAAATATTTATTTACCAATCATTTTGGTTTGGCTTGAAGGATCAAACAATGTGGATCCGGTTCGATTGGGTTCAAATGTTGAGGCACCTAGCGAAGGCGTTAGTGAACGGTGTAGTGCTGCAATTTGTGTTCCAGAGAGGATAAATATTCGTAAGAGTGAACTATATATTAGAAGGATTTATAAATTGAACTTGTATGATGATAAATCATAGATTTATTCGAAGTCGAGCAATTTCTTCCCCGATAAAAGAATGTTCCTTACCGATATAGAGACAAGTAAATTTCTCTTGTATTCATGTCCTTTCTGCACTCTGTTTTACACTCTCACACTCTTATTGGTTAGCTGCGAACCTGTTTTATAGACACATTGGCTATCCGGTGATAGCCGTTCATTTTAAAATATAGGTCGTTTGATTGGCCCAGTGTAAACTGTCCGGATAAAACTAAATCAAAGGGCACTCGAAGCCGATCGTTCCTTAAGGACATCAAATAAAACAGGCTCGCAGATCAGTGACCCAAATTGACAACAATAAGTGTTCACGGCACAACGGTTACATTGAAGTACAGTGGACATTAGGACTTTTTTGTTAGGAGAAAAAAAAAACGGGACGAGTCATTGCCTTAGATCCCAAATATCCAAAAAATAAGACAATAAATTTCTTCATGCTGACGAGAAACCTAAATTGTTCTTTGTCGATGTAATTCTAGATTCAAGAAACTATGTGTACATAATTTAATCACATTGTGACCGTCTCGTAGAGAATGGTTCTCCCGAAACACAATTATTATTAAATTTAACAGACACATAGATCGTGAGTTTTTATTACAAAATTGAATCTATGAAAGAAATCTCAATTTAGATTTCATTTCCTTGTGTTGATAAAAATATGAATTCGTCAATAATAAATATCCGCAGTCCATTAACATTAGTTAGAATTTAATATGACATTTTCAATATTATATTATATTATGTTTTAGATTATATTATGTTTTAGAATTCAGAGCCTCGATTATTTTCTTCTTATTGGTTTCGATCATTATTATAATATGACGTAACATCGCAGACGCACGATCTGTCTGTAATCTTCACCATTTCTAAAATCTTCACCGACTTTGGAAACTTTCTGAGACCTTGAAGCCCTATTTATAGACTCATTAATTAATTATTATAAAATTGTACTTCAATTGAGCAACTCGCAAGCAAAAGCTTTCAATTCTAAATTATAAAGTTTCAAAGCTGCGATATGCAATATTTTATTAGTAGAATCATTTACAATTAGAATTATTCATTATTTACATCTCTCGCATTACGTCAGAAATCATTGACGTTTCTCCGATTAAAAACTTTTGACGTCTATCCAACTGTTTTTGCATATCTTTCGTCCAACATTCGCATTGTAAATTGTGCAATTTCGTCTTGCATATTCTTTTTTCCACACATGTAAATATATGATCATGTCACTTTTCATTAAAACAAGTTCCTTTTTTTTATTAGCAATTAGAAGCTTCCAGGTTTTTCAGTAATTAGACTGATTAAATTGGTTCTTCGAATCGCATTAACTGATTTAACTTCTGAAGAATTATAATGTTACCATATTGTCCTTATTATACCAAATCATACAGATCAATATCAAATATAATGTAAATTATTATATCAAATTGTACAAACAATAGGAAAATATTATAAATGTAACAGTGAATTTCTCGCGTGAATTTTTAATAAAATTTCCGCAAAAATTAAAAGAGAAAGAATTTCGCAGGAAATAATATATAAATATCGATAATTCATTATAAAAAAAATTATTTAATCTCTCCTGTTTTCTAAGAAGTTTTATATATATACAGGACAATTAATCGTAAAGAAATTATTTTACTCTATACGTATAGCAATAACAATGCATAGGTACAAAAAAACAAAACTGATTAATAGAAAAAATTAAAATTGATATTAAAATCAGTAACGAATTCAACTTCTTCGTATGCTTGAATCATAATAACCATTTATCGGTAATTCTCGCATTAAGAAGGTGTAGAAAAATGTAAATCTTTCTTTGAAAGTTTCCTTGAATCTTTAACACATTCCACAAAATTCCACATTTTTGTTGGAATTTAAAAAAAAAATTTCTTTTAACACTAAAAAAACTAACGACCTCAGTTCAAGAACACAAGAGGAATAACGAAGAATCTTTTATATTCATTTTAGATAATGGTTGTGAATGAATCATTCCTAATCCTTAAATCTTTATTAATTCAACGCAAGTCTGCGCTTCACGTTATGTATATTTATTTAAGAATTTGTTTTTCGCGATTTTCTCATTCTCGTCAAGTAGTATCGATTAATTTAGTAAAGTGTTCTTCAGCCATTCCGTGAAACTTCAGAATAAACAATTGATTTCCTCATTTGATCTTCTGAATAAAACAATACTACCTTGTTATCGAATATAAAATCTCACGTCTGGAACTGTTTATCCAATATAAACAGAGATATATTTCACATAATAGATACGTAGGTAACAATCGAACGCGATTAAGACAGGATAACGCGATATAAGTCATGCTTTTAAATCGATTAAATCTGTCGTTGACCATGATCGTTTGATTAATATCGAACGATCGACCATTTGAAAAATATCGAACAAACAAATGAAAATTGAACTGGTTTAATTATTTCTTTTTTATTTAAATGAAATGTGTTTTCCTATTAAATTGAATAAGACCATAAATTGTAGTAATGTCGTATTGTTTTTCGCTTATAATCTCCTATTACTAATATTAATATTGACTAACGTCTAATTTTTTTCAATATTCAGAACATGCTCGTTATCTAATTTTCCAGTTAAAACTTTCTTCTATTAACTCCTTAACGTATAATGACGTCTGAGAAACGTCATACGTTTCCTAAGGACTATGAATTATTAATTTGTTCTTTCATTTTTTATTAATTTTTTTTACAAGTATTGCGTTCATGGCATTTCTCAGTACAAGCATAAGAGTATAAAAGTTATCTTTGTCAAGTTTACAGAAATGTTAAAAAATGAAAAATATATATATCATTTTTTGGTTATATCGAATTTCATTTAATTCGTATGTTAAGGGGTTAACTATGCGTCATTATAAAATCTCAGAGATTAAACAAAAGTTTCCGTGAATCGGCATGATCACTGAAATGAAATGAACTTTAAACACATTTGTAAAATCTTTGCGCAGAATTGTTACGAAACCAGATAATATCATATAATTTATGTTAAACGATGCTTATTACAATAAAGTTACGAACGTCTAAAAAGCGAAATTCGAGTACCTTGTATTTTTGTGTCTGAAATTAAAATAATCCCCAAATTAGGAATCAATTTTTTCTTTTATTCTTTAGGAACTTATTCTTTTTATTAAGAATGTAGAAAATTTAGAAAGAAAATGTGATAAGTAATCTATTAATTTTTTTAAAATTATCTATCGGTTAATAACTTGAAATATCGGATTATCGAAATACAGTATTGTTTCAACATTTCTTTCCATTTTAAAAAATTATAAAATGTATCATGTAACAAAGAGAGAAGGAAATATTTGATGGGAATTTTTACTACATATTTTGAGTTTCTTCATTTTACATTGAGAACTGTCACTGTGCGTTTTCTAAACATAACTAATCAGATTAACAGTTTGCTGTTAAACATATTTCATTTGCCATTTGTCCGCTAAGAAGAAAATCAACTTCAACAGTATACTGACTAATATTTTGGATTGCAAACGATTCTAACGCTTTTATTTGCGCTACAAGTATTTCAAATTCCTTCATTCCATTGTTCAAGGAAATTATCATTTTTACGAAAATAACGCGATACTTAATAGATACTACACAGTGTGCAAATATACGAAAATATGACTAACAATTTTCGTAATCATATTTTTGGAAAAATTGCAATTATTTAAGCCATTAGCACGTAGTCTCAAATGAAATGTAAGAAATGGCCATGCCAAAAAGGTTATTTTTATAACGTGATAAATAAATAATCGAAGAAGTCGAAAAATCTCTTACAAATCTCTTACAAATACTTTTTTTGCGTTCGTCTGAATATATTGCTTCAGAATTGAATTAAAAATTAAATATGTATGAAGTTCTCAGTTCTTGAACCACAATCGTTTAATGTGGCCATTTATATTCAATTAAATTATTTTCATTGCTCAATAGATAATAATTGATCTGATGATATAAAAAGTGAAATATAATTTCCAAGCACTTTCCCTTTTAACCTTCATAATAGAATCTTCCAATAAAGAAAGATACCAATGTATTCTCTAACGCAGTCTCGTTTCTTCGATAGAAAGAAAGATATATTTAAGTTCTTGCATTATGTTATATCTTTATCCTTTTTTTTAATATCTATTTCATTTATACGTTACTTAACATTTACGTTACATTTTATATTTCGTATCATTTTGATTCGTATGATTTGTTAAAGCATTGGATAAGAACGTAAGGGAATAAAACACGAAGGTTGCTAAAGTGATTTCTTTTCAGTAACTACTAATTTTCCGATATTTCAATGTTCATTTTTTAATAACTGGCGAGAAGAAAAACGCAGGAAGAAATCTCAGTTCTCAGTTTCTTTATAAAAATTCTCAATGAAATGAAACTATTGCCATTCGTATTCGTACGAAAGATAAAAGTTGCAAAAGATGAAGAAAAAATTTTCGAATGAAAATATTAAAATGAAATTATTTTGCCGCATTTCTCCCCGCTTGCACTTATTTCGCGCGAATTGAAAAACAAGGTCGTAGAAAGTTACACGGAACGAGAAGAAAAAAATTCGAGATGAAATTATTTTGCAAAATTATGATCTTTGTTTCCTGTAAATGAAAATGACGTTTGTACAGAATTTCCTAAGAACGGAAAGCTTTAAATGAGATCATACCGAACGACACAAGCATGCTACATCGATATTTCAGCAAAACACTAGGAAAAAAAAGCCATTAAGACGCATATTATCGTCAGATCAAGAAACGTCGAATCAAGAGTCGAATATTTTGCCGTAATTGGAATAAAAAAAATATAGCGTCAATTTCCAAGTACAGCTTGGCCTATAAGAATCGTTATTATTCCCACCTTTGCTCACGCTGGACCTCCACAATTAATCCTACCAGTGTTCTAGAGGCTGGACTTATGTATATAAGCATCAGCCAGATCTCTACAGTCGTAGTCACGAATCGCAGCTAACACGTTTAGGTGAGACTTTCGCGTTTATACAGAGTTTACTGGCCACGTAAGCTGTTGGAACCATGAAAGGTTGGTGGTTAATTAATTACTAAAATTTCGCAGTAGAATTTTTAAAAAACAAAACGATGACTGAAAGTAGCGTAGTGTGCCATTTTCTCCCCTCAACATTTATCGGTTGAAGAATTCACTGTTCAATTTTTTCAAATAAATATTGATTGAAAAATTCAGAAGTCAATCGCTTTTCGCTTAACGAAAATTGGAGACTGCACAGTTATCGTTTTGCTGTTAAAATTGTCAATTTAATCCTTAGAGAATATGTGCGATCACTGTAACACGACTGATAAGAAAGGCTCGTACGACACGTTCATTTTTAATGAAAAGTGACTTGCACTGATTGATTTTCGAATCTCTTTCAATTAATATTCGAATAAAGTTCTCGGGAAAATTTGTTTTAGAAGAAACATAGCTGATAAAAGATATAAGCAAATATTTGCGTCCTTTACGTACAAAAGTACTCAAAACTCTTCTGATATCATTTCGGATTTTATTTTGCGAGAAAATAAAGAAAGAAATCGATATAAATCGAAATGAAATTTTCGAGCAGAGGAACAGCTTTGTAAAGATGCATTATCAAAATGTCCCAGTCGTATTTAACTCTTCACTTTGTTTTGTCAAACGTAAATAGACTATGAAACGAATGCTCGTATATTTTTAAAAAATTTAAGAATACAAAAACCAACAACAGGGCAATATATAAACATAAATAACAGGGCAAAATATAATTGTGACGTTCATCGAAAGAAACAAATTTCTATTTAGATTTCATTACTTTAGTGAAAATCAAAAAAGTTTGCGCGTAAACTTCAACAGTGTAATCATAAGATGGCTTTTAGTCTGGAAAATATTTTCCAGAAAGTAAAATTACATGTATTTTAATTGTAATTTTTTTATTTCCTTTCGACAGTTATACTTCGAATATTGATCTGTATTCTCCTCGTGGCGTCGATCGTTCATGTGATCGCTCGACCCGATGAAGGAGCAAAATATACAAGTAAATACGACAATATCAATATAGACGAAATCTTGCAAAGCGATCGTTTGTTGAATAATTATTTCAAGTGTTTGATGGACCAAGGAAGATGCACTCCTGAAGGAGCTGAACTGAAAAGTATGTAATAGAATGTAATTCACTTTATTGCAAAAGAACTTATTCGCTCATCAATGATATTATTATTAAATAATTTACCAATAATATTGCTAATAATAATTATTAAACAATTCTTGTTGCATCTGGTCATATGTCTATCATTTTCACTGCAATTTTATTTTTTACTTTCAATTCCTTTTCCTCGTTACACCAAATTACTCCAAGACCAATTTAGTATAATAATTTTTATTTTTATCATAAAGTTGCTTTCACTCTTCTATTATATCCACTTTCCACGCTATTTATTAATCTATTATTTTACTTTTTTTCTATTACTTGTTATTTTTCTTCAGTCAGTAGAGATCGTTCAAATCGCATGAAAATTAAATCTCAATTAAGCTTGTTTTAAGATTTGCTGCTCTTCAACACTCTCTGACGAATAATTTTCTCTTCGATTTTTCAGAAATCTTGCCCGATGCTCTGGCCACGGAGTGTCAGAAATGTTCGGAAAAGCAGGCTGAAGTAATCAAAAAGGTGATCAAATTCATAGTTAATAACAAGCCGCAACTGTGGGAACAGCTGGCGAACAAATACGATCCGGACAAGAAGTACCGAGTGAAATACGAAAAGGAAGCGAAAGAGCTCGGCGTAAATGTTTAATTAAACGCAATTGATCGATCGTGCGACAGGAATGCATAAGATTCCAAATTGTCACGAGCGATTAATATACGTTCTTTCTGGAAATTATTTTACGCTTGATGTAATGATCGAATGACGAATCGGTTGCGATATATCTGTGCCTGCGAAATAAGCGAGAAACCGCTAATTACCTCGACACGGCTAATAATTATAAAATAGCTTTATAATTCAATTGAAATAAAAATTTATTTGAACAAACGTGCTCCGATCGACATTTATTTTTTTTTAAGAAAGTACGAATTCTCGACCAAAGAGTTAAAAAAAAAAAACTGCGGATAACATTAGCCGTTCGTGCTTTCCTGTTTTAGCGGAGTAAAAATTCACGTCAATGAACGAGTTCCAGTTGGTTTTTATTCTCTCTGAAAAACTACGAATTCTCGATTAAAAGAAAAAATGCAAAAATCTCTTGTGCATTCGTTTCAGCGGAATAAAAATTGACTTGATCGAACGATACGTTCTAATTGATACTTATTTTTCTTTTTTCTTTTTTTAAACGACAAATTCTTTCGCACGAGAAAGATGCAAAAATCAAAAATGATACTGCGTTCATTCTCTTTTTTCTTTTTCTGCTTCACACGCTAAAACTTCATTTGGTTTCAAATAAATTCGTAATATTCGTTGAGTAGTTTTTGATCTCTCTCTCTCTCTCTCTCTCTCTCTCTCTCTCTCTCTCGGTCATCATTCTCTACCGGTTTGAAACGAGCGAACGATATCGAAACATGCCATTGTGTAATTACGATGTGCGATCCTAGCAATTTTAATAACGTAACCTTGATATTATGTCCACTGTAATTTTCTACGTGTCTAATGTTTACCGATGGAAGGAGCTTCGTTACGTGTTTTGCACTCGAGGTAAGTATTAGACGAATGCATAAGTGATTTCCGTGAAGCCAACCGGAATGATCTTTATTGAAGTGGGTTTCGTAATTTTTCAATTTATCTTGTTTTCATACAAATTCACGGACGCGAATTTAACGAACGTGAAATTAACTTTCGATGTAAAGAGATGTAACGACGATAGTAATTATTAATCGCATGTTTGTTCATTATACTCTCTTATATCCTTGAAAATCTTTCTACAATGCCTACATATTTCCTTAGAATTTTGCCAGAAGATAAAGTAAAGAATCTCGTTAGTACGCGTGTGTTTCCTAATATTATTTTGACGTATCGTAGATTAGACATTTTTTTTTAAACTGTATGTTCATCGGCAACGTTATTCCGTTTCGAATGTTTTTCCAACCGTTTATGCTTCGTCAGTAGTTAAAAATCATTGTCGAGTAATTAAAATTAATATTTATATTAATATCGTTCAGCATCAAGAGTTGAAACAATTAACATTATTCAAATTCATTATTCCATTGAATGTTTTTCATCAGGATTACGATTATCGTCAATGCTGATTAAAAAATCTTTCGAACTTCTGTTTATTATCAGAACAAAGTAGATGCGTGTAATATCTCGATATTCCGTGATAAATGAGGTTATTAATACATTAAGTAATTCTTTTTCCGAAGCTACAACGTTTAGCATATTATTCGATATTACTAAATTTCGTTAATTCACTTTTGTGAACATTTTCAACGTTATTTCAATTTTCTTACTGATCTACCAATTTAATTAATCCAATGTTAAGAAGTTAACGCCTTTCTAATAGAACGAAAGCGAACAAAATACGAGCCACGAACGGAAGGAAGTGAAACCAGCCAACGTCGATTCATTTGTTAAAATCGAGGCACAATCGAATAGAAATCCTCTTACATAAACGTTGGTTGCAAAACACGAATACCCGATATTTGTCAAGTCATTCCTGTCAAACTCTCTTATAAATAAGAGATCAGCGACGATTAATAAGAGATTCCGAAAAGGGGAAAGCAAGCATAAACGATCGAGGAATACGTGTCAAGGATGACGTCTTCTTTAACCAAGAAAATGACGATCCTTGGACTCGCACGAGTTGCGTAAATCGATCGACACGTCAAATGTGAAACGAAGCCGAGGAATAATAAACAGAATAAATTCGCGCGCGGGATATAATAAAAAAAAAAATGCCTGGAATGGAGAATGTCACCAATCTCGGTCTACGAGTGGAGAAATTCAAGAAGAATTTCCTCAAGCGCTTCCAAGCCAATTTTCCAACGTTGTATTCTATTTTCTTCGGTCCGATCGGCACACATAAGAAGTCGCGTGCGTTCATCGGCTTTTTGCTTGGACTTTTTCTCGGCATTATTCTATACGAATGCATTATTATCGATCTACAGTTCGATCCGTATACGACCGCGTGTCTCGGTGGTATCGTAATTACGATGCTCTCGATTGGATGTGCCGTGTCAATTCAGGTGATTATTAATTCTTTCGATTCTGTCTCTGTTTTTTTTAGAGAGACATTTAAAAAACATCTTGCCTTTCGTCATTTCTTTTTTATTAATTGTAGTATCGATAGTAGAAGTATTAACCTCTTTTATCTGAAATTCTTTCAGAATTTTTTCTTGTCTCTGTGCGTGTGTATGTGTATGTGTGTGTGTGAGAGTGAAATGATGTTATCATTTTTGATGTAACAGGTGAGATGCATTTGCATTCTAACGATACCAACGTTCTTTGGCCGAGCAGGTCGAAGTATGTTGAGAGCGCTGATCCTTGGATACATAATTGCCGGGCCATTGTTCAATTTAGTATTTAACGCCAAGGAAGTAGTGAGAACGTTCGGTTGTACCACTCAGCTAACATACAATCTTACCAAGACACGATTCGACTTAATGTTCAAACCATTTCAACAGGTACGTTATTTTACGTATAATTTTACGTGTCAACTATAATTTTAATATTTCTATTCTGCGTCATTTCGATTTTCAATGTCAAATGAAATTCAGAGAACAGTTTTTCCAAATAAAAATATCCAAAGTATCACAAAGAGATCATTCATCTCCACGTAAATTTACAATTGCAATCATTTTGTAATTACGTAATGATTATTAAATAAAAGGCAATTCTTGCTATGAAAGCGGATGCAAACGAGATAAAGGAGACCCTGTCTTCGGTGAGGGATCTGATGAGTCCGATTGTCGAAGAAGTGGAAGGCGAGAACGAGATGTTACGATTGAAAGAGGAAAACGATTACCTGGACGAATTGCAAGGTGACACGAAGAGGAGCGAGGAAATCGAAGAGAAGCACGAGACGAAAGCTGAAGAAGCGAAATCGGATGCGGAAGCGTACGAAGCGAAATATAAGAAGAAGATCGAAGCTCGATGCGAGGAGCAACTTAGTCGCGGTGCTGGAAGATGCAGGTACGTTTTTTTCCAGAAATTGTGCATTCTTCTGATGACAATTTAACACTTTACCGACCGGTAGCCTATTAATCGGCTACTATTTACCGCTATCGGTCGGTAAAGTGTCGATATCGTGTAAAAATATATTTATATATTTTGACACTTTACCGACCGGTATTATCGGTAATATCGTATACTAATATATACAAATATATATTTATACGATATTAACACTTTACCGACCGTGTATTAGCGGTGAATAGTTAGCCGATTAATAGGCTACCGGTCGGTAAAGTGTTAACATTGTCTTGAACATTATTCTTATATGTAATATAATTATCAATTAAAAATATTTAACGATTAGTCTCAATGATTGCTGAGAATTGTCCAATTTTCAAATAGAAAATTTCCAAGTTTCTCGCGACTTGCAAATTTGATATGTTACGTTGTCAAATATCTCGTAATCATTTTAAAGGGACATGTTCGGCAACGCTTACGACAAGTGTTACGAAGCAGTGACAATATTCATTGCTTGGCTCCTCTGTTGGCCGATGAAGCTGACTTTCGTTTGTAATCTGGTTCAAGCACTGGGTGGTTCTAGCATCTGTGATCCTGAAGGGAAGGTCGATAGTGGCATCGGCGAAGGATACGTCGCACTGAAAAGTAAAACGACCTGCCCGCTATGAAAATCTTTCAAAGATTTCTCACGCTAATAAATATTACTAATAAATATTACTAATTTTAATCGAGATTAATTAATTTCATTTTTACTAAAAATTATTTTCTTTTGACAATTATTTATAAAATTTAAATAATTTTTATACAATAAATTATAAAATTTTTTTCTATTAATAATTAACACTAAAATCATAATTTTATTAAAAAATTTTAAATTATTAAATTAATCAAATTTACAGTTTATATAATTTAATTAAATTATTAAATTTAATTTAATTAAAATGTTAAATTAAATAAATTATCACCGTCAGAGATTTGTCATTACGTAAACAATTTGTCATCACATGTGTGTTCAAAATACTTTTGTGAAATTGATGTTGGATAATTTATGTCACGTTCGGTCGACTAATTTCGTGTGTTTCTTAACTCAGCGCGGACATTCCGAAATAGAAAATAAATAAATAGACGAGAGTTGCAAATTCCATTGTCTGCAATTCGAGAATGTCTGCGTCGTCGTGTTCTCAGAATTAAAAAAAAGAAAAAAAGAATCGATGAAAAGTAAAATCAACCAGTCTCTCGTCGAGAGATCCGTGTTCCACATGTACCAATCGCTGGTATATGAATCTCCATTTCCTGTGTTGAAGTTCACCTTCGGACGATCCTTCTTCAAAGGTGCGCGGGACGAATTCAGCAGGAGCATGAAGGACGCGAAGCTCCAGTACAAACTGAAGAAGCCATCGGTGATTTTGGATCTTCAGGACTCGACTTACGCAGCAAAGGCAGTGATACACGAATTCGCTGTTCGAAGAAGGCTTTTCGAGTCGGTGATGACCATCGTGAAGAGATGCCTGTCCTTTGTATTTCTAAAAATTATCCTCAACGCGCAGACCTACCACGACAAATATTTAACCGACATCGAGTTCGACAATATGTACGTGACGCCATATTTTCGGAAGATAGACGCGAGAAGGAAAGCACGCGGCAGCACGACGTTGCTACCGTTGAAGAAAACAGAACAGATGAAGTTCGTTGATCCGTACGCGGTGAAACCGAGCAAAGCGGAAAGATTTCATTTGACTGGACAGATAGTTAAGTTGCTCCTCGAGCTCATCACTGCCACGATCTTCGTCATTTTGGATTGGTTGTTCTACGAAGCGTTGGATATAATTAGGAGGCACGCTTATATGGAGTACACTCAGGTGAAGAAATTTATTTAACTCTCAATTTATAATCGGAATTAAATTTTCAACATTGTTTTCGCAGTAAAAAAACAATGTTCAATGAATTTAATTGTCCATGTTCTACTCCTTCAAATAGAGAAATAATTAATAAAATTTGTTAGATTTAACGATTATTATATTCTATATATTTTCGAACGTTTAGTTTATTACGTTAAAAGTTGGAAAACAAATTATTTACAACCAACGCTGAATTCTCTTATACGATGAATAATGGAATAAAAATAATAAGAAATCAACGTGACGTTGACAATAAAATAAATAAATTCTACAAATTACAAACTGTCCGACTATCGCAAAAAGTTACAGAAAGAAATATCTACAATCTATTTAACCAATCAATTGAGAAAAATATTGCTAATTAACCGTTTGTACTCGTACGTCGCCACATAGTCGCCATCTTACATTTCATTATTATACTTTTTTGCCAATTTTTTTCTACTAGAACGGCAAGTTCTAACTTGTAACATGTTACCGGAAAATTTCTTTCATTTTGATCGAATATGAAGAATAATCTCGAGTTGATCGACGAACCTTCTCAAATATAAATACGAGCGCAAAGGGTTGATAAGTTGTCGTAGAGAACAAGCGTCGACAACTGACCTGAAACTCACTGTTTCTGTTTCCAGGCTGGCCTGCACGACCTAACTCTCGAGATCCGCGGCACGGGAGTGATCGCTTCGCTGATCAGAAGCGCGGTCCGCGGTTTCAACGTGAAGAAACGGATCAAAACTGTGGTTTCGAACAGCGCGTGTCTGCCGCGGCCGGCGAAACTGCCCACTTACGTAATTGTCAAGATTTACGGCACCTTCCTCGCCATTTTCCTCCTCATCTTCCTGTCGGTGTACACGGAACGACTACGCCGTGGTATCTGCTCGTTCTTTTATCGAAAAAGGGAGAAGAGACGTGTGTTGTACCTGTACAACGAGAGCCTACGACGTAGGCTTTCGTACGCCAAGTTCATCAAGGCCAAGGTGAAGAACATGGTGAGAACGCGCCATTTGGAGAACGAGGTGAATTTCTGGCTGGCTGTGAGACTCAAGTGGCCGGATCGTTTCGCCTGGCTGAGATTCTTCGCCTGCGCCAGAGATAGGTGTTTGATCTGCGGCGACACGGAGCCTAGAAAAGGGCCAAGGTATCGTGCTTGCGCCACGCCGGGCTGCCATTTCTTGCACTGTGCCGAATGTTGGCGAGACGTTGGCAGGATATGCTACGCCTGCACGGAATTTTCCGACACCGAGACGGAGGAATACGACACCCAACGTAGTGATTTTTAATTCGGCTCGCCTCGCGTGAAATTCTCGTCGCAGAAACGTCGTGAATTTTTTCGACGAATCCATCGAATCGAATCGAATCGAAATAGAATGGTACGCGAATACTTCCGGTAACCTGTAATTAAAGTTGCGCGATCGTAATAATTATTATTCGGCGGCAAATAAAACAAAACCTAGGATAAGTTGTGTACGAACGAAGGTAGTCGCTTCAGATTGTTTTTGATATTTCAATACTTTCGTTTAATTGCAAGATACTTACCCAGAATGCTCGTTAAATGCGAAGATAGTAATTAATAATTGGTTTAATTATAGTGTTTTACGGATATCTTAATCGCGGCGTTCTTCAATTTGATACACATCGATCATTCAATCAAGTATCGTTGAGTCAATAACTTATGCCAGGCCACTGAAATTTAGAGTGCTTGGTTTTCTAGCGTATTTTAAATATGTACACGTAAAATTGAAATAAATTAAACTTAATTGTTATCTTATTTTAGTCGTTTTTAAAATATTTGTACAAATGAACTTAAATTTATACAAATTTCACGCGAAATCTAACGCGCGATATCGCGTGTCATTTTTTGAAAGAATTATTATCACGCGTGTCGTTAACGCCAGTTTCACGTCTCGGGGATACTAGTCAAGATCGGGGATTCTAGATAGCTGGTAGCTAGAAATATTTATTTTTCGGGGCCCGAAACTACCGATATCATCAGAGAAACGTGTATACGGAAATCTCTACGTATAAATCTCACGTAGCAAACTTGACAAGTCTCAGATTTCACGGAGAAGGAACGAGAAGTTAAAACGTGCATTTACTAGAATTGAATTTATGAGAGCCGTGGTACTCGAACGGAATAGAAAACGTCCGCCAGTGCCAAGTAAAATACTTCCTAGTTCTGTAATAATGGTATTATCGGAATCAAGGAACGTCCGCGTCTCTATTAAATCTCCAATGATGTCGACGTCGTATCAAGGCAATGTACATAAGTATAATGAGTCTCAGAACGCGGAACGATTTACGTTTATTTCGTGTAATTCAAGGAAAGGTTTATCCGGATGAATCTGTCGGAATACGACATCAGAGTTTCGCGTAAAAATTCTGTTCACGCGTGTAAAAAGCAAAGAATAAGATATTATTCTATTTTCTTTGCGCTATCTTCGTTCTTTTTTTCTTTTTCTTTTTTATTGAATTTAACACTAGAACTATCACACCAGTCAAAATGACTGGTTTTACAATTTTATTTTAAAATTTCTATTTCATGTTACAATTTTTTTCCCCTCAATGATGCAATGACTTTTACAGTAATAACTAAAGAAATAATATAATGAATTTTATTTTATTTTTATTTATTAAAATAATCAAAATAATTTTCGTAGAAATAACTTCGTCTTAACTGTCGGTAGTTCTAGTGTTAATAGCTGAAACTAAGCTTGGAAAAAAGAACAACTTGTTAGATTCACGGACATGTGTTCCCTGGAAATATTTGACGAAGACAATTCATGAAGTTTTCTCAACTATTTTTGTACGGCGTAGAAATATATATTTAACTTTGACAACTAAAAGGGCATTGTTCAATTTTAAATTGCTTACTCGCATTCTACTCGTTTGTCCCTTTTTTATCGTTTCATAATTTCACCAATTTACAATATTCTGCTGTTTCATTATTTTACAACTTTGTCACTTTGCAACTTTCGATTCTGTGACAATTCAATAATTATTACTGTTTATTAGTTTTGAACGATGTGTTAAAGTTTCGATCGAATAAGAGTATAGTAATTGCTCCAGCTAACACAGGTAAAGAAAGAATTAACGGAATTACAGTAATTGAAATTGATCATGAAAATAGACTGATTTGAGCGTAGTTCAAAGAAAAGTTTTTAAAATTATAAAAGTAAAATTACAATAAAATTTAGTGATCCTAAAATTGAAGAAATTCCAGTCATGTGAATAGAAAAAAATAGTAAAATCTACAGATGGAGATGAAATATACAAATATGATGATAAAGGAGAGTACACAGTTCATTAGTTCCTGAACTAGGAAAAAACAGGTTACTTAACGGAAGTAGTAATAGTGATGGAGGTAATAATCAAAATCTAATATTGTTCATTCGTGGAAATGCTATATCTGGAGATCCTAACATTATTGGAATTAGAAAATTCCCGAAGCCTCCAATTATGAAAGGTATAACTATAAAGAAAATTATTAAAAATGCATGACTTGTAATAATTGAATTATAGATTTGATCATTGTTAATTCACATTCCAGGTCTATTTAATTCTATTCGAATTAATATTCTAGAAGAAGAACCAATAATTCCTGATCAAAGAGCAAAGATTATGTACAAAAATACCAATATTTTTATGATTACTCGATGTTAATCATTTTTTTATGTAAATTTGTTTATAAGCCTTATTAGTTTTAAATACTAATAGCATTAAACTGCTTTAAATTTAACATTATGTCTGAAAAAGAAGTAAACTGTAAATTTATTTATAAAGATTAAAATTCCTTTAATAAAAATTAAGTTTTATGTTCAAGAACACAATTCAATAATTATTACTGTTTCATCATTTTGCAACTGGATTATTTCGCCAATTTGCCATTTTAAAATTTCCGCTCAGTTCATTTTGTTCATCTTGCGCTGTTTTATCATTTCATGCCTCTATTGTTTTACCATTTTATAATATTTCTCCACTTTGTTGTACTGCGTATTAAAAAAATTACCTCGAGCATCGAAACGCATTTTCGCATCGAAACGAGACAGAACGAAGAGGAACAACAGAGGTCTTCTCTCATAATGATCGTGACATAATCTACTTAGGCTGGAAGAATTGCTCGGTTCGTCAACGTATACGTCTCCTCGCGGAAGGAAATCATCGTGCCATTTTTCCTAACGAATTACGCGGTGGGCAGTACAATTTCGTTTCGATACGATAAGTAATCGGCCGCGATTTCGTGCGACTAACGAGCCGTGCACGAGACATATAAGATCGCCACGCTAACGAGCTCGACGTTCAGTAGTCGAAAAAGCCAGCAACGAAAAATGAAGACTGTCCTGATTGCTCTCGCTACTATCTGCTTCCTGCACTTCGGCGAAGTGCACACCGACGACAAGTACACAACGAAGTACGACAACGTGGACATCAACGCTGTGCTGAACAGCGAGAGGCTTTTGAACGGTTACGTGAGCTGTTTGCTCGATCGTGGTGCTTGCACCCCGGACGCAGTTGAACTAAAAAGTGAGTTTTTCTGTGCGATATTTCTTTTGTATTATATTTGAGTAGATCGTCGAATGATCTCGAGCGGAATAAAGCAGATTTCGAGAATTCAACAATTTCGAGAAAAGGAGATGTTTAAGGGTGAAAAACCATGTTAAATTAACAGTATCATTTTTTTTAGCTTTTTGAAAGCTGCAGAAAAGAAATATATATAGGAAATAACTTTATTATCAGACTCTGCAAATTTACATTTTCAGAATGTAGAAATAATTAAGAAAAAAAAATAGATTCTCGGTGAGAAGATTGCTTTATGTAGCAACTTTGGCTCTATATAAATGCACAGAAATTTAAAAGTTTATTTGTCACACAGATCTCGAGGAATATTTCTTTTCCTCTCTTTCTTTTTTCTTTTTACAAAATGAAACAGAACCAAGGAGAAAAAGGAAGAACAACTCGTTTACAAGTGATCAAACGTTACGTTACATTTAACACTTTACCGACCGGTAGCCTATTAATCGGCTAACATATTTTAACACTTTACCGACCGGTAACCTATCAATTGACTAACTATTCACCGCTAATACACGGTCGGTAAAATGTTAACACAATCGTTCGATGACTCCAATTAGAGCGTGCTTGTGACAGAAGATGTGAAGAAACAAGAACAAAGCGAATGAAAGAGGAAGGAGGAGGAAGAAGAAGAAGAAGAAGAAGAAGAAGAAAAAGCACGACGTGGCGGTGTCGCATGATCGCGAAGGTCGTTACAAGGAATTCCCCGCGCCCCGCAGAAACGCTGAAAGAGTCAATTACGATACGTTCGTGCGTTCCTTATGCATATTCCCGAGTGATGTTTCAGAACTGCTGTCGTTTCACGGTCGACCGCAATTTTACGACCGCGTCGTTACTATTCCCGTGGGACAAGGCCGCGCGTTAAATCGGCTACGCATCCTCTGCCGGCCTGGAAGAAAGAATGATCCTCGCGTGTTACAATTACTCGCGCGTAGAATTTATTACTATGTGGATTCTTGCATGCGAGGACGGCTCTCGATTGGGCGGAAGTTTGTTCTTTTTTTTTCTTTTTTTTTTCGGAAGCTGTACGTCAGCCTCTCGCGACGTGAAATATTATTGCAATAAGATCAGCAATTCTTCGTTCTTCTTTTTTTTTTCACAGCGAAATTTCCTTTCGAATCGACGATCTCCTTTCAAATTATAGCCGAAGTTCGAGTGCACGAATTTTCAGAGAAACAGCGCTACAACGAAATAGTCTTAGTTTTCAATTGATTCGAAGTACGCGGATATGAAAGCTGACGAGTTACGTTTGAAATTGCAGGAAACCTGCCCGATGCATTGGAGCACAATTGTTCAGCTTGCAGCGAGAAACAGAAGGAGATCGCTGACAGAATTTCGCAGTACTTGATCGACCACAAGGCGGAAGAATGGAGTTTCCTGGAGGCCAAGTACGATCCAACGGGTGCCTACAGGCAGCGTTACCTTCAAGACCGAGTCAAAGAGAAAGCTATAGATTAAAGCTACCGTCGCGTAATTCAACGTAATTCAACGTAATAACGCGCGACGTAACGTAAATGTTTACACGGACGATCCACTGCGATCGGCGATGATACAACTTGAATTTTTCCAAACAGTAGAAAAGAAAAAAAAAGACAAGAAGTGAATAAATTGAAATTTCTTTTGAT
The DNA here is from genome assembly GCA_032399595.1 of Tetragonula carbonaria. Taxonomy (NCBI): domain Eukaryota; kingdom Metazoa; phylum Arthropoda; class Insecta; order Hymenoptera; family Apidae; genus Tetragonula; species Tetragonula carbonaria. The sequence goes on from JAUCRC010000004.1 coordinate 11,512,885, forward strand.
CTACCAGTCTCGTGTCCAATCCCTGACGAAGCTAACTCTCCCGAACTAAATCTGTAAAAATTGCCACTTGACTACGTTGACTTTCAATTGTTCATCCAAACATTCGACTTTTTACAAAAATACGAAACACCTTGGTTCTCGTCTAAGGAGAGGAAAGTTCGAAATTTCCTCGATTTCTCGCCGCTCGTCAACAGAAACCATCGCTCGAGACTCGCACAATTTGCATGCAATTAGCAAAAACGATCTGTTTGCAACGATCGTTGCGGAGTACGGGGTTATTAATTTGTAGCTGTAATTGACCAATGATTAATGAACCAGCGGCTAATCTATCAACTAACTTCAGAGATAGAGACAGGGCCCAATTCATGGCGTTCAGCCGAAACCGTAAAACCGGCACCATAAGCTCTAATAAGCTGGAGCACCGTAGAAGAACGTGGTGCCCGCCCGGTGGAATTCTCGATTATTCTCTGAAGACGATTACTCATCGTGATCCTTGACGTTTTTTTTTTTTTTTTTTTTTTTTTTTTTTTTTTTTTTTTTTTTTTTTGCAGAGAACGAAGAACCACAGCCGTCAAAACTCGGCTGTTTTGCAGCCGAACGTTTCATTCGAGAAATTGCAGCTGTGTGTCGATGTTTCGTTTAACCGAATTATTTGTTACGACGTTGAACGTTGTTACATCGCGTGACATTTAAATTGACTAATAATAATCAGGTAGAAACGAGAGCTCGGCTAGAATTTGCCATCAATTGCACGCCCGTCAAAGCTCAGATAAAAACCATTAATCGAATCGTTCGACCGATTTTTCTTGCTCGTCTGGTGACTTTATCAGCTATTGAAGGACGAACAAAAGTGGAGACTTTCTCGGCGAGGTTGTCGTTTTATGAATTGCTCGCCTGATCTCTTCGTGGAAATTATAATAAAATGGAATTTTTTTAGAAACGAAACGAAATTTGTGTCGAAATTTGTTTCCGATCAGCTCTTTGAATACAGGCGAAGAGCAATTAACAATGTTTAGAATTATTAATAAATAACAGAGGATTAATAAATAGGTGTGTTGACGGTGAATATGGATATCAATTAGCCTAAAGAAGAATTTCAAAGGGATTCAATTTCATCTCTCTTGAATTCTGAATTTAGAACCATTCCCATTCGCGTGTTGAAAATTCAACAAAATTCACGTACGTAATTTACGAAACTTCTTCGAATATTACGGATTAAAAATTCTTAAACACTTTCATCGAACTTTGTGAATTATCAAACTGTAGTCTGTCTGTTAATTATTTCTTTCATTCACTCTTTCATTCACATTCGCATTGAAATCTGATAAAATATTCACAAATTGTCGAGATAAGTTCTGTATCGCGCGTTTTGTACATATTTCCAGATAAACGAAACGATGTCTCTGTCTAGTGTTTTCTTTTCAGTTTGAGCCTGCAACACGTGATCCGTGGCAGCTTCCTAAATGCTACCATCCATCCCCTGGTTTCTCGCGAGTTGCAAGCGAAACGAAAAGGGGTGAAAACGAGAACGTCGTATAATCTTGTGCTACATTTTGCGGTTTAATGTTACCGAAAATATCCCGTATCCGGACATTCAAGCAGGCTGTAAGGCCCTGGATCCACGTGGGTGGTCGGAGCCCCTAGGGCTCACAATTCTTTTGCCGCTTTCCTAGAAATCCGAGATTTCCAAAGGGCATGAGGCAAGAGAGAGAAAGAGAAAAGAAAAGAAAATGAAGGGAATAGAAAAAAACGAAGGAGAGACAAAAAGTGACAACGCGTGTTACTAGGAACAAAGAACTTGAAAAGAGCTTAAGAAAAAAAAATAAACAAGAAAAAAAAAAGAGTGCGAAGAGAAGGCAAAAAGAGACGACTGGAAACGAAAAATCGCAAGAAAAAAAAAACAAAGAAAGCGAACCAAAGAAGGTTTGCAGAAAATGAAAGCAAGGAAACCAAAAGAAAAAATAAAACGGGGCAATATATATATATATAAGAATCTAAAAAAAAAAAAAAAATCGTGAATACATACTGAAAATTGGGTCCACGACACGGTGGATGGCGGATCGAGTATAGACAAAATTTAATGGTCCCGCGGATGGTGGCTGATCGAAAGGAACAAGAGAGACACGTTTTTAGTGAAAGCGCCGGACTTTTATGAACTCTTCGAGACAGTTTATTGCCAGCTTTGGCATTTTTAGATACCTGAATTCCACATAGATAGACCCGTCACCGGTGAAACGTCTTCGAGGTAATAAAAAGGATTATATGGGCTGGCCGAGTGCCGGCAAACCGCCGTGAAACTATTAAGCCGGCGTAAATCATGTTTCGTGAACGCGAACGTCTGATCCGTAAGGCCTGGAAAGATAAAGTTTCGTCGAGCAACTGCTCCGAAGAAGACACGTAGGGCTGTTGACTGTTCTAGCTCGATGATAAATCGAAATCGATAAATCGAAATTTCTCTCGACTGATTTTTGAGCAAACCGGTGGAAACGAGCAATTTCTCAGGCAGAGATTCTTACAGATTTGCAAGTCGAGCCTCGAGAAAAAAAAATTATTAAGTACTATTGGCAATATCGAGATTGATGACGAATCAATGACGTTTTGCTCGTCAGAGATTTCGTTATGTTAACGACACGGAGCATTTCTTTAGAGAAATGATTTTTCATGAAATACGAATGAATTTTTTTGATGTATAAATAAAGAGAGTCTGCTCTCTTTTTTTTGTACTGTAAATAGACTGATATTTAATGGATTTCGTAAACCGTCGATTACAGTTAGCTATAGCCAGCGGCGAGGTTATTGTCGCGCAGGATAAAAAATGAGTAGAAAGTTGGAAAACGAGAAGTGGATAAATGAATTTTACAAACTGCGGTTTTATGTCTGGATTACGGAGGTGGTGAAATGAAATTGAGTTTAAATGAAAAAAGTGAAGGAATAGCGAAATTGCACGTGGCAAGAAGACCGCGTAGGTCATTAAAGCAACGAAACTCATCAAAAAGAGAAGTTTGCTATTCGAGAAATAAAAGGACAAGTAGTTTCGGTCTACGGAGGACCGAAAAAAAAAAAAATTTTCGCATCGGAGTTCCGAGAAAAGGGTCATATATCAAAGAAGAAGCTGAAGTAACAATTAGGTTTCCGCTAAAATGCGTTAACAACAAAGTTTAGAACAAAGTGGCACTTAGGCGAAAATTTCCTCGATATGTTTCGTGGGAATAACGATCTCTAACGATGGGAAGCTACGAGTTTTAATTGCTTGATCATTTTTCAAAATTCTCAGAATTCTTTAGACCCAAACGGTGAAATGAGATATATTCTTTCGAAGATATTCCGTGTTCAATCTCAATCGGATTAATAAATAATTCGGAAACTCTCGCGACAGATATCAAACAGTATTAACAAAATACTGTATTCTCAATTTACTCTTAATTGTAGTATTCTTATCCTTGATGATTTTAGAAATCTTGGAGAAAAATATTTCAATTATTTCCCAGTTAATTTCCAAGTCGATCTACTGTCAATCTAATCTTGTTTTACTCAAATTATCTTACTCCCGATTCGCATTTTGCTGTCAGTAAAACACCACGATTTTTATTCTCTTACCTTTCTCAGTTACCTTTCGATTGATTCGTCTTTATTATTTCCTCTTCTGACGTCACGTTTTCGCATTTGCAATTTTATTATTACGATAAATACCGAAGGGCCATCGATCGTTTGGCTACATTTCTCGCAGACAAATCGTACTCGACGCTGTCGACCGGTATTCTACAGATAAAAGACCGAACGAACAAGCATTATTACTCCGCTAAAGTAGCTTCTGACTGTCATTATCTCCTCCGGGGAGTCAATCTGACGCAGCATTAACGAAAAGTGGCCCCTGAGAAAGCGCACACGTGTCGGACTGAAGACAGGTAGCCGGTTTCCAATGTTCCCGCCCAATTGGTTTTTAGTCACGTCGAGAATTAACAGCGTAACAGACTACTAGAACTAACACAGGGAATCGTCGGTTTTTTTATCTAAATAACCAGAAACAGAATCGTAAGGCAACACGTACGTTTCCTTCGAACAGCTACTTGCGCCTTATGTATTACGCACGTAACGTTTTTTAACTCGAGTGGATGCGAGTTTATTATCAAGCGATTTGCCATTGCAGCTTATAATTCTCTTACAACAACAACAGAGGGAAAAAAATCGTCTGCGATTCGTCGCGATTAATAATTACTGTTTACAATTATTTCAATGGATCGCGCGACTGAGCAACATTTCTCCCAGTCCTCTGAGAAATTTAAAATACTAAATAGCCAGAGAGTTCTCCGATCTGACAGACAATGTCGAGTGAAATTTGACTCGTCGACTTTTTGACTTTCGCACAACGGAAATAGGAGGAATCTTACAAATTAGTATTCGGTGAACGGAGGAACTTGCATATGTATATTTCTCTTCGATGATTTTCAAATATAGCCGAGAAGTAGTCTTGTTTAAATATCAGCGTGCTTAATGAGAGTTCGTTGTTGTTGAAATGAACGAACCACTCGAACCGTACCGAATTCAAATATATACGGATATATCGAATAAAGCCTCGTCGTTCGTACATTAACCATTTTACGATCAGCAACGTGACAAACGTCGTCGGAGCAGGCGAAGCAAGGAAATCCGACGAGGCCCCCGATTGAATTCAACGAAACGGATTGGTAACACGCGAACCCCATAAAATAGAGTGACGCGTCGCTTTACGACCCACCCCAGCTCCAATACCATTTTCTTTTCCTGTTTTGCAAGGCTGGTCGTCGATAACGAGCAGCGATATAAATATTTTCGAATTTAAGTGATACGTCACCATATGATTTGAAATAACATCGTCATCTTGAAATAACATTGTCTCGCGTCGAGTGAAGTAAAACTGTTTTGAACAAGCAGATCATTCATTTGGCTCTCGAGTAAAATAATTTTTTGATTCTTTTTTTTTTTCATATTTCGTGTTTATTTGTAAAAATAATTTCCGATTCGCTCTACAGTGAGATCATTTTTATAAATTTCACGTAATGTGAATATATTCTCTATCAAGATTCTTGATTGTCTTTTTATAACTTAAGTAAAAAAGGTACTGTACCCGGAGATATATAAATTGACCATTTCACTTCATTCTTTCAAATAACAAACAATTCGTCACTTCAGTTTGTTATTTCTCGTCTTTTTCTTTCCTTTTTTTATTTTAAATAAAATTTCCCTTCACTTTACACGATCGATCGCGTGATACGGTAATTGGCGACCGAGATTATTCACTATTTGGCTCTCGAATAAAATAGCTTTCCGATTCTTTTTTTTCATATTTCGTGTTTATTTGTAAAAATAATTTCCGATTCGCTCTACAGTGAGATTATTTTATATTAATTTTACGTAATGTGAATATATTCTCTATCAAGATTCTTGATTGTCTTTTTATAACTTAAGTAAAAAAGGTACTGTACCCGTAGATATATAAATTGACCATTTCACTTCATTCTTTCAAATAACAAACAATTCATCTCTTCAGTTTGTTATTTCTCGTCTTTTTCTTTCCTTTTTTTATTTTAAATAAAATTTCCCTTCACTTTACGCGATCGATCGTGTGATACGGTAATTGTCGTTCGATGAAATTGGCGGTAATTGGCGACCGAGGTGAGAGCTCCGCGTTCACTTTCGCGGTCTGTCGCGCGAGCGACGTACGTACATGTGTGTGTGTGTGCGCGTGTGTGTGTGTGTGTGTGTACTTACGCGTTTCCTCGCGCTGCAACAGGCCGGCTATCGTGGTTATTAAGGAAACAGACGAAGGAACGAAACGAAGGAACAGGCGCGTTGGGTGGTCCCGCCCCGCTGTTTATGGGGCACTGCATCTGCTGGCCCCGTATAACCCTCCACCGTCGACCTGTGTGGTCCCACCTTACGTCCGACTTTACATTCGATTCACTACTTGCTAATGGTAGTTGCATTAGCATTAGGTGGCCGGCTGTGTCTCGGTATTATAAGCGGCACCACCGTTCCACAGCCACTGTTCTTACGCGATTTTTCAACCGCGATATCGGACCCTCGTTCATTTGCTTTATCAATCTATTTGTTAACCCTTCGATTAGAACAGGCAGACGTAGATAACGGTGTGTGTATATATATAATTATGTACGTACTGCGTCGTGTATTGTATATAAATTTATGTACGAAGATAAATTATCCGAACATGTATAAATGAAAGACTGAACAAAATGAGAGAAACAGATGCAATAATAAGTTGGAATCATTATAACAATGTTGTATGTAAATTGAATTTTGAATGTTACGTGTTCGACGATTCAAATATTTTCAACTCATTCCGCAATCGAAGAAAATGAACAGTTTGACGTATTGTAGCGACTGGTTTTAATGTACGTGTCAGTATGTCGATTCGTAATAATGCTGGCGGAATATTTAACGTTCCTTTCTCGCGGATTTTCGGAGACGAAGCGCGTGTTGTTTCGTTGAAACCGATCGGACCTAAATGAAGATTTATTCCATCCGTTAAATACCGATGGACACTTTATATCTTTACACTTAGAAATTTCTGCACCAATGGATAAGCATCTTCAATCTAAGAATATAAAATCCAAAAAAAGAACTACACTCCATAGTAACAGTTTCACTTTTTTTTTTCACTGCTACGTCTTCTCACGTAGGTTTCAAACGTTCTTCAACCCACTCGATCAAACATTACTAGGGATTAGTCAGGCCTAAAGTATCTTAGCCAAGGACAAGGTACAAATTGGCAAAGCACGAAAACCCACGGTCAGTTTTTAGCCAATATTGCAGCCATCGTTGCAATATTCTCTACATCTTGTCTTGTTCGAATAAAAATTCCGCGAAATTTTTATAGTATAATTTTCAATTGTAACGAAATCATCTCGAAATGCTCGCAAGCGGAAATAGAAGACACACCGAAAGAGAAGAAAGGAAAATATATATATATATATATATATATATATATATATATTCTCGACTCGAGCCTCGCAACTACCGCGATACCAGTTCTCGAACGAGAGTGGAACGATGCACGTGATCGTGGTCGTCGCCGCCTGCAGGGTGAAAAATACTTGTGCGCCCGAGCGTGCCGCGTAAGTACTCGATCGCAGTCTGGCCCGAGAAGGCATCGATCTCGCCATTGATCGATCGATCCGGAGGTCTCGGATAAGATGCTGTCGTCGTTCTGGTCTCGACCTGCTCGTCGTCCAACACGGGGTGGACCACACGCGTTGTGTCGCCTCTCTGACCCTCTCTCTGTCTCTCCTTCGTTCCCTCTCCTCTGTGTACGATCGTTCCGTTCCCTCCTTTCTCTCCTTTCTCTAGCTGGTTTTCAGCCCCTCTCGGCTCGCCAGCCCACTCTCACTTCCATTCTCCTTTCAGTCTCTCTCTCTTTGCGTTGCTCTCTTTCCTCCATTTCGCCGACTACCACGACCTATCGCCAATCGTTTCTTTTTTCTTTTTTCTTTTTCTTTTGGTTCAACGATCGTGCGGCCACGTCTTGCTCAGCGAGTGAAACGCGGAGACGGAGGGGGAGGGGGTGGAGAAAGATGAAAGAGCGGAAGGACGAATAAAATATTACATATTATTGTTCACCCGTCGAGGTATTTTTTTTTCGCTGGTGACTTCTTTCGCTCGTGAGTTACAAGACTCTGTTAAAGTTTGCGAGTACAGAAAGCATTCACCGTATGTTTTTTTTTTATTCCTCAACTTTTCAAGCGTTCTTTTATTCTACTAGGATTTTACTAGGTCCGTAGAGTTAGAAATTTAACGCTCCGATGTGATTAATCAGCGTGTAAAAGAATGACACTTGTTTCGCTGCCTAAGCTACTGTATATTTCCAATATTGTTCTTCAAAGGATATTTTCCTCTCAGTTCGTTCCTTCAATGCACGATATTTTTTAACTCGAGGAACCAATAATTGATAACGTTGAAAATTTGCGTATACTTCTGTCATTGACGTGCGCGTAATGAATGATAATGCGTATCGGGTATGTTGATAAATGATTCGAGTGAAAATCTATCTGAACAGAGAAACTTTTATTATTATTTTATCGCTGTATTGCAACATTCCGACTTTCGGCTTGCTTCCTCTCTCTCTCTCTCTCTTCCATTTCGTTTCGTCTTCTTTTATTTTCTGTTCTTAAAACGTTCTTGCGCGCGCCGGACGTTATTTATACGATTCGCCGACTTTTTTTCCGCCCGTTCTTTTGCGTCTGTCTTCTTCTACGGAGGAATTCTGATTCTTGCCTCTCGAATGTTACGCGCGGTAGCTGCCACAAGTTTGCAGACGTTCGACATTCCTCCGCGTGCCGCTCTTCGAGGGTGCTAATTGATTTCGCAAACCATTCGCTCGCGAGCTTAACCCCCCCTCGCTCGGGATTGGCGCGAGTGTTTGATGAGGAAGATACGTGTTATTTCGAAGGCACGCGATTTCGTTTAGGTATTTTAGAGCTGGGATTTTTTTTTTTTTCATTGGTAGAGAAACTGAGTCTTTCAGGAGTCGAGGAAAATTAGAATTTTTTTCAGAATGGACAGTGATAAAAGAAGTTCGAAAATCAGAGTCGATTTAAATATATATGTATAATGTAGATATTTGATCGACAAACGATGTCCACGCTACGCAATTTACATTTCTGTTGAAATAATAAACCAGAGAGTGAATTTCATCGTATTTTGATTTGATCGTTTAAAATCGATTTTCGTGTAATTTGGCATTTACAAAATTGAAATGATCGTTATGCGAAAGGTTAACAGTGTAAGAAACAGAGTAATTTTCGAAGATAAATACATAGTAGAAGAAAGTAATAAATAGAGAACATCTATTCTCTAAAGGTTAATACTTAATCAAATTCGAAGTAGGAACGTTTGCTTTTCTTTGAAAAAAAAAAGGAAAAAAAAAAGAAACATGAAATACGAGCTCGATAGAAGTCATTGATATGCGTAAGATTCGCCGAAATAAAATCGTTGTCCAGCCAGACTGAACACTCTGTCGCCTATTAGAGTAAAAATTCACAAGCCAACATCTCAACCCAACATCGACGAACATTCAGTCGTCAGCAAACAATCCGTCCTGTCGATTTCCACGAATTGATTATCCACGGGATATTGTCACATACGACGCAGCCGCGATTTATCTTCCGGTGGACCCGGACAACAGAGGCGTAGCCTTTTCATGGCAAATTTGCCAGTCGGCCGATCATTAAACGAATTCGTTCGGTCGTCCCATTAGTCGAAGAAAGAGAAGGAGAAAAAAGAAGAAGAAGAAGAATCGAGCAGAGTTTTGAACATTATGGGCGTATTAAAACACGTGAAAGATGTTAAGGAATTAAGAAATCGAGGATCCACGTCTCTTAAAAGTGTATTATATGTCTTTTACTCCCCGAATGTTCTCACAATCAGGTGAATGATTCTTAGTACGAACGAAGATTTTGGTCACGAGAAAGAAAAAAAGACAATGGCTGCTTCCGAGCGGAGGACGAATGCTATTACACTTTTTCCTACTGGACTGCAGATTTATCCACGAAGATAATTAAAAAAAAAAAAAAAAAACAATAAACAGTGGTTAGATAAAAAAATCACGTTGAATAAAATAAAGAGTATCGTGTGACGTGCATCGTGCAAGTTGTCCATGAACGCATATAAAAATCCGCCTAAAAGTCTATTTATGATACCGCGTAGCAATATCTTCCATTACCCCTTGCCTATAATAACATCTATTCGTCTTCCCGAAACCGCTCTCCTTTCCCGTGGAATCCTCCTCGCGATCCGTTCCTCCAACATCATCACGCATACGTAGAGAAATATCATACAGGCAGGAGAAAGAGGCAGATGAAGAAGCACGAGGAAAAGGAGAAGAAGGAGGACAGGAGACAACAACGGTTGCTCCTGGATGGAGGACGAAGGAGAGCAAAAGCAGCCACGCCAACGAAGGATGAAGATTCCCCTCTCGGCCTCAGCGAGCAGCGAGAGAAAGAGAGACGGCCACCCACGTCGAGGGCGCAAAGGCGATATTTAGCGGAAGGCAAATCTCTCCGGGGCCACCCACGTCGGCTCCTTCGTTCGTCGTCGGTGCTACCTTATTTCAGGGTGCAACCAAGACGGGCTGTGTTGCTTCTCTGTGCTACGATGCGTGAGCCACTAGCACGGTAGACGCGATACACACCAGGGACGAGCGATTCAGATACGGTGCCCCCGATTCCCCTCCTACACTCATTTCACGCGTATCGTTTTCACGTTTTTCATGTACGCGTGTTAGCGTACAACGAATCCAGATCTCGATGTTCGATGTGCGCGCGTCTAAGTGCACACATCGAACGACGAAAAATAAACGCAGACGTTTTCTAGATAAATTAAATGCTAAACTAATGAAATGTCATACAAGTTTGTCAAGTTGAATTCGTATGTACAGTTAATCAAAATAATCCTCAATATCGATATCAGGATTTAGTAAATCTTCTCCGGAGATACTTGAATCTAATTGATCAAGTATTAAAATTTCGCACAATTCTTCTAAGTCAGTGTCTCCAATTAACACTGCTCCTTGCATTTTGCTATCTTTCAGTATAAGTTTTATGTATTCTGGTTCCTTTAGTCATTCGTAATAATATCTCATAGTTGTTATCTAACAAACCAAGTAAAACTACCTTGTAACCAAAAAATTTAGTTACACGAGTGAAAAGTTCGAAACAAAAATCTTGCGAGAATTCTTCATTTTTTTAACTTAGAAACCACCGATTTTGCAACATATTGACCCATTTGACGTGCCTGAGTCCGATGTCTTGCTAATTCCCACCCTGACACTACATACATCTCCAGCAGCATATATATCTTTTTTCGAAGTTTCCAATTTCCAATCTACCAATAGCCCCCCATCTTCGCTTTTTTTTTACATCTTCCAAACCTATTATGTCAGAATTTGGTATTACACCTGTTGCTGAATCTTGGAAATTGTTAAACGATGCTGTCGAAAGATACGTGATAAAAATAATACGTATCGCGAATACACAGGTATTGAATGTTAAAATTAGAAAGATGGTTCCAACACTTTTGTACATGAACATATACGTAGCAACGTGGTTCGACAATGGAGAATATACTACTGGTTAAAATCAAGAGAAAATTCCCTGGGAACTTGAAGGACTCCTCTACAACATCGCGTAACTCGGAAGTTGTATGTTCGTACATATATTATCGACGATTGTAGCTCGAAGAGAAACGAACGACTGTTATTTGTCAGATTTTCAATTTGAAGCGAATAGCTACGATTAAGCCCTTCCAGAGGCCGGGATTTCGTTTACTTAGAAAAAGGAGAAGATTAGCAATTAATTGCCGGTATCATCCTTCGTTCTGCCAGCGATTTCTTCGCGTGTATGCGTGACGATATTGGAGAGAGACGAGATCGCGACGAGGATTGAACGAGGAAAGGGAAACCGAGGTTCGAGGGAAAGGAGAACGGCGAGGGAAAAGATGAATAGGTGTTATTATAGGTAAAGGTAATGAAAGATATTGTTACGCTGTAATAAATAGTATGCGGAATCCGAGGGCGAGGCACTCGGCCGAAGCTGAACGAAGAGACGGTTAATGATCGGTGTTCGAGGCCGTTTCTCCTCCTCGGCTTATTCAGGCGAGCCAGGCGAACCGTTTGAGGGTAGATTTAGTGTTTCACGGGGGAAATTAGGGTCGATTAGAACCTCGGGGGAGGAAACTAAGGACTGGCGAGAGAGACTCTCGTTTTTTTTGTTTTCAAGAGTTTGCACGTGGTTAATCGTGCGTGAACTGCGAGAGGCAGAGGCTTAATTGTTCGATCGCGATCCACCGGCGATTCTTTTTAACGATCGGATGTTAATTCTTGCGATTTTCAGAGCACGTTTTTTTTTCGCTATTATCTACGTGCAAGAAATATCTACGTGCAAGAAATATCTACGTGCAAGAAATATCTACGTGCAAGAAATATCTACGTGCAAGAAATATCTACGTGCACGTTTTTGCTTCTAATAAAGTTTTATCATTGACTAAAGGTGGAATAGACCACACGTGAAAATGGGACTTCGTGTCTCTGAAATATCGACTAGGAGAAATTATCACTGATTTTTCAGCGCACTCTGTGCTCTAAGCAACGGTGAAAATGATACAGGCAGAGACGAGGGATGTAGAAGAAATTAAACTTGTTCAATTGTTACAAACAAGCTAAGTAATTGTCGAACAATCCTTAGAAATATAAAATATAATTCAATTTGGCTTCATAAATGAATTATTGAAGCTGTGAGATATTGTTCGAAAACATAAGATAACTGATTACTCAATTGTTGTAAATAAATAATTGTTAAAATTATTAACTATTATATAGTAGTTTCAGTTTGCATAAAATATAGAGATTACAGTATTTGTTATTGCTTTAAACTACTTAATGGAAACCATTAAGTAATATTAAATTTCTATTAGAATTATTAGAATGTTTCAATTTTCACTATTAAATAATAGTGTGCAAATACTCTCTGTAATTAGTTGATAGTTGATTGCCAACTTTTATCTATGAATTCTTATCTATCTTGAGGAGTTAATGTTGGAAAAAATATATCGAAGGGAATTCTCTCTTTGTTAAAAATAATGACCCTTGTCAAGAGAAATTTCGTCAAACGAAAATTAATCGTTTCGATAGAAACAACCATTGTTAGGTTACGATGACACTCGCTTTACGAGAAACTATAACGTCAACAAATTATTATAACAAATTATTCAAAAAATACATATTGACGAGTGATAAAAATGACGGATACTCGTTTCTAAGAATTCCGCTTGCGTGATCGAATTATTCCTCTAAATGCAAACGAGCAAACAGTGGTTATTTTATTTCGAATACGTCGATTTTGGCAGAAACGGTAGGACTTCGTTAATTAACCGAGACATATCGTCGATAAATATATTACTGCGAGGTTGAGCACGATGATGATGTAGTCACGGTTACACACTTTCTCATCTTGAAATTTTATATATTTCAGTATATTTTTTTTTATATATTTTATATATTATATTTTAGATATTTCAGATATTTCAGTATATTTTGTGTAATTTGACAATAACACAATTAGCGGTAAATTGTAACGCGGCTCGTTGGAAATCCGAAGATTTTTACGGCTAATTAACAATTTTCAAATTACCTGCAACGCCATAACGTGAGAACGTTTCAAATAATACCTAGTTTCATTAGTTACCCAGATGGATTATCAATTTTTTTCAATGGATGAATGGATCATCGTGTGTGAAATTTTTCTCAATTAGATACAGCCAGTTACAGTAAAGTGTACATATTTACGATACTCTATAATTAAATGTAAATGCAAATTAATTGACCACTGTCGACATTCATACAACTATCGTTGCATTGCAATGAAATTTATTTCCATTGCTAATATACTGGTAGTTACACACCGGCATAATGATGAAGCACGCACGTTGACGTTTCTATTATTATCACTATTATTATCGCAAGTACATCGTAATACTTGAAAAAACAGAAGTGTCGGTGAATCCTGTTACATCATTTGTCTTTTCCCTTGGCCAGTGTGTTTTTTATCTGCGTCAAGCAGGAGACCATGGCTCGTCGTAATTGCTAATTGCGTGACTCTCTCCATCCATCGGGCTCGTATAACCGTGAATCATCAACAACGAAATGTCACATAAAATCAGCGCGGTAGAAACGCACGTTATACTATTTAAGCCCCCGCTCGGTGTAATACGTCAATCGATCAACGCGCGTGATTTACTTCGCATGCGCGAAATGAAAACGAAGCTATCACGCGAATTAATAAAACTTTTATATTATAGAAATCGCGATTGGCGAACTTTCTCAAAGATCGCGAACAATTTCGCGATCTTATTATCGCGAGGCTGTGATTTTTCTCTTTTCTTCATGAATATTCAATTACCATTCACGATCGACGTTTTGTAAGTTTTTTTTAATTTTCGCGTTTATAATTGCATATCTTTCATGAGATGTGGAAACATTAATTTGGAAATTTTAGCTTGAAACCTGCCCTTCGGGTACTTTATAAAGTGGTGAAACGAAATAATCCTTCGAGTAGCAATGTTACAAATTGACGATACGGCAGCAATGTTAATAAATTACTTGCTCGGAAATCGTTGCGGACGTTAATTTCATGTTTTCTTGTTTTTTTTTCTTTTTTTCTTAAGTTAAATTGAATCAATTCAGAAACGAAAGAGTTAATCATGCGGTACGTAATAAATTTTTTATGATCACTATTTATGGCCTTGCTTGTTCTACTGCGACTGGAATGAAACGTTAATTCTCTTTGTATCGTAAAATTATAATTATAAAATTAAAATAAAAATAATTATAAAATTATAATTATAAAATTAGAATGAAAATTATAATTATTTTTTAAATAACAAGCAAAACAAAATGGCTACGCCTGGTTATGAATCTTCGTAGATGTTCACACTCGACAAAAAGTTCCACGCAATTCGATCGACAACGATTTATAGTATTTGATGAACGAATCTAGGAACCTTTAACGAGAACGAGAACAGAATTCATTTTCATGAAATTCCCCGGAGAGTTTACCCCCACAATCTGTTTTTCAATCCGTGAATGCTTGACGAAGGAAGACAGAAAGAAAAAGGAAAGAACGAAACGAATAAAGAGAGAGACGTAAAGAGAAAAACAAAAGAAGAAATATTTCTCTCTCTCTCTCTCCGCGCGCCACCCTCTTTTCCATCTCCTTTTCTCACACCCCTTATTATGAAATTACGCGCGTCTTCGAGCTGGGCAACCGGATAGAGAGGAAGTCCGTGATTCACGACAATTTGCGAAAAGTCGAGAGGCACCGGTTCTAGAAATGGGATAAGTTAATTACCGTGTCGTACCACCGCCGGTTGTAATTGAATGAAATTGGCCCGGAAAATCATTTAATAAGGTTTAATGATGCTGCACAGGTTGTTCGGCCACCACCACCGAGGGGGGAACACGAAACGAGAATTCATTCGGCCTCGCAATAAATTCTCTGTTCGTTTGCTCTCGCGTGTAAGTGCATGTTAAATGATCGAGAGTAAAGTAAAGCATGATCGAGGAACGACGTCCGTTTGATTACATGGTTGGACGATCGTGGACGACATTTCTGATCATTTAAAAGTAAAGGGAAATATAATGGAACGTTTGAATCTGGTAGGGGAAGAAGAGGGCTCTGCAATTAGTTGAGACAAATTGTATGGTATTATCGATGTAACTGTTTGAACAAAAAAAAAAAAAGAAAAAAGAAAAAAGAAAAAGAAAAAGAAATATACTTTGATATACACTCCCCGCTGAATAAAATAATATAGGCAAAACGTTTCCTGTGGTACAAAGAGAAACTTTGTACCTGGACGTTATTCATGCAAAGTAAGGCGTCCATTCAATTTCGGTAATTTCAGCCAATTTATTATTCAATAAAATACACTTTCCAACGATTTAACTGTTGCTCTCTTTTTCCTCGTGCACGAGACAAGAAACATACCCCCCCCCCCGCCGCCGCGCGGTAATTAGACTGTCAATTTTTCTACGCTCGCGAAGAATATGAAAAATGTATGATACAATGTATAATGTGATGATGCAGATAATGCGCAAACTGATCAAATTTATAATAACAATCGCTACGTGAAGGAAATAACCAATTGAAATTTCAGTTACGTTCGCGGGAATATGTAATTTATACATGTCTGGCGATAATCTAATGTTAAACGAAAACATTTTTTTCAGAGTTTTGGAATGTTTTCACGCAACGTGACAACAAAAATAATGATGGTAAAGCGTTCTAACGTTGGATTCCGCGTGAAAGAGCGACACTTATAATTTTAAGAAGGCGTTCATTCTACGTTGCAACCGTGGTCATGGTCTGCTTGCTTCTTCTCTCTTCTCAGCATGTCTTTTTGTTTATGTTATTTCTGTTTATGGCAGATCGAAGAGAGGGGGAAACGAGCATAGATGACTGGAATTTGACCTATGAATAAATTAATAATTCGCAGGTCAGGCTTTAGGACTATTACTGATTCATTGTCAGTGTTAGCAATGAGCATTATTGCCAGACCAAACATTCTATTCTAGTTGTTCATTTAAAGCAAAGCGATCGATAAAATAATTAATACGTGTCACAAATTCCCATTTAAATTTCATTTCCCTAGTTACGCTCGCAAAAGTACGAAAAATTGTACAAACTGAATTGACTGTAGTCCGGCGACAATTTATATCAAATGTCTTCGAAGCTTGGACGTTCAGATCGTTGAATTTCCCACGCGACATCTGGTATCTCGAAAAACCGTCCTCTCGCTGTATGCTCGAGGGCAACCACGTGGACGTCGGGTTAATGTCGTCGAAAACGCAACGTCGACGACGGGCAGAGAACGAACGAACGAACAAGTTCGAGAGAAAAATCGGTGCGAGTTCTCCTGGCTGGAGGACATCATTACGTGCACGGAATAACACGTTGCGCTTGTCTTTGCGTACACGGCAGACATTGTAGCGAGGTAAATTAATAATTGGAGCATTTAGTGCGGTCCTGAAGCCTTGCGCAAGCGTGTCTCGCAGTGTGATGTACATTTGAAATTATAATGCTGAAACGAAGGGAATGTGAAAGGAAGGGATGCGATCGAGGGAAAAAAGAGAGAGAGAAGAAAGAAAGAAATTGATAGGAAACGTTTACGGCGGATGTTACTTCCTTCGGTTTATAACATGGTGCCGCGAGGTTCAAGGAGAGCTGCTTGAGTGCTCGGTGATTGAAATTAATTCGTACTTTCTATTGACAGACTTTTATGCAGATATGATATGATATTCGTGTTATGCAGATTTTTCTTGCAGCGTGCAGCGTAGCCTGTTGCGCGTGTTCCTCGTCGTAAATACAATTTATCTGCTATCCGTAGCATCGCTCGCGGCTGTCGTTCGCTTTCTTTATCCCAGCTCGAAAGAAAGGATAACGCGAGCACATCCCGCACTTGCATATTACAAGTTATTCACTCGAACGACGTCTTATGTCAGGTTGTAAGACACAGTTTCATTTCCGTGTGTGGTTGTTGCGTGATGTTTGGATAGAAAGTGGAGATGGAATTTTTCCATCGCGCCAACAGCAGCAACATTTGAGAAGGATCACTGCGTTCAATAATTAAGAAATTAGCGTGCTGTATTAGCAAAGACAAAACAACCGAGGAATATGTAACAAAAAGCTTCTCCAGAGCTAACGTTCTTATCTATTCAACGCGATACCGGTTTCTCGTTCACCGGTGAAGATTAATTGCACCCGCGAGAAAAAGTATCCTTTCGTGAGAGTCTGTTGTCCCCCGATACATTTGCCTAATTCGATCGTTTCTACGCGGATAGGATATATTCTCCCGTTTGGAAGAAAAAGAGATCGATAAAAAAGGAGAGAAAAGCCCCGTTTCGACGGGGCCTGTGTTATCCGGCTCTGTTATCAAGGGTTTCGCGACGTTCGGGCTACATTTCCTCCGCGGGGTTGCAACGCGCGTTTCGAAATTTTGCGAAAAAGAACGCGACGGAGGTTACACGCGGTTAGGTTACAACATACGTGTTAAACGCGGACCACCCAATCGCAATACGCGACGGAAGTGGTACCGTCTTCGATCCTCGCCGCGCAAGATTTGTAGTCGACCAACGTGTTCGACGCGAAATTTGCCTAATACGCTCGTATCTAAGCGAAGCATGCGTCGATGTCGCGCGTCGCGTTTACCTCCTCCCCTTCCCATTCTCTCTCTCTCTCTCTCTCTCTCTCAAGAGAATTGATTTACGAGGTGAGCGGAACGTGTTCGCTGAAAATGTACAAAGATTGATGGACACCCGAACGTTTCGGGCAACATAATCGCAGAACTCGCCAGCTTGAATGTTTTAGAACGAGTACGTGGTCGCATTTATTTGTTAGAATGAAACTCGAAAAATTAAACGATGACTTCTACAAAGGTGTCAACCCTTGTGTGTATTAATTCAACGTATTTTTCTGAACAAAAGTTATACTACTCTACGATACGCGACAGTAGAAATTAATCTCGTATGCTATTGAAATGGAATTTAAAAGTATCACCTACGTTAAATACGTTGAATATGAATATGAAAAATTAAACAAAAAGAAAAAAAGTGCGAATGCTAAAACGAAAGTGTACCCTACAAAGGTTTGAAAGTTTGTATTGTTATATATGAAAAAAAAAAATCAACGACTACAAATCCGTAAAAAATAAGAGGATTAAAGTATACCAGATACGTGAACAAATTAATACAAACAGCCACGCGTATTGAAGCTTATCGTAATTCATTTTCCAACTATGATGAACTATTAAAAATGCACAGTAACGTCGTCGTTAGTTACCAGTGCCAAAAAAAAGAAAAAATCACTTTAATAACTTTACAAGTTATAGTAATATTAAACGACAAAAGATGACTCACAACAGTATATTATGTATATCACGTATCGAAATAAAAGATCTATTTTCCGCAGAACACGCGGCGAAGGCTCCGAGGATTTGAATCGCGCGTTTGGAAAATCCATTCATAAGATCGAGCAAACTTAGCACGCTCGCGCTCTTAATTTAATCCACGGCACGGCGGTCGGCGTGGATCCCTCGAAAATATACGCGCTATATAAAATTTTCAGAATGATTAATCGCGCGCTCGGAGGAATTACGCCACGAAGAAATACGACAGAAGCGTCGCGGCGTTTACCCAGAGTAGTTCTGGACGCGAATCTTGGATCCGACCGCGAGATAAAAATTTCAATTATATAATTTCTGGCCACGGTCACCCGGGGGCCGCACCCCCGCTGTGATCACGGCTCCACAATTCATCGTTAGTACTATATTTCCATCAGCCTCGCAGCTAACGATTTCAGTCGCGTACGTCGCCGTGTCCTACGTAACCGGCGACGTAGTGTGCGTACAAATGCGTGTACGATGCTCTTATCGAGCTATCTAATCCCCGTATTCCTCGATCGTGGACCACCCAGGCAGTATACCGCGGAAGTTGGCACGCACGATTTCCACACGCACACATTACCACGAATCGCGCTAGCGTGTCGCCGCTTATACACGCGGTGGTACTCTTGAAAATTAAGTCGTGGTTTTTCGGATACCAACATGGATGAGAACTGCCAAAGTGACAAAGTATTTATAATTTTGGAAATTTCACGGATGCAAAGACACAGGTTTTTTTTTTGGAGATTTAAATCATTTTTCGTAAGATAAATGAAATTACGTGTTACAAAGTTTTCCATCTTTATTTTCAACGTCTCTAATTTTGCGTTTCGATCGTCGGTGGTTCAAAGCGTGAAGGAGAGTTTAGAAGAGAAATCTTTTATATTTTTGTATCTCTATTCTATAATAAATTTTCCAGTATATCTTATATGTTTGTAATGCATGCAATGTTAACACTTTACCGACCGGTAGCCTATTAATCGACTACTATTTACCGCTATCGGTCGGTAAAGTGTGGATATCGTGTAATAATATATTTATATATTTTAACACTTTACCGACCGGTAATATCGTATATTAATATATCGTCTATTACTTACCGCTATCGGTCGGTAAAGTGTTAATAACGCAAATATCTTTTGGAAAGACGATTCTAAAACGAATAGCAAAAGACCTAAAGGCAATAATAACATTCCCTCAGCACACGATCTATTCTATTTATCAATCGAATCTCTCGGACACCCTGTATAAGCACGGCAAGGCCGTGTGCTTGCACGTGCCAGTGTCGAACGAAAAGAAAGTGTCGATAATCGTAGCGAATAAGCGATAGTAACGCAACGTTTATTAATGACCACTCGATAATTACCTCCGTGTACTCGATCGTCAACCGTTTCTCACACCTTCCTATCATTCCTCTCGGCCGTCTCTTAAAAAAAAAAAAGAAGAAGAAACGCGTTACATACGTCTACACCCTCGAAAGGACACAACCGAACAATATACAAAATACGTATCCTTCCAATCTCACGAAACACCCGACCTGATTAATGAATATAACGAGCGATGTCGTTTAAAAAAAAAAAACAAAAAAAAACAAAGAAAGAAAGGAGAAGAAAAAAAATAAAAAATAAAAAGATGAGAAAAAGGGAGAGAGAAAAGGGGGAAGACACCGGTCGTCCTTTCGGTTCGATTCGCCTACTCGGCGTAATGTGTCAGAGCCGCTCGAAGGGGTTAAAGGGGAGCAACGAAGTATCGGATCGAGGTAAAGTGCGAAGTAGAGACGGCCCCTTATAATAGCCGCGGCTCGTTGGGTGGTCCAGCGGGGTCACCGTGGGTGGCCCACTCACCAACACCGTTTCGATATTAAACACGGCCACGTGTGTTCACGTATGTGCACGTATATCGGCCGGTTGATACACGCACGCACACGCGTCCACCGGGCCCGCGTTTAACCGCAATATATCATTTTACTTAGCACCGAAGCTAAGGAGAGGCTGCGAGCCGGTGGCCCTACGGGACCAGGAACGTAACAAGTATGTTCCGTGTCGACTTTACAACGACAACGTTGCTGTATTTATGCACGGGACAGATAAGATGCTTTCTCTCCTCGTTCCGTTTGGATTTCTGCTCGCGTGCAGCTTCCACAACCCGGACGGAAAGGAGAAATTTCGCGCCGCGCCTCCTTTTTCGTCCCCTCCTCTCCGCCCCTGTTTCTCTTCTCGGCCTCTTCCTGATATCGTTTCGTTCTTCTGATCTTTGCTCGACTCGTGCCCGCTCCGCACGAGCTTCACGACGACGTAAGTGCTTTTTAACGAGGATGTAAATCACCATGAGGAAGGAATAGATCGAATATGTATAAATATAAATGGAAGAGAGAAAGAGAGAGAGAGAAGGGGCTTGGTTTCGAGGGAAGTTTGTTGTTCGAGAGAAATAAATGGGTTCCTAATTGGACAATTTGTTAGAACTGTGCCGACACTAGGCTGTTTGCAGTGTAATTTAATTTCTGATCTTACAAACAGTGTCGCAACAGGCGCTGCAAGAATATATAACTTTTAATTTTGAAACGTGAAATCTCAAGATTATCCTGTTGCGCAACACAGTACACTCTTTTGTCAAGCGCTTGAGAAACGTCTGAGAAAAATGTTCTATCTAGCCAATAATTGTAATAACTGCCAAAACTACAATACCAATCGATCCTACCGTACACGCGATATCTGTCACGAAAGTCGATTCTACCCTACAGTCTGCCATTCCCAAAACTACGTCAGACTACGTCTCACCCTCGTCCCTCAGTTATCACAAGTTCATTTCTCTTTTCCAGAAACCAAACGGACAGAAAATTGAAAGTGAAGCAGAATCTTTCTCAAGAATCGAGTAAAATCGTAGCGAATCGCGGAGGAAGCCGGCGCCCCACATAGAATCTTGAATGGCCAACGTGGGGAGTCGTGAATCCTGTCGACGGACAATGAGATGAAAAATAACGTGCTGGACCAGGTCGGGTTAAAGGCTTCGTTGCTTACATACAAACCGGCCCCTTTCTTTCTCTCTCTCTCTCTCTCTTTCTCTCTTTTCTATCTCTCTTTCTCACTCGTTTTCGTTGTCCCTCGCCCCGGATTCCGCTAAGTCAATTCCACGTTGAGGGTACGGCAGAGGCGTCAGACAACTTGGGTGGTCTCCGTCCTACGCAAACAGAGTATACAAGCGAATACACGCTGGTTGAACAGGTAGTGCGCACGAAAATTTACGGACTTTCTGGATTTCGAGCATGCTGCGCCGCGCAGCGAGGGTGGAGGAACTCTTGGAACAATGTCCCTCGGCCAGTTGTATTTTTACGCGTTTCCCCGTGCAAGAAAAAAAAGAAAAAAAAAAAGAAGAAGAAGTCGTCTATCGAATGACGACGATGGAAAACGGCCGGAGCATGTAGAAACAATGCGTGTGTCCCTCCTCTGGTCAGATAACTTCTCCGTTAAACTGGCGAGGTTCGGTCCTCGAGCCGATTGTGCGACATATTTTATGGGGGCGGCTTGGTAATGGCGAGGCCGCCTCGAAAATTCGAAGTGGGTGAAACCGCGAGCACCGTTATTTTTATGGCGCTTGAAGGCAGTTGTGCTTTATAGACACTTGGCGTGGTCTGATTCAACATTTTTACAAGTGACTGTTATCCGACGATTTTTATTCAAAATGTTATTCTTCGTGCCAATAAATTCCTTTAAACTTGCAGGCAGTGCCTACTCAAATGTACTCGAATATAATTCAGCATGTTACATTTACCTCGAATATTTCCGAATGTAACGAATATCCTGTCCTTAGAATGAGATTTTTCTTACTTGGAAAATTCGTGTCAGTTTCCAATACATTAGAATTTGATTTGCCGTTCTCACTGTGTGTGTACTTTATTTTCGTTTATATAGTCCACTTGCTCTAGATTGTTATTATTAAACTGCCGATGTTTCTGCATTTTTATATTTTCGTAAACTTAACTAAAAAAAAAAAACATCAAAATGGAAATTCATTTGAAAATGAAACGCATTATTATAAGCATAATAATAACACTCTATTTCTATGTTCTGTGAATTTTTACACCTTTAAATTTCCCCAGAATTCGAAATCCTATTCAAACCTCAAGACTAGCGTTTTCCAAGAATCTTCCTACATCTAACCACGTCCAATTAACAATAATTGTTTATCTAATCGCGAGACAACGTCGCACGCACCTAACGACGTCAACTCTTATTACAAAACAACGTTCGGAGTATCGCCGAATCGGACGGTGAATAACGAAGAAATGGTTAGCGAAACTTCTCGCGGGTATCACGTCTCGGGACCACCATCGAGCTCACCCGCAACGAGCACGTGAACCCATACATACTCGTGCAGCTGCCGTATCTTCGACGCGGCGCAACACTTATAAAAGCAGGTAATGCTAATTCAAACAAAGTTATCGTTCGGTAGATATATATTTAATTCTTCTCTCATTTACATACGACCGACTACGGCAACGTGGCGACGCGGCAGCCTCACAATGTGCCATTGTCGAGGACTGCCATTTCAATGGGCAAAGTACCATCGAGTACTTGCGTTTCGCAGATGACGATAATTCTCCTAGATGGAATTAAGCAGATTCTACACACAGTCAGATTTAACTCGAGATGTGCTTGTAGACCGATGTCTCCTAAGAAATAAACTATTGTGATATCTATAATACTTGCCATCAGCAGTTTTGAAGCAGTGATATACTCCAGGATTTGCATAACTTCTTGCACTACGAATTAAATTCGAGACTGTATACTGTATTACTGTGAAGGAGGCAAACATATGGAAAGTATATTTTTCTATATATGTATATTAGAAATGATATCAATTTGTGTTACATAATATTATTAGAGATTAATTCCATATAATAATTCCATATAATAATTAGTTTGGAATATTATTCCAAACTAATTTATGATTTTAAAAATATATTTGCTGCTAATTGTTTTTCTCCTTTATACATTAATAGCATCAAATACCGAAGCACTGTGACAAATAGTGTTGAATGTTATTCAAAACATATCTGTGTCAAAGAGAAAGGAAATACTATGTTCAAAAAATTGCTTTGATCATTGGATATCTATATAGATTTTGGGCTTTAGATCCGACAAATGAGAAATTCCAACCATACTATAATATAATAGTACTATTTTCCCCCAGAGGTTTTCTTCGAAACTCACTACAGAGCCTGTCGTTCAACCAATAGAAGTTTCTGTACAATGGCGAAGGAACCAGTCTTTTTCCAGATATTTTGGAAATCGATGAAGAATAGTCGCCCCGCTGCGCGAACAATTTTATGTCAAAAATGAAAAACACATCTTTTTTTGGTCGATAAATTGCGTTCTCATTGGCACGAGCTACTAAATGGTTTCCGTTTGAATTTACGTCGGGTTTCGTAAAGTTTGACTGGTGATCATCGTATCTGTAGATTACGAGCCAATACCTTTTTCTATAGGTGAAAATAAGAAATTTTCAGTTTTTCTTTTTTTTTTTCTTTTAAATTCAATTTAAAAATTTCTAAAATTTTGCGTGCAGCGATAAAGTTTTGAAAATTATTACTCTGCGAATGACAAATATCAAAATGTTGATGTTAAGTCAAAAATTGTGTCTAAACGAAATTTGAATCTATAAAAAATTAAATATGCAAAATACACAAAATATATTCAAAGTAAAGTATCAGTGTATTATAATATAGTACTTAGAGAGTGAAATAAATTTCTACGCGGATAAATACCAGTCTTTTAGTTCGTAAAAATATAAAAACATTTGTAATTTAGATATCCAACATTTTACAGAGTTTATGCTAAAATTATAATAAAATTATAGAATTATTGTAGAAAATACTTCGATATTTTATCTAGAATTCAGAAACATTTTATTTCTATCTCATCGTACCTCTGACTTAAAAGCAATCAATTTAAAAGCTTTTAGCTTCTAGAAATAATTTTACTTTATCTCAACTATTAACTCGGAGTTTATTTATTAGAAAGTCTCTAACCAGACAAGATTCTCAAGAAATAGACGAATGAAATGAATTAATCGATTAAGCTACAAAACTAGAGAACATGTTCGTTTCTTAAATCGCTTCTATTCGCTTTTTTCAACCTCTATGACTATCTAGTGTGAGGGTAATTCTGCCTACTGTGCGAAAAATGGAAGGAAAAATGAACGTGGAAAGATCCACGATCATGTATACGGTGGAACGAAATGGTGTGAAGCCTGGATTATCTGCTACACCCTTGTCAAAGTGTCTCGCGTAGACTTCAAGATCCATCCTGATAAGAATTTCCATACTACGATAAACATCTCGTTAATACAATCTTTACATTACTCTGACGAAGCAATAAACTATACACAGAGATGAGTATAGGAAAGTTCTTATATCTCGCGACGAGACGTAAATCAAATTAAAAAATTTGTAGTACGAAATACTGCACTAAAATTTGATTAAATTCGCGTAATTTCTATGAAAATTTCCATTTGAGTGTTTAATAAATTGTTAAAAAGAATTAATCTCTTCGTTTCTGAAATATCCAACAATAAAAGATACATTGTAGAAGAAAAAGAGTAATAAAAATAATCATACGCGAGAAAATAACACAAAGTGTATTTCACTTCGCAAATAACAAGGAATCGCTGATCGACTATCAACGAGGAGTCGATTATAACACGTAATTCTGTTCTCGAAGGATATGAAGCACCGTGATCTTCGAAAGTGAAGGAAATTTCTATTTTGTCGCCTTGTTTCTGCGAACGTTTCGCAAATAACGTTCTTAAAGCTACTTCGTAAATGTATATGCGAACGAGATGCGACATGTGTCACTGTCGTGGGTAGAATTTCATGCAAAATCATGAATAACGGTAGAAACAGTTTCATGTCCTTGCTACCGAATCGGATTTACTTCGGCCACAAACGCGAACAAACGCGACTTTGTATGCAGACTACCTTCGAGGGAAACGCTACAAATCGTCTTGGTTGAATTTACGATTTCGATTCGGGTTAACCACGCAGATGTATCACGGCATGCCCTTGGTCGGTTTCTGCTCTGGCCATATCGCTTTTCGTCATGGCCCGCGGTACGTGCGTCTACGGACCACCGACGTCGTCGCAATTAGTAAGTCGGATATCCTTCCCCCTTGTTCTCTCGCTCCTATTCACCCTTGCATTGTGCCCTCCTCTCTGGTGCGTTCTATGTCTCTCCTTTCTCTTCTACCCGCGATTCTTTCTTTCTCCATAGTTATTCGTTTCGCCAGTACTTCGTTTCCGTGTGTATTCGCCGGAGTAACTATTTGCTGACTAAGTTTAATATCCGTAGCATTTAATTCCTTGTACCTCGATATAGTACTATTTTAACGACATCGACAATGTAAAAGTTATTATTTGGTTATTTTTTTTTTTTTTACGTTGAGAGAGAAATGGAAGAAAATAAGAAAACGTGAAATAAATTTCTCTAAATAAATGAAAAAATTTTCGTAGCGTAAAGAATTGACTGGTTAGATATTTATTTGAAATGAAAACGAATTAGTAAGTCGGATATCCTTCCCCCTTGTTCTCTCGCTCCTATTCACCTTTGCATTTTGTGCCCTTCTCTCTGGTGCGTTCTCTCCTTTCTCTTCTACCCGCGATTCTTTCTTTCTCCTTAGTTATTCGTTTCGCCAGTACTTCGTTTCCGTGTGTATTCGCGGAGTAACTATTTGCTAAGTTGAAAGTTTAATATCCGTAGCATTTAATCCCTTACTAATATACGGTGCTATTTTAACGACATCGACAATGTGAAAGTTATTATTTGGTTATTTTTTTTTTTTATGTTGAGAGAGAAATGGATACGAGAAGAAAATAAGAAAACGTGAAATAAATTTTTCTAAATAAATGAAAAAATTTTCGTAGCGTAAAGAATCGACTGGTATAGATATTTGTTTGAAATGAAAACGCGATTATATATCTTTCTAAAACTCCAAATATTTTATCCTCTCAAATCAACGTAAACAAGAGAGTATATGCACACCTTTTTTTTTCAAAAATCCACCACGAGAAAGTCACCAAGAATCTTCCACAAAAAGAGTACGCTGAAAAAAGAAAACCACTGTGAGAAATTTACTTTACAGCTCCAATTTTCACCGTCGCCATAACCATTTAATTAACGCGTGACTCTCGCTCCGTATAATCATCCGATAATTACCAATCACTTCGACCGTTCGTTGTATCGAGCCGGCCACCACGTAGATCGCATCTTTTAACAGAGGCACGTAGCGAGGGGGAAACGGTGGAAGAGACACAAAGAATTCGTCGAGTCAACGGAGATAATGACAGTTTCTCGTCTGGAACGGAATTCGGTAGAGGGTAGAGGCTCGGCCAACACCGGAAGTCGATGTCCCTGCGGTGTTTCGGCGCCGTGCGCAACAAACTACGCACGTCGTATCGTAGATGATCAATCCATCGGCCTGAAGCACCGGTAGCATTCGTAGATGCAGATAGCCACAGGTTACGTTGCAGATAGTCTTCTTCGTCTATCTCTGCATCTTTCCCCATCAACTGATCTATGGTCACGATGAAGAGTAACGATTCGCCTCGTTACAAAAGGCGATTCTGTTTCGAAGAGCCGCTCCTCCGATCCATGGCATTAGTCATCTCTGCATAGAGCTTAACGACGTTGTCTGACAATGCTACGAGATAGGAAATCAATGGTCGGCAAAATGATCGAGAAGATTGCCGTTTATGGCAACTGGAGCTTGCAACTGTAATATTTTCTATTAATATAATGTTTAGTGGAACGAATGAAAATATATCATGGAAATTGATGTATAAAGAAGTACGATTTTCATACGATTTACAAACAGATCTGTAGAATTCTCTTTCATCCACTCAAATATTGTAACATATTTTTGCATCTAATCGCGATATTAGAAATTACGTCAGTTTCCTTAAATTTCATAAAATCTGTGTAATTTTTAATTAGAATTATAATTGGAACGAATATCCTTTCCATCTTAAATATTGTTTCTCCATATTACGCGCATTGTGCACATTTAATGCAAGTTTTTTTCACAAATACATAAAAATCTACAGTCTAGTTGATGACACTTAAGTTATTCCTGGATTACAATTTAAGAGAAATAAATTCCTTTTTTTTTTTGTAACACTCCATGCGTGCAACTTTAATCGTTCGCATTTGTGTAGAAACAGCCGTAATAAAACGTTGAAAAGGCAAGAAGAAGAGAAGAATGTGCAATTTGATTACACGAGACCTGGCGATACTATAATAAACGTTACTTTTATGTTTCCATAAAATTATGGACAATTTTTATTGCCGACAGTTATTGATACTTTCTCAAGACGAACGTACCGTTACGAATTATATTCTCTATTCGCGATGCAAACATTGTTTAAAATAACCTACCAGCGGTAGATGATTATTTTAATCCGACAATTGCAGTTACTCCTGAAAAAAAAAAAAAAGAAAAGAAAAAGATCGAAGCCGTTACATACTATGTAAAGAACCTTTGTAGTAAACTTTTAACGATACAATAAATTAAATCATTGATTCCGAAAAGAATATTAAAAACACACAGGTGCTTCTCCTACTTATTTCCATTAAATCATTTAAATAATTGTAATCACAGATCGGTATCAAACAAATATATGCAATTTGCACCTAATCCTACATTTCAACGGCATTGCAAATTTTACTTCAATTTCACTTCTTTTCCAAAGCTCTTCTCTTCAGCCCGATCAGTAACAATAATCCCAATACCAATCCCTCGATCATCGATCACATCGGATTAACACGTTTCGCCATGACGTCTCCATTTTCCAGCCCTTGTTATATACTGGTAAAAAGGAATCAAGCATCGAACGATTCTCTGTCATGGTGGTAGATTATTTAGCAGATGATTATTTACCAGATGATTATTTAGCAGCGCAACAGAAATAAGGTATAAGGTAGTATATCGGTGATGGCCAACTGGCGTTTTTCGATGGTATCTGCGAAATAGAAACAAACGAAATGGACGGACGGATGGACGGACGGACGGACGGACGGACGTGTATACCGCATTCCGTGTTTATTATTTTGTCGGTGGGTGGTCTGGAGAAGTCCAGAGCCGTCTTGGTGGCCGATAGCATCTCTCTCGTGTCTCTCATATGCACGCACCGTTGAACGCGGCCAACGCAGTGAACGAACCGAGTGGCGCACCGAGTCGTCTTGCGTAAGGGAAGTAGTCGACTTCTCTTCTTCCCCCTCCTACCCCCCCGCACGCCCCATTCCTCCATTCTCTCATCTCTCCAGGGTTTCTCCTTCTTCCATCTTTCGCCGGGGCTGGTTCGGACTTTTCGTCTCTCTCTCTTCTTTCGTCTCTCTGGTTACGTCGCCTCCTTACTTCATCGGAATCTATCTTTCCCGAGATGTTTATTTCTTTCATCCTTTTCTTGTTCATCGTGCGTCGTTGGTCATTTTTTTTTTTTTTCGTCTTATTGTCGCTTATTGTTCCACGATGTGTCCCCTCTTCTTTATCCCCTCCCCCTTGTGTATGACATCGGTGCCTCCTTTTGTCCTCGTCGATGCTTCAACGTTTTCTTGCCTTTAAATCGATGGGTTTTTAGTAGCGTTCTTCATCTTGGGAGGTACAAGAAGAAGGCCGCGCGTTTCGCTTCGGGTTTGTTCTTGCCCGCGTTGGTTTCTTCCGATTCTTAATTAAATATGTGCACGTAGCTCGGCTCTCGGGCTTGTTGCGATTCTTTTTAAAGTTGCTAATGAAGAGGATGTAAAGTAGATAAGAGGTGAGGATGAAATAAAGTGGCAAGCGGAGAGAATATAGAAATATCCGGGAACCGTAAAACGGGTATTTCAGTCATGAAGATAATCGCCGAGGCGATGCTTCTCTGCTAATTAGTTGTTACGTCGTCAATTTTCAACGTGTTTCAATGCTTGTGAATCGAGAATGATTATTTGCATGGGATGTAAATTCGATGTTAAAATCGATAAGGAAATGCATTCCTTATTTTATTGATTTCCCTTGTATATGGCTTCGTTGCATAAATATCTCTAAGTTGAGAAATACATCTATAAAATTTGCGATGTTGTATAAATCACAAATTATTTATTGATCATTAATCACGTATAAGTTTCTGACGAAATAGAATTTCTACTTTATCTTCCAAAAATGATATGCTAATTAGTGATAACCAAAAGACATTTTCACCACATATATAGTGGTTATCGGTAATCACACACAATTTTCGATAATAGTTACTGGTAGCTAAAAGCAGTTTCTATTGCCAATGTTATTTATTATATAATAAACCAAAGGATATCTTCATTACCGATAATGATTATTCGTAATTAGAAATAAATATCCGATAATGGAAGAAATTTCAATCGTTTATTTCTGCACGTACAACAAATAAGATTAGTAAATATCCTCCAAAAAGAATTAATTACGATAATAAATGGCAATAAGAACTATAAGAAAGCTATGAAATACAGTCTTCTGGCATTTGTGAAATCCAAATATGGCAGATATGGCTTCAATTGACAAAAATGCTTACTTTTTATGTTATATTATGTATTTATTTTTATGTTATGTTATGTATTTATTTTTATGTTAAGCTATCAAATACAGTCTTCTGGCATTTATGAAATCCAAATATGGCAGATAAGTCGTCAATTGACAAAGATGCTTGCTTCTTATGTTATGTTATGTTATGTCATCTTTATTTTAGAGTAACAAAATTTATAGATGAAAGCAGAGAGAAGAAAGCCTGTAGAGCTGCAACCCGAAACGCAGAGATGTATATTGTGGAAAATAGACTCACAGGGACTGCAGTGGTGCACTCCGCAGTCGTGTGCTCCGTTTCATCCTGGTTTTCGTAGCTATCTCGCTCTCGCACTCATTAAGTCGATGCAGCGTCGGCAAAGATCAAAGCTCGTCTTCTACAGAGGACCGCTTAATACTGGGTGGCGAGTTAAGAGTGTCGTAAAAATTATTAACGGCCCCTCCGCACGCTGTGCCTTATCGCCAGATCAGCAACTGCAGTAGGATGTATTCGTCGAAGCCGCCGCCACAATATGCAATGACATTTCCACTCCTTTTTCGTCATGCTTCGTGGCCTTAATTCGTGTAACTGAGACATTGTACTCCGGAAAAATTTATTTCCTCGTTCGGTCGATTAATCACTCTTTCGTTGGGGATTTAATTTATCGAAGATTCGCCGTGCGAAGAATTTAGGAACAGCTAGAGAAAGAACCAAGGAGCGACCAACCTTAAGTTAAGGGTCTGTAAATTAACACTAGAACTACCGATAGTTAAGACGAAGCTATTTCTATCAAACCCAGTCAAAATGACTTTAAAAAAAAAAACGTAATGATAGAATATTTTTAGATTTATTGATTTATTACTTTCTTACAAGAGGAATCTCATGTTATTTAGTACAGTTAATACTAAATTTGTCGGATTTATTCGGCAAATATTGAATAAATCTGCATCTGGCTTTAGATGGTAAGAGTTGTTCGTCAATTGTAATGTTTGCACCTTGTTTGTAGCAACTCTGACTATTTTGAATAAACTTATCCCATACAATTTACGTCACTTTGTAAACGTTGACTTCGTCACTTTTTTTGATCAAGAGCGAATAAATCTCAATATTTCGGTCAAATCATTTCATGGTGTTGGAAAAGAAGTATGGTATTCCCATTTTCTGTTCCATGAAATATGAAAGTTCCAAATTTTTCGTTTCATTGCATACAAAATTCCAAATTTTTTACCCAAAACTCGAGAAGCTTCTAATTCCATGCAAGATACTATACATTTAAGCATATGGTCGTCAATTAGTAAAGAAAATGCGTAATTTTCATGATAATTATCACCATCATATTGCATAATAGCAGTATAAATTCTAAAAACGTGTGAGAAGTTGTACGAAACTGATTAATTCGGGTTCGGTAAACAGATTGTAGGATTCTCTTACACTTTGGCTAGTATCAGTCATTTTGACCTATTGTGAGTACAAGTAGCCATGATGCAAAAATTATTTTGATTTCTAATAAATAAAAGTAAAACAAAATTCATTATATTATTTCTTTAGTCATCACTGCAAAAGTCACTACATCATTACGGGAAAAGAATTTAACATGAGACAGAGATTTTAAAATAAAATTGTAAAAGCAGTCGTTTTGACTGGTATGGTAGTTCTAGTGTTAAGAAGAGACAGGTAAGTTTTAACTGATGTTTTACGATATATATTAATTTACGATTCTCGAAACGCTCAGAACCGACGGTAATGGCCAATCAAATGGTTCAGAAGTAAAATAAAATTTCCGTACAAATGTCTGTAGAAGCACAGCAAAAGTAATTTCGCAACTGGTCGATCACCCGTTTTATTTCTACGCGACGTCGTCGCTTGTATCGTACTCCGATATTATGTTACGCAAACATTAAATGTCGGTGCTCCTTTGCACCGCTCTTGGGCCAATACCAAATGCTTTATATATTTTCCGCGTAATATCACTCGAAATTTACGTTTTCCAATTGGCAGACATTAACTCTTTCGTCGTTGATTTTAAATACGAAGGTTTTCATAACTTTATCGCGTCAGTGCTCCTCTTCGAAGATTCGAGACAGTCAATGAAAATCGCCACAAGGTCTCCGGGATCGGAGAAGAGAGAATAAAAAAAAGCAGCGATCGTCCGTATCAGAATCGAAAATTGTCTCGTATTTGATGGAACAGGGTGTCGGGCTCGGTATCGCGATGGGTGGTCGCGTATTTATACATTACCTTTTTCGATCTGCCAGTTTGTTTCGTTCTCTTCTTCTCCCACTTATTTAATTTTCTCTGTTCGCCGCTCTCTTTCTCGCTCTCTCGGCGGATCTCGAGCTCTATCCTTCTTTTCACACTGGTTCCTCGCCACATGAGCGCGTTCGCTACAAGTGTGCAAGAATCTCGGACGCATGTGAGAGACTGTCCGACGGAGGTTCAGGCGTGCATACATGCGCGCGCCAAGCAACAGGCGTGCACGCACACGTGCAAAACTAGAAGACACTCGGTGTGGTGTACGACACCTAATGAAGTCGCATCGTTATGCAGATATTATGAAGACAGGTTAATAAGTTAATCGTCCGGTGTAACGTTCTTCTCCGTGGCTTAATGAACGCATTCAAAGCCAAGTTGCCCCCTTCTCTTCTGTATCTAGGATACTGTTAATTACTGTTCTTGGAAATGTATCAGAAAATTCGGCACAGAGGACTCTCTCTCTCTCTCTCTCTCTCTTTCTCTCTTACGCATATGCGCAGGTACTATATAAGTACTGGAGCTTGTAAGGAAATTCTTCGTTGGTTTGTAAGTCGAAATACATACATAGTCGAAGGAATTATTGAAATCTCGCATATCGTCCGCAAGAAACGTTTGATTCGATCAAACGTGCAGCAAGTAACAATAATAATAATAATATAGAATGCGGTGGAACCCTACAGTTACGGCCGCCAATCAAATCATAACTAGTGGCGTATAATCAATTATGCAGATTCGCTTCAGTGACGGTGGCGAATAGACGGTGAATTGGTGAAGCAGTAAACTGCTGTATTTCCGGTCTCGATTAATATATTGCCAGGAGCAGCAGCGATTTCGATCTGCAGAGGCCCGTAAGGAAGTCGTGTTTACGTTCGGGTACATCGGTGGCCCTCTTCCGCTCGTCTTCAACTCTCCGCCGCACGTCGACCGCGTTCACTGCGCTTCATGAATCGCGTTCGGGCCTTCTCTACTAACACAGAATGCAACAGGCGTGTACAAAACTTCTCGAGATCGTGTAGATGCAACGACGAGGAGAGAGAAGTTGGAGAAGAAAGAAGGAGATGCTGCGACGATCTGTAAGCTACGTTGTGTGCCTCGTGCGTGTCACGTAGCCACTTCCATGTGTGGGTAATGTTTTTGCTCGAGGGGAAATGGTACCGCGTGTGTGGTCCTGCGTCGTGCTCCCCGCACCTCTTGTCGTGGCACATCGTTGTATCCTAGCAACGTAGAACGCCACGTTGATTCGGCCAATCACGAACGAGATCCGATCACTTCGGCTGAACTCGGCTTATTTCGGCTCGACGTCATCGGTACCTACAGTGGCGTATCGGCATACCGCGAAACTCGGGATATACGATAAGTCTCTTACGATGAATTCATTCATTAAAACTTTCCCAGCTTATTTACTTATGACAATACAAATAAACGATGTAAGATATCCTTTGGACAGGAAACAAACGAAAGATATGAAAATGACGTTCGGTGAAAATGTGATTGAAATTTCGAAATTTCGTATTTAAGAAACATGGGTAATTTGTGTGTAATTAATCAAAGATATTAAGATTATATGAAATCGTTACGCTTGCGTTCAAATTTATAGATGATTACACGATACGTGTACGTATAAAGTATTGTATTAGGCTTACCATACATGTTATGAAAGAAAATTGTTTCCATAATTCGAATAACGCGTCATATTATCTTTCGAAGTCTTTTGTGATGTCGTTCGAAGTGGAAAATGCAGACTCGTAAATTTGCTAAACGAGATCAAGCACGTTGAAACGTGCGCCCCGAATTACGGTCCTGAATGTTTGTGCAGTTCCGATCTCGGCGAGTGGCGCTGTTGGAAGGAGGGGGAGGGGGGCGTCAACTATGGCCGGCGCAGAAGGCAGGCCACGAAAGAAATGTGGCACCGCATTTCGTTTAGTATGTACGTAGACTGCTGTAAGCGGCGGTCGTGTGCGCCGGTGTCCGATCGCGACGACGTCGACGTCGTCGTTACAGAACGCGTGTCACAGAGATAACCAGACTTTAACGAGAATTTCCAGTTGCCCCTGCTGGACCGTGGAACACTCTCGTACTCTCACGCCGTCTACGTCTCGTTGCGTAAACCGGATGCTCGTCACTGCCGCGCTTATACAAATTCGATAGTCGCGCGGCGAATTTTTTTCCCACCGCAGTGTAAAAATACTCGAACAAGATTTTCAACCGCGTCCGAGTGACAACGCGATTGTGACAGTGACACTGAAGTGCGTGTGGCTACGTGCCACGCCAGTATATCGTGCGGATAGAAAAGACACAGTGTAGTCATCGGATTGATCGTTGAACGTACAGACATACGGGTTTATTTCACTTCTACTGACGTAAGGAAACGCACGTGCGGTGCAAGAGCGTGACTGTTTCCCGCGGAAACATCGAACAATCGGGCGGCACTTTTGTCCAAGTTGTCGCGTGATATTTCAAAACAAGGGAACTCCGCGTGTGCGCCCTCGTGCTTGTCTCCGCGGTACAGTGAGTCCCGCGAGAGGGAGATACAGAGAAGTGAGAGGGAGTACAGAGCACATTCCGTGGACAAAGCAAGAGAGAGAGGGATAGAGAAAGAAACAGAAGGAAGAGACGAATCAGTGAGGAGGGATCAGTCACGTATTTACTGTTCTACGGTAAACGAAGCTAACCTAAAAACCGATACTTGGTCCGTTTTGTGCGTACACCATCGATGGGCACGATACAACCGCGCATGCGCAGAAGAAATTGTGCATACCTCGTGCGCGAATTTCGATTGTCGTGCTGGTGGCACGTACACGGTGTTTACGGAATTGCGCGGTAAACAGGAAACACCGAGCGAACGTGTGCTGTGACAAGTGTTTCTTTCAAGGAAAAGGTTCATGCGGAAATTACGTGTAACCGCGGTTTGTAACAAATGTGCGGAGTGAAATCGTTTCTTTTCCTTTGCTTTCCCAATTTTTCTTTCGTGTTCGTGTCCTGTTCGTGTTTCGTCCAAGAATCCATATCGCGTTCGATAGGAATATAAGTCGAGAGGATAGGGGAAAGCCGAGACGAGAAGTCTGTCGCAAAAAAGGGAAACGTCACGTTGGAGGGGACCGATATTAAAAATAATCATACTGCGAATTGTGCCGGGGCGAATGTATGACGGATCATGGTTTCTGCGTCCGGCCCTACAGGGATCCTAGCGGGACGCCCTTCTGGTTCTCAGTGCCTTCAAGGTTCACAATCATCGCAGAATGGATGTGCTACGAGAAATCACAATGAGAAGAATATTGAGACCGAGGAGAACGCGAAACAACGACACGAGTCGGACCTTTATATCAGGCCAAGCTGGACCGATGCGGCGATAGCGTTGGATCAGCTCGAAAAGGTTAGTTTACTTCAGTGATAATTCTCTCTAATTACTGCCGTGTAATAATTTTCATATTTGAAGCGACATTACTTATTCGTAAACATGTAGAAATTTCTGATACTCTGTGAATTAAAAGAAGAATACAGTAACACTAGAACTCTATCAACAGAGTCAAAAATAAGGTAATAAAGTATGAAAAATCTCAATGTTCAAAATCTTCGTTCGTTACACATTCCTTTCGTTTGTTTTCTTCTCACCCTCAAACACATTATTCCACCATTATGTATTTCCCTATATTTTCCACGTCGTTAAAAATAGAAACGGAAAATGTAGATTTTCGTTGTTTTTGCAGTCGAAAATTATTTTTCATAACGTTATAAAAAGAAATTTTTCGCATTTCAGTAAATTATGTTAAAATCAAGTCCTAATCTTTACCCAAATATTTCACACTATCAATAACGTAATAATATTATCACTGATCATTGTCAATAATCTCTAGTTAAAGAAAAAATAGATACATATAGATTACGTAATCCGCAAGTAGTAAGTCTCGCGCATAAGTCAGACGGTTCTTAGGTAGGCATACAAGCAGCGAGTGCTTTTCCTACGATACACTCTTTGCAGGTTATGCGAGTATTGATGTCTCCGGTTACTCTAACTAAATGTAGTAGATAGTAATATCGTCACACACTCGTTTCGACCATTTTTAGAACGTGATAATGCCGTGAATTTCGACCGAAAATTGTGTTATTTTCATGCACGTATGTTAGTCGTAAATTCCCTTAAATCGTAGCTAATCGATTCTTCATATTCCCCCGTAATGATACAATAATATTTATAATTTTAATTTTCGAAAAATGTAAATGAATTCGAGGGATTCAGAGTGATGATTTAAAATCATTAATCTATCGTTTGAACCAGTTCGTTGTTTCGTAGTTTACTTACAGAATAGTAAATTAAATATATTTTAGTTCCAGAGAAAAAGATATCCCATTGTTCTTTCAATACTCCTTTTCTTCCGTAGCAATTATTTCGAAATTTCACGCCGTTGTAATATTTGAAAATCACAGACTTAGAATTAAGAAATCTAAAGTTATTCGATTTCTAAAAATGAAACTTTTCCATGCCGCAGTGTCAGACATAGTAAAATAGCGATTGGCTTTTCTCGTTCATAGAATCAAAGGTGTATGAAATATATAGATTGGATCAATGTTTCGGTTGGCTAGAGCTATTTGATTAGGATAAGCTCCGCGCTTATCTCGAGATCATGCTTATCTTGAAACATGCTGCGATGCATGCATCAACTCCTAGGTTTCATGAAACATCAGATGATGTTTCAGAATCAGCTTGCCTCCACTCTACCGATTCTTCAGTTCTTCGTGCGACGCCAAAGTTGAAACAAGGGTTTTAAAATGTCGGATCGTCTTCCAGCTCCAATATTAGTGATAGTAATGTTAAGGCCCCCATAGACGTTGAAACAGCTACGATGCATGCATCACTGATACAAGCACCACTGAGAAGCAAGGAACATGGAGGAATAGACTTCTAGCATTAGTTGAACCAAGAAAGTCCGTGATGATAAACCTAACATTACTATCACTAATATTGGAGCTGGAAGACGATCCGACATTTTAAAACACTTGTTTCAACTTTGGCGTCACACGAAGAACTGAAGAATCGGTAGAGTGGAGGCAAAAGCTGATTCTGAAACATCATCTGATGTTTCATGAAACCTAGGAGTTGATGCATGCATCGCAGCATATTTCAACGTCTATGGTGGCCTTTAGAGATTAGCCGAAAGAGTTTATCTATGTAGAACAATGCTCTTCATAGCAACACTAAGGTCTCGTTCGACGTTCCATAGGAGCGTAGTATACCCTTTCCACGAACGGCTCTCTAAATTCTCCGGCAGCCTAGCTGTAAACTTTCACACACGCGGGTGGTCCGGAGACATGTTTTCAAAGGTGGAGGTTGACGAAAGAAAGAGAGACGTAAAAGAAAGGTTATGAAGTGTAGATCAACGGAGGATCGACTTCCTGCCGAAGGTGTACACATCCCTCTTGTTTTTCGAGCGACACGAACCTCCTCTCCTCTGGGTTCCTTTAAAAAAGAAACCCCTCCTCAAACGACGAAGACGATCTCTGGAAGCGGTGTTGCGACACCGAGATCGTCCCTCGAGATCTTTCCATCTCGAATGCCAGCCAGAATGTGCATGCCACGTGAACCGGGCCCTATCACCTTTCGAAACGGGTGGCTCTTCGAACACACAGCGACCCTGCGAGCTTTCCATAGCACGTCTTTCATTCGGAGGATTTTCTTGGAAGCTTGAAACACACCCCCGAGTGTGTCGTTCACCACCATTTTCTAAAATGGTTGTGAACGTTGTCTCTAATTTTTCTGATGGAATATCATTAACTGGCTGTTAATTCATAAATAAATAAATAAATAAGTGTGTGTGTCTGTGTGTGTGTGAAGCAAGATAACAGCTCGTCAAGATCTGAGCAATTTATTGAGAAAATTTATGTAAGAGATAATGTATATTAATTGAAAAACTCAATTTTGAAAATTATAGAAATCAACTTTTGACTTCAATTTGCCGATAAACTTAAATAGATAATCAACTGTTAGAAACTTCGAGGAAGAAAATTTAATTAGAAGAAAATTTCTTTGTTAGATAAGTGCTTTTCTATGAAAAGTACAATTTACAAACAAGGTTATAAATGCGTGTGATAAATGTGGAATTTATTTGGCAGTTAATTCGGAGAATTAACAATATCGCAAAATTGAACTTTGCAAATGAAATACAATGTTATTGTAATCTGAAATCAAATGAACGATAAGCATTGTTGTCGTAAGCAGCAATGCA
This sequence comes from Tetragonula carbonaria, assembly GCA_032399595.1. Classification (NCBI taxonomy): domain Eukaryota; kingdom Metazoa; phylum Arthropoda; class Insecta; order Hymenoptera; family Apidae; genus Tetragonula; species Tetragonula carbonaria. Next base: position 11,551,402 of record JAUCRC010000004.1, read on the forward strand.
TTGCGTGAGATTCTCTTATCGTTTGTATATCAAACGTAATATTGTAACATTGTCTGTTTTGTAAACTATCTTCTTTCGTTACGCTTTTATTCTCCTATCATTCTATTTTTTACTGAGAAATATTTTCACCGTTAAGTACAAATGAAGTTTCTGATAATTTCTCATTGAGAAATAGTAGCAATATTAGTTTGACTTTATTAATAAATTTGATAAAGTTTCTCTTTTTCTTTTTCTTTTGTTATTATCAAACTTATTCGTATTTTTTAGAAAAACATTTCTTTGAAAAGATGTTCATTCTCAAAAAATTTTACTTCTTTGAAAGTATAATTCTGCTTATTAGCAATAATATTTTTTCGCATTCATAAATTACGTATTCCTGAGCAAGTTTTTTTTCTGAATGTAGATGCACAGGAACGGCGAGTTCTCGCATATGTGAATCGCGATCTTTCTTCATTGAGAAACGAGTTCTATCGAATCACCATATAGACGGTGAGATTATCTGGAACTATCGTAAAGTAAGAAATACCGCTTTTATTTTTATGTTTCTTCCAAGGATCCCAATTAACAATTTCTTCTGCTTTCCGCTGGAAACTAGTTTTATACCGATAGTTGCCACATATTCAGAGCGACTTAAAGAAAGAAAAAAAAAAAAGAATAATTTTACCGATATTTTCCTCTATCGTTTATCGCTTCTATTTTATAATTTTTTCCTTCATTCATTAGCCTCATCTATCTTATAAATAGAATGAAATTTTTTATTATGTAATTTACTTATACATATGTACAAGATGATTCATGAATTAGTTACTATGGTACTTGAATATAATCGATTTTGATAGTTCAAAATTGAAAATTTACTGATTTATACGAAAATTCCTAAAATATTGTTTTTTTTTTTAATAAAAAAAATTGCGCTCTTCAAACAAATATTTTCATCATATTTTTAAATGATGAAAAAGAAAATAATATGGTAACATTCTTTTAATTTTTGTCTCTATAATATAATTTATTTTTGAGCTGCAATTTGCATATAAATATGTTCATTTACTTTGAGGACGTTGATTATAAAATAAAAATATATATTGGTTACAGCAACGAAGAATTCTTGAATACTTAGAACAGTATCGTAATTTATTCAATATATTCTTCCCTTTGCAGTCGTTTATTCTACGTGATATCACGCGTAGATACATAATTATATCGCGGGGCAAAGAATTACATGAAGATTTTCACGTGTCCGCGTTAATCCACCGTGAAAAATAATGTTCGTACATTTTCTTAAATGAGATATCAATTTAACGTTGTGTTTTTCTTTTCTTCGTTAATTCCCCTTACACGAAACTATGTACACGAATGTGTACGGCTATAGTGGAATACAAAATTGCATCGGGATTGCCATTTATTCATGTTAATTTGCCGCGCAGGAGCCACTTTGTAATAATATCCTTGGATGCTTTTAAGATTGTCGCAAATCACTCGTTTTATTTCAAAATTTCATTCATCTTTCGTTCCTCATGTATGCACAGCATAATAACACTACACTCCTGTGATACGTATTCATTAACATTGATGTAATATTCACGTGGTACTTTCAACTTTTCCAAGGAATTTTATCGGGAGGTGAAACAATTTGAAGAAAATTTAAAAAATAACGAGAGGATGGGAATTTATATTTTTTTCTCAAAATCATCACGATATTAAAAAAAAAAGGATGTACGCGTAATTAAATGTTCGTAATTATCTAGAAAAATTTCTAGCCAGCTTGCAGCTTTTACGAGCATTAAACACATGTTTTAATATTTAGAAAAGTTGAAGACATTTTTCAATTATTTTCTTAAATATTTAATAGGTACTTTTGTACATATACTTGCCATATATTTTTCATGGCATTTCTAATCAAAATTTTTATTGATAATATTTCTTTGAATTTTGATGATCACTTGAAAAATGCATACATTTGTTGCATAACATACTAAGTTTATTTAATTTGGACGACCCGGTACATGCGTGACGTGGAAACCGCCGTGTATGTATGACCACCCAGAGAGATTAGTTTGAGCAAAAGGTTCTCAAAAACTGACACTCGGTTCGCCTGTTATATACAAATATAGGTACCGGTCTTCGTCAAGCTAAGAACAATTGAAAGTAACATATGCGTTTCGCTATAATTACGGCAAATGCTCCTTGACAATTATGCTATCAACGCCGATGTATTATATATTGAGCACGTAAATTCACGCAATCGTCGAAAGAAACGGTATACGTAATTAAGAAATTGAATATATAGATAAAATATATAAATAATAAAATATATATAAATAAATTCATTAAAAAGAAATTGGTGTGCTCTTATTAAAGAAAGTAAAAAAAAATACTTTCTATTCCATTGGTTAAATTTTCGAGCCGTTTTCTCATTTCCACTTTCAGATAACAATTACAAATTAATTTCCCTTTACTTTGACGAAGCTCGAAAGACTTTTCTAAATTATCAGAATCGGCTCTTTCTCGATCAAATGATATTCGAATTTCAGTTTTTGTTATCACCTCCGAAATTAATGCTGCAAGTATCAGAAGTTTCCTTTTACTTTCATTTGACTTTCTTCAGAGAAAGTCAAACTTCCAAATTGACTTCTTTCCTTCCTCTTTCGAATTCGAATTCAAGTTGCATCGATCAGTCCCGATTGATACCAAAGAAATCAAACAGCTTCCAGTTAATATTTTTTTCTCTCTGGAATTTTCTACCGGATAATAATCTGCGTCCGTGTAGAAACAATCCTTTTTGATGCCATGTTGCCGGTCGCCAAGGCGATCGCGGCGCGAATAAATGCTTTATCGTTTACGCGGTTGCACAATCGCGACGGTATCGGCGGCAAGTGGTGACAGTGGTGGCCGGTCATTATCGGGACAAGAGAGAAAAAAGAGAAGGGAGGGGGGGCACGTTCTTCGGGGTCGACGCTCCACTTTTCTCGTCGGCCTGAAAAGGGAGAGCCCGCGTGCGCCCGAGCCGAGCTTCTCCTCGTTCAGTGCGCCCCGCGTTCATACCGGATGAGTCAGTCAGTCACGGCCACTGCCCTTACGATTCTCTGCGTGCATACTCGCACGCGTGTACACGTTCCACGAATCGAACCACCGAACGCCCGTTTTCGTAACCCATTTTCGATTGTATTTTTCGTAATTTTTTTCTTTCTCTTTTCTCTTTTTTCGCTCTCCTTTATCGATGTGCCATTTTTATAGAGCGTTGCTTAACAAAAAAAAAAAGTGGATAGATTTAGAAGATAATAATAATAATTATTATTTAGAAGATCTTTATAATTATTAATATAGAATTTTATAATTAAGTTATAATAATAATAATTATTGTTATTTAGAGGATCTTTTTGTTAGGATGATCTCGCGTTGGATAGAAATAATGTATATTTTCAGTTTCTGAAATGTAAGGGTTCGAAGACTAATTGTTACATTTATGGCAGCCTTTCCTTAATTAAATTAATCTCGCACAAATTCAAAGTGATAACAGATACGTGTTGAACTCCAAAAATAACTATCAGCTGTAAGTATCAGGAAATTTTCTTGAATGAAAAGAAAAAAACAAATGCACCAACAAATGACGTATGCACCTTGAAAAAAATAACTTGAGAAATGAAATATTCAGTGAATGTAGTCAAATCTTTCATCTTTCGTGTTCATAAAAATTTCATGAAAAAATATGAAATAATTTGAAATAACGAGTACGAATCTGTCTAATCGCCAAGCCACTTGACCCTGATCGTGGTTAACGGTAGCAAACCGGAAACGAGCGCAGCTCGCCTTTACGCGGCGCTTAAATACGCATTGATTACTATGCGCGATCGCGTCGTACGTATTATACCTGTGTGTTGGATGCATGGACGCGCGTGCACGTGTGCATGCATCATCGCAACGAGACTCCACTTACTCCAATTTGTTTACCGTCCTCGAGGATGATTCAGTTACAGGCAACGACCTCGACCTCCTGCACCACCTCCACGATACACACAATCGTTCGCTTATGCCACAGCCACGTGATCATATTTCCTATAAACAGCCCGTCGACTGACGTTACTCCACGGCTGTTCACTCGTTGTAAAATATTTTTTTCAAGTTCTCCAATGGGAAGGACGAGGTATGGTTGTTGTGCAATTCGTAGTAATTGAAGGAAATACAGGTAGAATACGATCGTTGTTTGTTTCATAAAGCGGGTTTCAACGCTAGAACTACCGACGCCATTAACCCATTGACTTTACTACGAGATATATCTCGTAGTAAACGTATGTACGAAAACTGCCGACTAAGGGATATCTCGTAGTTTGCGCTACAAGTTTAGATTGATTACAATTGGTCAGGGAATATTTTTATTGCCGGTTGAGTTAGGAATTATCAGAAAGAATGAATAAAAATTTAATACACTGTATGAAACATATTTAATATCACTTTTTATTATAAAAATAATAACTTAGACTATATTTGGTCATAACATATTAATTATATTATATGAATGTATAACTAAAATTAAAATATTTCTATTGTTGTGGCTGTGTATGATAAGCTTTGAAGCAAGAATCAACGCAAAGAGCTGGCTTGTTGGGGCACACTGGACAAAAATACCTACTTTCTTTTATTACTTTACAACTCTTTGTAGATACCGTTGCCTTATAGGTTTTTCCCAGTGAGGATCATTACATACCTGTACTATTCACTGTATACCTGTATTATCGCCAGATGAAATTAGGAGACAAGCTTGTAAAATCAAACCAAAGGAAAAGAAAATGTCTTTGTTTATTACAATTTTTATTGGAAAAAAAAACACTACGTGATATCTCGTAAGCGGCGGGCAGCACAGGAATCTTATTCAGTGGCGCCAGCTACGAGTTATCTCGTAGTATTTTTTTCTTTTTTCAATAAAAATTACTGTAAATGCCATTTCAATACTAAATCTGTAACTTATTATTATTATATTTTGGGAAATTTCATGTTTTCTTTAAAATAAAATTTTGGCTCCCAGGGCAAGACGCTCTAAATTTGCCTGGCAGTCAATGGGTTAAGTCAAAATGACTGGTCTTTGAAGCAAAAAACGTAATAATAGAATATTTTTATATTTATTGATTTATTACTTTCTTACGAAAGAAATCCCTACGTTTGTATTACGTAGTGTCGTAGTTGATACCAAATTTGTCAGATTTATTCGGCAAATATCGAATAAATCTGCACCTGGCTTTAAACAGTTTGTTCGTCAATTGTAATATTTGCACCCAGTTCGTAGCAACTCTGACTATTTCGAATAAACTTATCCCATGCAGCTGATATCAAAGCAAATTTACCACTTTGTAAACGTTGACTTCGTCACTTTTTTTTTTTCATCAAAGTGAATAAATCTCAATAATTTGGTAAAATCATTTCATGGCGTTGGAAAAGAAGTTTGGTCCCCATTTTCTGTTACATAAATATGAAAGTTTCAAAATTTTTTGTTTCCTTTGCTCCTCGTGTATGCAAAATTCCAAATTTTTCACCCAAAACTCCAGAAGCTTCTAATCCCGTGCAAGATATTGTACGTTCAAGCATATGGTTGTCAGTTAGTAAAGAAAATGCGCAATTCTCCTGATAATTATCGCCATCATATCGAACGATGGCAGTATAAATTCTAAAATGTGTGAAAAGTTGTACGAAACTGATTAATTCGAGTTCGATAAACAGATTGTAGGACTGTTTTACACTTTTGACAAGTACCAGTACTCATTTTGACTGGTATTGGTATTAAGTAGCCATGCTACAAAATTATTTTGATTTCTAATAAATAAAAATAAAATAAAATTCATTATATTATTTCCTTAGTTATCGCTGCAAAAGTCATTACATCATTGCGGGGGAAAAAATTGTAACATGGAAGTTCTAGTTGGAAGCCATACTGACATGCCTCGTTTTTTGTTTAATCTGTGATCAGTGTAAATGTATGATTGATTTTTGATCAATGACGATGGGGGGGGGTATAATTGTACAATTATAAAATAAATATATATTAAAAATGTAATTTTTTGTGATATTATTTATAAATGTATGTTTTTTCAACCATTGTGTATTAGGCTTAAAGAGTGTATTAGGCTTAGTTTAAAGAGTTAAAATATTCGATAAAAGAGAAGTTTGACATGAAAGCTTGCTTTACTGGTGCGAGTATGAAATAATGTTGTCCAAGGGTTAAAATAGAAACCTCGAAACTGGAAAGAATTTGATTCAATTTAATTTATATTTATAATTTTTTACGTCAAAGCTATTCGAATTCTAATTTGAACGTAGCACAGCTCATTATAAACCACTCTCACTGTTAATTGACGCGGAGATAGCGCAACTTCGACAACAAAGTTAGTTCGTCACATCGCAACGAAATCGAATATGAACAAAGTTGCAGTTGTTTCGTGCCAGTTTGCTTCATTTTCGAGTCTACTTGCCGACGAGAGAAAATCAAATTGAGATAACAGAGGCAGAGAGACGCAAAAAAAAAAGGGAAACACCCCCGTACTATTTTATAATCGCGTCTTAATTTGTGGCAGCTGAGATCTCCTCTTCCCCTATCCGAGAGCACAATGGCGTACATTCACGCGCGCGTTGCGTCGGCCCTGTTCGTTCCGAGTGAGATTAAAGGGCGCCGACACTACGTGTGAGGCATTTACACTAATAATACCTACGAAAGAGGCCCTCGTAAACCGTCCAGAGGGTGGAGAGAGACGACGCTGGCCAAGCAAGCAAGAACATCAGCACCGCCTTTCCACGACGACACAAAACCGCACGGGAACGAGCGTGGGGCCAAGCTTAGAAACTCGTCGCCAGATCCGTGTAATCGCACGTTACGATTTCGAGTTCTACCCCCTCGGTCGGTTTTTTTCTCGAAATTCTTTCGATCCCTGGAATTTCTTTTTCAACCGGAGTCTCCTCCCCGCCCATGCAAATAAGCCGCGCGCGGTGTTCGAATTTCCGGAGCGCGTTTTAATATTTATGAAACTGCCACTTGTTAATATTCATACCGTGAGACGACGGGGATGAGAATGAAAGTATTCGATGCGGGCTCCAAATCGATTTTTAGGGATTGCAGCGCGTGTGTTGACGATGCGCGGCAATGTAAGAGTAGGTATCTCGACATTTTTGGTACGAAGCATAAGATCAGGATACAAGGAGTAAAAATTGTAGAGCGTTATTGACGTTGGACGACTAATATTATTTTTACATAATTATTCAGTGCATACAGTTGCCGATGATAGAAGAGAAATCCAAGCGTGAACATTGTAAGTCTATTAAAAAAAAAATTTATTTAGAATAACGCAAAGTAGACAAAGAGAAGAAAATTATTCTCTTAGTCTTTAATGGTACTTAAAATTAATTAGGCTCAATGGACTTACAATTAATAGTACTTAAAATTTAATAGATTAATAGAATTTCGAAAAATTCCGTAAGAGGAGGGCTATATTTAATTAAAAAAAAAAAAAAAAAAAAAATGATAGTTATCTATAAAATGAGAGTTTATGTGTCAAGAAACACACAGTGAGAAAAACGTACTTCGCGTCAGCTCGCATCCGAGAATCGCGCTGAAAGCGTCGTCAGCCAATGTTCGGACAGACACTTCTCTGTCGATTGCCGAAAGTTTGCAGACAGACGTTCATTGTCACCGCTTTCGATACGACGCGACGTGTTTCTCTTTCATCCCTCTTTCGTCTCGTCGGGGATCACCCGACTTTCAAGACCTGCGTGAACTTTCAGACTGACTGCGTCTGAAAAATGAATAGAGAAAGAAGAGGATTGTCACGTGGAAAAACTGGCAGGAACGTTTCAATGCATGCGTGCGCTCCGTTTCTAATGACACAAATTCGCCGAACGAGTCGGGGAGGAAAATAGATGGAACACGGGGAACACGTCGGCTCCGGCGCAGAGTCTCTTTCATCCTTGCTGAAGGATACACGCCCCTTCTTGCTTGCTCGTAACGTCTCTCGAAAGCCCGCTGGGTTCCTTTGCGTAGGGTCAGTACCTGATTGATGCACCCTCTACCTATATCCCCGAGTTGTACGCTGTTGCAACATTCAACACTCGTAGAACTTTTGTTCGTCGCAATTATGAAATTAGCAAGCGTGCCGCGGGCATTCCTTGCCCTTTGAAGTTTGACGTAGTAGTTCTACCCGTGCTGGTAGAAAGAGACTGAAAGTGATGCAGCTAAGTGGCGTGCGGTACGTAGCTGTGGTAGTTAAGTGCGGTAGGTAATTGCTAGCCTCGAAATAATTACTAAATACGTACTTTGTTAAATATCTGTAGGACTGGAAACGCGAAGATTGAATGAGCGTGATCTCTTCCGTTGGCTTGTTCAACAATGAGAACGACGGTCGAATGGTTCGAACGATTCGTTCGAATGGTAATTGTTTGGTGGAGGGGGGGGGGACGTTTGTTAACCTTTTGCACTCGAATTTTTTTCTCGGCTAAAGCTTTCAGCAGCTTCAGCTCGGACTTTTTGGCTTTATCTAGCCAGATAATGTGTAATTTATCAGTTATTTGAAGGGAAAAATTGTATGTAAAATTGAAAAGGCAATGTATTTTTGAAGCTACTTTATTATTGTCGTAATATGAACATTTTGTAAATGAATATTTGAATTATAAATTATTTATAATTTTCGAGGGTGTGATACCGTTTGAAGCAATTAGCAAGATGTAAACCTGCGGTTGACGATCACAAGTTTCACAAAAAAAAAAAAAAAGAAGATTTCCACTATAGATAACATTATTTAGAGTTTGTGATACTTTTTTCCTTCGCTGGTAAAGTAATGTCACTATCATCAGTAATCATAGTTTAATCGCATAAAACAATCATTTTCTAAATCACTTTCGTATTCCATAGTAAATTCATCATCACTGCTGTCTTGAAGCAACACTATTTCCATCACTATAATAATAATAATAGTTTTAATTAAAGAATAATAATTTAAAGAATAATAAGAATAACAATTTTAATTTAAAGAAGAATAATAATAATTTTTTTTCGTTTTATCGGTTAAATCAACGGTTATCACTAGAACTACCGATAGTCTAAGACGAAGTTATTTCTACCAAAATTATTTTGATTATTTTAATAAATAAAAATAAAATAAAATTCATTATATTATTTCTTTAGTTATCACTGTAAAAGTTATTGCATCATTGCGGGGAGAAAAATTGTAACATGAAATAGAAATTTTAAAATAAAATTGTAAAACCAGTCATTTTGACTGGTGTGGTAGTTCTAGTGTTATATACTGAAATCAACGACACATGAAACGACATGCAACTAAAGTTTAACTGTAAATTCAAACAGTTCATGTGTTCAGTGCGCACACCATATTGTTGGTGTGCCTGAGAGACACATTTCGAGTACAACGCCAAATTTTGGCGGTGAGAAGCACGTCGAGTGCAAAAGGTTAAGCTTGTGGTGTGGCTGAACTTTTTCAGACGAGAAGAGCACACGCCGCGAGTGGCGCCGAGTCTTACGATACGTGGCGGACTCCGTGGAGGAAGGTGGAGGAAGCGAGGATTCGTTACCGGAATCCAAGCGAGGCTTTTCCTTTCGAATAGGCGACTGGAATTCCTCGGCCGATTAGAGCGCCAGTCGGATCGAGTTTCTTGCGGACACTTTCGAGCCGTACCTACCGCAAGAACCTATTCGTTTATCTGGCAAGTCGCGCATGTCGTACCCGCGAGCGAGCAGAGGCGGGTGTAAGGCGCACACGCGCCATGTTACATTGTAGAAAAATACTCCGCGATCTTCGGTGTTGGCGCGAGCTTTCTTTCTTTCTTTTTTCCTCTCTACCGCCACTTTTACCTCCGTAGGAGGGAAATGATTCTGAATATTCCGCGGGATTTTCTGGATGCACGCGAGATGCATCCGATTCGGAGAGACGACAAAGAGAGAGTCCACCCACACTTTTGGAATCTCTCCTCCTCGCTCGGAACTCCCTCCATTGTGTATTCAATTTCATTGCTCGGCGGTGGTAAATTTGTAATGCGAATGAGAAACGATCTTGTATCGTGCTAATGATACACGCGCGACGCGAAGATTCGGAACAAGGTTTAAAAAATGGGAATAGGTCAGAGACACGTCTCGATTGATAAAACACTTGCGTACTTACGTATTTATTGATACCAGAAAAATTACTATTTTCCAACAGAATAGAATTTGAATTATATATCCATCTTGTGCGGAGGTATAAATCACGAATAATAATTCAATTTACAAAGACCATCCGAAAGGAGATATGTCTCTCATCATCACCAATTTATTATTTACACCACAATTCTAAAATTGCTCGACTTTCGTTCTCAAAGAAATGAATCCGAGAAGCGTGTACCTATCGCCGACTACACGCGAATTCTCGATAGAGAAGCAACTGGAAGGGAGACGTAGCGAGAGAAGGACGTAGAAAGAGCAGAAAGAAAAGGAGAAAAAGGGAGAGACGCCACGAGTCGCTTTCGAGACGTCTATATAGGCTCCGTATACTGGCTCGTGGAAGAGGGAACGAGAGCAACAAAGCGGTGGAATTCCCCCCTTTTTCCCGTAAGTGGTCCCCGCGGGGGCCTTATGGGGTTCCCTCGTGGTGGGCAATATCTACATATTACAACCTCGTGGCGTGGGGACCACCGTCGTTGACATAAGATCCTGTTATGCTGTCTGCTATCTCCTCGCGGACCTCGTGTCGCGCTGTAAGAAAAACATTAAAAAGTACGAGTAACATAAATTCGTTAAACGTTTCGCCCTCTACCCCACCTTCGCCTTTGCCTCGTCGAATTTCCTTCAGCCAGTTCCCTTCTCCAGGGAGAACTCTTTCGCATTATTCCGTCACTATAAAGATCCTGTCAGGCTCTCAGGCTCAGGCGTTTCGCCAAGTCGACGACAGTGATGCGCACGCAGTGTTCTTGTTCCTTGTACTCGATCGTAATCGCTGTTTAATTCTTTGACAGGGACAGACAGTAAAATAAGAATTCGATTCGTCAGCCCTTGTCCGATGGGTTTTCATTCTTTTTTTTTTCTGCGTTTGCACCGACGGCGAGAAACTGGAGGAATGAAAGTTGCAGTAATGCGTGGTTGGTGCATGAATACTTAATCATCGTTTCTCAATGGAAATTGTCGTGCGTCGATCATCGCGGCAATTTATCCGATTTGTTTCTTCTTTTGTTACATAATCATTTTTGGAGCATCGAGAGTATGGATATATATATATATATATATATATACTTCTGTGACTCGCTCTAGTTGTGTTTTTTAATAATTCATTCAGTAATATTACTTGCGTTTATTATTATGATATTATGATAATAAATTATGAATATTTATTGGTATTAATTGAACAAACAGTGAAACTTAAATAAGAAACGTTTATAAATTTAAAGCTTAATTTATTTCGAATTGTTTCCTGCAATTGTATAAAATTCTGTTTCTTCAGATTTGCTCGAGACGATGAATGAGCAAAACGAATAAAATTCTGCACGATTGTGTACGATTGTGTAATATGTAATAAGTGTACGGATGAAACTGCGCTTTGTATGCAAATAAAGCTAGCAAAAAACAGATATTATAACTAAACAGATGGCTATCAAGAATATAGCTTCGACAAGAATATTCTACGAACGTAAAGACAAGACCGAATGAAAATAATGATATAAATTTGCACTTTCAACCGATCGTTAGCATTGGAAAAGATGTCGTTGCTAACGTTTCATCACGGTTTATTAAACAATTAAATTCAGGATTGTATTCATGATCTCTTCCAATTTTAAATTATACCCAACTTTCGTCCCCTGAATCTCAATCTCTACCTGATTTTTGGACACTGTGGACATTTACAAAAATACATTTCTTATAAACCTAAATGAGAAAGGTTTAATTTCTATTTACCAAATATTGCAATGAACATTTTATTTTATATACTATCAGATATATTGTAAGCACATAAATATCCGCAGTCTACTAGCCTGTGTAATTTGTCTTGTTTCATGCGATTCGTGCCTTAATCCTCGAACAATGCACAGCAGTTGCTTGAGGTCAGTCCCATCAGTACGTATCTTTTTAACATTTCAGGTTGCATTTAAGGATAAATATATTTACAAGCATTGCCCGAGAATTAATCGAAAAAATCAAAGAAATGTTAACGAGAGCTGAAAGAATCGAGAGTTGATGAAGTACCGACGCACTGAAAATCGAAATTGGAATCTCGAAATTCCACTCTTCGAAACTCGCGTGTCGAACGATCGATGGCGATCGTTCTTGAATAATACACACGTTGAAATGTGCGGCGATACATGCGGCGATACATGCGCCGATCTCTAGGTTTCACGAAACCTGCGTCAGAGTTAATTTGCCTTCACACTACTGATTCTCTCAGTTTTTCGTGTGACGCCAACGTTGAGACACGTGTTTTAACCCTTTGCACTCCGTTGTCGCCGCTGCGGCGACATCAAAAAGAAACATTGTTTTTTAAATTTAAATATTTCATATACTGGAAGCCTATGCTGTCAGTTTGTATAAATAATTATGTTAAAACTATATATTTTTTTACACTTAGCCTCAAAATTGAAAAAAAAACAAAACAAAACGAAAAACCATTTACACGCTTGAAATATGTTAAACTACTAGTCGAGCAACTGATTAATAATTTTCGACAACAAAGATCTAGAGATCTTCTGCGTCATCTTCTGAGTTCAGGTTAAACGGGAAACTTCATGAAATGCGCAAACGTAAAAAAAGAGATTGTGTTGTTTGCTCCGATAGACAGAAGAAAGGTGAAAGACGTGAAACGAGTAAATACTGCGAGACTTGTCCTGATAAGCCAAGAATGCATCTTGGAGATTTTTTTACAAGATACCATAAAACGAAGAAATTCAAAAAGTAATTTTTTTATTTATTGTATTTTTATATATATTTTTGTATTGTATTATATCGTATTAATGAAACATTTTTAAAAATGTATTCACGGTTTTTTTTCAATGACAAACCAAAATATAAAAAAATAGTTTGGAGTAGCAACTCGGAGTTGCTGATAGGTTATATTAAAAATTGTTCGGAGTGCAAAGCGTTAACCCTCTTAATTAGGAACTTAAATCTCAAATGTAGTAAATTAAGTAGACAATTTATTGGTAGGTGTTTGTCAAAAAATGCAATAAATAACATTTTCTAATAAAAATTTTATTATCTATTTCACGACCACACTCATTTTTAACTAGACTAACAGCCATACATATATATTTTTTTCATCATAAAAATTCATGCAATAGAAGGTTAAAATGGCTCTAATATTGCTGTCGACAATAGTAAGTACGTTAATCATGAAAAACAAGCGATTAAATGCTAAAAAGAAATGAGCATAAATATATGGTTAACCCAGAGAAATGGATTTTCCAATTTTTCGGAGTTACACGTACGCATCGTGAAACCTCGATAAATCGATTCGTGCATCAGCGCAACGTGTGTGTGTGTGTGTGTGTGTGTGTGTGGGGCTTAAAATCGAGCGAGAGTCTTCTTCGAAAGAGGAGCGAGCAGTCTCCTTCGGGAGTGGAAGGTAAACACGCGGTGATCAGTCGGGGATAGATGCGTTGGACGGGGAGGTCTGTGGAAGCCGTGGTTCCCCGGGGACCATGTGGCCGACGAGGATTGTCTGCACGTCTAGAGTTACCCGAGTCTGGCAGTGCGCGAGGCCGCGGCACCGGGGTTAATTGGCTGGAAAACCTTGCTATCCGATACTCGATGCCCGGCTACTGCCCCGAGATACGTAAGCGTGTGTAATCTGTATTTTCATCTGCACGTCTATCGTGCGCCGGCGTTGCTTGCACGCTGCCTTCTTCTTCTTCTTCTTCTTCTTCTTCTTCTTCTTCTTCTTCTCTCTTTCTTCCTTTCTCCCCGCGTTTCTCTCTGTGCCTTCACCGTTGCTCTCTCTAACTGTACCCAGAGAACGAGAGTACACACACACACACACACACACACACACACGGAGAAAGAGAGAAAGGAAAGACGACGAGGGAGGAGAGAGAGAGAGAGAGAGAGAAAAGAAAATCGTTCGTTCCTTTCCTCTTGCAAGCTCGATTCCCTTCTGATCCGTGTGCCTCCCCTCTTGCGGCCTTCCTTCTTCGTCTTTCTTTCCCTGTCGGCCAGGAAAGATAGGTATTGTTGCGGGTGGTCCCTGGTGCACATTGTCAGACCGGCCACCAGGTAGTGTGCAACGTTGCCGCTCGCAATGTTGCTCTCCCCGTCCATCCTACCCTCTTCCTTCCTTTTACAAAAGGTCTTTAACTTTTCCTTTTCGCCTGTTCTTTCGTCCATTTTTTGATACGATTCTCTCGGCTCGAGTCTTACTCTTGGGCATGATTTGCTCTCGTCTTGTTTCGTCGGTGTATGTATATGGGGCGAGGGGTGTTTTTGGAGTAGCGATCCGTGTCACGTGTCGAACGAGGTTATGCTTCTTACGCCAAATTGTATGTCCAAATATAAAAAATTATTAACGTCAGTTAGTATTTCCACTATATATGTATGATTTTGAATTGGAATTCTGATCTTTTTTTGTTTCTACGATTGGACTTCGATATAATATTAAAATATCGTGCTCCCAACGATAGTCACAACAAATTGTATATTAAAAATTACGTTTAATTAAACTGTTCAGTGAAGTTTAACTTGGACAATACTAGCAATCCTTGTTCTCTTCGATCTCTTTCTCAGTTCCACGATAATTCTCACTAAATTTCATCCAAATTTCATTCGCGCATGATCGTTTTATTCATTGCTTCCTTCATTTTTTCAATCTTGTCTGATATGTCGCTTACTTTCTTCTTCTCTCTTCTTCTAGCGTGTCTGATCGAATAGATGGTATTATGTTCGTACGGGTATCTACAACCCGCAGCCAGCTACTTATCATCGTCAAAGCCCACGCGGCCAATTTAAAGCGCTTCAGCTGCCGTTCCGGCCTCGCCGCCCTTTAACCACTGTTGGAATCTGTTCTTCTTTGTTGAAAAATATCATAAACCTGATCCATTGAATTGGAAGCTCGAACGTGCCATAGGAAGTGATGTTCTAGGTTCTATCGAGTTTACACTGCAACGCAATTTAAATGCTAATGCGTGTGAAATTGTGGCCATTAGACTGAGAATGTTCGTGCAAATTTATATTTACACGATAACGCAGATAAAGATTTATCTTCATTCGCTGAATAATCGCACGTTTCATATTTTATACATTTTCTTATATGCATGTTCTGTGCATTTTTAAATTTTCTATAAATGCGTAAAAATCCGCAGTTCATTAACTATTCACGCGAACGAAACGGTACACGATTTCTTATCTAAAAATTCTCAATGAATCATTTTATTCCTTAATCTTGCTGAAACTTTAAATACTATGGGAACACATGCGTGAATAACTTTATAAGATACTGTCTCTCAAGTGTCAGAGACGCGTGGAAAGATCGAGCACTTCAGATTCGAGTGTGAACGAAGAGCGCGTAACCACTCGAGCGTTTTGAAAGCGTTTGCACAGTTTATCCGACTTGGATTGAATTTTCAATTTTCCTGCGATCGATGCAAAGTAAAGATAGAATGTATAAAATTTCAGGCATGTATTTCTAATTTGAATCTAAATTTTTCAATTTGAGAATAATCTCCGACGAAAGCGATCGAATAAACAGTAGTTGTTAACTTCTTGATCGCCGCGTATTTTCAATTTTAAGAAAAATGTACTTTCACTAATAAATAAATAATTTAAATATTTTTTTACTTACGTAATTGGTGAGCCACAATCAATCAGGATATAATTTGCACAAAAAAAAAAAATACTTGATTTTCACTAAGGGTTGCCACACGGTAGATCAAATACTAAATATGAAGAAAATTAAAAAAAGTTATATACATGTTTGTTAAATTTGAAATGTTACAAATTTATAGTCTAAAAATACACACACACACACACATATTATACACAATGAAACTAATATCTATTTATGGTGTGATATGCTTTGAAGTAAATAGTTGGGCAGAGTGGAATTTTACAAATATATATATTTCGATTTTTTTAGTGATAGAAAATGATTCTATATGTCACTCACTGTTAAGAAATCGAAATTAATTTCGCTTTTATTTAAGGATTGGCGCGTACTGACGCGCGCACGGCGATCAAGAGGTTAAGCAATTTAACATTCAACAATTCATTGAAGTCGTTGCGACGATAGCCTAATGTCTCAGGTGTCTTGTTTTTTCAGGGCAAGGCGGAAGGTCAGAGGTCCGCGGTGTGGATCAGGGCAAGGCTGCAGGATCAGCTGGGTCAGTTGGGCTACTTCCTGCAGAGGCACGCAGGCAAGGTCCTCTTTCTCGCTATCGTCGCTTTGGCTACGTTCTGCGTCGCTCTCAAGTCCGCTCAAGTTCACAGCAAGGTCGAGCAGCTTTGGGTTCAAGGTGAGTACATTGTTTCAATGTATCTCTGGCGAATAAAATTATATAACAAAGCCAAGCAAGGTTCAACAGACGAACGATGAAAGAATTACATCGATAATTCATTCATTCGATAATTTTCGCGCTGAAAAGTTATTTTCATATGGCCCGCGAAATTATAGAAGTTATAGTGTAATATTGTCGCTGTTAATTTGGAACGCAGTTGCTTTCGCTTTTTAGCTTTTGACAGCTTCTTTTCTTTCTTTTTCTTCTTTTTAAATGAAATGGTAAGATATTTGTAGTATTAGTTAGAAGATTGATCAGTGTGATTTTAGAGAAATTTTCAAAGCTTCCTTCTTCAAGTGGAATAGCGAGATATTTCTGGTATTAACTGGAAGATTGATCGGTATAATTTTTCTTCGTGTTTTAATGAAACTTGTAGAGAGATTTTAGTACATTTTTTTGTAAGTATCGGTACTTATATTTCGGACTTTATTAATATATCGCTGTGATAATCTGATTTTTAAGTATGATATGTTACATCATTGCGATCCAAGATAATCCATAATGGCCTTTAGAAGAGAAAATTTTTCCAGGCGAACAAAAGATATTCTCTGTTATATTTTTCAACTGGAATAAATATCAGAAATATAACACTGCATTGCTAGTAAAATATTTCGATTCTTTCATTCGGGTACAACGTTTCACGAAGATACAGAATCTTTTGATAATATTGGAAAGATGAAATAGTTCATTAATTGGATTTGGAAACCACATTAAATTATGAATGAAACATTAATTGATCTAGAATTCCATACAGATTACGTTACATTCTCTCACCACGCATTGGGAGATTTGACGAGTGACTAAGAGACTTTGTAATACCATCGTGTTCCGTCTGTAATACCAAAGCGCATCTGGCACATCTGAGAAGCAGAAATTTTCTGCAAATCGTGTACAGTACAGACAATATGTATGCGCCACAAAGTGTACAACATAGCTTACGTGTTTCCAGTGACAAGGGACATTACTCTCACGCTCCTCGCATTTTCTGCCTCCCTCTGAATGCGCGGAAAATTCGATTTCTCAGACGATATACCGCGTCACGTTGCCAAAGGGTTGAGACACAACGCATGTTCGCTCGCGTGGAAACATTGACGATTTCATTTTTATGTAATTTTTTTATAGTAATATGTCTGAAAAAGATATATTTTGATAGAATATTTATATACAATTCACTTATGTTATTACTAATTGGATTTTAGTTTAATTTAAAACAATTGATTTGCAATTAGTAGATATTAAATAATAGATCTAATAATAATAGTCATTAGAAATAATGTTTATTATCATATTTTAATTTAAAAAATTAATTCTTTTTATCAGACATCTGATAAAACTATAAACTGATTGTTTGTGTGTGTGTGTGTATATACAATAAGCTAATTTGAGCTATTAGGTTCATACCCTAACGATAAATTTATATAATCATAAACAAAAATAATGAAATTTAAATTAATTTTTTTAAAATTAAGAAAAATAATACATGTATACATATTATTTATTATTTAATTAATAAAGCAATAAAATTTAATATTATACTATTATATATTATTTTATTTTTTACATTATCTGTAAATAATTTTATACTAAAATGAGTAATTTATGAATTTTCAATAATTTTAACAATTAGATCATTAAATATTATAAAAAATTCAACTAAAATGATTAGAACTTTATATTAATCAATTTCATCTTTGTCTTCAATTATATTAATATTTTTTACTATTCTATACAATAATTTAACTTTAATATCATTTTTAAATTCTAAATTTCTATTTAATTTTATATTATTAATACTACTTATTAAATAATTTTTCGATTTTTCCCAGGATGGCCTTAACTCATTGAGAAATATTTTCCGTTGACGCAGCTTTTTATTCGGCTTATATCTATCTTCTTTTCTTTTTTTTTTAATATCGGAGTTACGAAGAGAAATATTTAAATTCTGTAATTTTATGAAACGTGAGAAAGCTGAAATGTTTGCGGCTGAATATTGATTAGATTAAGCATTTTTGGGAAATTCGAAACATGTAAAATATTCAAAGTGTTCCATTACAAAAGTCAATGAGTAAAATAACTTTCTATTCGAATTCTATAATTTGATCAAATTTACTGAATGCAACGATTAGACTTGAGATTGTTACACTTACATGTGAAAACTTTGAAGATAAAAGAAATCCGTGAAATATATTAGACAAAACAATTTTCTACTTAGTTCTCGCTTTTTAATTGTCTCCATAAAAAAAAAGGAAATATATGTGAATTTGCACAGATATCTTCAGTCCAATTACGACGAATTATCTCATGGTCCCTAATGGGTTAATAGTATATCACTTGTCGGAAAGCAGGAGGGTTGGTTCGAAACGTCGCATAATTCAGAAAGTGAACGTGGTTTCGCGTGAAAATATATGCAAAGGGTGACGCAAACGAACGAAAGAGAGGGATAGAGAAAGTGTGTGTGTGTATGAGACAAAAAGAGAATGGAGAGAAACGAAACTGTGCTTTACCTCCACGTTCATGGCGCACGGTACATTAGTTTACTCGCTGGGTGGCCCCTCTATATATATCCGTGGTCCGAAACGCTAATTCGAACAGCCCGTTGCTAACTTCGACTTCGAGCGTTGCGCCGACGAAATCGGAGGATTTCGAACGACTTTCGAAATGGTAAGCGAGAGCAACGTTTATGGTTGAGAAAAAGGCTAGTCAGGGGAAATGGATAGAAATCGTAGAATTTAGTTAGAATCGAGTCGATCTTTGGCGAGAGATTGAGGAAATACAGTTTTTGAAAATACGCAAGATCGATCGCGATAGCTCATTTTTTTTTATTGACTCTTTGACTTTTGACGTCTTTTCACTTCTGCTGTTTAATATGAAAGTTATCGTATAGTATAAAAATCGAATAGAATATTGATAAAGAATTTCACGTCATTTTAACAGTAAATTCTACATCGTAAATTATAATAGTTCATTGTGTAAAAATTTTTTAAACTCGTTAGTTTCGTCCTTCATTCTACAACCTACACTATATCATACCGATCATATTTCTTTGGATTTTGTAGAATATTAAATACATAATTCCTTTCGTCTCTTATTTAAAAGAAAAAAAAAAGTATAAGGTAACGAAGAGAAGAATTAATTTTTCGAAATTACGAACCGTTTATTTCGAAAACACTGGTGGTTCCAACGTTAAGAAGGAGAGTATCGATCCTATCCTCAGCTATCCTATTTACGTATTACCTAAATCAGCGTTGGCAAATACATGGCACGCAAGAGATTTTGTACGACACCCAAAAAATTATGTAATAAACTTTAACTTTAACAAACTTTTTTTAAACTTGTATTTTTTTAAATTTCTAATTATTGTAGCACTAAAACCCTTCGCAGACTTTTGCAACGATTTTGTTTCAAAAATCTTTCAAAATTTGCCACCAAGTTGGCCTTGCATTCATTTGCATTATTTTACATGCATGCATTGAAAATTTAATAATTACGCGAACTTACATCATGCAATACGTTTATTTTTATATAATAAATATTGGCCATAGATACCGGCACCGGGAAGGAAATTGAAATAAATTTTTATCTAAATTTGGCACAAGCGATCAAATCTTATTTGCGATCCCTGACCTAAACCGTTCGATTCAACAGACCGAGTACAGTCTTCGCGACGGAAGAAGATCCGAACAATGAAAAAGTGGTGTTCTCTGGTATCCAGGGCAAATATTACTTTCCAAGAGAGGAAGAATCGAAGCTGTGTCGGTGGCATCCACCACACGGTTAACTGTTCCCACTGATTCTTTCGGTCCCGGTTCACTTGCCACGGATCAGAGGCGGCCGTGATCCGTGATCGTTCCCCTCCTAGTCTAGGATCAAAGTTAAGGCCACAATCTCGGGATTTCCTCGAGCACGGGAAACGCTCTCACCGACCGGCAGATTAAAGACGTATCAGCGTTTTATGAGATTTTAATGAGCAAACGAGTTTGCCGAGGAGCGCCGCGCGCCGCTTTGCCCTCCAATGGCGGCAATGTTCGGATCAGCGAAGCGTGGAGCTAAGCTGCACGCCCCGTTGTTTTACGGAGACGTAATACGCCGGCTGAAAATTTGCATCGTATGATAATCGCGCGGGAAAATCGTTAAAAAGTCATCCATCTCGAACGAAAGTTTCAGAGGGGCACTTGGACAACACCGCCAGCGTTGAGATCTTCAACACGCGAAACACGCGGTGTGCGCCACTTAATGCTTTTGTGAAACGTTTCAAAGAAACGATTTGCCCGCCCGCTTGTTCCATCGAAACGTCTCAGCCCGATGATTCATCTTGGAATTTCGTGCACTTTTGTTTTTTTTTGGGGGGGGGGGGATTTTTGAGGTTTGTTCGGATTGTCGTTGCATATCGAAATTTTGTTGTATAGTCCTCAGTTTCGTTAAATCTGTTGTCACATTTCTTCTATTTTCTCTGTCTCTGCCAGTGAAAGAAACTACATGCATACTGGGATTTTTTTCATTTACGAAACTTTTGCTATGCACTGCATCTCCTTTCCCTATAGGATCAAAACAGTGATGTATTAACCCTTTGCGGTCGAGCGCTTTTTCAAGTGCGGTTCTCGCGTGCGGACAAATTTTGTTGAAGAAAGTGACATCGTGTACTAAAGCGTTAAATATATGAGGTTAATTGAAAAACATTTTGTTTAATGGGATTTTAAACTTTATTAAGGAACAATAATAATTATTATTTTATAATATCTGAAAAATTCAAATTTACAGAATTTCAGTATTTCATCGTCGTAAATAGCGAACACAAACTCGTCTTCGCTGCTGCTAACATAGTTTATCATCGATAAAATCTTCTTTTTCCTTATTTTGCGACATATTCTGGAGTTATAAAAAAAAACTAGTGAAACTTATTTTGATGTAAATGTAAACTTAAGTTACCAATCAAAGCAAGACTGTGATATATCTCTATGTCTGCGTAACATTTACTTAAGTCGTTATTTATTGCAACTCCTGTAAAACGAAAAGCAAAAAAAGTAACGGGTTTATAAAGTGTACTGTCTTACTAATAGTAACAACAAAGTATTGCCAAATTGAAAAAAAAACCTATTAACGGTGTAGATAACAAAATTATTTTCTGTCGCCTTTGTGGCGACATTGCTCGTCCCCGCAAATGATGAAAATTTCGATCAAATAATAACATAGTAATAGCTCCGGCTAATACAGGTAATGATAGAATTAATAAAGTAAAATAAATTAATTTGATCATAATTTAAAGAGAAATTTTTTTATTATAAAAATTGTTTACAGTAAAACTTAATGATCTGAGAATTGATGAAATTCCAGTTATATGAATAGAAAAAAATAGTAAAATCAACAGACGGAGAATGACATAAATATAATGATAGAGGTGGATAAAAACAGTTCATCCAGTTTTTGTATTTGGGAAAAATATATTATTTAATAATAATGATAATAATGATGGAGGTAATAATCAAAAATCTAATATCATTTATTCGTGGAAATGCTATATATCTGGTGATGCTAATATCAATGGAATTAAAAAATTCCCTTGCTCTCAGTTTCTCGAGCAGGAATAGAAAAAAAAATAGTAAAATCAACAAACGGAGAAGAATGACATAAATGTAATGATAAAGGTGGATAAACAGTTCATCCAGTTTCTGTATTTGGAGAAAATATATTATTTATATATTAATAATGAAGGTAATAATCAAAAATCTAATGGTGATTCTATATATTAATGGAATTAAAAAATTCCCTCGCTCTCAGTTTCTCGAACGTGTTCAGCACGTTCAGGAACATTCCTTTCCCCTATCACGGCTAATTTAATGGCAATATCAAGAAGGAGTAACGACACCCGGAAAAAGCGTCGAGCAATTTGCACCGGCGGTGTCGCGGCGTCGCGGCTGTTTTGCCGTGTTGGTGATCGGTGGCATACGCGAGAGGGTTGCGCGACACAAGGGAAAAGAGTATGGGATTTTTCGAGATGGTGATTCGAGATGTGCCGCGTGCGTGCGTCACGCTGATCGGTGACCGGATATCCGTGAGGTGACTGCAGCCGAGGATATGCGGGCGCAGTTGCACGGTCCAAGTGGGAACACAAGTATACGTACACTATCGTCCAAAATGCGCTTCAAACGAAGTTTTCCCTAATTTTTGTCTACGATTTTATCGTCCCCTGACAGAGGATTAAAATACAAATAGTTGATAACAACATACTGCAATTTGTAGTTTCAATATACAATTAAAACGCAAAATTAGCTGATCAACAACGTTATATATCTTTCTATCTTCTATCATAAGTTGTAATATTAAAAATTCCTTCCGTCAAAAATCAAGGATCAATCACTTACGCTCTGCATGAATTAAATTCAACTGGAAGTTCATTTCTCTCGATAATAAGTTTTTCAATCGCCTTCTAGTCAAGAAGTGACTCGACTAATTGGTCGTGATAATAACACAAATTATCAAGTGATTTAAATCAAATATTTTTAACTTAATCCTTGAACATTTGCACAAACTTCAC
Source organism: Tetragonula carbonaria (assembly GCA_032399595.1). Lineage (NCBI taxonomy): Eukaryota > Metazoa > Arthropoda > Insecta > Hymenoptera > Apidae > Tetragonula > Tetragonula carbonaria. Next base: position 11,574,425 of record JAUCRC010000004.1, read on the forward strand.
ATTTGTCATCTATCATTTGTTACGTTCCTTATTTCAATGAACATCCCGATTTCGTCGTCAACACTCTGATTGAAACTCGCTGGTCAATTCTGTTCAGATCCTTTTGGACAGTACTGTACTCACTTTCAAGAAAAGGACGAGAGTTTACAACTTGGATATGTGATTTGACGATATTCCTGCGAGAACTTAGGACGGGCATAAATCTTGCTGGCAAGAGATCGATAAACATTACTTTATGGCTTCCTTCATTTCCCTCGTTTACCCTATGACCGCGGAGGAACGCATAGAAGAAGATAATGAACGGAGTTTTATTGGCGATGCGGGGGATCTCCTTCTCTGTTTTCAACATTCATTGTTGAATTGTCGGCGTTTTATTCGCGGTGATTCGCGAGATGAAGATCCTCGGGCTGCTTTAAATCAATATACGCACGCTGGTGTGCATACGGAGAAAAATACTCGTAACAGAGATTTTAATTATCTAACTATTATTTGTCATTCACTGAATGCAGGATGAGGAAAAAATACGAAACACGGCGACAGACTCGATCGCAGCGAAGATTTCCTCTGATAATTGACGTTCCCTTTGATGTTCTTAATTAGTTCATCCAACGGACGATTAATTTAATAATTTATGAACAGAGTAACGTCACCAGTAAATCGCCAACGTCACCAGTATTTATACATTTATGGGAAATTTAAAAAGTGCAAAAATGCACTGAATACGTGCACGATACATAATACGAAAGTTTGGACTGTGTTAGGAAATAATAACTTTCTCAGTACGCACTCAGGACTAATTCAAGGTATTTGGTTTTATTTCTATTACTTTATATTCTCTCTAGTTTTTTTTTTCTTTTTGCATTAAATGGAATTGAAAATTTGAAAGCTCGACAACGCTTCGAATTCTCCCGGTCTAAGTTTTATTTAGAAATTACTTAGGGCAATTGTAGAGGTTCGGGAGAAATTTAAAATCTCGTCCGAATAGAAAGTGGTGCTCCAAATTTCTGAACTTTGTGAGTACCTATGAAATGTGCAAGCGTCTCAAACATATATTATTCAACAGATGAAACGAATTTCTGGCGTTGGTTCTTCATTTATTGTATTTACAAAAAAATATGAATTTACTTTATCTAATTATCCGCAGTATCGTAGTATCAGCTTCGATCATTTTTTTATTTGCGTGCCAACGTAAACTCGTCAACGTAGCTCGAGCATGAAGAAACGAGCGTTGCCGGGCGGGTATTACTTTTCAATCACCTGCGCCTATACCTGTTTCACGTTTCCTGTTCATTTTACGAGCCGAATCCCCCTTCGAGTATTAGGTATTTCTTCTTTTCCTTACGCAGACAGCGTAAAAAAAAAAATAGGATGATCAAGAAAAAAAAAAAAAAGAAAGAAAAAAAGAACAAGCAAGATTAAGATCGCGATGCAATTTTCGTCGTGTCAGAGAGAAGCAATGATTCACGATTCAACTTGTTTCCTGCAGCTGCGATTCGGATACGAGATCGGCGCGCGATGAGAGCGCAATTAAAAATCCACCTCGGGCCGGAAGGTACGATTGAAATGAATGAAACGCCACATGTGCCACACCATACACAGGAGATTTGTCATAATAATTGTGCTAATGTTCGTCGAGTTTTTTCGAAATTTAACTTTAACCTTCTCCAAGGGTTAAAGAACTGAATGTAAAAATGAATTTTCGAACTAACAGTAAATTATTGTCTCTGGGAGAACAATGCAATACACGGGAGTTTGCATAAAATTCTGCAGGAATTTTAGGACAGGCAAAAAAAAAAAAAAAAAGAAAGTTGATAGTAAATAAAATATAATACTAACACTAAGTAACAGATGACAGAATTTTTTTAGCTGTAACTCAAATTCAACGAGTGAAATCATCGTCCGAAACGATTACGAGTGGAAACTAATTTTCAACAAAAAAAAAAGAAAACAACTGTAGAATTTCCGACGAAGTTGGAAGAAAATCCTAATATCTGAGCGAATTAAAACTGTTGAAATCGAGCGATGAGAAAGTTTGAGAAAATACGACGATGAAGACGTGAGCGAATAGGCAATATATTTCCTCGGGGAGAACGTAAGTTGGCCGTATAACTGTAATTATTCGAGATTACGGTGCGGATCGAGGGAATATTCCGTCGAATGGGGCGCAGGTGGCGTAGTGCCGCTTTTGTGAATCGAACATCGAGCTCGTCCACTTAATTCAACCCGTTTTACCTTTATTTTACACCGGGCGTTGTGGGCTCGCTAAACAGAGAGAAGCTCCGGCACACGCGCCGATATCACTCCGTCTCGTTCGCTTGTCTTCTTTTCCTCTTCCTCTTGCTGGCAACATCCGTATATAGAGGAGGCGGTTTCGTTTCGAATCTAGAGAGGTGGGCCCGGTCTCCGGAGGAAGATCGGAAGAGTGTGGTTCCTTTTGCTTCACCTTTGCCAGATAATACGTTCGTATAGGCGATTCCATGAAACAAGTGTCTAAGTGCGATGACTTTCGATGATGAAATCTTTATTTACCCGTTAAATATCACAATTCACGATATGTACAATGTATTTCAATGCATTCCAATGACATTTCGACGGATCTTAAGTTGAAATTGAAGTTGTATCGAATACATATATTCTTGTTGCTGAATTTTCTAACGAAATGGTAAATGTAATAGATTATATAGTGTTCGGTCTTACTTTAAAAGAGAAATTTAGAAACAAAGCTAGTAAAAATAGAGACAAAGGATGAGAGAAGGATCTCGCAAAATTTGACTGTGGATATTTTGTGCTGATTTTTAAACAACGAAATAGTATTTAAACAGAAATTTAACTGTATTCTTGCATGACCGTAAATTTCTCATAAATACATAAAAATCCGCAATATTCACGGATATCTACTTTCGATCAGTGTCTTTCACTATAGATACAGAAATGCTCCAAATTAAATAAACATCTATATTCTCTGAATGATCGATGATGTTGCTACTAGAAATATGAAAACGCTTCAAACATATATATATATATATATATATATATATATATATATATTCATCACTAGCGACGAGAGATGATACGAGAACGCTCGAGTCAAGTGAAGCTGAGCTGGAGAGTCATGCTCGACGAAATTTCCCAAGATTCGACCGGTGAGGTCGGTCCACAGAACTCGGAAGTGTCTAGGCAAGCGTGTTTCTGGAACGACCTGTACCGCGAGGGGCCAAACGCGGCGCAAGGAGGCCGCGGCATTAGCGTGACAAGGACAGACAGAGGACGAAGGCACGACCGTGCACGAGGGCCCGGCCGACTGCTTACATCTTCATTAGGCCCCCATGCCTCCGAGTGCGACGGAGACGAAGACCAGAGAGAGAGAGAGAGAAAGAGTGTGTGTGTGTATGTGAGCGGGAAAGAAGAAAACGATGATGAAGAGGGAGAGGAAGATAGAGAACGAGCGAAGGATCGGGTCCATCGGCCAGAACGAAACGGAGAGATTCCGTAAGGCCACAACGGGGATAAGAAAGTCAGAAGACCGTCGTCCAAAGACCCACCAGGAATCTGTTGTTGTTGCACCGACGGACGGACGGACGAACGGCCGCGTAAACAGAGGATCTCATCTTCTATTTGTCCGGCGTTTGCCCAGCCTCGTTGCGACGATTTCGCCGATTGATCTGCTAGATTGATCGTGGAAGTCGACGAAGAATTCTCTCGGAAGTGATTTGAAGTTCGAGTAATTCGAGTAATTCGTTGTAGAAGTTGAGCGACTTCTAACTTGAAACTTGGAGGAATTTGAGAGTAACTTGACAGGTCGTGGAACTCTGTGCTCCATTCTTACGCGAATCTTTTCATTCGTTGGTATCGATAGAGTAATTCGTACAGGGAAGAACAGTTCTTTTTTGGAGTAGTTCAGATCGCGGAGGTCGAACGACTTTTAAGGGTTGAGAATGTAATTCGAAAGATAGTGGAATGTAATGAACTTCGAGTTTAAAGAAACTAACTTGAAACTCGAGAATTTAGAAAATAGGGTTCGAGTCGGAGTGATTTATGTCGCAGAGATTCATCTAATAGCAAGGAAATACTTTGGAGCATAGTGTGGAATATGAAGAATTTAGGACAGCTTCGTTTCAAGTAATTCAGATTGTAGACGTTGAGCGAGTTTCTAAGCTCAGGGAGCATAATGAGCAGCCAGGTTTAGCTGACTAATTCAGCTGACTGAGGGAACAAAGCAATTGCAAACAAATGCGGCATCGCGCAGAGAGGCAACTGACTGATCAGCTCGATGGTCCTGACTTTGCCTGATAGTCAGTTACTCGCTGTGTTTCTCCGCGCCAATGTAGGTACACTTCAGCTCGACGAATCTCACGTTTCAATTGGAAGTTGTCTGTTCTATCGTATTCTTCTCTTTGACGTAGTAAACATCGCGTTGACAAAACCTAGACTCTCCAAGGAAGAAATTCGTCCATCAGGCACCATTGAAACGACCATTCACCGGCTCGTCGTACAAAGCGACATTTTTCCAAATAAGAGGAGTGACTGGTCGATGATAAGTGGTGTATACGATATGAGGGAATTCAGCGTGGTAAAAACGGCGCGATGGCAAGGGCAAATGAGAACCGCTGGGATTGGATGGGGCTCGGTTCCGGTGAATGGTCGCGGTGGGTGGCCCGGTGGGCTCTCTGTGTGCGCCAAGCCAACCCAGCCAGCCAACCAGCGGTGGGCCTGCGTGCCTGAGCGATTGAGCCAAGTCTCAGCTCCTCTCCGTGAGCCTCGGAGAGCTAAGCCTGCTTCGAAGGGCCCCCTTCGTTTTCTTCTCTCTCTTTCTCTCTCGTCTTCTCGCTTCTTCTCTCTACTGGCGCGACCCCTCGAAACTCCGTGAGGGAACACAGAAAGAGAGAGAGGGAGAGAGAGAGAGAGTCGGGAAAGGAGCCACGAGGGTTTCTCTACTACGCCAAGTAGCCTTAGCCCAGCTTCATCCGGGCCCTTGGCACTGGCGCGGGGCCCTTCCTTTTTCCATCTTCGCGCCACGCCGCGTCCCTACTATCCGTTCGATCAGCATTAACCCCGAAATTTTATCTGTACGACCTAGGATAATGAAGCTACCGTAGGAGATATCGGTTTTGAGGATTAGGCTTCGCCTCGTAATTAGGCGCATCGGCGGCGGGACCTTTTTTTTTTTCACTTCTATGAGCCCCGAGAGGTTTTAACGTTGCTGTCGCGTTGTTGTAAATCAACTTTTATTGACTCCGACTTAGAGTTAGCGAGTGTTCTCTTGGACTCGTAGGTTTATTGAATCGTCGGCTACAATGTTATTACCATCCAAGGTGATTGGCTTGTAGTTTGTTGGTTATATTGATGGGACAGGATGTTCGAGTAATGGTGTCTTTAAATTTTGGGAGAATTGTTGCCTTTGTCTATTCTGCTGCGTTGCCGAGAGATTCTTAAAGATCCAACGCACACGTTCCTTAGAATTTTATGAAATTCAAAGGTTCCGATGGAAGATCCTTTTACAGCCAGCCAGAGATAAAATTCGAACAGTGTTTGAAAATTGATTGAGAAAAATCATGAACGAAATGTTAACTCGGTGATGATGATGATTCTTTCTTGTTGAATATTTCTTTGAGACGCTGAAATTGAAAAGGGCGTTAAAGTGTTTTGTTCGCTTTTGTACAATTTCAATTATTTTATAACGAAGTCCTCGAATCTTTTTAAACTTGCAAACGGGAGCAAGCAGAAGAATATCAATCAAGGAAGTGTCAGCGAGTTCTCGCCTGTTGGAATGCCGGCTCAGTTGGGGAAATCCGAGTCTCACCCTCCGTGAGGGGAAACACGTGATTTTTTGTATTTTCACATGCCATAAAGCTGTCCACACGTGCGTCCCCACGACACGTTGACAGACATTCGATCTTGTTAATCCTACGGTGCAATCAGCTTGCTGAACGGAAGAATCCACTTTCCGGAACTTATTCGTAAAGTGTCAAAGGAGGGCCGTTTCGTGGAACGTTTATTTAGCAGCAGATGGTGGCCAGTGGCGGTGTGGCCACTGTCGGATTCGACAAAGGAAAAGTGACAGTGAGTTAGATTTTCAGAAATTTATTTCGAATAGAGCGAATTTTCATGCATTTCAAGACGTCCAGAGACACGAAGAATGCACGATTTTTAAACTAGAATACGTATAATATTTTTGTTTAGCTGCCATTTACCTGCGCTTATAAAAATATGAAATTAAATGTTCATAGTCTACTATTTGATAACAATAAATATCAAAGTATAGAAACATAATTTTTATACAATGCGTGTTGAATCATTTTGCACTGTAATATTTTTCACGTAGGATGAAAGTACTTAGTTTATGGTAAAGTGTATTATACGTTTACAAAGAATATACGGTTTTAGGACACGTGAATCTATTTTTTCTTAAATTTCGGCAGTGAGAGCATTCTGACATCTTCGAGAACTTGCGCTTAGTCGATAGTTGTGTTATAACAAACATGATAATTGAACGCTGCCGATTTCGTGAATGGGGTTCGCGTGATTTCTATACAATGTATAGAAAACTCACACTTGGGTTACTATGAAATATGTAGATTATACGGCTATTACAAATATAATAAGTGGGTCGAAGAGATTTTGAAAGGGGTAATTGGCTCGCAGCGTATATTTAGTTTCCTCTAATATATGCATATTATAAGGTTACAATATGATAATTCTGTATGATAATTCTCTTATTCTAGAAAGCGTAATTAGTTTGCGTGATTATTACACAACGATGGCGTGCGAAAAATATACAATACTTATTACAAATAAGACGTGCTGTGCTCGAAAGTATTCGAACACGTATTATAAACGTGATAAATCTTTATAATTTCATTTTTAAATTTCATTAATATTGTGATAAAATATGACTAATAGAACTAATTTGTGTGGAAGTTATTATTAGTAGTGGAAAATTGATGCGTAAGATGAATTCATTTTCCACAGGTAATGTGAATAAAATGTTGTTCTAAGCAAGGATGTCATTATTGGTGTGTGTACTGATATTGGAAGATCTACGTGTATTTTACATTATAGATCTCGCATGTGTATATATGCATTTTCCGCATCGCTTCTTGTTGCAATGAAATTTCAAAACACGTGACGTCTGCGTAAAAGGTTCAGATACTTTCGTGACCAAGCCGTGCACACTCGGCAAAATTCAATTACTTAAAAAGATCGTCGAACGAGCAGTCTCCTTTTCTGCAATCCATCATCCCCTGACGCTCTCGTACCTCGTGAGTCATGCATTTTCGCCAACGTTCCCGAAATACATAACCGCAAATCCCACAAACGAGCGACCGGAGGCAAAATTTCTCAGAACACACAGCCGCGATTCGAAACAAGAGGAGACCTGAAACGCTGTATCGAGAGAGAGAAACGTAACATTCGCGACGGGCGTTTTCGCGGTTAGCGAAAGAACTGGACTCTTTGGCTAGTAATGTCGCGAAATTAACGTATAACCGGTAATTGGACGGAATATCCCTTTAACGATTTGACGGTCGTGTCCTACCTTGTCCGGCTTAACAGCCACCTCGTTTGAAATTTAAGGAGGAGAACTTAAGGAGGAGGGCTGCCACCGTCGTTGCTTCTGCTGGCTGCCGAGGCATTTAAGGACGAAGCACGAGAACCACGAAAAAGGGGTTGGGAGGGAGTGATCCCCGTTTGTTTCACTTTCTCTCTCCCTCTCTCTCTCTTGTTCAGTTTCGCTCGTGGCTTCCGTCGGTTTCTGTTCGTTGCGCAGCACGCGAAAGGGCCCCCGCTTTGGCTGGCTTTCGTTGCACCTGTTCCTCTCCTTCGTAGTAGGCTGCCATCCGTACGTTCGTTTCGTGCCCCAAGAGAGAAGGAACAGAGATCTCTCGCGTGCTCTCTCTCTCTCTCTCTCTCTCTCTCTGTTCTTAGTACGCTCGTTCGTTCATTTCTTCTTTCTTTTCCCCGTCTTCCTTTCCGACTCTTTTCCCCCTTTTTCTTTGCGACGGTGGCCACGCTGTTGATTCAAGGCTCCTCCGCTGCGCTCGTGTATCCACGTCCGGTGGCCACGCTCTTTCCCTTGGGGCGAGCATCGAATTATCGTTAAACGTCGCCTCTCCTCCCTCTCGCCGACGGAAGCATGAGAGAAGAGAGGACCCACTCTCTCTCGTAAGTACGTTTTGTTCGCCAGAGGGGGACGGGCCACGTCTGTCGCGTAATTATTTCGCGGTGAATGCAATTTACGAAGGGTGCTCTTTAACCCGCGCTTTAACCACCAGAAAACCGAGAAACGAGCGCGACGATCGTGAAAACCCGAATGTGCGACAGTGACACCGCAATCGAGTCCTGTTATCCCTAATGAAGCTCGGTATTTAATTATTTATTCTTTGATTCTTCGTGCGCATTAGTAGCCGTAAATTCGAGGTACTATGTTTAAGCCTGATGCTCTATTTTTGCATTGCATCCCCTCGGATATTTTCCCTTTTTCACGGCATTTTATATGAAATATTCAGAAACTACGTGTATGTTTCAATAGTATCCAGCGAATTGAGCAGGAATTTTAATTTCACGGTGATTTCAACAGCGAAATGTTTATCAGGTTCATTTAAAATATCCAACAATCGCAATTTAGAATTTTCGAAGATATATACACTCCGTACAGTCCGAGTCACCCTGTGTACGAATTATTTACAGAATTTGCAAGAGTCACGACAGAAGAATCTACAAAATCACTGAAACTTTCAAAAAACCTCGATCATTTTCCGTTTCAATTTTCACACACGCCAACCACCGCTATCCATCCCTCGTCGTCCCTGGAATCACAGCAATCACCCGACCGTGGGCAGAGACCACGTGATCGATCCCCGATCGGCAAACAAACGACGATGGTGAGGGGGAGAGCCGAGCAGAGGAGGGTCGCGGCGGTTGAATGAGACGGGGTGGACAAAGGTAAAAGCACGCGGTCATTCAAAGGTGCCCCGGAGGGACAGAGAGCAAAGTAGGATTCTTACACGGTACAATCACGGTAGCCGGAAGGGTGCGGATAGAACGGCTACGCGATTTTGCCCCCGTGCGGTAGACAGGGACAGAGAAATAATTACAGAGACGCCCCGCCGATAAATCAAGATGCACGTCTCCTCTCCCTGCATCCCTCCCTCTCCTCCTCTCTGACTGAATCACAGGGACTTTGTATCCTCTCCTTACTCCTCTTTTCCCTTGCAAACGTGCTTTTTCTCTCTCTTTTTCTCTCCTATAATTTTCTCTCTCTCTCTCTCTCTCTCTCTGTTTCTCGTTCTCTTTCTTTTTCGTTCTCGCTCGTCCGCTCGATCATGCTTGCCTCCGTTAAGACGCATGTTTCTTGCTACGCAGAGCGTAGAGAGAGAGTAGTGTCTTTATTACGCTCGCCGCTTACGATGGTCCGCGCCGCATTCTACAGGTTGATTCATCTTTCCCGGTGGAAGCGCGCGGCCCGCCAAGGCTGCTGCGAAGCGTGTGTGCACCGTGGATGTTGTTGCGCTCTTCGACTTCACGTGGGCGGCACCAGGTACAGAGAGGAGGTTGAGAAACTCGTTGTAAGTGATTCCGTTCGTAAGGAAAACGTTTCGTTGCCTTCTTGCCGAGGCAGAAACTCTCTCTCTCTCTCTCTCTCTCTCTTTCATGCTTACTCACTCGCGCCTATAAAATTCAGTCCGCTCCGCGGATACAGGCTGCTTCACGCCGAGAAGATTCTACTGTTACGGCGTTTACGTTCCTCCTCCCTCCCCCCTTCTCCCCCCTTATGCCTCCGAGCACGCGTTTTATACGCGTTTTAATCGTACCACCCCGTTTTGTCGTTTTGGTCCATTTCTTGGCTCGGCATGATGCGGTAGCACGGAATAATTACCGGATCGTGTTTTTGAGCCATCGCTGCAAGATCTACTGCTGCCTTCTCTCTCCCCTCCCCCGCCCGACTTGCTCTCTCTTGATTCTCGGAAGATTCGCGGATCTTGCTCCGAGGCTTTTTCGTGTTTCGTTCGCGGCACTCGGCAGTTTTCTGCGGGCAAGTGAATAAATATTTAGCGGGGAAAGCGGTTTTGTTTTAATTGGAGGAGGGTGAATATTCTGGAAAATATGCAGAAAGATTGTTTCGATCAATATGCAATTTCGATGTGCAATGTTTCGAAAAGATTAACGTGTATCCTGTAAATTTCTATACTTAGAAATTTCGCTTAAGTGCATAATTATTAGGCTGCCGACTTTATATATATTTAAGTCTTAACTTAATTCGTTGAAATAACGATTAGCTTAGGTTGTAAAATAAGAAGATAAAATAAAAAATTTTCTTAATCTAATATAAACTACTGTAGTCATTTATAATTCAACGACAGTACTTTAGAATTAAATTACGATCTTTCTCGATCGACTCTGAAGTTGAGGTGGTTTCAACGTGACACCATCGACTCGACAATCACCCACGCGTATGCTTGCAGAATATATACACTTCAGAAACAACCTGTACAACACGTAGAAGCTTCTAAACTACTCGATACCTAACTGATAAAGTCATTTCGAGCAAATGATCCTCCACGCACTTACCACACTACATCGTATCAATAACACACTTTATAACCACACACGCTCCAAACAGAGAGAGGTATAATAAAAATTGCACTTTCTCTGTGTTCAAATTCCATGGTAGAACGATTGCCATTGTTATTCATGAACGAATATTATGCGTGCGTACGTAGCGGTTTTCAACATTCCGGTTGGTTATAGCACTGATAGGAAAGAGAAGAAAGGGAGAGAAGAGGAAGGAAAAGGTCGAACGTGCGCAATCAGGTTCCCTTCTTCTTCACGCTACCTTCATTATCGTGTTGGTCCCCTGAGTTTTACGGTCAGAGTATCTGTGTCCCTGTTGCCCAGGTCGGTCACGATGACCCTTTATTCCAGAGGATCGAAGCACACAGACGGTCTCTTTTCCACCGAGCCGTGTTTCACTCACTACCCTCTGGAGAACGGTATTACATAATGCCTGGTAACGACTTTCATTAACTCGCATCACGATACGCGTCCATTATACAAACAGTTTATAGATTCGAGCGTAGATAAATACGGGCAATTATTTCTGATTAATTATCCGGCGTTCGTTAGCCGACGATAATTCAAAACCAAGGCACTCTCCGTGGAAGATTTTATTATTAACTCTCGTTTTATTATTTTTTTTTTTTTAACTTTAATTTCGAAAGCTTTCTCACAACGTGCACCGATAAATTTTAGATGAATTTGCTCGGTCGAAATTCGTAATTTTTAAAATTTTCGTTTAAATGAAATGAAATGACCCGCGGAAATTGGTTGGAAGGAAACATTTCGTTAGACTATATTAAAACTTTCATTCGAAAAATTACTAGTTTGGGGAAGGAATGAGTGAATATTGTGCTATATAAATCGTTTCACTTTGATCAAATTAAATAGGTAAAGCAACTAATGATAAATCCCGTGAATTATATAAGTTATTATACAAACTACTACTCTGATTTTGATTTTTATCTTCATATTAAAGCGTGCACCTCTTAATCGAATTAAATAAACTAGAGCTATTTTTTCCCACGACAAGAATTTTATCTTCATATTAAGGAGTATTGTGTATTGTAATTTAATTACAATTTCCTGCAAATATTATACTACTGCATAGTCCACTGTATTTTATTTTTTACGCTAAAACTCAAACTTCGTTCAACTTAAATAAATTTATCACAGCGAATAAACAAGTCCATCCTCTTTTACACGAGAAAGGAAAAATATTCCTCCCCCTCTCCCCCTCTAAAAATTTTCCGTCCCACCAACAGATCGAACGATGCGTGACGTGAAGAATGAAAGTAAGAGAGAAAGAGGAGACGCTAGATCTCTATCCGAGCCGTAAATTCGAAATGCTCGAAATTCCGTAGGAAGGAAAGCCGTGACGAGCGAGCAACAGTAACCCAGGTTGCCATCGTTCCTTCACGCCGCCCTCATTATTGTTCGTCCTTCGAGCTTTACGATCACGGGGTATTCGTCCCTGTCCCTCAGATTGGTCACGATGAGGCCCCGGTACACGTTCGTTTCCACTCGGTACACATCCGTGAATATCGGCTCGAAAGACCGCCCGTCGACTCCTCCGAGCAAAGCTGGGTTCTCCGGCTCGTTCGATCGCTTTCCTCGCGTGTACCGATGCGATCTGAAAAACACTTGAAATCGCACCAAATCTGTACATCATTCGTTCAATGACTGTAAAAAATAATTGCACGTGCTCTTGTTTCTTTTTCTTTCTTTTGTCAGGTTCTATGTATTTCATTTTCGTATCAAGAAGTACGATTCAATATATTTGGATCTAGCTAATTAGTGCATTATGGATTTATGTGTTGCTCGAGTATCTTCAGCTTTAAAATCGCTTCTGACTCACCACGTTTTTCCACTATAGTCATCTTTACGAGTGATTGAGAAGATTTCCAAGATATTGAACATCCCAAAGAAGAGTGATAAATAAATTAGTCTAACCTATATTGCATGCAGCTCTCGTTAAGTAAAAAGCAGGGATCCATGTACGTTTATCGATATCGATTTCAAAGGAAACAATTCATCGAAGATATTTACTCCAATATATACAAACTGACAATTATTATAAACAATCTATTTATTTCCGTTAAGCCAATAATAATTCTGCAGTCCTGTATGTCGCGGACAAAGCATTCTTTAACAGCAAAATTGTTTTCTTTTTTTTTTTTTTTTTCAGTCTTATCACAAGTCCCAAATTATTTCACTGCGATCCTGAAAAAAAGGTCGAAAGTGAAAATTTCGCGTCTCGTGTGGACGAGCCTGTAACGGCGGGATGTTGCACGATCGCGGATGGTTGAGAACCGCCTTGATAGCGGGCAACACGGGTGGTCTCCGGAGGCCGCGCCGTGGCGGAACGAGCAAATACGCCGTCGGCATTTTTGACGGTGAAATCCGACTAGGTGGGGTCCCGACGTACCCCGTGTCAGACGTCATTCTCGTGCCCTTCCCGCGTCGATGAATACGCGTATCCCTGGTACACGCGAGACACGGTGGAACCCACGAGGACACCCTCTCCTCCGGATGCTTTTGTCGTTCGAGTTGCTGTCGGTTTCGAGTTCTCCGGATAGCTCCGCGGTCTCGGAATGTGTGACATTCGTTTCATTTGGGAAATTTTTATTAGCATTTTTTTTAAGAAAGACCTTTGGCAATTTGTAATGTTAATTCACTGATTGTCGTGTAATTCATGTTCTTCGTAATATTCTACGTCACTTACATCCGCGTAATTCGAAAGTTTCATTTTTATTCTTATCGTGTATACTTACTGGTTTGTTATTGCATTTTATTCGGCATGTAAAAAATATTATTCGAGTGGAGATTTTAAATTGTATGGAGTAAGTAGCTGCGAATGATTAGTAATCGTTGGTTAATTTTCTAATGAATTACGTAATAAGTTAATATCTCCCCACATAACAAGTCATGTTTTTTTTTTTCTTTTTTTAAATACTGTAATTACAACTTCGAAGTTCTTAAAAAGTTACGTATTGTAACGAGTTTGACGAACGTCGTGTTTTGTTTTATGGGGGACCGGTTATAGTGAAGCTGAAACCTGCTCGTTAATGAGGCAATCGGTTCGTCTCTGTCGAAATGGTTGTATCAGAAATACAAATAGTTTCACTTGATTGATATTGTAATTTATGTGTAGAATTAATTTAAAGAAACGACAGGAAAAATCGTGAAAATTCTTCGTTATAAAGATAAAAATTATTCGCTCAACTCGTACAAGTCATAGTATATCCCACGCATATTCTATAATTATCAATGTACAGATTATCACTGAATGATGATTTCATTAAAGTTACTAATCTAGCTTGGCAGTAATTAACTGTTACAGTGATCATGATTACATCCAGTGATTAATTACAGAAATGATTTATATTATATTAATTAGCATCGAACATTATATTACGATTAACAAGTTCAAAATCTACGGGTGACCATGGCAGTCCTCAATTAAAATTTTCGTAACCATTACACAGAAAAAGATGTTAGTTTCAAAACAATATAAAAATTAAATATTTATTTAGAAAACGAGATATTCGTAGTCGACCACGAATATATGAATATTTCGTTTTACATAAAACACGTTGTTCCGCAAATATCTGAAATTCATTTTTACACTGCTTCGAACTGAAGATCTTCCTCTGTGTAATGGTTACGAAACTTTCAATTCGGGAATCACCGGAAAGGGTGAAAAAAAAATCCCCTTGCAGTCGCGATTTTCGGCCAAGCTGGATCGATCGTGTAGCCCACTGTTCTACGAGGGCGACGGTTCCGACCCATAACGGAGCTATTTCCATGTCTTCTTCTGAGAATGCTTTCGTTGGCACTCTGCCAGAAATTTTTCCCGGTATATATATACATATGTATTCGTAAAGCCATAGAAATGTGTGTTACGACACCGGGGACCAAGCTCTCGATGTTTCTCTTCGGGGAATCGTCGCGAGCATAAACATTACCAGACCGTCGAAAGCTTAAAGTGGCACGAGTCGCGAATAAAGCAACCAGCGAATCCTGCTCTGACGATGCTCTCTCGATGCTGCCTCGTGACCACACGGTTTCCTCCTCCACGGCCACAGCTGAAAAGGGTCCAGGTAGCGCGCTTCCCCTTTGACGAAAGACAACTGGGTTCCAAACCTGTATTTGAAACCTGCGGCCTGTTCTTTGACGAATTATCAGAAATTATTGAACGCCCAGGAGAACCTATCGTCACAACCGACCAAATATACACCGGGGAAAATAGCGAAGTTGGACGTGTGGATTTCTATCGTTACATGGTACATTTTGGACGATGTTCTCGCAGATCGAATCTTTGATCGTGTTGATCTTGCAATTGGCGTTGGTTTGGCAAGCAGAACGGGGAAAATTCTAGATAGCTTGAATCATAATTACGGTTTATTCTTCTTTTTTTCTCTATGCTTTGAGACAAGCAACGAAATTATCGTGACGATTTCGATTTCGATTTCGACGTGCAATCATTTGGCATTTCTTACATTCTGCTTTTCATTTTTCACGCTTTTCTTTGATAGAAGGTGGAAGGTTGCAAAAGGAGTTGTCGTATACCTCGGAAGCACTTGGAGTAGCAGCCGCCTCGACGCATCAGCTCGTCATCCAAACCCCAAGGGATCCCGGGGCAAATATTTTGCATCCTGCTGCACTCAAGGAACATTTGGCCATCCTAAAGGCCGCCACGCAGGTCACCGTACACCTGTTCGACATGTAAGTGTATTTTCCATCCATACTTCTTTCATTCTACTGTCTCGCGAGATATTTCCAACGTCTATGAAGTTGAAAGGAAGGAAGTATCAAATGGTGACTTTGCGTGATGTTTCCAATTTTTTCTTTGTCCGTCAACAATGATCGATTAATGATTTACAATAATCATTGATTAAATGATCAAATCAAATTGATACTTAAAATTGACTATAAATTCAAATGTATCCATACTCGTGTTTGCAATGTAATGCATACTATTCACAGTCACAGAGGATGTGAGAAGCCTTGCTTTATGTTAAATTAATTTATTACATGTAGTTTAACTTGATTCACTATAAACTCGAATGTATCCATATTCGTGTTTGCAATGTAATGCATACTATTCACAGTCACAGAGGATGTGAGAAGCCTTGCTTTATGTTAAATTAATTTATTACATGTAGTTTAACTTGATTGACTATAAATTCAAATGTATCCATACTCGTGTTTGCAATGTAATGCATACTATTCACAGTCACAGAGGATGTGAGAAGCCTTGCTTTATGTTAAATTAATTTATTACATGTAGTTTAACTTGATTCACAACAATCATTGATTAAACGATCAAGTCAAATTGATACTTAAAATTGATTCACTATAAACTCGAATGTATCCATATTCGTGTTTGCAACGTAACGCATACTATTCACAGTCACAGAGGATGGTGAGAATGCCTAAATTACTTTATGCATGTGCAAGTTAAATTAATGATTTATTACATGTAGTTTATAATAACTCGTGTAAAGTAATTTATACATTTATTTAACAAATTTGAATTTTATCGCTTTGTAAACAAAATTATGCGTTCGCAATGCAAACACGATTTACCTACTTCCCGCGAACTTCGAACTGGACAATGCGGCGAGGAGAGGCTGACAATAAGAGCAAACGATCATTTTCGTGATTTTCTTCGAGCGCTGGCTCCTCGACGCTGTTTTATCGGCGAGACAGGGGGATGGTTAAAGGGATGCAGAACTTGTATTCATGAACGTGTGTGCTTGCAGCACGTGGAAACTGAAAGACATATGTTACGCGCTCAACATACCCAACTTCGACATGCACTACATCGACCAGGTAATTTAGAACTACCACCATTTCACGTAGATGTAAGCTGATAGGGAGTGTCGCGTTCGTGTGTTCGTTGACTATTCGAGCAATCGACGCGTGAGCTACGATATCGCGTTATCGTACGCGCCCACTCGTCACTTCTCTCGATTTTTCCATTAGGAAATCCTGCGATCCTAGCGACGGCTCGATGTGATCGTGCGTTTCTTCTGCGTTTCTTTGTACATTCTTTGGACATTCGGATGCGTGTTTTCGAATCGTGTCGATATATACTCTATATTTGGCAATGTAATTTTTATGAAGTTACACTCGTTTTTTTTTTTTTTTCACTTTCGCACGTGCAAGTATTTGGATTTTGAAAGGAAATTGTGCACGAATAAATGATTATTAGAGCGAATGAAAATGCCAAATTCAACAATTATTTTTTTAATAACATTTTATAAACGAATTAATTTGTTCTAAGACATTGCTCGTGTGTGTGTATATATATATATATATATATATATATATATATCGCACACTCGTGTGAATGTGTATATAAATTGTCTTCAGAAGCTTGTAATGTAACTCGTTCATTTTGATTCAACGAGAGGAACTGTTTGTTACACGATTCTGTAACTGACAACAGTAATCTCTCCACTTAGAAGTTAGAAATTCTCAAAAGCTCGAGAGGCTTTGAAAAGAAAAAAAAAAAAGAGAAAAGAGAACGCGATGTGCGAAAGTGTTTTCAATTTTTACCACGAACAGTCGTTTACCAGACTACCGTGCAATCGCATTGGAAACATACGTAAGAGAAAATCGTAGCCATCGCTAGGCGTAGCACGTATCAATGGCGGTTCCCTTCGTTTGTTTCCTGGGCGTCCAGTCGCCACGTCGTTTCCCGGACAGCTCACGTACACGTCGTAAACGTCGAAAATTGAATACGACGCTTGAAAAGCCGAACGAACGCCGCCGTGTCGCATGTACATATGTACACGTATGTACGTATGTATAAAAGTCGCACGCTCGTATCAGCGCGTTCACGCGTGCTACATCGTTTCTTGCTCTCCGCTAACGAGCGGACGCGTTAGATGCGTTTCGAGGAATCGGGAAAAGGGAAAAGCACGAAATTGCCTGACCGGTCGCTCGAGAGACGCCGCGTGTCGAACACGACGCTTCCGTGATATTACTGACGAGTTTCACCGCACCGGACGTTGCTCCCGATTTAATGCTCCAATTTTTTCCCCTTTTTTTTCTTCTTTTTGTTCACCGTCATTAAACAACGACCGATTTCAACGAGTTCGTTTGGCTATGAAGTAATTGGACTTAGTGGATTTCTGCGGCTTCTTCTGAGGAATTTGAAAGCGTAAGAAGACGTGCAAAAATTCGTGGGATATTTATGACATCCAAAGTGGATTATTAAATACTCGATAGACGTCGAATTTTTCAATAGACAGAATTATATAATTGTAGTTTCCAATTTTACAAGATAATTTCTTAGTCGGCAAATTTGTATTTCTTTAGGTGTTTTCATCCACAGTCTGGTAATAATCTAGAATGAAATTATCTTTTTTTCTGGTTACTGACGATCACACGGAATTAAAGGGATTTGTTCGTGAAAGGGAAAATAAAATCAAGCAAAGCGTCAAATATAAATAGTCTTCGGAAAATTCGCAATCTAAATTGCATCAGATATGAAAATAATTATCAGAAAAATTATTTCTGAAGAAATAACGTAGTCCTTTTACTCCTTCAACTTTCTTTGTTTTACACACTGAAATGATTCATCAGTTGATAAATTTTTCTTCCAATTTTATGCTTTCTATTAGTTCGAAGTTTAACTCGACACGACGTTACCGAGAATGTCCAGAGTTGATATATATTTTCAATTTCCTTTTTCTTCGTGTAAAAATCGAAAAAACAGTTTACATAATTCTAGAACATCGCACTGAATAATACGAAATCGAGATCGAGACGAATGTCAAGTTTCAATTTGGAGGTTTCAGTCTGTTGAATGATGGATGCTCCGGTATGCAGGAATTGCCTGAAGCAGCCGACTAAATCACACGGCGGTGTCCTGTATCTCAGGCGAACGGGAATATTATTATCTCAGAGCTTAGGGTACTTTAACACGACCGTAGCTTTTTGCCTATGATAACTGTATCTGCGCTTATGACAGCAGATAAAATTGCTATTTACATGAATATTATGATTAAAATAACACACACATATATATATATATATATATATACACACATATATTTCAATTGATTCAAAGTATATGTAGGATAATATTAATATTTTTCAAAAATATTGACTCTGCAAAAATTTTATGAATTAAATATATAATTTTTTAATTATTATACTTTACATGTCTGATATATATACAATATATAATAATATATATACATGTCTAATATATATAGATAATTTTATATATATATATATATAAATATATATTATATATTAGACATGTAGAGTATAATAATTAAAAAATTATATATTTAATTAATAGAATTTTTGCAGAGTAAATTTTCGAAAAATATTTATATTATCCTACATATACTTTGAATCAATTGAAATTAGGTCCTGTGCACATGCAACTGATCTGCATTCCTGTCTATCTGGTTGCAGCATTGCAGGCACTTTTTCTGGTCTTATTATAATATGCGAGAGTAGTTCTTAATAATTTTCCAATACATTCAATTTTCCATCGATTAAATCTAATTATAAATAAATTTGCGTGTTAATTTTTTTACGATTAAAAGCATCCAATGCTAACGATCTCACTTGAATATCATTATTGGTACTTTCAAGGAACACCTCGAATGAGGAATTTACCGATTACTTTGACATGTTATTATTGTCAAGAACGAGAAGGAATAAGGGTTAGCTGATGGAAAACAGCGTTTTCTGGTCATCTGTTTATGTATAAAAAAAGATAATGGATTGCGTACGACACAATTTATTACGGTCCGCGTTGATACCCGGTTATTATGCAAAACTAATTGCTAATTAATTCGAGCCTCGCTTCTTTTGTTCGTGTCTTCCATGTCGAAGGAACAAATAGCTTGTTTTAATAGAAAATGGATGTCCTGGTCTCGAGTGACTCTTTTTTTTCCAGGAAATTAATTTAACAATTTATATATGTTACACATTAACAATGATAGTCCATAATGTATAATAATAATGGATTACGGCGACGGCTGAAAGAAAGTTTAAAGATCGAAAACGGAAGTAATTTGAACAATGAACGTGTATGTAAGTTACGAGCGTTTAATACGAAACGACCGTTGAATACAAATTTACGATTTATTCGTGACACGTAACATTTATTTCGCACGATATGCGAATTTTCAACTTCCTTTCGCTGCCATACCGCCTGTCCACCGATACTGTACAATTACTTACGAATTAGTAAACGTCTCTCTTGTTCACGCTTAAATCTAAAATTCATCCCTTCGACGTGGATCGAAAAAACGAGTAAAATGTTCGCGAAAAACGAACGCAATCCGCGTCCGCGAGAGGGGGGGGGGAAGAAGAAAAAAAGAAAAGAAGAGAAAAAGGTTAACGCATTCTCGATGAAACTTGGCCACTCGCGCACCACTCGGAAAGACCACCGCGACGACAATGCAACGAATGTCCGCTAGGTTCTCCGAATCCTATCCAAATTCATATTATTCGTAAATCAAGGGGTCCGAAAAAACGAAACGCCTCGCTGTGGCGAGAGAGGGACCGCCCTATTCGAGTTTCCGAGAACACACAGGTGGCCTTCCATAATGCCACGCTACCAAGAAAAACCTTATGGCGATCGTTAGCGTCCGCTATCGAAGAAAAGGAGAAATAATCGTAAATCGGCGGTGAGAGCGCGTACGATTCGTCGTCGGTTAATCCATTAAATACATCAACGCGTGACAATTTCTTTCGTCTAGCGACTATTCTTAGGGAGAGCTATCTCTGCCGAATAAGAGAAATCCACCGATTTATTTATTTATGCGACGATTTATTCGTGATAGTTTGGATGGTGGATCGATTTGCCCGAAACACGTTGAATTGGCAATTTCTGCGACGTTTCTTTCGTTTCCTCGAAACTTTTCGTACTCGATTTTTATTTCCTTGATAAAGCACAATTATTATTATTATTATTATTATTATTATTCCAAAGTCTTTTTTTTTTTTTTCAATCATAGTTTCATTTCTATAGCGCGAGCAGAAGAGAAATTATTTATACACGTACGTTTATATTTCGCATATGAACACCGGTGGTGTGTAAGCCTCTTTTAATTAAATATTGTAACGAGCTTTTCTTTTCTTTCATCTTTAGATCTTCGATAGTATTATACCATGCGCCATCATTACGCCGCTTGACTGTTTTTGGGAAGGTAGCAAGCTCTTAGGACCAGGGTATCCTGTGCACATACCGTAAGTATAATAAAAGCATAACTTTTTTATTTGTTACTCGTCGGAACACGTCACAATTCACGGGTCGAAGAAGGTTCACTCGTCTATGTGAATTCGACCATTTCATCAGCAGTAATCTAATATAGTGATCTAACTGTGCGTTACTGTTGCCCTAATCCAATGTAACCGCAGAGTCGAGTCGTATTTATTTCGCCTTTTTTCAATTATTGTTCCACGGTAGCGGCACGCAGACGCACAAGCCAGTCCAGTGGACGAATCTCAATCCGATGTGGATGCTGGACGAGATGAAGAAACTGCAGTTCATGTTTCCCTTCAAAACTCTGGAGGACTACATGAAGAGGGCCGGGATAACGAACGGCTACCAAAGCAAGCCATGCCTCGACCCAACGGACCCCGAGTGTCCGAAAACCGCGCCCAACAAAAAATCCCAGCAGGTAAGCAAGCAAGCAAGCGAGCAAACGCACCTTGCTTGTCTCCGAGATTGTAGTACCTGGCCAAGCCGCGTGTCCACCGATTAAGGTGAAAGTCTTCGCGTGTAATTGTTGATACACTGGTAGTCCACTGGCGCGTTTCGTGGCTTCTGATACCGACAAATTCGCGATTAAATCGCGCAAAAAGGATGCTCGTAACATCGTCGCTGTAAATTGGCTTGGCAAAAAGAGTACCTTGGAATGCACGAGTTTCCTTGCGTTGCTTCCTTTTTCCTTTTTCCTTTTTCCTCTTCTCCTTTCTTTTTTCTTTTTTTTTTTCATTCGTGCCGTCGTTTTTTTTTTTTTTTTTTGATTATCACGTTCTTCTCTTCGCGTGGGTCAATTGTAACCTGCGATTGTTACTGCGAATCGTAAAACGGTGAGAATTCGTTCTTCCGACGTCCTGAGAAAGGGAGGGTGAAAAAGATAATTTGGCGATTTTCGTGCATTCCTTTGGGGAGGAAGATGTCCCTTTGACGTGGTTTTAGAGATTTGTTAATGAGGTTTGGTAATGTTAAACTTGTAATATTGTGGTATTTATATATATATGATTAGCTACATATAACATGTATAAATATATACAAAATTAGCCATATTCGAGAAGCTAAGAGTTAGTAAAGTCTCGAATACCAATGTTGATTGATATATTCTCGAGCTTTCTCAATAAGTGACACTTCAGCTTACTATTTTAGTGAATTATTTGCAATGTCAATGAATTTAATGAATTCCTCTCCACGTTGCTCGTATTGAAAACTTTTCGAGAACAATTGTGTAACATTGTAGAATACTAATTACCATCAATTATATTGAAGACGTACATTTTCACGAGAAACCCCCAGCTCTTCTAAATTTAATTTTTCTTTTAACTTTCTCCATATTTTCTCTTTCTCTTTCTCTCTCACACACACACAGTGAAATTTTCAGGAATAGGTGCAACACACGCGCGTGCTATTTACGTATATATTTTATGTTCTACCGATAAATGTCAATAGGTACAACGTGTACGGCAAGCTCGTGAGACGCGTGTTACGCCACATGACCATTGGTAAACGTTAGCACGAAGCGTGCAAGCAAGCAAAAAGCTCGCCAACCACTTATTAGCACGGTTGTTCGTGTGTGTCAGTAGGATCGATGTTATAACTCGTAGGGCTACGTGCAATTATCCCAGCTGCATTTATTAGCTTCAATTCCGTCTTAGCCTCGTTAATAGCGGGATTTATGAGTACGATCGGCGATCTTTCGTAGGAGGTCAACGCAATTCAGATTGATGCACACGCAATGATCATCGCCCTATCGCAATTACGAAACGTTCAATTAGAAACGAGGAAACGTTCAATTAGAAAGCGATCGAGAAATTTGTAGAGAGAACGTTGAGTATAGCTTGTGAAAGATATTTAGCTGGTTTTAATATATTTCGTGAAATATTCGTTTTCAGCAGGGTAAAGTCTTTAAGATATTGAGCTATTTTGATATTTCAGTGAACTCGCATCTCTGTGAAAGTTTAATGAAACGAATAAGATGATCAGACAGGGTAACATGAATTGAAGCAATTCAAATTCTTTATAATAACAACGTAATTTAACGATATTGGAAAAAAAAACAGAATTTGATAATCGATTGAATGAAATTGTAAATGAAACGTGTCAATTATTCCTTCTCTGCCTAACCACAAGTAAAAAATCCTTCGCTTTCTTCGTACTTATGCAGAATTGCTTTCGACTTTCTCGCGTACACGTATTCATTCCTAATCATTTCCTGCAATATGCATGCATCATTCGCCAAATGAAACGATCGTCCAACCCCGAAAATGGGAGATCAATGTTCCTCCCCCAAGTCAATCGGTTGTTCGCCGATTTTTTTCAACCTTAAAGAAAATTAAAAAAAAAAAAAAATGTTCAATTTCGTTCGCGGTACACGCGAGAACGTAGTGCGCGCAGACACACAATCGAAGATGCCGAAGCCAACGGCCAATTAAATATTCATTGCGCCGGCTCCGGCCGCGGAATACTCCGCGGACATCAAAGCGGAATCGACGTGCCGCTGTCCAGGACCTACCGGGTCTCGCTACGTGCACGTAATCGGTCGTCATTCGGCCGCGGAATTCCAAGTGGCCGCTTGTTATTCCGGACATCGATCCTACGAAACAAATCTCTCAGGCGTCTGCAGCCTTTCCCCTACATCGTGCACCGTCGCGGCCTCGGCAATTCCGTCGCTACGAGACGGCATTTTGATAGCAATTTCGTCGACCCGACGACGACGACGTCATTTCGTCGGTCATCGTCTGTTCGCACGAACAGACAGGAGGCGCGTGGAATTTTTAGCTGACCTCGTTTTCCCACCGCGAGCCGACCATGCTTTTCTTTGCCGGCTCGTCGGTGCATGAGGGGTCGTTCACTTTAGAACTTTTCTGTTTTCCATCTCGTGATCGCGGGCGCGTCGTCGAGAATCATTTCTTCGTGAGACGAGCGGGAAAATTAATAATTTCGTTAAAATGCTCCGAATGAAACGTCACGAGCATTTTATCGCATTCGTTAGGAAATTTGGAAATGCAAAATTTTCGTAGAAAATGCGTATAATACGAGAAATGCACGAATCGTCGAATTTATAATGCTTTCCGTAGTATTTGGTAATGTGAAATATTTTTTTTAACAAGATTCGATCTTTTCCATTGTGTTTTTCCATTGTGCATTTACGTGAAAATCTAATTACGAGTGATTGCCGATCGATTTGATACTGCTTTTCGTTTCTTTGATTTTCAGAGATATTGATTTAACCTTCTAGATATTCACAATCAGTATAATCACTCTCTCTGAGAAGTTTACAGCGCACTAGAATTCCAAAAAAATTTTCGAACCGAAACACACTAACTCAGAAACTAAAATAGAAATGTCATTAATACGCAAGAAATTAGTCGTGGAAAATATGTAATGATCTCCTTCGGTTCATCATCGAGTGTTCTATAATTTTCATCATTTCCATCATTTCCATCATTTCCGATGGATACAACCAATAAAATATTCTCGAAACGATCGATTTTTCGCACTCGGGAAGTCGTCAAGATGGGAAAGAAAACGGGACAAGCGGTTGAATGAAAACGACCTGTGGTCGCGAGGATCGTCGAATGCGTTATGCGAGTCGCGTGGGCCGCGGCGCTCGGGAGGATCGGCATTAAAATAATAAAATCGCGAGACGCGCGTCATTATTGCGCCACGTTGGTGGTCGCCGTCGCTAAGTACGTACGTTCTTTTCCGTTGCCGACACATTACGCGGCCGTCGTTTCGCTGTCATTAACATTATTCCTACCACGACCGGTCAAATGACCATTTTTAAAATTTCGATTAGAATTTCCTACGTACAACGTAATTAAATCGACTTTAAACTTCACGACTTTTCCTCAAATACACGTATAATACATTTTTCAATATTCACTTCTTTTTTTTTTATTGTTTATTCGTTGAGAAAAATTTGTAGTCTGTCCTACCTACCACGACCGGTCATTTGACCGGTAAAACGATTTATATCTTTTTTGTAATAGTATTCTCTCAAGGACTCAATTCCAAAGCTATAAAGTCGTTACAAACGAAAGGCAATGCAGTTGTGGCATGATTTTGGCCGAAAAGTGCCTACCAGGGACTGATTTACGGCACTTCCAAGTGTTTGCAGTTCTCGCTCGCCTATCGGCCTCGCGGTGTAACCACGGACAATTTTTTTACAAGCGTGTCTCTAGCAACAAAACTTTCAGCAAAGAAAGAAACGGTTGTTGGAACAATTCGAGCAAATGGAAGAGAGCTACCAAAATTGGCTAAACTGAAAAAGTGACAATATGACACGTTTCTCAACAAAATTACATCGTTCAAATAATTGTACTCCGACAATTTACAAAGCTAAACCAAATAAAAAAGTACTGATTCTTAGTTCAATGCATATTTCCGTACAAGTTGAAGAAAATGATATCCGTATACCGGAGACAATAATATTATATAATAGCACCAAATTTGGTGTAGATGTGACCGACCAAATGGCCAGAAATTACACGGTAAAATCTAAATGTCGGAGATGGCCTTTACAGGTATTCTTCAATATCCTAGACTTAGCCGGGATAAATGCGTGGGTTTTATATAATAAAAGAAACCACGGGAGAAGGAATTTCGAGACAAGAATTTTTATTTCAATTGGCAGAAGAACTTGCCATCGAATATCAAAAAGTGCTACAGCTAGGCAAAGAAGATCAACCAACACCCGTCACAAATACAAATACGGGTTCACGTGAACGGAAAACATGCCAGATAAGATATTGCAAAGACAATGAGACTAACAAACTCTGTATAAAATGTAAAAAGTACGTACGTGGAAAATGTACAATCGAGAAGCCTATTTGTAAAAAATGCGGTGAAAACGAATAAAATGTACATTATATGCTTCTGAATAAAAGAAACTATATTTTTATACTGTCAAATTGGCTTTTATCTTCATTCTAAGAATCATGTTAAGAAATATAAGTTGTGCTAAAAACCGGTCATTTGACCGGTCGCGGTAGGAACAGGTATACGTGAAGTGTCGGTAGGAATAGTGTTAACATATGATCTGAATTCAGCGGCAGTCGCAACGTAAAAGACTCATCGAGACTCAGTTTTTTTTTTCATTCGGCAGTAGAAGTAGTACAAGAAGTAAAATACTAGGAAATATCACCGAGTTTGATTGAATCTACTTCTACAGGGTAGGTGAAACAAAAAAAGATCACTTCCTACTAAAATAAATCCATAGTCTTTTTATTATATATTTTCCTCGACATTTGAAGGAAATGATTTTTAGAACACGATGAAAAAAAACTCATGTTTGAACTTAGATTTAATTTGAAATTAATAAAATTAGTTTTTTTCTTGTGTTTATCTTCGAAATAGGTGAGAAGAAACTTTTGGCCATCTCTGTATTTGAACTTGAGCTCCTTTTATTATACGAATGAAAAATCGGCAAATAATAACAATGCGTTCGTGTAAGCGGAGTTTTGCATTCTCTGTAACGCAGTGTCAAGAAACATTGTCATAGAAAATACAGATGATAGAATATTAAGATATACATCCGTCCCTCAATTTACGCGAATAAAAGTCGTGTAAATTGAATCTGTCAGTATAAAAGGAGAAATATTGGAAATGAAAGCTAGTAAAGGTTTTAGAAACACATGTGCGCATATTTATTTCACGTAACTTAACAAAAAAATCAGTAAGACATTTCAGAAAACAGAAGTATGTAAGTTTTATTCGATGGTCACTATCGCTACTGTAATTCAAAACAATAAGCCTTTTCTTTTTAATTGGGATAAACTCATCTTCATCGCTTGAAATATTTGGAAGTTCGTCTTCACTTTCATTGTGAATGTAAATTTTTTCGCATGAGTTTCTCTCAATATTTTCTGTTACTAGGTTTTCATAAATTTGCTGATATTCGCCGCAACATTTCATGAAATTTTAACGAAATTTTAAGGCTCGCTGAATGTTTGGATCAATGTCTACAATGGCATATTCCAATTTTTTGGCTAATTCAAGAGCTTTACAAAGATTTTCCGGAGTGAATGAATCTATTTCTTCGTTGTCACTGGTTACATACATCATGTGGTTGGGTTTCACATATAATATTTATTAATTCAGTATCGGTTGATTCACGATCTGCTGGTAAATCATTAATGTCACACTCGTTTCAATTGGCAAAGCGATAAACACAATAGAAATAAAATAAAACTGTCAATTTTAAAACTTATAGGAAAATATGTATGCGTATACATATCTGGCCGCGTAAAATAAGATCGCTTGAAACAAATACTCGCGTAAAAATGTGCCGCGTAAATTGAGCGACGGGTGTATAGATAATGGAGTGTTAGGAAATGTAGGTACAAGAAATAAAATATTAGTATTGATAATTAGTAAATAATACAGTAAGTAATAATATAATGCATTACATAATGTAAGAAGGAAGTTTTGTTCCTCATATTTTACATCGACACGTAAATGGAGGTATAAATGATTGAAAAGCCACAGCTTCCTTGGGAATGCGTCC
Source organism: Tetragonula carbonaria (assembly GCA_032399595.1). Classification (NCBI taxonomy): domain Eukaryota; kingdom Metazoa; phylum Arthropoda; class Insecta; order Hymenoptera; family Apidae; genus Tetragonula; species Tetragonula carbonaria. The sequence continues at coordinate 11,601,727 of JAUCRC010000004.1, forward strand.
ACGGATGTCGTTGTTCTTTCTGTTAACTAGGAACGACATTAACAAAAGTTCAAATTGAAGGCTATATGTTCTCGGAATATACCGGATAGGAAGAGTAGACCCTGTACGTACGCGGGGACCGTGAAATGACAGACTTGTCCGTTGAAATTCTAGCGTAATGACGGGTGGTGACCGCGCGGAATGATCTTTCGGAGAAGCGTGTAATTAGGGAGAAATTTGGATTTGATTGATTGCAATTGGCGCTTGGGTGGTTGGTGAACGTAGCATGAGGTAGCACGAAGTTTAAAAGTTTTTTTCTTTTAGCGTAGACGGGTTAATTAGAGTAATACGAAGTATCGGATTCGCAAAATGTAAAATTACCTCTTTTTCTCTCTCTCTCTCTCTTTTTCCCTCCTGCAAACTACAGCCAATTACCTCGATTCAGGTAGAGTTATGCCATACTCGAACGAGAAAGTTCGTCGTGATTTCCGTTTCTTTGTCGCAGATCTGTCGATGACAGCTCTTTGAAATATCAATTTTTATAAATTAAGAAATCCCTTCGCCATTGTGATGATCGCTAGACCGCAGATTTTTCATTGAGGATCGACAGGGAATTGTTTTGCATACTAAATATTGCAGAAATCACTGTAATTTATATATCTCTGCATTTTGAGATTTCTCATAAACGCATACATAAAACCTGCCGTGTTCAAACGAATAAAAATTTATCTCAATTTATATTAATAATTATTGAAAAAAAAAATCGGTGTCCATAGGAAAGTACATTTGATACATTGAAATGAACAAAAAATTTTAATTTGCCCTCAGTATCGGTATACTTCCGAAGAATAGCTCGAAGAATTAATTACATAATGCAACGATTGGTACTACCTAACCATGTAATTCCGTGTACCTCCAACAAAAGGGTACAACTTCATCAAATTACCTCTCTCTCTCTTTCTCCCCATAAAATTCTCCCTCTTTATCTATAAACTCGATGAAAAACCGAACGATGCAACGGAATCGCAATAAAATTTATACGCGTGGTGCACGTAGGCTGTTTCTGCACGATACCTGAAGGGTATTACACGCGAGCTTAGCCAGCGAGCAGCAGAGAAAAAAAAGAAAGAAGCGAAAGGAAGGGGAAGAAGAGATTGCAGAGAGAAGATACAAGGCGCGGTCAATTAATTCCGCATAATTGAAAGCACGAATTTATGTCGTTCGATCGAGGTAGGGAGGGGGGGGAGGGGAGAGAAGAAAAGGAGAGGAGGCGGCGCGTTTCTCCTTGTCTTTCTTCTTTCTCCACCCTTTCTCGTTCGAGATTTCCTCCCCGGTTCGGTTCCTCCGATCACGTTCGGTTTCGCCACACGCTCTCTCACGTGTCTCTCTCTCTCTTTCATCGAACTGTAGTCCCTCATTTCTACTTCTATTTCCATACAGTGTACGCGCGCCCGTACTTAAGGTAATTACACTTAATGGCCACGTGGTGCAGTCAGCCCTCTTCTCCGGCGATTCGAGCGTTGCTGCGGGCAGAGAACGTCCCCTTCGAAGCTTACGCAGAACAGTCGAGATCGTTCTTTGCGCATACACAGCCCGTGTGGCTTGCTATTCTCATTTGATATTCGTCGCGTTGATATTGACGAGTCCGGAGTCACTGGCGATTTGGATATTTTTTTTCTTCTTTTCTTTTTTCTAAATGTAGTGATGTAATTTAAATGGTTTATTACGTTAAATAACAAAGGAAACAAAACAGCAAATAATAAATACAGGATAGACAACGCAGACAACAATAATTCGAATAAACTCGAACGACACGGTTAATTTTTATACAACACAAATGATCACTCTTTTGACCACGCTCGTTCGACGCTCTTTTACGACTCTCTGCTCACTCTGTTTTTTTCTTTTTCACTCGCACGACTTTCCTCTTTTCGAAAAGAAATGCGTTCAGTGCCAACGCTGTGCTTCTCACATCACATTCATACTTTTTCGTTCACGCATCTGTAGATACGATGATCGATAAATGATAAAGTCACCGTACTACAAAAGGAAATTCTTATAATTTAATTTAATGTTTACATGATACAGAATTTAATAGATCAATTACTACTGACGACAGATGACTAATGACTATTAATTTCTTATTTACTGTTATATATATTATCGGCAATTCGTTTGTAACTTAGTAACTAATAATTTGTTGATATTTCCTATGGTAATTTTTGTAAGACTGAATAGACGACGCTACATATCTCCAGCAAATCAGGCCGTCTATTAGAAGTAAAAATAACTAAAAATATAACTACACAGAATAATTTCGATACTACATAAACGATAGAAAAATTCGAGCTCTTATCGCCACTTTTTGGTAATTTCAATAAATTAGAAGAATTGAAAGATCGAATTATGAATTTACACTCAATTGTTGACTGGCATCGTTTGGACTTATTGGGCATTCTGCAATCAATCTCGAAATCTTGCAGTTCAAGTCGAGTTTTAAGTTTTACGAATCCAACGACGGCCAGTCGAGGAGTCAATGAAATTAATTGCCAATTGTTTGCACTTCGCGCTCTATTCGCACGTGGATTTAACACTAGAACTACCGACAGTTAAGACGAAGCTATTTCAACCAAAATTATGTTGATTTTTAATAAATAAAAATAAAATAAAATTCGTTATATTATTTCTTTAGTTATCACTGTAAAAGTCATTGCGGGGAAAAAGTTGTAACATGAAATAGAACTTTTAAAATAAAATTGTAAAAACCAGTTATTTTGACTGGTGTGGTAGTTCTAGTGTTAAATATCATATCGCTCGTATCGCTTCAAATCATTGAGTGCAAATTGAATCACTTCGATGTGTTGCGTCATTGATGAAACGTACTCTCGAAACATCACTCATCACCTTCGCGAAGCATTTTCCTCGAATACCGCTCTTGATCCTTGGCCAACTTGATGCGTCTCGAAGTGTCTTCAAGTAAAACGGATACGCGTGCCCCGTTACGCGAATGATCGGCGGACGATTAAGTTCTTAACTGTGAAGCCGTTGGTCGGCTTAATTGCGTCTGCGGATCAATTAAAATCTAGTTGGCCGACACGACTGTGTGTCTTTTCTCTACGTGCACGCGACATGCGTTCACGTTGCCGGCACTACGGATGGGATCAAGTGCAATACACGTACACGGAAATCCGAGTGAAAACTCGATATCTGTGTTTCGTTTCATTTTTTCAAATGCTATTTTCACCGAGTGACACTTGAAACGTACTCGTTCTGTACAAGTCGATAAAACGTATCGTTCTACATTTTCAGCGTGATTCAACGTGTACGATGATTCGAGGATTTTATTATGAATTGAACATTTTTATATAAATCGATACTTTGATATCTGACGAAAGTGACAATGTTTCGACGAATGGATTTTTTTGCATTGTGTTCATTTCACGATGAGCATGTTCAAGTTTCGTGAACAATTGCTGATGAGCAATTCAGTGTCTAAGATTTGAAAGATTTGAAATTTTTCACAAGCAGTACTCGAATTTTGGAAATCAGAATTCCTTGGAACTTCGCTAGAGGACCGAAATGGAAAGCCCAAAAAGTCAGTGAAGTAAAAGTGATAACTCTCGTATAGTTTAACACTGGGTTTACCAGATGAATTGACATATACCTATTTCTACCAAAAGGGGTCAAAATAACTTCTTTCGGTGTTTAATTAGAAAAAATATAACCTATATTGACCTATCTATTATGAAGTTAAAGTAGAAAAAACGAACCTCAAAAAAATTACATCAGTTATAATAATTAGTTTTTATTATTTTTTTTAATTTTTGATATTTTCTTGAAGAAAATTAACGAAAAGTTTTCTCAGAGGGGTCAAAACTACCTAGTGTCAAAAGAGAGTTGTTTTCACGCTTATAGTGATTTAACCGAGTGATTTCACATCAGACGTATTTATATTAATATAATGGAGAAGCGTGTTCCTGAATCAGGAACAAATAATATATTTCTAGAACGATACAGTAATTTTTTAACTCTATTCCTAAAAGATTGCTAATATTTTCATTACAAATTAACATGATATACTCTGATATACTTGAGACATATACGTGTACAGCTACGTAATGTGATTTGTGCAAATACGTACTCGTGAAACTAGTTGGAGCGTACTTGGAAATTGTACGAATCTACTTGTGAGGTACTCGATCCCATCTCTAGTTGGCACAAGTTGCCTCGTTAAGGTCTCGAGATCCAAGAAAGATGCGGCTTTCTATGGGGAGAGATGACGATGGTTGCTGCAGCCTAGCCTCCAGCCTTTTAAAGATTCCTGCTTTTCACGAGTGCTTAATGGAATTATTATCCGATCCATGCCGATCGCATAATTAATGAAGACCGGTGACCGATAAAATCGTCGATCCGCAGCAGATAGGCGATCGTACGAAGGAACGGGAACTGCTTCATTCGGGAAAAGAAGTTAATGTGACGAACAGCTGCTTCTCCAGTTCGAGGATGTCCAAGTGGACATGGTTAATCCATTTTGGTATATGAATCTCTAGAGCATGAGCGTACGGTATGGAGAACGAAGAAGTATTGGAAAATGTGATTTACTTGTACAAGTCAAGAGTACTAAGTAACTAAATCTTCTGCGTGCTTTACATGAAAACTTATGCCGATAAACAGGGAATTGTTATTAATTTAGTTGCGAGAGATTCAATAAAGCGCAAACATACCAAAAACCAAATCCAGAATATAATAATATAGTATTCTTTATAGGCAAATTATTGTCCACGTTCTATTCTCTCTCGATTTAGGTAAAAAAAAAAATTTGCTGTCAATGTAATTTTCACAACATTTTACATTTATCCATTTGTCTTTATATGGAAACTAGAAACTTCTATCAATGGACGATTCATTTAATTAAGGGAGTTTCGCGAATAGTAGACGAAGATCCAAACCTCTGCTAATGATTCTAAATGATTCGGTCCGTCGATATAACGGAAGATGTAGAAAAAAGAAAGAAAAAGAAAAAAGAAAAGTAACGAAAGAAGAGGAAGAGCTCTTAAGAGGAGCATCCAGGTGCGGTTCAAGTGGAACGTAAGACGGCTACCGGTTCGCCGTTATCGTCTAGCGGCGGCAGTAATCGAACACGCGGAGAAAAACAAGAAAATCGTGCCAGTAGTACGTTGACGTTTTGTGACACGCATAGTGTTGCATAGTGTTCGTCGGAATTACATAACGTTTGATGTCCACACGTGGCAGCGCGTCTGCCGGCACCGAATCACAGGTAGAAAATCGTGTTCGTCGGGCTTTATTTGGTATGCCGGGCCGACATCCGGTAGCGCATCCATCGACCAGCCCTCTCTGTATTTTATACCGAACGCGAAACGAGGGCCCAGCATTTATGCAGGTGATATAAAGGCCGAGATATAAAAAGCGCATCGACGAGAGAAAGTTCGTGTACCTTCCAAGAGAGAGAGAGAGAGAGAAATAGCAGGGAAAACATGAAGGATAGAAATATTGAAAGAAATATATATAGAAATGTAGAAATATAGAATAATATAAAAATATAGAAGTATAGAATAATATAATATAGAAATATAGAATAATATAATATAGAAATATAGAAGTATAGAATAATATAATATAGAAATATAGAATAATATAATATAGAAATATAGAAGTATAGAATAATATAATATAGAAATATAGAAATATAAAATATAATAAATAAAATAAAAATATAGAAGTATAGAATAATATAATATAGAAATATAGAAATATAGAATATAATATAAAATATAATAAATAAAATAAAAATATAAAATATAATAAAATAAAAATATATAATATAATATAAAAATATAGAAGTATAGAATAATATAATATAATATAATATAATATAATATAATATAATATAATATAATATAATATAATATAGAAATATAGAAATATAGAATAATATAGAAAGAAAGAAATATATCGTGGAAATAGAATATATCGCGGTTTCTCGCAAGCGAACGTGTACATCATTGTTTCTCAAGTGAAAATTGTTTGATACTGTGAAATTAACAAGAAGAGGTCGTGAACCTCGCGGTGCCAGAGCGCAGAGGTAACACTAGAGCCCACCCACGTTGATTATCGCGTGTCTCGGGTATCGATCCACGATCCCGTGCGATCCGTCACGATATCTTGTTCGCTGATTTTTTGAAAATCGTCCCGGCGAACGCCGAACCGGGACAATTTGTTCGTCGTGCGCGCGTCCCATCACCGAGAGATCGCGATAGCTGATCGTATTGCACGCGCGATATCGTGTTCGACGATTTTTGCGAATGTTCAAGCAAGTGGATTTGGTTTCACTTAGATGGATGAACGTACGATGAAAACTGTCGTGTTGTACTTTTTTTTTATTATTTCATGTATTTTTCGAAATTAGTACTATATGGAAATTTAATATCGATAAGTAATCTTTTCCATTTGAACAACTTTTTCTCAATATTATGTTATAAAAATGGTATTTGCAAATCTTGTGAACTTTACATCGAATTTTTTTATTCCTAATAATTGTACATCCGACCACATTTGAAATATTCGTTCAGTTCGACAGATTTTTGAACGGGACCATGTTGTAAAATGAAAGAATCTCGCGTTTAATGTTATGTCAGATCTAATTAAATCACGGTGAGGGCTTCGAGATTAGTTATACTAATATTATTTCGATTATTATACGTTCGTAAGTCAGACTCGAAGCGGTGGAAGAAGGTAAGTGGCAGTGGCCAATTTCTGCTTGCTTAATTGCTGCGAGATAATCGACGAATTAATTGCTGGTAATTAATACTGGCTCGTTAGTATGCGATTAACGTGCCCCCCCCCCCGGTATCTCGCGTTTTTGTATCCTCGTTTTTCGTCGTTGCGCCGCCTTCTCTTCTCCTTCCTCGGCGCTGATTTCCTCGAACTCGAAATTTCTCGGCCGCGAGGTAATTAATTGATGACTATCTACAGATACTTTACACGCGTGAGATCGTTGCCAGGTAATTCAAGGAGACATTTAGAATGATATGTGGTTTTGCTGCAGGTAGATTTGCTGCGAGAGAAATATCAGTCTTGATCGCGTACTGATGAGGGGAAATCGGCGAGAAATTTGCCAGATTTAATACACATCGGGAAATTGAAGGATCGTTGAATTATGCTCGATTAAATTATAACTTTGGGAAGAGAAGCCGTATAATGTGCTATTCGTGCTTATTTCAAAGGGGGCGAAGGATGATGAACTACGTCATTGAATTTTTTCAAAGACTGCTTTTTCCTTCAGAGAAGACAGAGTGAGAAAGCGAAGTTGCATTTTTCCTTTGCAAATTTTACAAATTCGAATGATCTCTTGACAGTTGATGCGTTGATTTTTGGGACAATTTTCAAGACAATTTTCAAGCAATAGTTTGAGCTGATTTCTCTGAATTTTACATTGATTTTGTATTTATATTCGTGAAGTGATTCTCGATCCGAAGATTGAGAAAATCAAATTAAACTTAATCGACAGATCTTCTTTTAGAGTTAAATGAAAAAATGTTTTGCTTTCACACGCTATAGTAATCTGTTATTTGATTGCACTGGCCAGACTATCAAGCATTCATCGCATACTCATATCGTGTGACTTGTTGTGGTTAAAACACTACGTGCTTTCGTAGAATTCATTCATACTCGACCCCCTGTAACGTCATAAACATGTTTACCTGTTACGCGAAGTTCATTCACACCTAATATTTTGTAGAGTTCATTCACTCTTACGATAATCAAGTACACAACATTTCATTCATTCTTACTGTATTATTTTTTTATACAATTTAATTATACCTCTCCGATTTTGATAAAAATGTAGATCGTGTGGATCTTCATGTAGACTCATATTTCTATACATGTATAAATAATTTAAAAAATAGAATCTAGATAAACAATAATTACTGTGTTATACGCTTAGGCTTGATGTTGAACCTTGGGGATTCTTCGTGCATTCATAAGAGAATACGAAAAAATATATTAAAAAATCCAAAATACATTTCTATATTTGATGTATAAAACAATTTTCTATCGTAAACGTCTTCTATTACATCGTGAAAAATTCGAAGGAATTTGCGCAAAAATCTTCAGTGCATTTTAATGTATAATATAAACGATTCAGCTCCATTTTGAAAAATTAGTAATAGAAATAAATAATTCCATGCGATTGAAGTTAAAAAGTTGTGTCAGAAATTCGAAAGATCCAAATCGGAAAAGTGTTTCAAGATGGAAACGTTCTTTTCGGCCAGGAAATGATAAAAATACGACGGCACAGCGTAGGGACCTCACAGCGAGATTTTATGGAATCCTATAAAAAAGAGACATACCAACGAGGATTTTAAACGATCGCCATTTAGTTTGTTGGACGTTGTCCAATGGTTCCCTATATCACGCCGAAATAAATAACGCAAACATGAATCGCGGAGAGGCTTAAATCTCTGTAACGAATGCATTGTGATAGTCTTACAATTCATTAGTGTCCATTTAATGAGACTTCGTGGGGAATATAATGTCACAGATGGTATTCCCTTTGAAATATGCGCGCTTCTTGAATAATGTGCTTGAAATTCACCGTAGAATCTAATTAATACGTTCCTTCGTGGAGAGATACGTGAACAAATTGTCGAATGAGGAAGCTCGGTGCTCACGTAATAAATTCGCTTTATTGGGAATTCTAACGAAATAGACGCTCCTATGTTTCCAGTCGTGTTTAGAATTGATTATTTATTAATTATCAATTCATTTTATCAACCCAATTGTCTGAATTGGCGAACGGGGGCTATTTTGCACTGTGATTTCTTTATTTCTAGATTTCCTCTGTTTATTTCAATTTTATCTAGATTGTAAATGATACCGGTGTTTATACTCGACTTTGCTTTATTTCAATCTCGATAGTGTGGTTATTCAGACTTTGAATCTTTTTACGCATCTTTGAGAAAATTCGAGAGTGTAGAAATACGTAAACGTGTACAAGAACTTATAAAATATCCAAAGCACAGTTTAATGTATAACGAAGTAAATCATAATTGTACAACCTTTTAATAAATGCGTAGAAATTCGAAATCCGACAATTACACAAAACTCTCTTACTTCTCTCCTTCTAGAGAAGTTCCTTCTAGAAACCCAAATGATCGCGAGCAGTGTACGAGCCAGCTCAAGATACTCATCAAGATTCGTTTGTTTCCCCCCAGGTACCGGACATAGGAGCCGAATTAACTGGTGGCTGTTACGGTTTCGCCGCGAAGTTTATGCACTGGCCAGAAGAACTCCTCGTCGGTGGTGCTAAGCACAATAAGACCGGTCACTTGACCCGTGCAGCTGCTCTGCAGACCGTCGTGCAGCTGATGGGAGAACGAGAGCTTTACGAGTTCTTCCACCACACCTACAAGGTGCATCATATCGACTGGTCCCCGGAGAAGGCGGCGCAAGTGCTTGAAACCTGGCAGCGAGCGTTCAGCAATCAAGTGAAGAAGTATCTGGACGCGAATGGCTCGACGCCGTACAATTTGTATGCGTTCAGCACGACCACCATGAACGACATACTTGGAAAGTACAGCGAGGTGTCCGTTATGAAGATCGCCATTGGCTGCGCACTGATGGTTAGTAGAAATATTATTACGGTTTCTAACGTTTCGCTCTTATGGCACTCGGCGAAATGGTGAAAATCGGCGTATCGCCGATGGAGCGTATCACTTAATCACCAAGCAATGCTGAAATCTGAATGTTCTGCTTATTTGTAGATGTTTCCTTTTTCTTCCTACCCCCTTCAATTTGCTTCAATCGTTCCTTCTGCATTGCTTTTTATGATAAAGATAGTACAACATTTCACTCGTGAAATATGAAAATTACAAAGTATACACTTTGTACAAAATGCATAATTTAAGATCTTATCATCTTGTGACAACAACTTGTCAAACAACTGGCTAGAATGTTTCCATTATCCAATTGTATCACACTGTGATCTATTGAAGAAATTAAGCTCCCTATTATTTGTCTTAAAAAAAATTAATCATCTGCACTTCCTTTATCTACTATCGTCTATGTTTCTTCCAGACGCTGTACGCAGGTACAGTCCTTTTTCGATGGAAGGATCCAGTGCGTTCTCAAGCTGGCGTGGGCATAGCCGGTGTGATGCTAATCTGCGCGACTGTTGCGGCAGGTTTGGGATTCTGCGCCCTCCTAGGCATCCCGTTTAACGCAGCCACCACTCAGATCGTCCCCTTCTTAACTCTAGGACTCGGTGTTCACGATATGTTCCTGTTGACTCACACGTACGCCGAGCTCTCGGTGCACGACGTGCCTAGTGGAGAACAGACAGCGATAGTTTTGAAAAGGACCGGCCTGTCTGTCCTTCTAACAGGTATCAGCAACGTGTCAACGTTCTTCGCTGCAGCGATAATTCCGATTCCTGCGCTCAGAGTGTTCTGCATTCAAGCCGGTATCTTGTTAATATTCAATCTGGCCGCCATGCTGCTCGTTTTCCCAGCTATGGTCAGTTTGGACCTGAGGAGACGTCGTTCAGGTCGTTCGGACATACTCTGTTGCTGCTTGCCGTCGAATGCCGGCAGAAATAAATACGCCAACAGAACGAGCAATGGCACTGTGAAACAAACTGTGACAAGGGCAATTCCACCAGAACGTCGTGAAACATGTACGCAGATCTTGACATCGCAGAACGTGCAGAATGAGTCTTGGGTGGGAGGGAACATCGAGGTGGACGTGGACAAACAGAGTAGCGAGGAAGACACTCTGACAGGATGCAGCCAGGATGATTGTCTGAGTTTCTCCCTAACTCAATTTGCCGCGAGGCATTACGCCCCTTTCGTCACCAAGCCGGCGACCAAGGTCTTCAGCATGATAATCTTGATCGCGATAATCGTTGGCAGTGTCTGGCAAGCTATAAGGGTGAACGACGGCCTAGAACTGACCGATTTGGTCCCACAGAATTCCAACGAGCACTCCTTCTTAGCTGCCCAGGCAAAGTATTTTGGATTCTATAACATGTATGCCGTTACTCAGAGAGAGTTCGAGTATCCTAATAATCAGAAATTGCTGTACGAGTATCACGATGCCTTCATGAGGATAAAGAACGTGATCAAAAACGACGACGGAGGACTGCCCGAGTTTTGGCTGAGTTTATTCAGGGATTGGTTGAAGGGGCTGCAAAACGCGTTTGACAAGGATTATAGCAACGGGTGTATTACGCAGGAAAGATGGTATAAGAATGCCAGCGACGAGGCAATTCTCGCCTATAAATTGTTGGTACAAACTGGCCACGTAGATAATCCTATTGACAAGTCATTGGTCACTCAAGTCAGGCTAGTCGATTCCGATGGGATCATCAATCCGAGAGCGTTTTACAATTACTTGAGCGCTTGGGTATCCAACGACGTTCTGGCTTACGGTGCTTCTCAAGCGAATTTAAGACCCGAACCAAAGCAATGGATTTATACCAACGATCACGAGCTGAAGATTCCAAAAAGCATGCCCCTAACGTACGCACAGATGCCGTTTTATCTGCACAAACTTACCGATACGCAAGAGATCACGGAATTAATTGGCAACGTGAGGAAATTGTGCAAGAAATTCGAGGAACGAGGACTGCCAAATTTTCCTTCTGGTATACCGTTCCTGTTTTGGGAACAGTATATGGATTTAAGAAATTGTTTAGGGATTTCCCTGTTAGTTGCTCTAGCAGCGAGCGTCGCTGTTGTTGGAATATTATTGTTGAATCCCTGGGCAGCTTTGTTAGTCGGCATTTCACTTGCTGCTGTGGTTCTACAGCTTTTTGGAATTATGGGCCTCTGGGATATAAAACTGAGCGCCGTTCCCGCTGTTCTGTTAGTTGTCAGCGTTGGAATTTCTGTGCACTTTACGGTGCATATTTGTCTGGTTAGTATAAACACAAATAAGATAAATCAAGACATTGATAACAAAAGTGAACTGATCCAAGGAATCAATAAATTAAATAATTCTCTGTTCAAATTAAGCGTAAGCATGAAATATTCAGTGTAATTAAACCGTCGAATAATATGGTTGCTCTAAAAATTTGATTCCCAATGTCTCATCTATAAAATTCTCAATCACATTTGTATTCTATACTTTTGTTTTTATTCTTATAGAGTTTTGTCACGACCATTGGGAGTAGAGACCGAAGGATTCGCTTAGCTCTGGAACACATGTATGCGCCTGTAATACACGGAGCATCAACAACTCTATTAACAGTCATGATGTTGGCCTTTTCCGAGTTCGATTTCATCGTCCGATACTTCTTCTTGGTGTTGTTGTGTCTTGTTGGGATCGGTTTGGTGAATGGGCTATTCTTCTTCCCTATTTTGCTGTCTTTGATTGGACCAGCACCAGAAATAATACCCAATGACCATCCGGATCGTATTTCTACGCCAACACCACCTGCTTCGCCAATCGTCAGAAGATCAAAGCCTCCTGCACCACCCAGGAGATCGTACAAAATTGATAATGCCAGGTTACACGCGGAGCCTTCTCTAACAACGATCACAGAAGAACCCAATTCGTGGCACAGTACGCAAGAATCTTGTATTATTGTTCAACCAGAGTTGAAGGTTGAAACAACATCAACTTGTGGCAATCAGGTAATACCGATATTAAAATTGTATTTTGAAATATTCCCTTTTTCATTTGACATTTTCCTTCAAAACACACTTGAAGCGAGAGTGCTTTTTGGATATCTATCATATTTGCTTTTTATCTTTGTAACTGCTTTCATACCAATCAAAATTCTTCTGTTGTCATTTACACGCTGTCTCATATGTGAATGATGGTGGTACTCGGAATCCACAGAGCATGATTAACATGTGTGCATTTGTTTTTAACTAACAGAACTGTAGCGGATCAGATACAAGTGGGTCTAGTCGAATGTCACCAGTGACATCTGCATCTCATATCACAACCAAGGTCACTGCAACGGCTAATATAAAAGTTGAAGTTCATACACCATTAACTAGTGAGTATCAATTGTAACGTTCGACTAAAAGAGGTTTCTTGTTATAATTATGTTACTTACATGATTCATCAGAGTTTCAATATAACTTATACACGTATCTTACACAAGCAATATACATAATATATATATATATATATATATACAAATAATATAATAAAATTATGATCCTCTATGATTTTTTCACGAGATACTAATTTTTATGTAAAATTATTATTGTAGGTACAGTGGATCGTAGCGAAAAATGTAGACACGCGACTTCCAGTAGCCGAAGGAGTTCGCGCTGCAGTGCGAACATTAATGCTGGGGAGTCTTCAGGTTCCGGTTCTGAACCGGATTCAGACTCTAACCCAAATAAACACTAATAATAAGTACCGGGAAGACCGGCAGCTACTGCTCAAATACCATGCGAAGCGGGAACATACAGAAGGCTGACTAGGATAGATTTATAGTTTCTTTTCTTCTATCTTTTTTTTTTCTTTTTTTTTTAGTAAAACGTATAGCGATGTGCGGGTATTCGAAGATTAAATAACATGATGGCTTTATTCGAGATAAGTTCGCGTAAAGTTTTTACATGACGCGTGTGTCAGCTCTCTTGATCTTTTGTAAATTAAATATACATGAAAGAATCTTATTCACTGCCCTTATTTTATATAAAATACTGTGGACAAATTTCGAACAACGCGGAAAGCCAATAATTAGAGTTCATCAGGTACTCACACATCGTTTATAATGCAATGTGTTTGTCTTCTTTGAATTAACCCTTTGACTGCGGATCGGTCCCCAAAAAAAAAAAAAAAAAAAAAGAACCTTTAAATAGGCGCTATTCGCAGTTAAAGGGTTAAAGAACAAAAGTATTATAACTCAGAAATATTGAATCAATGCGCGCAGTGATACATTGTATATAAATGTTCTCTAAGATGCATGTTTCTATCATACGTTCAATGTAGACCAATCGACGTACGAGTGGAATATTCGTAATTCACTTTCAGCGCATTGAACGTGTGATAAATTATTGGGATGTATAAACCGATAATTTTTAACGAATCGATTTAGGAGCATGTCAAAGAAAATGCTTTACTACGCTCTGTGGTATACGACAGTTTCCATGAAACTATAAGGATATTATTTTTACGAGTTAGAGAAAATTTCAGCGCCTATTCTATGATTGTTAATAACACGACGGAGATTAAAGGGAATGAGAATGTTTCGACTACCTATAAAATTTTTTCCTACTTTTTATAAAATCCGTTATACGAAACAAACATATTATATAGTAACATATTTTTGGAAATGTTTATTCGAAGAAATATATATATATCGAGATATTTTCCTTTTTAGGAGATAAATAGTATTATGCGCATAATATGTAGTTTGAAATTTTCGCAGACAATAATACACGACTCGTTTTTTTTTTTTTTTTTTTTTTTTAAACTGATAAAGCATGTTTATTAAATCATTTATTGTACCCTTTTGGGTATATAGGTGACCGAAGGTTTTTGCAGATTACGTTTACGTAATACTATTTAGAAATAACTTCTAATTTAGAAGTAATTACAACTATGTAGATCTATTGCGACATTTTTTGCAACGACTACAATGTGGTGCCCTGGAAAAGGTAATAAAATTTCTAATGACTATTTATTTTATATGGTAACAGTTATAGTGCAGTGTGTATATGACTTGAAGCGATATTAAATTTAAAATCTATTTATTATTTATTTTTACGTTCTTACTTTGATATCACTATTTAAACCGATTCGTTTTGTACAATGCCTATTTCTTACGATAATTTGTAAAAATATTTCATTATTTATGTGTCGCCCTATATATTTTTATATAAAATCGTTACTTAATTTAATAAAATAAGTCAATCTATCCGATTCGTACCTCTAATGTAAAAAGGTGTAATATATTATTCCGCAGCTAATTTCTACGTTTATGTTTTTGTTAGGTATGATACAGAATTATGTACAATAACAGAAGTATTTTTATGTGAAGTCAATCTTGTAAGCATACAGAATGCAGATGAGATATTTAATGAAGAAAGATAGTATATTATAGATACAGAATCTTTATTGCGTGAAAAAGCATATTCATATGAAAAAGAATAGTCAATGTACCTCCATTCTATGCCCTAAGTTCTATCACAAATTCCTAATCAAATATAATTATATTAAAAACTTTTCATCTTATTTTAAAATGTAACATCTATGTAACAGTCTTCTCGATCATACAATTCAATTGGAGGTGCAACAATAAACTTACTATTACTTTTAAATAATATTATAAAAGCTAATTATTTTTATATACTGAATATAGAAACGATTAATTGTATGATTTATAATCTTCATTTGTAAATAAATATAATGATAATATTATAATAATTTGAAGTACAATTAATTACCGTTTTAAACTCCTTCTCAGTTATCTAAATATTCTTTTTAATATACAAATGTGCAAAGAGGTGAGAAACACTTTTAACGTAGTTGAATTAAGTTCACATGAATATAATTTTGTAAGTCTAACTTTTAAATTAAATTAGATAAATTTCATACACGAATAATATCAACCCAGAACTTAGAATAAATTTTATTCTAAGTTATTTAGCAAATAAAATGTATTATTATCATTGATTAACTAGGACAGACCAAATGTTTTTTCGTGTTCCATGTTTTGGGGATCACCTGATCCTCGTACCACAGAATAGGTATATACCTCCATGCTAGCGCATTCACTGATTCCCCAACTCACTGTTGTTTAAACGTAGAGTGCGCTAAAAACCAGTGATTTTTTAATATGTCGGTATTTCAGGTCACGGATCATAAAAGTCCGTATAGTGCAATGTCTATTCCTCGTCTGTGCTTTAGTCAATGGTATTGTTATTTACCTTCAATTATGTTCCAAATTACGAAAGTTTTGTTACAGAAGAGAATCTTACTTTACTTGAGAAAAAAAGAGTTGCCTTCAATATATATTTATCAGATCACGTTGAACGAAAATATTATAAAAAAAGTATTTAAAATGCATTTTATTATGACAAACTACGTACTGAATAAAACTGTGTTATCATTGAAAAATTTATTTTTTTCTTGATCCGTTTATCCTGACTTCCATTCTCCTTTTTTGTCACAAAATTGAAGAGAACGGAAATAAGATCAAGAAATAACTACAGTTAAAATATTATTACTTAATTTATACATCAAAACCGCAAAAGTTTACAACAACAAGTATACAATAAAATCCTAACATTCGATCTCTTTTCGTGTAGTACATCTCACGACGTTGACCTATAGGCAGCATTTCGATGCATCGTGCCATACTTGGCAACGGGTAACGATTGGCCGCATTCGGAACTCCTTGACCAATTAGTGTTCGCCGTACTACCAACCCGCATTAAAGCTGCTATCCATGAGGGCAATACGGTCTCATGCGATATGCACCGAAATCCCCGCACCTGTTCAGTTCGGGTCGTAGTGAAAAGAGATAAACAATATATTTCTCGAAGCTAGGGTTCTTGCAAACAATGCACTTGCCCAAACTGGTGGTTCATCTTCGGAACTGCGGCGCCCACGGGAAATTTTTCATCAGACTGTATACCGTGACGAACACCAACGAATAAGGCACAACGCGCTATGCCTGTGCCCGAGAGCTTCTTCAGATAGGATTGAAGTCGCAGCCGCAGCCGCAGCGAGGGGGGTGATTGCCGTTCGTTCGAGAATTGTCGTGTGGCCGAGCGTGTCCCTAATATCGTCACGTCAATGCACCCGAGTGTTAATTTTAATTTCTATCGAGGAATTACGTAATGTACGTGCATGAGTCACAAGGTGCATAAGGGGGGGGACGTGCAAACGTCAAAATCGCGCTGCGATTTTCTGGTATTTCAGGTATGGTAAACAAATAATGATCGCCCGATTAATTGCCAAATCTAAATCGAGTCTCTCGCGTAACAACAATCGCGTAACGTTGGATCGGTGATCATCGCTTGACACGTAACATTATCAACTGCTATTGTGCTCCAACCGTCGATCGTGCGACGTGCTGCCATTAGAATCTCTATGGCGAGTACGTTCTCGTTCTAGAGCATGCAAGAGGCTGTTATAAATCGTAACTTGGAAATGCAGTAGAGGTGGTCGCTACCGGTTGTCGTGCAATGTAATCGACCTTACCGAAACCGACCGTCCTCGTGACGATATTCCTTAAAGGTTTTTGCAATTCACGTTCGTCCAGCTATGACAGTATACCGTGTAGCAACATGTTCCTCAAGGTTAAATGACTAATGGATAAAAGCAATTGAAATAATCCAGTCTCCGTGCAGTTCCATTCTTCTCCTTCGTCGTGTTGCGATTTTTTCGTTTTTTTTTTTCGTAATAAATTGACGGTAAAAAAAGTGCGTTTTGTTAGAGCAGGAACACTATTTAAGATTGACGTATTTCTTTATTTACTGTTTTAAAATACCATACGTGTATACATATATGATCTTGATTTCTTTGTTCATTAATTATCATTTATGGTTTTGGTTGTGTATTTAAAAAAACGCATGCTGTTTTTTAACTGATATTTCAGTTTGGATCTCTATAAGAATCTCCAATTGGGTTGCATTTAAAAATGAGCAAGAAACATCGTGCAACTTGCCAGTGAACAGAAAGGCCACCACTGAGAAATGGCAATTTTCAAATTGAAAATACTAAAGTGTAGATGCACGATTTCATAGTTGTGGAAACTGCCGTCGTTTTGTTGTAACATACGAACCAGGTATTTGAATCAATCGAACGAAGTAGCTGTTCGTGTCGTATTTATTATTGAAAAATGCCAGCACCGCCTCCACCTCTCTCAAGTTTGGCAGAGGCACCTATGTGTGAAAAAACCGAAGTCAGCGATGCAGACTCTCTGCCTCCTTGGGCAAAAATCACCCTCACATCAGCAGAGGCAGAAATTGAAAAGCTGATATCTAGAAATGAATTGAAAGACGCGGAGGTCACATATTTTTGTCAAGTGGAACCAATTTTGCAAGATGGACCACAGTGAGTTTCATTTTTTATTTACTTATTCGTGCAATGAAACCTAACCTAAACCTGTACAGTAATAATAACAATGTAACATTCAACAGATGCGGTTTAGTAGCGCTTGCTATGGCATCGCAAGAATACACAAAGCCAGTTTCTGTGAGTCAACTCCTAGCCGAAGCTCGTGTAAGGGGTTTTACGCAACACGGAGAAGTGTACAGTGTTGATTTCATGGGCACGTTAGCTGCTGAATATTTGCCTGACCATAGACCAGATATCTTAGTAGATTTACAGCAATGCCCAGATACATTGACGCATGCTCTGGCTCATGGTGCCATGGTACTAATTCCATACGATTCTGATTTCAATCATGCTCCGTGCTTAAAACGAGGCCATAAAGCTCATTGGGCACTACTTGTGGGTCTAATTTCATCTAGGTATGTCATCTCTTCTCTTATCACTTTTAGACTTTAATTCAGAATAAACATTCTATTGATATATTACGACACGTGTTTCAGACAAGGATATCACGTCTTAGCGCGTCATGGAAAATCACGTCACTTAACTTGTTGGCCGTTGCGCGACTTAATCGAGAGCAATGGCAACTTGGAAGAGGAAGGAACAGCTAGACACGCTGGAGGATACGTGATACCAAAAGGAGGAGTTGGAGGTCAGAGAGGTTTACGCGGTAGGGCATTGGCGTTGCACCCATACATATAAGATCATGTGTACAAGAATTGTAGGCAATTAATATCACAGCGAAAGACAGGAAAAAATTACTATTATAATATTACTGTATCCACGTTACAGTATATGGTAAATATTCGAAAGCATAACGTTTGCACAGCTGCTACGAAATTTAATTCGTAATGCTTTTAAATAACATGTGTTTCAACTCGCGATGCATTTTTTGATCAACATTCGAAAACGGGGAGTATTAAGATCCTCGAAAATTCTGCATTAGATGTAATCGATGGACGATAATATAATATCATTCGTTGATATACACACGCAGTGTAAATAATGATTTATTACGTACGTTCAACTTTACATGCACCCGACCGCGCGCAACGTTTTGAAAGATTCTTTCTTTCTGTTGTTTCGATCGTATCGAGCTTTTCCTGTGGTGCGACACGTGCGCCAAGCGCAACGCGGGGAAATAAAATGGGCATGTACACGTGCATGAGAGAGACAAACGCGCACGAGGAGAAAGAAAATCTGCATAAAATAAATATTTACATGTATTAGCTAGGATTTATTGGGATCGTAACACTAGCCGGAACAGAATAAAAAAAAAGTCTAAGTATATTTATTTATAGCGAAGAAATCGTAGGTTTTTCGAACAATAATTATGGATCTTTGTTTTATGTTAACATTGTGAATAAAGACTAAATCTATCTATAGCAAGAGTCTCGCAATTGCATTTGAGGCAATACAACTTAATGTTCGTGTGTATCGGATTGTTGGGCGCATTGCTTTTAAGATGCGGAGTATACTACATTTGTTAGACTAGTCTTACGATGTTGTATGAATTAAGAAATCTTTTATTGTCCGATATATATATAGCGATCGATTTACTTTCATATTTATTACATATCATTCTTATATTTATATAAAAACAGTTTTTCAAGTTTTACTCATAATTAATAGTTTACAAATTACAAACTGCCTAATAACGATCTTCGAAATTATTATTTGTTTTAATTGAAAATCCTATATACAATTTTTCCGTCATTTGTCAAGCTTCTTATTGAATAGGAATTATTCTAGAAATTTTTCCTTCTGCGAATATCATGTAAATCGAAGATTAAATTTATCACTTAGCAACTACATCAATCTCTTTATTGAACATGTGTACGAACTTAAAAATCTAAAATTATAAAAATTCATTTTGCAAATACATACGTCGTTAAACGTCAATTTGTGCTAGTCCGAAAGTCTTAGAAGCAACGCGCTTTAAGAAGAGAATCTTAACTGTGTAGAACTTTACCATATGCTTGTTTTACTATGTATTTACCGGCATGTAAAGTACGAGCATAGTCTTTACTAATATTGATACGTAACGATCGTATAAAAAAAGAAAAGAAAAAATTACAAAACCTTGGAGATACCTTATGACTGACTAGTATCCTCAGTTGTGCGGCATCTTAAGTGTTTTCTTTTTTTTTTTTTTTATCAAATTCGTCGATTAAAATCGCGTAAAGCAGGTTCGAAAAAGATGCTATGTTATTTGTAGATTCCCTTCAGTGGTTTCAGATCGAACACGAAATAACAAAAAGGCAAAAAAAAGAATAAAAAAGGAAAAAGATTTAAAGAAGATAAAGGAAAATAACAAAAATTGTACCCAAGTGCCGCAAAGTAACAAGGTTCATTAAAAGGGGGAAAAAAAAAACAGAGAGAAAAGGAATAACGAGAATAATTGTATACCGTGCCTATTCTCACATCGCAGAGCTCCTTTCAATTTGTTGTCCCATTGCAATCAAAAAAGTAAAAAAAATACTCTTGTAAACTAAAACGAACGCTATTTATCGATGCACGTTCATCATGTTTCTGTTTTGCGTAATGTTTCTAATGATAATCAAAAAAAAAAAAAAAAAAAGAAAAAAAGAAAAAGAAGCAAAAAAAAAATAACATATTTTTCCTGCTCTAACTTCATAAAACTCGTAACGAATCGCGTAATAGGAAAAAAAAAATAGAGATTTTCAAGTGTAATAAAAAATATACGTCTTCCGTTACTTACCGCGATACAGTCATTTCAATGGAATCGGAGAAACCGAGTTTGATTTTCATCTTTCTAAAGCATTTAACGCGAAGACTAACGGAGGAATATACTCGTTTTCGATTAACAGGCAGCAGCTTTTTAGTTCTTTCTACAAGATTTTATTTGTACCATTTATCATGATAAATTGTCATCGATCATTTTGATATGTCGACGTGACTCGGCCAAGTGCAAAAGTCAAGCCAAACGCAGATTTCCAAGAGCAATTGAGCGGTATGTGAACACGTTATGTTTGTAAGAGATTGATATTGTGATCATTGTTAACACCTGTTTCTTTTCTTTTCTTTTTCTGTAACCCGCGTAATTTTACTTGATTTGTTGTCGGTATTTTAGCTTTAAACACGTTATACAAATATAAAGAAATGTTATCATTTACAAAGCATGTTTTTTTCTTACGATTACTTTCCGTGTTTCGTTCATAGTGTGTACACGGTCTTTCTCTTTTATCGATCATTTTCGATGATCGTCGTATTGAAACGATATATCCCATCGAAAAATCGACTGTATCGGGTATGTGGTTGGTGCTAGAGATTTTCTGAGATAGCGAAGGGAAAGTGTGTGCCAATCTATATCATTCGATTACGAATAATATTTAGACGAGATGAGAGATCTTACTTTCTTCTTCCCTGCGCTGGAAACTCGAAAATCGCAGTTGGCTGCGATGTTTGAAAAACACTGCACAAAAAGAAGAGTAGTAGATAACAAGTAAGAGATAAGAAGACGTCGAGTTCTTCGAACGATACAGGTGCACTGGGATTGTAATAGAATATCGAAAACTGCGTTACATTTATATTTCAAGCTTACAAACATCAACAACATAGTGGTTTTTTTTTTTCACTTTTATCCTCTTAAAATTCTAACTTTTCCTTATTGTTGCTTTCGTTTCTCTCTCTCTCTCTCTCTCTCTCTCTTTCTCTCTTTCTCTAAGCATATAGAGTTATTACCACGAATTCTTCCACTATTTTCTAATTACATTACACACATCCACTTGTGTCCTGAGATGCGACTGGGAATTATCGATCCAACGTCTTCTTTCTTTTGTACATTACAAAAGATCATACCGAACGATTCACACGCGACGGAGAATCGATTAACATATAACTTTTCTTCGTCGCTGGAACAACGATCTTTACACACGCTTCTTTATACTAAATACGTGAGAAAGCATTTCGATAGTCAAAAATCATACGAATACATTTCACGCGGATGCAACACCAGATGAACAATTACTTCTCTAGAAAACGAAGCTACAAACACTGTTTCGCCGTTTTATATTGTACTCTGCATTGACGTATATATTATATATATATATATATATATATATATATATATATATAAATAAAAGAAAAGAGAATATTCTGTACAACGATTACGTAGCGTTCACAGTATAAAACGACCACGTGTTACGCCCAGGACACAAGCCGTTTCTAATTATTCTATAGATTAATAACAATGATATCTTGTATCCGAATATTATGTTTATAATAATGTATATCACATATAGGTATTTCATGTTCATTATATCAACAATAGGGGAGTTGAATTAAAAAGAAGGCTAGCGTTCAATTGTTAGAAATTTATTATATATACTGTCTCTTCTCTCTTGTTCTCTCTTTTTCTCTCTTTCTTTATTTCTTTTCCGTTTTTTTTCTTCTTCTTTTCATGCACGCGTGCATGTCATTCGATGTTTAATTGAAATCTTACTCAAGAAGAAGAATTGCGTTTTTAAATCCTTCGAAAATTTTCCTCGACATCGTTGTGATAATTTTTTTATTCAGTTTCTAGGACGATTAAAAAACAAAAAAAAAGAAAGAGAGATCTTGTAATGATGCAACAATTGATTCTCGCAAATTCTCGAGCTATTTTTGTTGGTACTTTCAAGCAATTTATAAAGTTTCAATCCTCTCGTTTCTACAGTAACAGTCAGTTTACTCCATTTTTGAAATGAATCGTTTATGTTCAATAATGTAATAATTAACATAATTTTTGAATAATCCGAGGATGAATGGGCTACAATAACAACACGGACGTTCGCGTGTTTTCATAATTATTACGAAACTTGAAACTGTTTGCTTCAGCCGTGAATGAAATTTATTGCGAGGTCCGTATAATTATTACTATAACTATTTACGTGCCTGTGCATCTCTGATTTCGAAGGGAAATATAAAATATAGAAGAAACGCATAAAAATGCACGATCGTTGGAATACATCGGAAATTCGATTTCGAACAACGTATTCCTCGTGCGTGTCAAATCTCAATTAATTCACGTAATTCCTGTTTCAATTTTTCTTTATCCTCGTCGATGATATTCCCAGAGAATTCATTGAAAAAAGATGGTATTATACTTTCTTTTCATGTCACCCAGAGCATCCAGTGATTTGTCAATCAATTTAAAAGAAATGGAGGATGAAAAAAATATAAAATTAAGAATTATCGATCTTTTGATGAATAATCGATCGACGTGTAAAAAACTTTAGTCATGGAAAGAGATTCTGTTGTTCCAATTTTCTTTTTTTCCTCGTCTCGTTTTTCCCTCCTCGTTTCACGTGCAAAAAACTCAAGATAGCCCTTTTAATTGAACTCTCTAATATTATTGATAACAAGTGAATTCATATGTACAGTTTAGACATCGGCCGTCGTAAGCGCAATAAAAGATCTCTAAGAACGCTCGTGAAAATTAAACGGCGTATATTATATCTAATCGATTCTTCGTAATTTTTTTCGCTTATTTTGTTTTCTTAATCATTTTCTTTTTTTTTTTTTTTTTTAATCGCTGGTACCAAAAAACGCGCTCAATATATATTTATACAGATATATATATATATATATATATATATCTTTTTTTTTTCTCTCCATTTAATTATTGTAAGCTTTGAGCTTGGGCCTGCCTACCCACACACGTTACTATACACCGACGAAAACAATAATTACATCATAGCAAACGCTTTTACAGAATACTTCGACCTGATTTACGTGCTCACGATCTTTTTGGAATTATAACGATCGCGTTAGGGGATACTGAGTCATTCTTTTTCTCTTCGTATTCGCGAGACTAACTCGAAGAAACTGCGATGGAAAATATCCTAATCTCTGATGCTCGATGCGACGTCATATTCGTTATTAGATCGGAATTTTATGCAAGTTCATATTTTTTTTTTGAAAGTATAATAAAAAGGAAAATTGTTTCGCAATTTCCAAACTCCATTTATACGAATTTGTCGAAGAACAATTACACGCAAGAGTTTATAATTAGGTGACTGATTGAAATTTAGATCGAACAAATGGAATTCATAATGAAATTTCACAGTATTGAAGATATACTGTAAAATACTATACTTCGAATATTATATATATGCTACTATACTTTATCACGCTACGTGCATTCTGTACTTTTCAAAATAAAAATCTGCATTCTGTCTGTTATATCGATTCACGTCCCATTGTGAGTTCGTGTCAGGATAATATCAAGCATTATTCGGGAAAAGTATACTAAACTGTACTAATGTTCTTTCGCGCGTTTTGACTAGAATCGAGAGCGATCTTCGATCGATTGTGTTAAGTTTTCAGTGAAGATTCAAAGCGTTTGCTGCTTGTAACTCTCTAGGGGAGATACACAAATTCATCGACGTGAAAAAAAGAAAAGAAAAGAAAAAAGAATTCGAAGAGAATGAGAACGGAGATCGTGAGCACGTGTCATCGGTTATGTATATATCGTCGCACGTTTACACGTATTTTTCTTACTTATGTTTCTAAAGAGGCTAAAATCACTTACAAAGCTTATTTAACTTTACACAACTTCGACGAATGGACATTTAAAAAAAAAAGAAAAAGAAACAAAAAGAGAAAATTAGACGTAAACATTTATTGGCGAGCTAACTAACGATAAAAAGAAAAAAAAGTAAGATTAAAATAAGAGAAAATGAAGATCGAGGAACATTATGACACGTAAAATTATTTACAAGCTATTGTGGAATAGAGGAAACCAGCTTTGCTTCAATACGTTCGTAGGATATGTATAGTTGGTGGAAATGATATAGTGACAAGTTGTAAATTATTTACAACTATATATATATATAGCTTTTTTAATTCTCAGTTTGTTTATTTATCACTGTATTATTGCACTGCATTAGCATACCACTGTATAGTATCGTAATAGCCTATTTATCATTAGTGTCTAATTTTTAGATCACAAGAAGAAGCCATCTTCTCTCGCAAGTAAATTAAAATTCTAATTATAGGAGGTTAAAATATTAATTACATCGTAAAAGTGATTCAAGCTTCTGAAAACTAACATTTAAAATTTCTGTAGAACGTGCCATTACGCGTTACAAACATAAATCGTGAATTTCTAAAAATAGTATGATATAAAACGACTTCTTAAAGCTATCAAGAAAAGACCAATAGATTTATCGTATTCATTTTTATATTATCATACAAAAAAAAAAAAAAAATGATCCAAAATGAATTTCAAAATGAAAAGCACATTTGTACATCAAGGTATTTGCGCAAAAGTAGTCAACAACTTGCTGATTTTCTTAACACATCAACTGCAATGAATGCCTGGCCAATTTTATGACTTCACTATATCTTTTCTACTAGCTATACAACCGTATGTACGAACGTAAACGTTTAGTCTTTGCGTTTACAGTCGTGCTTCCGGTGCCGCCGGAAGTATGCATCTTCGCGCATCCAGCTCATTCGAATTCTCGATCATTGCACGTCGCGTTTCCTACAACGTGATCTAGATCGAATTTTCATTCGACCAATTCATCGGCTTTTGTAATTTTATATCGTTATTTTTGGCATTCGATGGAAATCATTGAAACTACTGGGGACTGCGCGGGACACTAATAAGAAACGTCGTTCAACGTGCTTTTGACGAAGGAACAACGGTATTGTGCAAAATTGCGAAGCGACGTTCTCGAATGCTTCGTTCAAACTGTGTAAGTATGCATACATGATGTTTCAAGATTTCTCTTTGAAATGATACTACCAGTATATTTTACGACTAAAAATAACAGATTTTCATACTAATTTCGACTTATTTCGAATTGTTTTATTAAAAAAGTTATAATACATTGGTTAATATTTCGTTCGATAGAACGCGGAAAGATATATATCTTTTTTCATTATATGAAATGAAACGAAACGAGATAATGTTTGTAACGTAGAAACGTAGGAAATATGTTCGTTCTAACGTTACAACTTCGTTAACACAAGGAATTGAAGTTCTCTAAAAAATTATTTATTGAAGAATAAAACCATACGATTAAAAATTCAATAGAGGAATATTTGATTCTCAAAAGCAAAAGAATTAATCCTCTAATCTGTCCATCTATCGTTGAAAATATATTCATAATATATTTAATATTAATCAAACGTTGCATCGAACGAAAGATCAATTTTTCTTAATTTAACTTCATTCTGAAAGTATTCACGAGTCCATATTTTCTTCTATTTTTATTCATAAAATATACCATGTGTCAGTATTTTTCAGAAAAATCACAAACCACCCTCTACATATACGTAATAACTATACATACATATATCCATATGTATATATTTATATGTATATGTATATATATATATATATATATCGTATGGCAGGTTCAATTGCTGCATTCAGCATATACTCAATGAAGCTGAGGCAGTTAATATCGCGTTTTGTATACGTGTGCGCGTAACAACGTCCCTTTGTTGGCTTTTTATCGTTCGCGTGGCCTGCTGGCACAGTTTCTTTCGTTCAGACTTTAGTCGCGTTTACCCGCGTTCTTATTTTCCCGCAATAATGTGTGCTCAGTGCCGAAAAAACTGGGACGGGTTGGAAAGCCTTTCACGAGGGTTGCGAGCAGCAAATGCCGATACCTTCACGCGAGAGCTTTCTCTTCAATCTCCGATCTCTGATTCTGTGTGTTTCCGATGCAAGCTAATTTCGCAGCCCTTGCCTTCTGAAATACCGCGAGACAAAGGAACTTGAAGAAAAAGGACATAAAGAAAAAAGACACGAACAACATGAAGGAAGAAGACAGAAAATTTTGTGGAAGTTTCCCTGCTAATCCTCGTTGAAAGGATCGTTTCGAATATAGAAGAAGAATCGAACAATCATAATTATATATTACATACGTTATGCATATATAACTGTGCAACTACGAAACAAATATAATAATATATGTAAATTTCTGTTTCTCAGTTATTACATGCCAGAGTAACTTAAGAAACTGAAACATTGACAAAAGGAAAGGTCCAATATCAAAATTTCTATACGTCGAAAAGAATGAATATGTATTTGAGTCAAATTTGTAGTATCGGCAGTATCGGTATAAAAACTACTCGCTATCCAAGGATTAACTAATTATTCGAAAAAATTACGACAAGAAATGTAGAATAGCGAAATAGAATTTTTTTAAAATAAATAAGAACGTGTTTAATATTTGAAGGATATATAGAATTGTATAAAAATTAAAAAAAAAAACGAAAGAAAAATAATTGACTTAATTTTGTCCATGATCAAATTAAAAATCTTGTCATTTCCCTGTCGATCTATCAATTAGACAATAATTTGCCCTGCTTTATCATTCCTTTCCTCTTAACACAGTTCTACACGAGGCCAGTACGCGTTGAAAAGCTCGAGAGCGAAAAGCAATTCGGTCGGAACTTTTTTTTGTCCCGTTTGAAAACCAGAACGTTGCCACGTAGCTTACACACGCGTAACCTGACAATACCTTGACACTGCCTCACGCTACTTTCTTTCTTTCTTTTCTTCTTCTTCTTCTTCTTCTTTTTCTTTCTAAGTCGACTATGTCTCGCACAAAACGGGGGTGATATTGCTCTCAGCCGTTGAAAGATGTTAAAATGTAGGACTACGATTTGCACAGTTCGACAGAACTCGTTACAAACTAATTGCAGACTAGCAAAGAACAGGGCAGGGAGGGAAAGGGTGACAACAGAGAGAACACGTACTGCTCGCGTATATATTGTATATACGATGTTCGTGTATATATACACGTACGTGGCATGAATAGAAGAGAAGAGATCTTTGCCTGTAATTCTTACATTGGCAAACGTAGAAACGCCACCGTTCCAGAGGACATTATTATTATCTTTCTTTTCTCATTTCGTCGCACGCGTGTATGTATGTAAGAACACGCTTGCGACCTGAATTCTCTTTCCCCGGAATTTGTCTGGACAAATGATCGTACTATCGACGATTCTCTTTTTTTCTTTCTTCTTTTTTTTGTTATTCTCTTTATTTCTGCTTGTGACTCACTCTTTTTTTCAATTTGGCATTAGGCAGTCAACGCGACGGACAAGTCGCTGGAAACAGTGAACAGCAAACTGTTCTGTCGTTCCTTGTGTATGTGTGTGTGTGTGTGTTTTTCGTTTTTTTATTTATTTGTTATCTTTCTCTCCCGAAGCTAAATTTCAAAAAAAAAAAAAACGAGGAAGTCGAAAAGTACGTTGCTGCTGTACATACCTATCGGTTTGAACGGTACTCGCTTTTTCTCGTGCAAATTATTAATACGTATGTAACATTTTACTCGCGCTCGTTCTTTTCTTCTTTTTGTTTTTTTTTTGTTTCTAGAACAGTATTAAACGATGTTAGCTCCCACATCGTCTCGCGTGATATGACTGTTTTTTTTTATTTTTCTCCTTCTTCGTTTTCTAAGGGGCAAAAGAGGGATTACGAACTAACGATCGACGCGCGAATAGGTCGTTGAATTTGAACAGCGAACAAGGGAAATTAAATAACAAAAATAGCAAAAGTGGAAAGTCTCCGTTCTGTCTTTTCATCACGATCTTTTCTTCTTCGATCGTGCTTATTTTGTAGTGTATCAATACTATAGAGGAGAACGTAGTCGTTCAATATCATTTTTTTCTTTTCTCTTAATATCTTTCGACGAATAATTTCTATTATTTTTTTCTTTCACTCTCTCACTCTCACTCACGCTCTCTCTCTCTCTCTCTCTCTCTCTAACAGCTAAACAATAATACGCGAATGAGTATACTCTATGTTACATCGAGTCAAGGGTCAAAAATGTCTCTAACAAGGAATCAAAGTATTAAATAATAAAATCTGAAAATAGAGTATTTAAACTATAGCAGCCTGAGGCTAAAGTCTATAAAATGGAATACAAAAAATATGTCGAAATCTTAAACGAGAAAAGTATACTATAATAACTAATGAGCTATTCATAATAATCGTGATTAATCGTCGTCATCGTCTTGTCCTTTTTTTCCTTCCTCTCACTCTTCGTTTCCTTCTCATTTATTTCTTCTTCTTTTCCTCTCTCTCTCTCTCTCTCTCTCTCTTTTTTTTCTCCCTTCGGAAAAGAATTTCTCCTCCTTTCCCCGAGATCTCTCGCTCGAACTCGCGAAAACTGTCCACTATCCGAACAACAGGTTTGTGCGCTAAAAAGAAAATGTTCGCCTGTATCACAGACTTCTTTCGATAACGTCGCCGTATGCTTTTATTCGCTATATGCGCATATATCGTACGTATATGGTATGTACACGTATATATAGAATACACGTTAATTAAATAAATACATAATTTAACGCTAACCTCTGCTCGGTAAATTTCGCGATTCACGCGAACGACCGTATCTTCAGCGAATAAATACGTCAGTTCGACTTGCAGGCGATCGATTTTCATTTCTCTTTTTTTCATTCTTTTTCCTATGCTCGTCTTTTTGAGAAAAATCCTATATATATGTATGTGCACGCGTCAATGGGAGGGGGAGAGGAAGGGAATGTGGTTTCTCCTCTGAATTTTTCCCCTCTACGAGAAAATCGAGACATCGCGTGTACGTTCAGACACGTTCCCTCACTCGTACGTACATGGCATTCGCATAACCAACCAGAAATCCATCATCGTCGTCGTCACTCTTATCTATGTTAATTGTAATACGATATGTGTGTTAACCACGTCTACCACTGTTCAGTACGTTTTGAAGTACGGTTGAGGTACGGTTCGAATTAATATGATCGCTACTCTTGGCGATTTCTACGCAATGAGAATATCTTCTGGTGTATCGCGGAATCATTTCCTTCCTTCTTACTTTTCGTTAGTGGGGGGGGGGGGGAGAGAGGAGAGACCAAAGTTTTCAGAAAATCACGCAAGTGGTGTCCGTCTCGTTGGAACATAACCGAATAATTGGACGACAAAGAGAAACAAGATCGTAGATTAGTCGAAAGGAAAGGCAGCATTCAGATACTTGCCTGTGTCAGCTCCAACGACTTCCGGTCTCAAGCAGCAGACTATCCACTGTACGAACTCGCACTCTATCGCGTACTACGTTTTCATTTTTTCTTTACTTTTTCGTCTCTTTTCGGTCTCGAGGATTTGATGGTTGTCGGGTGTTTTTTTTTCCTTTTTTTTCTTTTTTCTTTTTTTTTTTTCTCTCCCTTTGCGCGGTAAAGCTAAGCTGTCGGATCCTAAATTGGCAATATCCATGAACACAAATGAAATCTGGCAAAGTGTCTGGCCACTGACGGAAACGAGGGAAGCGTTTACGTGGTGTTGGGAGCTTGCTGCTGTGGACTGTACTCCAACATGGCTATCGGGAACGTCTTGATGTGCGTCTGCCACTGCGCCGACAGTTGGAAGAATTTCACGCCGTACCACTCAGTACCGTCGATGCTCACTGAGGAATCAACAAGTTACAACAGTGTGCTTGAAATTGTTTTGAACGATATCGCAAAATTATTTCTCACGTGACAGAGTGAGCTGTTTTTGTTAAATTACTAAGAAAAGTACGTGCATCTTTGTTTAACGTTAATTTTGTATGATTTTAACGGAAATATAAGCTCGACTATGGTAATATGAAAAATGAAAATTATTCGATCACGGTAATTTTTGTTACAGATGTATGAAAATATATTTAACAGAGAAGAATATTTGGATTTCTTTGGTCTTGGGGAAACATTTCGATTACCTCTTAATGGAATGTTGTGAGTCTTCGCAGAACATATAAGTCGCGTCACGCCTTCGACCGTCTGACTCTTTGGCTCGTTTTCCTTCTCTTTCTCTTTCTTCTTACCCAGTCTCATTACTAAAAAACGAAATGAACAACTTTCGTAGAAATCTGTTCCTAAAAGATAATACGATTCTCCTAACAGATGACGAATGTCCACGAATAATGGGATAACTACTACCGGAGAATGCTGGAATATCTCGACCTTTCAATTTAATTTGATCTTCATCTAATTATCGAAAAGATCGAAGAAATGAAAAAAACAACGTATCGCGTATCGTATTTAGAAATTAGATTAGAATTATATAATGATGAAAACAATTGAATTCCCATTTAAATAAAAGCGAACGTTGAAATTACGCACTTTTACTTAATTCGATGTGAAATACGAAAAAAAAAAAAAAAAAAGAAAACAGAAATTTTTTAACTCGTAATTCCGTAACGAATTTGCTAATTCCAATGTATCATCAGAAAAGTGATGAAATTCTGTACGTACTTTTCTGTTTCTTCTCCTTTGTGGTGTAGTTCATGGACAGATAGTGACCGGGAGTTTCACCAAGAGGAGGAAGTCTCTGAACGTGTAACGCTCTGAACGCTTGTCTCAGTGTATTCTTCCCCTTTTCACCCTGTGTCTGTTTGCTCCAATAATCGAGCTGCAACTCGACTGGTTCCCAGCCTTCCCTCGTTGGTTGGCCAACGTTCGGGCTACTCGGCGGTGTTAATCTACCAGGAAGTGGAATAGGTAAACCAGGAGGCGGCAAGGAAGGTGGAGAGCCAGACATGGTCACGTTGCTCTCCTCTAGATCGACCGATGCGGAGGAACTGCTGTCTGGACAGCCCACACGGACGTCGTTTATGAATGGGATGAATATTTGGCTACTGTCGTCCGTTTCTCTGCGAAATTAAAGCGGAACGCTGTGTTTGTTATCATACACCTACCAGACCGCCTGTAACGTTTGTTTAAAACATTAGAGCTCTCTGTTTCCATGGAGACCGAGAGCTAAATTTTGCTTCGGTTGTACAACGATGTGCGCGGGTTTAGAAACGGAACAATTGTATAATTGTAAAATAAATATACGACAGCGACAGCGTAATAATAACATTTGCAAATGTCTTTCGACTTTCGATTCACCATCACGCTGGAATAACTCGAAGGTAAAATATTCGACTAAGGTAAAGTCTGATAGAAAAGGCTTCCATGAAAATTCGCTGGATGAATGAATTTTTACCGAGAACTTAACACGACGTTTGCAATGACTCGTGACAGCGAATTTATTCGAAATTTCTTGAAAAACGCGAGAATGAAAAATATTATTTCTTTCGTAGAAAGAATCAGGGATCTGACGAAATATTTCTATTGACATAAACTAAAAAGATATACTGCAAAGCGTTATTGAAAAAAGTTCGTCAAACTTTTATCATCGATCATCATTTACCGTCGATTTATCAATCAATTGTACCATTGATCAATGTTATTCCAAATCATCGTCATCGTCGTTCAATTTTTATTCGAAAAAAACGTTTCACCACTAAGATCATTACGTTGAAAGTTCTCCCGCTGCTCGAATGTTAAGCCAGTAATTCCAATTCTTTCAGTAAAAATCGATCGAAACCGCCTGAATATCGTACCTGTACGTAACCATGGCTTCCGCAATCGGCAGTAACAAGGTTGTACCAGCCGATGCCAAATACTCCGAGACTCTAGCCGCACCCTCGCTCACGCCACCGCTCTCCCTTTCCAACAGTTCTTTCCACTCGTCGCCGAATAGCATCGAGTACCTGGCGTCTATCGAGCCGAGGTACTTCGACAACGTATTAGAACCCAGAGGCACGACAAAGAACTTCAGATAATTCTGCGGTCGAAAACTTAACTGATCCACGTAGTGGCGAAGAACCGCATTCACGAAACTGTCACCGCCAGCGATCACCACTTTGATCGGTGCTGGTGGCTTGGCGGAGCTGTTGCAACTGAAATAATCCATGGAAAAATATTATACTAAGTGTTATTTTGAAATTAACCGATTCTGTTTATTTACCGGTGATTTCGTTTTGATTAACCTTCCAGCTGCGGGCGATTTTTCATTTTTTTTTGTATAAAAATCTCGGGCGATTTTTCATTTTTCTTTTTTTTGTATAAAAATCTCGGGCTATTTTTATTCGTTATTTATAATAGTTATAAGGATTGTGTTAAGTTTTCTTTTTACACACCATTAATAAAATCCGTGACTATTATAAATAACGAATAAAAATATTTTTATACAAAGAAATGAAAAATCGCCCGCGGCTGGACGGTTAATTTATTGAAAACGATTATATGAAATCCATTGAACGTACTGTAGTTTCTTGCTACGTATTACACATAAAGTAATCTTGTAATAATATTGAAGCAACACTGAACGTGATAAATGCCGATACAGAGGATATTCTTTTACGAAAAGAAATGCAAGACGTGAATTAGAAATTATTCTGACCACGAAAATTTGCGGCGCTTATATCGTTAATACCTTATCCTATCCTGTTCTAATATCATAGATACTGTAATTTTCTTGAATTTCCATCGAACTGTTGAATTTCATCGATCTATGTGGAAGACATAATTCTAAAATGGATCTTTAAAAAAAAAAACGTAGAATTTGGTAATATAAATTATCAATTGAAAATTAGTTGGCAAGTACTGCAAATGAAATGTTACGCCAGTTAACAATAAGATTATCATGGTGGCATGTAAATTCCAGCCGTCAGTAACCATCGAGAAATGTATTATTATTAGTTTAATTATAAAAATTTCGGGATATTTAATTCCAATTCAAGACAATGATTAAATAAAAAAAAAAGAATTAAGCGCAATTTGAAGTCAGTATCGTTCAATCAAATGATACCATCGCTCAAGAGATAGTTAAATAAAGAGAAGATGCGGCGGTATTTACAATTTTTGTATTCGCGTGACCAAGCACGTGAACGTGGCACGAATATCCGCCGGAGAGGCGGTCGTTAGGACTCGGTGGTTCCTCTCTTGAAGCCTCGTGGCTAACACAGCCGCGCCAGGATCAGCCAGCGATACCAACGACACCGCGTCCGGCAAACTGTCATCCGGTAGAACCCGGCTTAATTGCTCGACCAACGCTTTCCTCGGCTGAAACAATATGCGTTCACCGTTTTAATACGCGTCCAACTTGATGTACGAGCGAGATGTTACAAAGTGCCGAGTAGAGTGATCGCAACTTCTCGTTCTCTCACATCTCGAGTGGAATAAAAATCCAATCTTCAGGATTTATATGCTCGTTCGGATCAAGAAATTAAACTCGAAAGGTTAGATCTCCAGACCTCCGTTTGTTTCCTTTATCTAGATGAATCGGGTTTCATTTCTTTGGTTTATCTACGCGCAATGTCGCTGTGAATGTGAAAAGGTGGTCACCGACTGTGAGAGACGTGTCATTCCAGATGGCGCGAAAAAGAAGAAAGATTAATGTCTTCTACGAGAGAGATTAGAGTTTAAACATGATTAATTAAGAATCGCATTGGTACACGCGTGTTTCACACGAATTTCCTCGAATTTCATTCATCTTAGGAAAAAGCTTAATTTAGTTTCGATTTTAACTCAGTTACAATAATCCGCGATTTCAAACCCGTGAACGATAAAACCTAGTTTTCGCACGTAGAATTATCCTTCGGATGGCAAAGACAAGCTGCAAGACGCGAATTGAATTGAACTGTTTTCAATTACGAATACCTACATTGATAATACTTAATAAACCATCGTATTAGTAGCCATCGTGAATGAAACTACGCGTTCAATTATAATAAAATTCACATCCACATGATTTCTAAATTACGTACTCATGAATTAAGCCAATATCACTTGTTACATGCTACATCCTCAACGCATGCTCGAGACACATTACGCGCATTACGCGTTGAGCATAATTACATCAATCAGTGCCACCATCTGGTATATTAATTTACAATCTGGTTATATCAGCGCCGCAAACTATACACCTGTATACCATCCGTTTCCCATGTACCTCAGAGCTATTCAAATCGACGGGAGGTTTCAGGTCCACGCTGAGGCTGTGCTTTTTGGACTTATTGGTGCCAGGCACGCCTCTGTCGCGGGTGAAAAGCCTGCTTCGTTTGTCGCTGCTCTCGGTCTTGTTGTGTTGTTCCGACTTCGGCGGCGAACCGGTCACGTAATTCGGTGGATCATTCGCCTCGTGATCCGTCCAATTCTCCGGGTGCGAGTCGCTGTCCGCTCTTCTCGAGCTGTCGTCGCTTTGCCTATCCACGCCGCGTTCTGAAACGAAATTCCATTACTCCTCGTCGCGAGGTTGCGAAAGATCGTGTGTCCTTGGAAATCGCGGGCGGGCGGGCGCGCGCGCGTTACCGAACATAAGTTCGAAGGCCAAGTTCCTCTCCTCGTAAGTTTGAATTTTATTTTATTAGCTCCAGGCAATGTACAGATCATTGGAACACGATTTACTTGGAGAATATTTGAATTACTGGGACGATGTTATTTGTTTATTGGTACTATCGGAATATAATTATTTAGAGAAAATTAAGATTCGCAGGACATTTGGAATATACAATGTATATTTATTTGGAATTTGCTTTATAAAATTCAGTTCGTTTACTTATTTATCTTTTCTTGGAGAGAGAGAGAGAGAGAGAGAGAGAGAGTGCTAGAAATAAATAAATTCACATAAAGAATGTTTGGAAGAAAAAAAAAATGTTTTCGAAGATTAATCTAATTTTTTTTCATTCATTTTATTTTATTAACACCAGGGAATGTTCAAATCATTGGAACACGATTTACTTGGAGAATATTTGAATTACTGGGACGATGTCATTTGTTGAGGTGTTATTGGTACTTATCGGAATATAATTATTTAGAGAAAATTAAGATTCGTAGGTCATTTGGAATATACAATTATGTGAATATTTATTTGGAATTTGCTTTATAAAATTCAATTCGTTTGTTTATTTATCTTTTCTTGGAAAGAGAGAGAGAGAGTACTAGAAATAAATAAATTCGAAGATTAATCTATTTTTTTTCATTCTAACACACTTGTACTATATGTATTGAAAAATGTTTAATTCTATCCATGAAATTACACTCTATTTATTTATCTCTTTTCGAGTAAGAATAATAGAAATAATTTGAGAAAAAAAGATGTTCTAAAGAATTAAATTACCAACAATTTGTATAAGCGTCGAAAATACTTAAATTAAAGATTAATAAATAAGATTCATTTCACGAAATATGCTAAGAAGTGAAAAATCTTCGTAAGAAAGAAAAACTATTTAAAATTGAATGAAAAATTTATTCTGCATTAATGATCGCTTTGAATTATTGATATTTCATTTTTATCTACACAGATCGTTTTTTTTCCCCTTCCATTATTTATAGTCAAGTTCTTGCACGAGTTATTAACAACGTAAAAGAATGATAAGTTAGTATACATATAATTTCAAACGTTTCAGTTCTTATACAAATTTGTATTTACTAACAATTTCTATTTACTAACTACAAATTATAATAACTTTTACATAACATTTTACATAACATTTTACATAACATAAACATTTTATAATTTATTCCTGACTCGCTGACTATGGCCTGAACGTTACAATCGGTAACGTACGTAGCAATTATTAATACTCGATCGATTAACTCACAGAGAAGTAAATACACAAAAAGAGAGAGAGACAGAGAGAGAGAGAGAGAGAGAAACGTCTCTAATTGTATTCTATTAACGCGTTCAAACGAACGATTACACTAACGTGAGCTACGCGTAATTAATTAATCGGCGAAATATCATATGTATATCGTTAGTTTACGAAAAGAGTGACACGATCAAATAATCCAAAAATCTTTTGAAGAAATTTTTAAGTTCCATAGGATAAAGAGTTTTAGTTCCAATATCTGAAAATGTATTTATTAGAAAAGAGAAAGCGCGTAAATTTACCACCACCATATCAATTTAATTATGAATTCGTTTAAGAAGTAATCGAGCAAGGATAAGGTTAGAAAATTTATTTCCAAAGAAAGATGGAGCTGCCTCCTTATCAATTAGAGTTCCAATTTAAACACTAATTTTTAGATTTTGAAGAGATCTGTAAATCAATATCGTTCTATTCCATTGAACAATTCTGTTAAATAAACAGGGCTATCACTAAATGTCTCAGCATTGACACGGTTCTCAAGATGTATCATTCTTCCACGAAACCAACGATACACACACACACACACACACATACACACACACACACACACACACACACACAAGAAAGTATGTCAGAAAACTTACTAAGACGTATCAAGAGAAAAGGGTACACCACACGAATCTGCGCGCGAAATGCAGCGGGCAACAGCAACGTTCGTGACTCGAGACGTGTCTTTTTTGTTTCTTTTTCGTATCGTTTGTTAACAACATCGGAGAAGCCTCGAGAGAACTCGCAATCGACACAGCGTGTGGCGTGTTAATCGGTACAGCGACCAGAGAGATAGAGAGATAGAAAGAGAGAGAGAGAGAGAAAAAGAAAAGAAAAAAAGGTAAAGAATTAGTAAAGGAGACAGACAGATATGTAAAAAGTAGTTGATAATATAAAAAGAGAGATACGTACGTACAAGTAGATAGATAGAGGCAGAAAGAGAGAGGCCAGCGGACAGGGTTATTGGTGTTAACAGTTTGCTTTTGGTTTTGTTTAGAATTCTCTACGTACAGAAAGGCGTAAAGAAAAAGAAAAAAATGGCACACAGACACACGATCAACGTAACGATTTGTCCCTTGCAGAATGATCGTCGAGGTTCGATCGAAATCTCTCGTTTCTTTTTTTTCTCTTTTCCTTTCTTGAGTCTTTTCGAGCCTTGAGAAAAATCGAACTTCGTTTCACAGTGTTACAGAAGCAAGCAAAAAAGAATGACTACAAAAGAAATCAGATGCCATATAAACATTTATTTTCATCGCATTTTCTTACAAGTGTTAGGTAAGTTATTAGTCTTACATGTGTACTCTAATGTCTAGTAGGATCGAGGGATCTTTCTTTTAATTCTATAACTATGCCACAACGCAAGATTAATAGTTATCGAGGATAATACGCGATAATTGATATTCTTGAGAGTAATAATTAATTACCACGCTATAAAAATAAAACTTGAGGCTTTGGATATTAAAAAAAAAAAAAATACAAACAATGAGACACATTTCTTCTGTTTTATTTCATTAATCGCACATTTGTTCAATAATTAGTCTAATCTGTACGAAAATCACAGAAAAGCAGAGGATTTTTTCCAAATTGAAACGCAACGAAGTTATTGCTCTGAAATATATTTCATCCTCGTATCTTCGTCGTAGAAGATTCGAGATTACTCTACTTTTACTTGATCTGAATATCAAGCGAGAAATACATAAAGTGAAGATTAAAAAAAATACAAAGAGAAGAAAAAAGGAACGGAATCGTGAACGAGTTTAAAAAAAAAAAAAAAAAAAAAGAAAAACAGTAAAGAATTGTTTTCCATTATCCTTGCGTTAGGGTAGCTCGAGCTTCAGTGTTGCAACAGAAAGAAAAAAAAAAGATTATTGAGAGGGTTTCTAAATTCTGGTGATACTTACTACAGTGAAAGATACTGGATATAAAGTAACGAGTGGAAAAATCATTAGCTAAGAATGCTATGAGGCATCTAATTACCGAGTTTCATATCATTTGATCACGAAACACCAAGCTTCTGCTGATTAGCAAGAGATCATTCATGCGCTGGAGTTCCTTCTCCAATCTACAAAATTGCGTACATCGCGATATGTATTTCAGTTTCCTGGCTAGCTAACTAATTTTCTAACGATAAAAGCTATGATTTTTCTACGTTCCTTGTTCGCGTTCAAGATTTGTTACAGTGGCTGGCAAGTATTCTTCCATTTTCTCCGGAATATTTCCCCGAATAATTTGTTGGAAATATTTCATGGCAAGCGACGATTGCAATAATCATTTCGAAACAATTGATTACTAACTTTCAATTTTTGAAAACTAACAAAAGTGATTTTTAGTTGAGGCGGATCACTTGATTTCATTTTTTAATAAAGAAAGTAAATATTGCTACGTGTAACAAGTTAACGAAGCTACAAATAAAATTATAAGTATTAACTATAACACCATTGACATTATACGACGATGAATTGCATTTCACATAAAAATCCCCTCATTTCGTATCGATAATATTGCAGAACGCGTATTAAAATTCGAATTATTAACTATATAATTTCCCTAAAAATCCTAAATTATCTTACATCGCATCGTACAACATATAACATATGAAATATATTTCTTAATTCATTTTCAATCTCCAAACACGTTTCTAGCGGAAGCTAAATGTACAAAACATAAGAAAGATATACTAATAATAATTCATTCGATCTATTCTTTACCAGACGGAAACAGGAAATCGCGAGAAAGGAGATCTTCGACGAAATAATAAAAAAGAAAAAAAATAGTATCATGCTATTTAAAATTCACGCAGCCATGCTTGCTTGGCGAAGAAGCAAAGATTCTTTGAAAGAAAAGAAAAAAAGAAGAAAAAAAAAGAAAGAAAGAAAGAAAGAAAAAACAAAGAACTAAGTCCAGAGCTAGTTTATCGTTTTGAAATCGTGACGATTCGGTGTGCCTTCACATACCTGGAGTGGTGTGTCCGATACGATGTTTCTCTTTAGCTGGCTGACCTGTGCTCTGCTGACCTATGGCCGTCGCAGGAGTGCTTCCGGTCTCCTCGTTGGTTACTACTACCGAATCGTAACATGCAACAATGCAAAGCCAACGCACCAGACTTTCACTTAGTTAAACAGAATCTGAATCCGTATTGGCAACGAAACATTTATGTTTCTATTTTTACTTGACCATTTATGACTGTCCTCTAGAGTCTAGATTATCGTACGCAATTAACGTACGATTAATGTCGTTCGACGTTACTTCATGTATTTATAACCGTTTGAAATGTATTCATGGATTTGCATGTTAAATCGTTAACTGATGTACGAAGGTTAAACGGAAATAAAAGCTGCGTTGAGTAATCGTTGAATAATCGCGAGAAATAATCGTTGAATTTAACGTGAGCTTCAATTAAAAATGTAACAACGATTTGAATATCAAAAAAGGAGAATTAATAGGAGAATGCATAGGTTTGATAGCGAGTAAAGTTAGATTATTTTATTTTCTTTCTTTTTTTTTTTTTTTTAAGGAAATCCGAATCAAACAAATTTTTAAAAATCATTAACGTAATCAAATTTGTATTACTTTGAAATTCTCTGACTACAAATTATATTAAAATGACATTTTTATAAAAGTTACTCAACAATGTACAATTTCGCGATATTTTCATCATTGAACTTAAAAAAATAGGTAAACTTAACAAAATAGATTACGGGAAAAATATATACTAGAAATCACAGTGTACAAATATCAACTCGGGACATCAAGGAACTGCAATTAAACCATTCTGATCTTGTGTTACTGTTTGCAGAACCAATCGACAGACAATAGAAAACTTTTCTGCTGTCTCGATTGTACTTGAGTTATAACTTCCAATAATGCGATACTTTTATCGAAAAAGATGGATAAGTAAAATACGTACGTGGAATAAAAATAAATATACGATACTGTGAATCATTAAATTAATTAAATAAGTAAGTAATACTTTATTTACAGCCCAATTATAAATAAGAAAAAAAATGTCTTAAATACACTTTCTACAAATGCCGAAAATTTTTATTTTGTTTCGAGAATTCGTATCGATCAATTGTTTCACCATGTGACATTAACAAAATTCGTACTTGTGAAAGATTATGTTTATTTAATTCTGCAATTAACATACTTTCGTTTAAAAACATTTCCTTAAGCTTCATCTGTTTTCCAAGATTTTATGTTGTCGATTTTTATAATGAAAAAGAATAAATTTTTCCGACAACAAACACACGTTAAAATCGAATCTCGTCGTGGACAGATCGCGAAAAGTCCACGCAACGGAGCAAAGAATCAAATATCAACAATAATCACATCCCCTAAATTACTGAAAACAACGAGAAATAAATAAAGAAAATAATTCTTGCACAAAATTTTTCCATTTGTAAAAAGTGTTCGACTCGATATGACTTCTGCGGCAAAGACAAATGAAACGATGAGTAACACTCGTCGAATGACTTTATCACGTGTGCAATCGTTTCAACAGAAGGAATAATTAGATTAATCGATCTCTACGGGTCTTACGCTTATTACGCTTCCCCTTCCTCCTCCCCTTTTTTTTCTTTTCAATCCTCGTTCATACTGCTTGTCGTAACCAAGCGCAACTCTTATATTTGCCAATCGAGATTCACACGTTACAAAATGCTACGATACTCAACGATGTTTTACATGAAACGAAAGCGATTCACTCACCGGAATGAGGAGGCGCTAGAAGCGAACGACTAGAGCTGAAGAAAGGGCGCAACGATGGCTTGGGCGTGCTACTGACAGACATCGTGTCCAATTCTGGACCGCTGTCTGACAAGTCTTCCAGTTCGTCGAACAGTTCCTCGATTTCCATCTCTGCGCCTTTAACAAATCCAGTTAACGAGTCTATAAAATAATCAACAAGACAACTTGTGACACAGAGGCACAATTTTTTGCGTGATCGCTTTGCTTTGCCGCAGCCGAAGTGTAGTGTTGTATCGCTTACCGGAAAGCTTCTGCCCGATCTCTTCTTGATCTTGATCCAGATCCTCCGACACCCTGAATCGTCTCTTTAACAATGCTATGAACTTTTGCTTTAAATTCCTTTGCTGCAACAGTCAACGAAAGTTCGTGAAATATTGGACGTTGATACAATGGACGCGACTGATTCGAATAATCTTTTAAAATTGCTAATCAGAAAATTGCATGGCCCTTTTCTCGGAACTTTGTACTGTAGAAGGATATTTTATTTCATTTCGCGATGCTCCTGCTGCGGCTGCATTTTCAATAATAATAATTATTGACTTCTCTCACAGATAGAGAGAAGTCTTCCTTTCTTTCTACTTATTAAATTCTTAATAATTCAAATCATACACTCATTCATGCTGGTCGTTAACGAACTGCAAGCTTTTTTACATTTGTGAGAAATTGAACCCTTAAGTGGTCGCTAATCGCAATATCATCTAATTTTAAATTAATAATCCTTCCGCAATAACTGACTAATCGAAAATTCATCTAATCCCTCACCTAATTTAACAGCTTTAATTATAATGAATACAATTCTATATAACTCGTCGAACCAACCTTGAAAGAGACAAACATCGTGAAGAATAACACACACACACACACACACAAAGAAATTATCTGTTGCGTACCCTGGCATTCGCCGGAATCTTCGCCCGGCTCTTCCGCCTGTGCATCTCGAGAGTCGGCTCGCTGTCGCTGCCTTCAGCTTCACCCTCTGAGCTGAACTCCTCCTCCTCGTCGCTGTACTCGGGGCAGAGCCTCTCGTTCGGGTCGTTCATCAGTCTTTTGTCCTGGTCGACCGGCTGAGAGCTGAGCGCGACCACGCTCACGCGGGCCAACGCCACCGAGTGGCCGCCATATTTCTCCGCCTTGTCAGAGACTAGCTCCAGCTCCAGGTCCATCTGCTTCTGGAGAACCTGCGGAGACGCACGCAGGTGCAACAGCTCGATGAGAAACGAGTCGCTTTTTTTGCTGGCCTAGTGTGACCGGGTGAACGTTTCGCTCGGGCGAACGAACCACTTGCAGCCAGATACGGTGAAAAAGGGCGTTTGGGATAGAAAGGTGAAGACACGAGGATTGGATGGTTAGTCGGAGCCTTGGATTTGAGTTTAAGCGAAAAATAAAAATGTGCGTGGATTCCTTTAAGATTACTAAATTTCAATGTCCATTTTTTCGAGGGCTACCGCGACGTTTATTGGACAACATGAATTTGAACATCGAATACTAAAATTACTTTTCATTTACATCTTCAAGTGCGAAGGCCCAAAGTGGAGCTTTGTATGTACGATATTGCATTTTACAATTTAATCTCTCGGGGGCAATCATCATTGTGATAATAATGATACATCTGAAATTAAGCTGTACTCCCGGCAATAACGAACGAATTACAGCCACTCCTTCTCTACGTGACAAATGATATTACCCTTACCTGAGCCATGTTGATAACTCCTTCGGCTAGAGTCTTGTAACCGAGCATCGTGCGATTTTTGTACCGTTTTCTCCTCTGCAGCTGTATCAGCAGTTTGTTGCCGTCCCTTTTGAGGAAATGCGGATATTGAAGAGCGAACTGGAGCTCGAGCTCGGTGTCCAGCATGCCGCCGGTCGGGATCGCCATCTCGTTCGAGCGCAAGGTCCTCTTCGAGCTCTGCATCTTCACCGCGATGCTAATCGAGGTTAGATCGGAACCTAACGGCCGTAAAATCACCAGCCGGGTCAGGGTCAAGGAGCACAGCCTGAAAGTAATACCAAATGAAATGAATTCATCAGTTTAGATTTTGTGTAGAAAATCAAGCGATTTAGATTTCAGCCGCTGCTCGAGTTTCGAATCTTCGCGAACGAATTAAAAATATTACTTTCTAATATCGAAACTTTTCGTAATAACGCTTTATGCTCAGGGGAGGAATTTTACAGATGATTTAATAGGGCAGAAAATGAGAATTCAATTGCCACTGTTGATTCAAGTGGAAAGGAGTCCGGAAATTCCATCGGATTCCACATTCAAACAGGGGGAAAATTTACGCGATTACATCTTCATTCATAGAAACAAATTACCGTGGGAAATAATCAAGCATCGTTCGAAGGGTATTACGATGAATTATTATCGTAACACTTGGGCAAACCTTATTATTTATTTTATAGAATTGATTTAGGGATAAATATGTATGACACGAAATTAAATTCCAATAAACCGATTCAACAAAGCCAATGATTATTCATAAGAATGGAATATTGAATAAATTGAATGCATAATACATTCAATAACATTTAATATAAAGGCACGCTTATTATTATTTGCAATGATAAAATAAATACACGTTGGTAAGAATGTAATGA
This sequence comes from Tetragonula carbonaria, assembly GCA_032399595.1. Classification (NCBI taxonomy): domain Eukaryota; kingdom Metazoa; phylum Arthropoda; class Insecta; order Hymenoptera; family Apidae; genus Tetragonula; species Tetragonula carbonaria. The sequence goes on from JAUCRC010000004.1 coordinate 11,645,541, forward strand.
TAATATTTTTAATACTTATAAAAGTTGAATCATTCAACAGAAGAAAAAAAAATTTAATAGAAGTATCTGCTCTTCCGGTTACGTATGAAACGAGTTAAATTTAACTTCCTTAATTGCCGTGTACCCAAAGGTTAAACGATCAAACCAATACTTTCTTATCCTGTAAGATAAATGCGAAATAAAGTTAAGTCTTAAAGATTCAAACTCCACAAACTGTTGCCAAGCATGATCCACTGATACAATAAACCAAACATATACGACAATGCAATAAACCAGAATTTATCGTCTAATAAAGATACTCCTCAACGTGCCGGATCGCTCGGTGTTTTATTTGAATATCGCATTGCGTGAGACTTGACGAGATTTATGGCGGTCGATACGGGAATTCCATTTTTAAGTGTTACAAGTGACGAGTTTTATTGCCATTGATAATCGAGGTCGCACAGGATATTTAGAATGATTGATGGAAGCCGTGGGATTTGCACAGAAAATAGGAAGAACAGCAGGTTCTTTGTCAGATGAAAGTTTCACCGAAGTCGTTTCAGCTTTTTGTATTACATAGCAGGAACGCAGTTTCCGAGGTAGTTCAACTGTAAGATTTTAGCGGGACATCTTTACTTGTCGGTGAGACAGGATTCTAACAAGGTGAGCTAGCGTCTTCTTCCTTTCAAAATTTATACACGATAAAAGCTTTTATACAAAAAGTAAAAAAATGAAAATGAAAATATCTTTTTCTGAATTAAAATTTTTTAATCTGTCTTTATGATTTTTGTCGCTGAGATCCTTCCTTCCTTCCTGTATTCGATGATGCAACTATATCTTTAAAATCTTTATTCATTTTTGCTTGAATGTACTTATTTGCAATAAGTATCTTGTAATCTCTGCGTCATCACGTTATAGGGAACGTACGTGTCTCAGATTTTATCGGTGTAATTACAACAACGTACATCACAATATTAAGATTTTCATACAACACATTCTCGAAAATTTTGTATGTCTATTATAATACATATTTATTTAGATATTATAATATATGTGATACATATCTGTACATTGTAAATATACGTATATATTGCCTATCTACGACAGTATATTGTAAAATTTGAATACATTCGCAGAACAGGTGTATCTCATTTCCATCTATGAAGCTTCGAGGATTCGAGGGTGCATGTAATTTAATATGTATATCGAAAACGAGACGACAGAGCAAGGGCACATCGAATCGAATCTGGTGCAACTCTTTGCTGTTGCTTTTCAGAGACAATCGAGAGAACCCCAGCCCCAGCTCGGCGGAACAAGGCCGAATTGAAGCTAAAAGCGAAAACGTTGCCGCACAATGGTATCGATCAGCCTGAAATACGTGTGTGCAACGATAGTCCGTTTAAAGACGTCACCGCGTGTTCTTCCGTGTGCAGTATGAAATATGGATCCAACAGCACGTAACCGCAAATCCTTGCGGTATCTTCGTCATCAAAGATATGCTAGACGTTGCCCTTTGACACGAGCACACTAGATGCCCGCGTTTTAATTGCTTTCGCTGGCAAGAATCAGGTTAAAGCCAAAAGCGGTCGCGATAACGAGAACAGTGTTTCGACGTTGGCGAGAAAGGCCCCGGCCTTTGACGAGAGATGTTCCTCAATCGAGATCGCAAAATGGAGGCGACAGTTGATAATACGCTGCTATACGCTGTAATATACCACGGTGACACGCTCGAGAGAATAAACTGAGAGATTAATAGGGTTGAAGGAGGGCGATGAAAAAAAAACCAGAGGGTTAAGGTGTTTAATTTAGGAAGTGGAAAATTAAAAGAAAGAAAAAAAAACAGTATCTTCTCTACTTTTATACTAAAATGAGGAATAATGAATTTACTGTTGATATTTATGCACTTACAGGGGCAAATATTACGCACGATTAGTGCAAAAACATCGAAAATTTAGTAGTAGCCTTTGCTCCATACTAAATTTAGTTCAGTGACAATAATATTGTACCGTAAACGTAGTACTTGTAATATTTTAAAATTACGTCGTTCGTAAGATTTAGAAAATTTGCAACATTTGTTACAACTCTGTGTAGATTCAGTCTCTCCGATCCAGAAATTTGTTTATTTGCGACGTGTTTCCCGTCTTTCTATCTTCGTGGATTGTAATTTCTCTCGTATCACAATTCATTATGTGGTTATAAAAATATCGGATGATTTATTGCGCGTGAAAAGAAATGCTACGAGAAAGCGATTTCAGTCGGGAAAATAAATCGAAAGAATGTAGAGAAAGATGCTACGAGAGAGTATATGTATAAGAAAGAATATATGAGAGAGAATATACGTCGGAAAAAACAAATCAAGATGGAATTTGCGAGATTAACTCGGAGGAAAACATGAATTGAACTTACGAAAGACGAGATTGCTATAAAAATAAGACCACTTGAATTGAGAAATAAATTGCCAGATGTATACGTGCTTGATGAAGAAATAAACCAGTACTATTAATATTTTATAATATCTTCTCCCTTTGCAAAAATAATTTGTATAATATAATGGTGACGAAGAAATGAATTAATAAAATGAATGAAATAAATTGTCAAAATCGAGAAACATATTGATGATATGTATATATAAATTTTTTTTTAATATTTTATATTTTTCCCCCTTACAAAAATAATTTGTATGATATAATCGTGACGAAGAAATGAATTAATAAAATGAATGAAATAAATTGTCAAAATCGAGAAACATATTGATGATATGTATATATAAATTTTTTTTAAATATTTTATATTTTTCCCCCTTATAAAAATAATTTGTATGATATAATCGTGACGAAGAAATGAATTAATAAAATGAATGAAATAAATTGTCAAAATCGAGAAATATATTGATTATATATATATGATCTCATTTTATGTGATATCGATCGTTCTTTCTTTAGATCGAATTCTTAAGAGAATATATATATATATATATATATATTTATTTATTTATAAAAATATATATATATTTTTTTTTCTTAAAAATTCGATCTAAAGGAAAACGATCGACATCACATAAAATGAGATAATTTAGTACTGCTTATTTTCCATCGAACTAACTTGTGAAACGCGATAGGAAAAGATGCACGGTGTAAAAGCATAGATCAATGCGCCGCTGACGCATTGGAATTTCCTTTCGTATGCACACGTAAAACGGAAAAATCTAAAATTGGTTGGACGTATCATTTGCTCGGACGTAATAGTTACAGTTATAGCTTAAAAACTACCGACGTTCAATCGATATTCCTATTTCTTGGCTTACCATTTGCAGTTCTTAGCTACTTTCCCGCGTATTGTGCGAACGCTTGATCTCTTCCTTTCTTCCATAATTCTGCAAATCAACAGCACTTCAACAGAGATCCGTTCGTTCTTCGTGCACTAGATGCAATTTTACATTTGTTTGTACTTTCATAGAAGTAACGTATTGTAATAACATTGCAAAAAAAGAAGAAAAGAAAACGATAAAATGAATTTGCATGTATTCCGAGATAAACGACGTTCGTGAAACTTAAAAATTATAAATAATTATAAATCCCGATAAGAATTGCAAATGTAACATGATAATACTGTGGGATTTTTAACGATAATAAAAATGATGAAAAAAAAAAAAACGAAATGATTAAAAAAAAGAAAATAATTCGTAAATTATCGAAAAATAACAGATAACATAAGAAAAATAAAAAAAAATTAAGGATAATATCTAGAAAAGAAAAAAAAAAACTGAAAAATAATCGAAAAAGCTCGATCTTGCACAGATCTTACACTCGATCCTCTAAATCTCCTCCTAGATCCTTTTGTCCTCACAATTCCATTTCCAACCCGTCTTAAAGTACCGATCTCGCGCCACTCGATGCCAATCAACACACCAGCCTCCACAATTCCACCACTGTTATTCACCGGGGACAAAAAGTAATAAATTAACAGCCGGAGAAAAGTTCTCCAGACGAAGCGTCGCGACGACGTGTTTCGAAGCGTGTTCGCGAGCACGAACGCAATAACCTCCCGCGGTTCGACTCGATTAGCCGCAGCTGACTGTGCAAACGACGACGAAAAACCATAGAAAACGGGAGCGTGATTGCTGTGGAGGAACCCTCCCCACTTCTGCTACACGCGAGGGAGCAAGGTAGTTATTTTTATTTATGGAAAGCTTCCCTCTTTCGTTCGGGGCAGGCGAACCCTCCCCCGCTAACTATAGCTATCACCGGTGTCTATAACTACTACAGGTGGTGTGTTTCAGTTCTGTCGGTGAACGTCGCGGCCACAGACTGTCGACTATTTCTTTTTCAACCCAGCTAACCACCTACGAATCAACGCTGAAGGAATAAATAGAAACCGAGAGCACCAGACAGAGTGCAAGAGAAATGATTGATGCGTCGAAGAAATCGATAGAGGAGAGATGGATAGAAAGTTGGTAAGTAAATTGGTAAGTAAGAAGACCATGGAAGGGGAGAGAGGCCGATTTCGTTCGATTGATAGCATTTGCATTTTTAAATCGGTAGTGGTATGACGAACGGAATAATGATGTACGCTCTGTTCTTTTTATTATCGATTGAAACTTTTTTTTTTATCTAAGATTCTTGCTTTAAAAAAAAAAAAAAAACGATTATTGCCATTAATAATAAAGTTCTTGGTGTTCTTTGCTTTCTATTGCGAAATTTATTAAATTATGAATAACTAGATTGTTATACACATTTGTTATTTCTGATGACACGAAGATGCAATAACGCAAGAAACGTAGATACATCCCTCCGCAAAGCCCCCCCTTTGAGCAATTATTACATTTGTTTCAAAACTGGAACAATCAGAGTACACTTTATACGACAAAGAATCTGTAAAATATAATTAACATGTTAACAGTTGTATGCGATTTAAAAAGATTTCCATTGGACAATGTAAAATTGTCGAAACAAAAAGCGTTTCAAGGTTTTCTTATAACAACAAAACAAGGTTGTACTTGGAGTTGTAGAAATAATTTACTAAAAAAACGTATTTAAAACATCGACAAAATTTTAACAAAATAACACTTTTATAATTTTAATATTTGATAAATGTTTGAATGAAGTACAAAATCAATTTGTTGCAATTATCTGAACAAGTAATATAACTCGAAGTTTCATGGAATTATTTCCAGCTGTTCATTTTACAATTTACAACAAGCGAAAATATTAATGAGAGTATCAATTTGCGGATATCTTTTAATACGTATGTATTAAGCCAGCCGACGTTCCTTTTTGCAGAAGGGTGCAGTACAATTCTGCGAATCACGTCGTATCAGCACGAACGCATTGAATTTACCCTCTTTTGTCGCACGACGTCATTCATTATGCAACACACTTTCTTAGCCCTCCCGTCCTCCCTCTCCCGGCAACTTTGTATTATTAAAACGAATCGATCGTCTATCACGAGCATGTTGAAAGTGAACGATATCAAACAGTAGCTGTCGAACATCTACATCGTATAGTAAACTTGGTTACGCTTTCGTGACTCTTATCATACGATCTTTCACGCACGTTTTCTTGCCGTTGAACCTTACAAGTTTAAGCTTTTTAATCTACAGTCCGATTCGACAAACGCTTTTTAGCGTAATCACGGTTCCAATAATATTTTTTTCCCCGGATAATTCTTTCATTCTAACTTTCGCACCTTTCCAAGACTAAGAAATCACAAATCGTGAAGCATGAAAAGTTTTCTTTTCTTAAAGTTTTAATTTTGTCATTTAATTAGAGACTCGCGAGAGAATGAAATCTCGGCAATGTAATATCTTACTAGAGTTTCTCGCTCCGTGCTGATAACATCGCACATGTCAACGTAAACTTATTTCTTTAAAAAGTTGCTGTGGATAAAGCTAGCATGAATCATCGATGATTCATACTACGTATGAAGAAGCACATTGGACGAGCATGTATCTGTCAAGCATGGAAGAAATATAAGACATGAAACAGGAAAAAATGTCGAAGAATTATTTTTTTTTTTCTTTGTTTAACTATAACGACGTGATCTGAGCTAATGGAAATGGAAATGAAAAATGAAAATGTGATGTTTTAAGGAAATCACTGAAAAATTCCAAAGATCAATCACAGTTTTGAATTACAATTACTCTCACGAAATACATATATTACAAATGTTACTTACTTAAATTTGAATATTTAAAATATTTTTATAATTATTATTAAATGACACTTCGCGTCCATAAATAATAATGGGACAAGAAAATAATTTTTCTCTCAATTTTTATTTAAGTAAATGTTTCCTGAAATAATTTCTGATTGTGCGAGACAAAATTGTGTTCTCAGAATATCACGTACACAGTTTCACGTATTTATTGTTGAAATGGGAACAAGCAAATGTTCTCAGAGCAAATGTTGCGTTACCTTGTAAAATAATCTGGCTTTGTTGTTTGCAACTCAAACACCGTGTAAAACGCGGCGTTCCAAGTTATTCGACTGCACTGCTAAAATTAAGGATTCATTTCAAACCGATTAAATGATTTCAGAGGAAACTGGAACTACGAAACTAGACACTCATGATGTATAAAATACATATGGAAAATTGATTAAATATATATATATATATATATATTGTACAAGAAGATATCTGATCAAGAATAACCAAGTCCCTTTTCCTTTGTCTTTTACTCCAACTCCGCGATCATCCCGAAAACATTAACCAATTTCCACCATTTCCAGAAATATTCATCCGCATAAACATCCGCAGTCGACAAATCATTCGACCTCGATAAACGAACGAGGTAAACGAACCAGCAACGGCAGACCTACCAAGAAAACGAGACGCACGCGTCAAAACCCGTCACAGTTGTGTACCAAGACCAAGCAATTAAAACTACTATAAAACTCGATGGAAACTTTCGACTCGACCAGTGTCACGAACTACTTTACCTGTACGCCTAATCGCATAATTAACGAGCGCGCACAGAGACACAGGTAAAGCTTTCTAACCCCTGCCGACATCCTAATCACGAGTCTACTCTGGCAAGAATCGATCGAGCAGGAACGATCGGGGACGTTGGCGTTGGCGTTGGCGTGCATCATCGCGACGAAATCGGCCGTAAAACGTGTTCCTCGTGGCATCGACCGGCATCGTCGTGTGGCGAGAAGAGAAGGCCATACGTGTATGGCACAAGCCGGTTTGTGTATATCGCGTGTGTCGCATGAATCACCGAACGCTGTCGACTGATGAATGAGCTCCACGTCAAGTACTCCACGTTCAGCCCTCCACTCATCTTCTCGGCCTGACTATCTCATCCACCCCCGCCGCCTCCGTTGGCCACGCGATTCGCGTACGCATCTTGACCTCGCTACACCCTTTTCCTTCTTTCTGTTCTTCTTCTTCTTCTCCTTCTTCAACGACCGTCTCTCTCTCTCGTCCGAGTAATCCGAGGTTTAACACTAAAAGTACCGGCATTTTACATATACCTATCTTACCATAAAAAGGGTCATTTGACCCCTTATGAATAAACGTTGATTGTTAGAAAGAAATTCTTGATTTATTAAAGGAAATAATTCGCAACATCATAACTTCTGATTTCTAATAAAATAATTGAACATATATTTTTATTTAAATAAAAAAAAAAATCATTAATTGTACTTCTTACATATAACTGATCTTTCTCCTTCATTACATTTGTCCGCAGACAAATTTCTTGCAAATGATGCAAGTCTGAGTGGTTTTATTGCCCGTGCACAATCTTATTTGACATTTTCTTCGTGAATTGGGAAATAATTTCTTGTTGAAGGTTTCCCTTTCCTTCTTCAAGAAATTCGTGATAATCTGTTTGACTAGTTCATCTGCTAATTGTAACAGGAAACTGTTCTTGACATCTTTATTCCAGTTGTTTCCCGACAGAGTATCCATGCATTGATTCCAGCTAAATCCAAGATATTGAAGAACACGTGCACAGACCATCTATTGCATTTGGATTTGACGCTGTATTTTCGCGCCATTTGGTGCAACCACATCGACGCCAATTTTAGTCTTATTATAATAACTAATCGTCTCGGGTGTTCGCTTTCTATTGTTTTTGATTTCGACGCAATTTATGTCTCGAACTTAGTGTCGTAACTTTTTTCCTTGGTTTTGATTTATAAATTCAGTCAGAAAAATACGTAAATTTCGTAAGGGGTCGAATGACTCCTCGCGGTACATAAGCTATGCAAAGAATTTTTCTCGGTAAGAAATAAGCTAAGAGGAAAACAGAAAGAAATTGAATAATCAGATGATATAAGAATTTAATATAAGAATGTCAGATTAGCGAAAGAAATAACAATGAATGTACGATTTTGAAAATAAATTTTGAAAAGGGGTCATTTGACTCCGCTTGGTACGTTTAGTGTTAACGATACAACGTTAGTTTCTCATTTATCTTTCATTTCCTTCCCTTTCCCCTCTTTTGTCAAGGCTCTCTCCGTCCTCGAGATCGTCTGACACGCGAAATTGCGAATCGTGGGGCTGCAGGCAACACACCTTTTCTTTTTTGGAAGACACTTCTTCGAAGACGTTCGTGACACCACGAATTGTCTCTCCCGTTTGCAGTTTCTTCACTTTGGTCTCTTTGTATTTTTAGTTGCCTTGTTTTTTTGTCTTCTTTCTAGCGATTTCATAAATTTTCATAGATTTCATGCAAAGGACCGCAACGTGGACCTTCCTCGTCTGCGAGTTTCTTCGAACGTTTCATCATTTTTCTGTTCGCGTTTTGTGTCTCCGATTTGTGTACCGTTACTTTGATGTGACATCAGTTTTTGAAGAGTAAGATGGTTTCAATGAAAGACAGAGTTTCAAAGGTATCATACGGTCCTCATTTTATCTATTTCCTTTTTCCTTTTTAAGGCTTCTTCTTTCCGGCACCGTCCGATATGTGCAATTGCGAATCATGACTAGTCTTCTAGGTTTCTCGAAAGGCACAGTTGTAACATACAGGTTTTCTTCATCTCTCGGTTTCACTTTGATGTTTTACGTGTTTTTCTTTCGAAGATTATTATTTTTCTTGTAAAATCGATTCTCGAACGTACTGACAAGGTAGACATTTTATATCTTGATATTCTGTCATTGGTTTTTATCTGAATTTATGAGTCAATGTAAATCGAGTAACTTTGATAGTTTACTCTTCAATTACAAAAAAAATGTACGAACACGCGGTTTGTAACGTTTTGTAATGTAACTAACATAAATATCTCCAATCTGTTTCTCTCCTTTATTGAAAAAGAAAATAGTTCATTATGTTATTTTGCAGCTTTGTCGCAAATTTTCAACGAAGCATTCGTGAGTTTACATGGAACGTTAATAAGCTAGCTTCGTTTTTTTTTTTTTTTTTTTGTCAAAAGGGAAAAACCTGCTCTCTGTTACTAATAATTTTACAAAAGAGAATAATATCTTCAGAGTCACGAGTTAGAAATTTCAAATGAAACATTCAAAAATTGGCTCCCATCTCGGAGAGAAACGAGTTTAAACATTCATTCGATATACGGGCGCGCGCACACACGGCTTGAAATTAATATGATGAATCTGGTTACACGCTCTTCTTTGTACTTGTAAATTAGATTCACGTGGCGTACTATAGTAGTATTTAATCCTCGTGAATATTTATTAACGTAGAAACTGTTGAAATAGCACTTTTCGCATAGTTGCATACGTAACTAGAATTACACTGTGCAGTGTATTATCGCGCGCTGTCACGTGTAGATTTTACGCTTTTAATTTCTCGGATGTTGAAAACACTTCTCCGCGCTGGAAACAAACATAAATCGCCGTTTCTAAACAGAGTGCGAGGCTGAAATGAGTAAAAAAAGAAAAAGTGAAACACAAAAGAAGAAATACGACGAAAAAGGAGAATTCGTTTAAAAAATTTCTCTAATAACAGAGAAGGAAATAATAACGATGTTAAGAAGTAAAAAGAAAGAGATACACCGTACAACAGAGAGAAATACAAAATTAAATTTAAAAAAAAATTAAATTAAATTTTAAAAAATAAATTCACATTCGCACGTTAAATTTTCAGCATAATTTTCCTCCAAAAGTGTGTTTTATCGCAAAGTGGCGCTTCATTTTTTTCACGAAAAATCGTCCACTGAAAGTTAATACGCTACAATACCATATTGAATTAATTAATATATAAACGCTGTAATAAATACAATAATGTGCAAATACTTTCTGCAATCGTTTATACACTCGTGCACTGCAGATTTTCGTGCGAATTAACATTCCTCAAAATGGAACAAATAAATAAGAACGTCGGTAGAAAATTATTATAGAAAGCATATTGCAGAAAACATTATTATATTTCGAGTTTGCATCGCTGCTTAAAATTTCCAATAACCATTGCGCTGTACGTACGAACGAAACAGACGAAGCAAGGAATACTTAAAAATGCATGCAAAATGGATATACCACGATAATCCGAGCGATGGCGTTATACGAAGAGGGATTTCTGTCTAGTGGTTCATCATTGTTTCGAGGATAATTTAATTGTGAAATAGTAATCAAACGCGGCGTATGATTTGGCGCAATTCTATTAAGATCGATCATTGTTCCGTGCATGGATAATTCAATTGCAGCGTGGATAATGATCTCTCGCGTACAAAGTTCTACGAATTCTGCAAATTCTACGACGGAGCCGACTCCTATCAGGTTGTATATATGTTGTGAAATTGTAATGATGTTTGTCGTGCAGAATTCTATATCTTCTATTATTGACATTGTCACGTGTTACGACGTTTCGCGGTTAATAAATTTAACTTGACATTTACGCTTTCATTAAAGAGAGTCGAAAGAGATTTTATAGATATGGACGTTAGAGACGTGATGATATAGGTATTATTTATAGTTCTTTCAAGAATTGCAGGAGTAACTTTTGTTACTCATGACAGAATATTTAGAATGTTAATTGATAATAGAATTTACTCTTTAACGATTATATATCTAACATGTGATGGTATAACAATATTCTTTATGATAGTGCGAATAATTTTTTTATAACAAAATAACTGAAGATAAATAGAAAGATATTGAAATGAATAATTTTAGACAGAAAATTATTAGATCAGAGAACATGAATATTATAAATATAGCTTTTTATTTATAGTTATTTAAATTTTACGTTCAATGATTGCATATTTAATAAATATACAGGTACATCAAATGAAATATTTTATATAAAAAGTTATAACAAAAGATAAATAAATTTGCCGTAGAACTTAATAATTAATTATTCATATTATTGAAGTTTAGCATTCAAGTATTTAAATTCAAAGAACAAACATTGAACATGCCGATTCTCTGTTTAATTTTTAAAAGTTCAAAAAAAAAAAAAAAGAGAAAACCACGGTTTAACGATCAACAACGAAAACAAAAAAGAGAAGAAAACTAATAACTCCAGCCTGAACGAAAATTTTCGTGAACAACGTTCGTGTTCTATCTTTTTTATCGTCATCGGTTCCAGTTGATCGACAGCCTAATAGACTCGACTCGCGGTGCAGCTTCGACGATAAGCTTATCGCTGCTGGTTGACCGTAAAAAAAAGATGGACGGAAAACTCGACGGAACAACAATAGTTTCTTCGTGGATAAAAAAATTTCAAGCTTCTACGTGACTCATAATTTTAACAATCTCCGCCTTCAAATCGCCAACGTCATCTCTAAACTCATTTTTTATGTGCCAGCGAGATATACACGCACACTCTGATTGAAACTCTACGAAGTTGAACGACTCCATTATGAAACGATTATCCAAGAATATTAATCGATTTTTTTTTTAACATCTTTCCAAAAGTTGAACGACTTTCGTGTGAAGTGAACGATCGTATTCGCTTCTGTCAAGTGGCTGAATATTCATAAACACAACTTCGTTTCGATGTTTCTTTGAAAATCGTGAGAAGTTTTTATTATTGTTATAAAACAATACACCGGTAATAAATATGGTAATAATAATTTTGACAACAAATATTTATGCATAAAAACACGAAATCTGCAGAAAGATCCGTTATTTAATTGTCACGCAAGATTTACTTAATAGATCAAACATACCGAGTTTAATATTATTTTTTCCGATACTCAAATTTTTCCATGCATTCGAAATTTAACACTATCAATAAACTATTACGTGAACATATATTCCATATAACATCTATTGTGATTCTAGTGTATTATTATCTGTATTATTTCATTAATTCACATGTTGCACGTTCATTACGAAGTATGGTAAAAATTTGTAAGTATTAATTGAGTTCTACAAAAGCGTATCTACAAAAAATGTCTTTTCAAAAACTAATTGCAAGCGACTTTAGCGTTAAAATTATGGTTTTGCGATATTTCAACGCAGTTAAAAAACCAGCTTAATAAAATATGAAATGAACAAAGTGTGTATGAAAAGAACAAACTAATCAATGTAGATGGAATAACTTCCAAAATTCTATATCTGTCTGCAATTCTGTGCAGCGGAAATTGCGTAAGTGCCCTATTGGTCATCGATATCCGATTAATCGATGGTCAAAGTTCACAGATCTGTTGGAAAGTGGATTTCCCTTGTGTATCGAACTTTCGGGTAACTTTCAACTAGAGAACATCGTTAGGCGATACCATGACACGACAATTATTAACAGCGATGTAAATATTGATACACCGTGTAACTGACGCGACCACGAACCATGTTAAGCAGCCATCGCGTGTTATGTAAATCGTTGGTATAATTAGGGGATTTTGGGGGGAGGGTCAAATCACATGTGAGTCATCGGCAGTGTGGCCATTATCAGATACGTCTGATACACGGTGCAATCGAATGCATCAGCGCTAGAAATTACGACACGTAGTAAACGAGAAGTACTCTGTTTCTGACAGCACTCGTCCAGTTGACAAAGTTGTTTAAGTACAAGCACTTTTGATAACAATTCTCCAACAGTTAACAATCTCGCTGTTTGATTAAATTTCGAGAGAGCGGATGAAATTATTGTCGATCCTCTCAGGAGCAGGCATCTCCTCTCACTGAAACATCTACACGTCTGCCTTGTTATATATTGTATAAAAAGACTCTATTGCTTATTGAATAGATGTGTAACAATAAACTATTTCTGTCGTGTGCAAACAATAATATCTAACAACAATTTCACGTCGCGAGAATTTAGTTATCACGATTCAAAATTAAGGACCCTTTGGTTTAAAAAAACCATTAAGATTCAACGCCTTGAATAAACGATAACTATGGAGAGTTAATAATGAATAATAATGGAAATACAGAGAATTGGAGAATCGATAATTATGAATGAAAATATATGAATAAAGAACTGAGAGTTGGAATGAAAAAAATTGTGTATTCCGATATTTGTGTAGGAAATCAACAGTGGTGTAGAGAAATTGCATTTATTACTTGTTAAACTTATTATAAAGAAGAAAAAAAAAGAAAAATGTTTCTATATAAATTTTTATTTAAATCTGACTCGAGCGCAGCTTCTCCCTCAAATATCTTGCGAGATTAACAGCGTAGAAGAGAAGTTTCTCAGTCGGAGTTGAAGAGGGTATCGGCACGGTATGTTTTATGAATGCTTTTTTTTATGCTTGGCTGTTTGGCTAGGCATTCCAGCCGGGTCTTCTTATCCGATAGATATTTCAGGACCTATCGTATCAACGAGCAGGCATGTGATGAATGCGGGATGGAACGAACGAAAGGGTAAACGAATGAAAAACGACTGAGAACGAGTGGGAAAAAATCGAAGAATAAACGAAGAGAAGTTTCTCGGACAAAGAAATTGAAATTGAGTGACGAACGAACCGGAAATCGAATGAACGACGAAATGAATTAAAATAAGAATCTGAAAATGAAGTGACAAATAAACGAGCAAGAAATTGAAACTGAACGAACGAATCGAGCAATCGAGCAATGAACATTCATACAAGGAATTGAAATCGGGAGACAGTATAACGAACTCGGAGTCTCCTTCATAAATGAAAATGTTTCAAACAATTTTAGATTTATTCAAACTACATTTGCAAAAATATGATTTCGCACAATTACCTAAAGTCTAGTACTGAAACGAATAGTAAGATTATTATAAACGACAAATGATGGTAAATAAATACCATAGTGACACACTGTAACAATGTAACAACGTATTATTATTGTAATACCTACTCCAAAATTAAATACATAAAACAATTCTAAGGTTCCATTTATTCAATTAGAATCACAAAATGATTCTGCACAAATATAGAGAAATTAAAAGCAGAAACTAAAATTGAATAAAGAACGAACGAATAATCAAATAAGGATATTTAAATGGCGCGAACGAATGAAGAAATAAGAGATCGAAATCGAATGAAATGAATTAAAATAAGAATCTAAAAATGAATGAATAAACGAGCAATAAATTGAAACTTAATGAACGAATAGAACGAAAGAATCGAGCAATCGAGCAATGAACATTCATACAAGGAATTGAAATCGAGAGACAGTATAATAAACTCAAATTCTCCTTCATAAATGAAAATATTTCAAACAATTTTAGAACTACATTTGCAAAAATATGATTTCGCACAATTACCTAAAGTCTACTACTAAAACAAAAAGATTATTGCGATATAACGACAAATGATGATAAATAAATAACATAGTGACACTGTAACGTAAAACAATCCTAAAGTTCCATTTATTCAATTCGAATCACAAAATGATTCTGCATAAATACCCGTGATCTAATAATAAAACGAATGGTCACCGAAATACTACAAACAACAGTCTATGCTGTAAACTATAAAACATGTAACATATTACTGGTACAATTCAGTAACCGCGTTTCACCGATCTTCCTTAAGGCTCAAGGCCATCGGTGTACGTTTGGCATCTACCCCTCGAGCAAGTTCTATGCCAAAATATCGCCTAAAGGGAATTCGCGTAACTATAAAAGCTGGCGCCGCGGCGTTCTGTCGCCCTCTTCTACTGACAGAAATAAACCAAACGCTAGTATTATGCAGCTTGCGCAACACGCTAATTTAACTTTCAGCTCTTCAACTTTGACGCAGCGTACTTTCAACAGAATCGCTCGCTCCGCCACACCAACGACTCGTGTCGTCAATTTTTTTTTTTTTTTTTTACGATCCTCTCGATCATCGTGCAACATTGAACGATTTCGTCTGCAAACGACACCGTTTTATTATTTTCCCTCGTTCTTCCGTTAATTCGACTGTTTACGAAACGAGCAATTAGCTCGGCGGTATTCTTTTTTATTATTCGTATTTCGCGTCAAAGTCACGAATGAAGTGTGATATCTCAGTTGTGATGTCATAGACGGAAACCATTTGCAGCTTGGATTCTGTTTGTCATTCTGAACAACTTCTGAACGGGACAAATTTGTGTAATTCGTGTAACTGATGCACGCCAATTGTTTTTTTTTTTCTTTTCTTTTCTTTGCTATCTACATTATTTTACGTTTATGTAACAGCAGTTTGTATTTAGATACGTAAATAGATTTGACCGAAAAATTCGACTAAAATTCCATTTCAAATGAATACTGTGATCGTTAACAACCTTGTGGTTAATTGGTATACTAATTAAAATCACATTTTAACGAACGAAGTTCAGATAAACAGAGTTGCACTGTAACTTTTGAAAGCCTATTAACTGTAGTGTCGCATTATCGGCGACAAAAATCTAAATTTAGTTAAAAATCTACACTGCATCGTGTTTGACTTGTAAAGCGCTAATTAAAATTTCGTTTCGATGAACGAAGCTTAGCTTTGTTATTTTCACTGCTGATGTTAAATACTTCTAATGTCAACTCTGTCTAAGCGTACAGACTCATATTTCTTGGCATCTCGTACGATAATAGTAGCAACATACTAAACTACTTGTGCTATACATTTCGTAATCAAATCATCTTTCGGCTTTGGGAGAAGCTCTCTCTCTATCTCTCTCTCTCTCTCTCAACCCCCAGACACATCTTCAATTGTTCTTTTGTTCTAGCGTGCAACGCATTCGTGAAATAATCGTAAGCAAGGATATGCATGCTATTACGGCTGGCGCAAACGTTGAAAGCAATTTTAACAAACATTGAATTAATTCGAGTCGTGTACACGAATTATCGACGATCCTCCATTAACGTTGAAATTGCAACCGTGGAAATTGCCGCAAGTGATCGCTAGCAAAACGGAAGTTCGCATGCAACACCGACCGATTGCATGTTATTTGCTAATCACCGTCTAGAGGAAGAAAAGAAAGGGGGAAAAAAAAGGAGATTAAACACCTGTCATAATAACGCGCATCCGATCTGTTGCCGATTAACATTATCACGTTACTAGAGTCTTGTTATCTAGTTTATTAATTACAATGCATGTATGTGTGTATGTATGTAATTTCAACGAGAGATTTGTCTTTCCTTTCCTTTCCTTTCCTTTCTTATTAATCACCAAGGCGTGTTTTATATTTTGCGTAATTTACAAGAAAACTGTAATTTTCTTTTCACTTTTCTCCGTGATTATTAAATCGATTCATTTGATTAAGTAGAAAATGTCTGCTTATTATAATTAATTTGTAACAGTATAGGAACGTTGTTATTAATCATTAAATATTCTACACGAAATATACTATTATTTTATAAGTATTGTTTTCATCGTTGTTAGATGTTACAATGTAATTATTATTATTATCATTATTGGACGGTGTGATTCTTTTTCATTTTTCCAATATATTTGTAAGTAGAATAAATAGGAATTCCAAATTCAAAACATAATAGTGACGTAATATATGTATAACAATATAAAATAACATCGATATAAAATCGATAGTGTTAATCGTATCAGTAGAAAATTCTAATTCTGATTAACTAGAACGGATTGGACATTCAATTTCACATCACATGCAGACATGTATCGCAGCACTATTAATAATTAGAATTAAAACATGAATGATGTTTGATTACATCTGCATCGAAAATTATTTATCGTATTGAACGCTTTCTTACCGTCTAACTATTCTTAAGAGACAATCCAATATAATTACTTAGAGACAAAATAATATAATTATTTTCTACATAAATTAGCATTGTGTGTCACAGGCATAAATATCGACTAAACTTTAAACTGAATTTTTAAATAATATTTCTGAACATTACAATCGTTTAAACATTCGTCTAATATTTGAAATGTGTTAAAAAATGGTAAGAGCGTTGAAAGTGATAAAAGTGAATTAAAAAAGTAATAGCTTAGCTTGGTCTTGCGTTTTAGAGTTAAACTCTAGATTTAAGTTTTGCTCGGTAATTGATATCGTTTTCCAAAATTTAATTCTTGCAAAACAATGTCAAGCTAAGAATTACGCAACTTACAGTTTAGGTTAGACGATGCAAATTTCCGACCGAGAGACGACACGTGGGATCTCGCAGGGACATACGTGGAATACGTGCGTTTAATATTAATTTACGTGCATCTGGCTTTCGTTAATCATAAGAAACTTAATCTCTGTAAATTCACCGTACGTGTGTGGAACAACTTTTATGTCTTTCTTTCTTTCTTTTTTTTTCCTTAAATATGTAAAATATTTTAAAACTGTAAAATGTACCAAGATATAAAATCACTGCGCTCGATCACGAAGTATACATATGTATGTGTATGTATTGTATTTTCTACAAAGAGACTTCAGTCTCTGTAAGTCGATCCCACCCGAGGATTAATTAAAATCGGGAATTTCAATTTCATATTCAGAGCTAATGCTCGCCGTTTATCACTTTCGCTTCTACTCCCCCAGGCTGAAATTTATGTTTGATTACGAGCTCAATGGCGACTTCAACCGACTTCGGAAGAGTAAATTCAGTAGAATGTAAATCTCGTTTCGAGATATCTACATATTACCATTCAGAAATAGATTCCTGCATTTACTTGCCAACTTAACAGTGTGTAACGTCATTAAAAATGTCGGAAATTATTCGTCATTAATAATATCGTAAAATTACGAAAGTAAAGTATCGAGCACTACGGGTGATTTTATGCCCGATGATAATATTGAAATCTGCGAGCGTTGAACTTAACAATTTTCATTATTTTAATAAAAGTACAATTTTAATCGTACAATTATATATTGTAACATACAATCGTACATATTATTGTTCAAAGCAGTCATTGCCGGTATTTGCAGCGGATAATTATTCTTTGAAACTAACTACAGCGAAACAATACGGAAATACAATTCAAAAATTTTCGATTCAGGCATACACTTTCAATAAAATGGAAATAACATTTTCACGACGATCTTTTTTTATATATGCTAAATTAAATTATCCTATTGTTATCCATTACTTTGCTTGTTATTCCAATTCCATGGAAAATTAACAATTTAAATATAAAATCAGAGATTATACTCGAATTCAAGCGTAATATTTAAAATTGGAATATTAATCCGATAATTCCCTCAAAAGATAATTACCTCTAATATTTTTATCGCGAATTCGATTTACGTTGCAGTAACATTTGCAAATTGTTCTTACGAATCGAGTGTATTTACGAATAATTTACGCAATTTAATATAATAATAACAACAACAATAATAAATAATTCACGTTCGAGGATTATATTACGTTGTTGGTAACTTGATTCGCATAATCCATAAACTATAATTCCGATATAGAAATTAAAGTCGTAATTGCAATTTCACCGTCGAACGCTACTTTTTTTTCCCCCCTCGTCCGCTTCATTTTATTACCCATCGATGCAAATATCATCGTTCGACGATAAATCACAATTTTTGCCTGTGCAAAACGCTTGTAGTGCAAAAAGTTCTGTACATATCGAGAAAAAAGTCGAGCTCTTTCCGCTTCACTTACGAACAGTGTAGATTTATGTGCGAATGTAAATTACTCTTTCAGCGACTCTGTTCCTCTCTTCCACGCAATTAATTCCTTCAGGTGTAAATTCATGAAAGCAGGGATATCTTGATTAACACTATTCCTACCATGACCGGTCAAATGACCGTTTTTTAAATTTCGATTAGAATTTCCTATATACAACGTAATTAAATCGACTTTAAACTTCACGACTTTTCCTCAAATACACGTATAATACATTTTTCAATATTCACTTCTTTTTTTTATTGTTTATTCGTTGAGAAAAATTTGTAGTTTGTCCTACCTACCACGACCGGTCATTTGACCGGTAAAATGATTTATATCTTTTTTGTAATAGTATACTCAATTCCAAAGCTATAAAGTCGTTACAAACGAAAGGCAATGCAGTTGTGGCATGATTTTGGCCGAAAAGTACCTATCAGGAACTGATTTACGGCACTTCCAAGTGTTTGCAGTTCTCGCTCGCTTATCGGCCTCGCGGTGTAACCACGGACAATTTTTTTACAAGCGTGTCTCTAGCAACAAAACTTTTAGCAAAGAAAGAAACGGTTGTTGGAACAATTCGAGCAAATGGAAGAGAGCTACCAAAATTGGCTAAACTGAAAAAATGACAATATGACACGTTTCTCAATAAAATTACATCGTTCAAATAATTGTACTCCGACAATTTACAAAGCTAAACCAAATAAAAAAGTACTGATTCTTAGTTCAATGCATATTTCTGTACAAGTTGAAGAAAATGATATCCGTATACCGGAGACAATAATATTATATAATAGCACCAAATTTGGTGTAGATGTGACCGACCAAATGGCCAGAAATTACACGGTAAAATCTAAATGTCGGAGATGGCCTTTACAGGTATTCTTCAATATCCTAGACTTAGCCGGGATAAATGCGTGGCTTTTATATAAAGAAACCACGGGAGAAGGAATTTCGAGACAAGAATTTTTATTTCAATTGGCAGAAGAACTTGCCATCGAATATCAAAAAGTGCTACAGCTAGGCAAAGAAGATCAACTAACACCCGTCACAAATACAAATACGGGTTCACGTGAACGGAAAACATGCCAGATAAGATATTGCAAAGACAGTGAGACTAACAAACTCTGTATAAAATGTAAAAAGTACGTACGTGGAAAATGTACAATCGAGAAGCCTATTTGTAAAAAATGCGGTGAAAACGAATAAAATGAACATTATATGCTTCTGAATAAAAGAAACTATATTTTTATACTGTCAAATTGGCTTTTATCTTCATTCTAAGAATCATGTTAAGAAATATAAGTTGTGCTAAAAACCGGTCATTTGACCGGTCGCGGTAGGAATAGGTATACGTGAAGTGTCGGTAGGAATAGTGTTAAAACGATCTTACCTCGGTGTTTCAATTTGTTCTCTTCACTTTTATCCAGCCGTTGTGTCGGAACTGCAAGTCGCAAGTTTATTCTTTCAAAGGGTTTCGATATTCAAACTCAAAGCCAGCGAAGTTTTCATTTCTGGGTGATCGCTTTTCGTATCAAATATGTCAGACTTTGTACCTCGATGCTATAGCATTCACTCGTTGGTACTGTTTAAATCGAATCGAGTTACATTAAATTCCTTCTCTAAATCAAAATTCCAGTTACACATAAAACCAGCGAGATTAAATTTTACGATACACCTCTCACCTTCGACGTGATTATGGAAATCTGCTTATATTTGAATACGAAATGAAATTTCATCCGCGAAATTTGAAACCACTTTTCGCGACTGAAACTGGAAACTTTTTACTCTCTGCGTGTTCAAACCTCTTGATCGACTTGCAAATGACAGCGGCAGACTTGCAAATTTCCACGGTTCCAGTGATTCAGCAGGGAATTTTCGGAATATCGTTTCTCAGTTTCGAATTGATTCAAAAGAAACGAAATGACATCGACACTGAGTTAATCACACACACGCTGTATGTATAATACACTGTCGCATTACACGCTTTGTGTAGGAAGTGCAAAAATAGCTCGTCATTGACGGCTTCTGGCTATTTCTCTTTGCACAGGTAGCAGAGATCCCACGAATTAATGTGCGCGAATTAATAAGGTTTCCCGCAGTAGCCGAACGTATAACTAGTAAAAAAATGTGTTACTACTTATATATTGGTAGTGAACTAACACTTGATGGTTAGCATTTTGTATTTAAAATCATCACGCATATTTCTCTTCTTTCATTTTATTTCACGAGTCATTGTTATAAGCGAAGACTTCTGAAAAATTGAAAAAAATAAGGAAATTTACGCGTCAGAATAGAGAAGCTCGAAGACGAATTTATAAATAAAAAAGTTAGGAAACCTTTTGCGTTAATGTTTCACAATTACACTGAACATCCTTGGAAAAAAAAAGAAAAAGGAAATCTTCTTTACGGATGAGATGAAATGGAATGAAAAATTATCTTGCTTAAAAGCGTCGAAACTTTTTGAAAGATATTTTACTGCTACTATATATTTCACGTTGACAAAATCGTGAAAACAAAAAATCGTAGAAATCCATCGTACATGCATAGAGATAAGATCAATATTACAGATGTATTACAACAGAGTAGATGCGTCACTTTTGCAAACTGATTGAAACTCGAAATAGGAGAGATCGAGTAACGTAATTAGACACGGTGAATATATATTTTCACGGTAAATAAAACCTAATTGATCAAATGTGTATTTTCCACTCGACGATTTAGAACCGCATAATTTTATTTCTTTTTCATTTTACGACATTTGTCCTTTATCGTCTCGATTTAAAAATACTATTTTCTCAGGGACGCCATAGCCGATTATATTTAGCAGCGTTTATAAAACATATTCATAGTGTTTGGCACATTGTTATATTATTAATTATTTATAGTATTTATATTACATCCGACTATTTATATAACCTAATAAACTCCGAAGTTTATATAACGACGGTAAACGTAGTTTGAGCAACGTTAGGCAACACATAAACGGGCAACGTTATGCGTTAAGAAGTGGTAGGCAAAGCCAAGAAAAATATGCAAACTACCGATGCTTCGAACTTTGTCCAGCATAATGCAATTAATACGCTGAAAGTCGTTTAAAGTTTGACCTCGGAACTTATACAGCCACTCCTGTCCTCTTCGTTTCTTTTTTACGATAACACAAGAGATCTGCACAAAGTTATTGTCATTTGTTTTTATTGCAGGATCAAAAATTGATTTATTCAGAATCAAACAGATAGTTATACCATGCTGAAAGAAAAAAAAAAAAAAGGAAAAAGAACTATAAAAGAGCTAGGATTTTAATTAGCGTAAGAGAATTAGCTAATCAAAATAAAAGGTTACGCTTTTCCGATTCTCGTTAGGCTTGTTCTAATTGGATAAATGAACGCGTGCGCGTTACCGAGACTGTTAATACTGCGCAATCCTTTGTTTATTGCTGTATCGTGGTTCTGCCATTTTATTATTTTATTTCCGCTGGCCCTTTTGTCGTCCCTTTCTTCATTTACAGGCTTTATGCTCGCACAATATCGCGATTTCTCAATTCACGCGTTTAATTCAGGCATCGGTGTTATTTCGTTTTCGTCTTTTGTCATTTATTTACCAACGAAAGGATTTTTCATCTCGTGAATCGAAACGCAGCATACGCGTCGAAATTCAAAATTCGATGTATCTCAAACGAAGGATTTGTTAATTTGTAAATTTAAATTCATCAAGTATTAATTAGTCAAAAAAAAAAAAAAAACGATTCCCAATTTCTGCCATTTAACTTTTTTAATATGATTACGAGGATAATTTTACATAAAAGTGCAAGTGATTTTTTTTTTAACACGCTACTTTTTAAAACTACCGAAGCAATCGAAATGACAAACTTAACTTTGTAACTTTACGACGACCTATTCTTAGAAATTCGAGTGATTCGAGTGGTTCATTATATAATATGTGTAGTAAACTTTTTCTTTTACACTTCGATTCCCCTGACTTTTTATATTTTAGTCAATCGCGAGTATGATGTTAAATAAGTTCATCTACTGTTTTATCTCGTCGAATGAAATGTTTCAAATTTTTGAGAGTTATTAAAAAAAGAAAAAAACGACGAATCAATTCCGCGCCTCGGAAATTTAATACACCTGCATCAAAAATCGAAATAAGAACGGCACGTGTCAATCTGACAGTCCAACCGATGGGATTCAATATTCCATTTTGAAGCTCTCTATTTTAAAGTGGAAAATCAATATTTGCCTGTGCAACACGGGTATATAACGAACGCCACGGAACTCTCTAAACTTCACATCGGAATGAAATTGCAATTTCTCTGAAAGCAGAAATTTTTCGTGTAACTTATTGTCTCTAGTTTCGCGCACAAACGTACGTTCTATTTGTTCAATGTACACACTTTTTTTTTCTTTTTTTTTAGATAAAAAGCAATAAGCCAAATTTCACGCAACGTCGAAATATAATATCCATCGAGAGTAACGTTCCAAATTACTCTTTTATTTTTAACAAAAGTTTAACGACAGAACTACGAACGACTAAAGTAGAGTACATGGATCAGAGAAAATAGAAGGAAGTTCATAATGCGGTAAATAATATTTATAATCCTTTTTATAATCTATAAATCATGTATCTCTCGAAAATTTTGTAGATTTCAAGTCCCTGCGAATCTACGAAATTTCTATGACGTAAATTACCTACCCATTCCGAGACTTGTAGTCTTAATACTGTAAAAGTTAACTCCAAGAATTCGTCACTTTCGTTCACTTTATAATTCCACAAATTATAAAATTTATAAAACTCGAAAGAAATGTTGCACTTTGATACTTTGCACGTGTTTCTCGATCCTCGACTTGAGTGCCCACCCAGTTGCTTTGAAAAGCTGCACAAAGCGAAGTTGCTGCAACGCAAAGGCCAAAAAATCTTCGAAAATCGCGAAACACTCGCAACTTTTGCCTCTCTTCTAAACCGCGTGCGTATACTTTAATCCCATTCAGAGGGAACTTTCGCGAGGAAACTCCGCAATAGACTCGGATCGACTTTGAAAAGTCTCGCACGGTCGTGGGGAAACGCTGGAAAATCGCGCACAGTGGCAAACAGAGAGAGAGAGAGAGAGAGAGAGAGAGAGAGAGGAAGAATACCGCGTAACGAGACGAAATCAAGTTACAACGGTTTCGTCGCGCGTGAAAAAAAAGGAAAAGAAGAAAGAAAAAAGAAAGAGAGAGAGAAGATCGTGTCGGACAAGAGAGACAGTCGCGCGTCTGAACTGTAATTACATCCATTTACAGTTACAAGCTTAAAACGACGAGGACGCGCAGCGTTTGGTTACTGTCACGCTTTCCGGATTGCGACATTTAAAGCGTCGGCCGCGAACGACATTTCCGCCAGGATTCGCGTGCAAGCTTGTGCATCGATGCACACGCGTGTGTACTACAGGGTGGTTCGTTGAGTACCGACAGAACAAAAGTGGTCGAACAACTGACGAAGCTTTGCGCGAGTGTGATTCTTTTTTCCTTGCAGAGAAACTTAGATTTTAAAAACCGAGAACGTTTTTTTTCAAAGGGATCTTGATTTTTCGTGATCGTCGTTTTGAATTCGTTTCTTTTTCTTTTCTTTTTTTTTTTCAATTTTTCATCAATGAAATTCTCATAACAGAATTTTTTCAAACATGCGCTGCTCAATTTGATGATTAATCGTCGAAAAAGGCAACGATACTGAAAATACAATTCGCAGTACATCTTTTAGCAGAGAATTCCCCGAACGATCATTCGACTAGGGATTAGAAGTTTGTGTTTCTATTTTTCTGCACGCGCATTGTCAAACGTAGAAAAACACGATATTCGATAGCTGGTAATCTCTTTTCTCCAATAAGTAAATGAAATTCTGATCGCAGAATAGATCTTTTAAGTCATTGTTTTACAGCCACGATATTTTCTTTTTGCAACGATGCGATCGATGAAATCTTTCAAATCACACGACGTTATAGAAGGTGGATGATTTCCAGGAACCACGTGACAGGAATATCGGAAATAGCGAAATTGCGCTAGAGAACTCGGTCGTTATTACTTGCGCGAAATTTCTAATTCTGTCGAATATCGCGACGTATCATCGTTCACAGCTCAAACGTAACTCAGTGACGCGTGTGAGAGAACTTCAACAAAGTGTTCTCTCGAACAAACTTGCCAATGATGCGTCAGTTTCAATTTGTCAGTAGTCCACACGGACCACCCTGTATGTGGAGAACACGCGCACGTAAACGAGACCACGTTAAACGAATTCATAGCCTAAACGGGGATCCGCAATGGTAGAAAGTTTCGGGGCCATCGCCGTGGATCTAACTACGCCGGAACGTCGATTTCACTTTCTACTTCCGTTTCACCCCGACGGAACGGAATTCATTGCCGGATGGAACGCTGCCCGAATGAATGTTCCTGTTCGATTTACCGGATCAACGAGTTAAATTGATTCCCCGTCGGTTTAGCGGACGAATAGAGGATTTTCGGGTGATCATAGATCTACACTGTAGCTAAAAAATTTCCAGAACTTGCTTCGTTCTTCGTGACAAAATTTTTTACTTGCTTTAACATTCTATAAATTTTTGGTGAATACTATGAAGTTTATAATATTATAATATCAGTATTATAATATCTGTCCTAAGGATTGGATAAATATTGGGGTTGATTTTGAAACTTGATAAATATTGATTTAAGTGAGCCTTAAGTGATTGAAAGTTTCCTCCTGTTTCCTCAGAGTATTTTCTCGTTCAACGTCATTTGTGTAATCATTAGTTTGATTAAATTACTTTTTAATCCAGAAGAATAATCATAACATACTCGTGAGTTTTTCGATTTAATATTACTTAATTAGTTTATTGTCGTGTAACATGAATTTCGTATTATATAGTAACAGAATAACAAACAGCAATTTAATTAATACGAGACGTTGTATTAATACCTCCGATCTGAATTCACATTAAAGGACAGCATTATTTCGAGAAATTACTTCGTCGAGGAAAATTCGAGAATATTATGCCTCGGTTTAATACGTCAGCAACGGATCGATACCATAATTTTTGGAGCTGTTCGATCGATCAAACAGATGTACACTACATCTCATGGGAAAGTGATCTTTGAAATCGCGTAGCTGGCTAGCGACAGATCAGAGACGAGGTCGTTGAACTTGCACAATCTTTTGTCAATTGATGACTGGATGTTACGTCGTACGGAGCAGAACGTTAGAAACCATTCGAGAATAAACGATTTGCTCGATCACCATCACATCTTTCTTCAAAAGCACTTGAAACACCATCATATTAACTATGTATACGTATTATTTTTTTCAGCATTCATATGTTATTTAATATTCAATATATATATATATATTGATATTCAATTATATTGATATGAATTAATATTCATAATATGTTATTTAAGATTCAAATATTGTATAATAGTATTTCTATTATATAATAATATTATGAAAATAAAATATAGAATCTAAGAAAAAGATTTCCACCAGAAAATAAGGATACGTGTAAATACTTTTTGCATCTGATTAATGAATTAATTATTGAATTATGATTAACGCGAGATCGGGTTACTAGTCATGATACTTACTGATTATTAAATAACCAGTCAAGGCTCGTGATTAATTTAAAAATCATAAATCATGAAATGATTACACGTTTGATTGTGCTCGATTTAATAATTTATTATATTATTATGAAACACTTTCGTTTACGATGAAAACGCTTCTGTGAGATAATAATAAATCATTTGTTCAATATCACAATTACAAATTTTCAGATTCCTCACTATATCCCGTTAATCATAAAATGTATTTTAAAATCCAAAAAAAAATTGCTCATTTTTTTTATCAATATTCGTAACACTCGCAATTTTCAATGTACAAATACACTGGTTGTAAAAAAAGAAAAGTTGAATGACTTAAAAATGATAATACCAATTAACGATTGTGTATAATACATTACAGAGATTATTTACGATCGCAAAAATTACGATTCAGTGATCAATTACAGAAACGATCTCGAAAGAAATTAATTACTGTCCAACTCCACTGAGCCAATTGTGTTCTCTCTTTCTCGACGATACAAAAAGCGAATTAATCGTAAAAAAAAAAGAAGAAAAAAAAAATTTACTCTATCGCACCGAATCGAAACTGCGAAGCAAATCAAGCAGAATTGAATCGAATCTAGTCAAAGTAAATCGTAGGGAATCGAACGGCTGTACGTTCGAGACGAATGAAAAATGAAGCAGATTGATAATAGTAGAGGCATGTTTGCTCGAGGCAAAGTGGAATTCGATTCGAGGCGATTCTCGATCGAGAGTCACCGTTTCTCAATCGTTGTTTAGACTCAGGACACAGCTGTAGATGCGCGTGATTATAATCGACGTTGGTTGACTTTCCATAGATTGCAACGATGCGCGCGCGCGATATTTGCATTGCAAACGATGCACGCATTAACGCGGCGGGAAAATAGGACGATGGACATCGACTGATTTCTACGACTTCGTTGGTTATCGATTTCTCTGCGAACGTCAGAATCGGACGCGAAGAAAGTCGCCGTATGATAATTACAACGCGACGTACTTACGTATACACGTACGTGAGATACGATTTATCAATTCCATTCCCTCGACTTTGTCCTCGATATTTTATCGAACGTGTTTCTCGACACTGTCGAGTGCAATTTTGATTCCTTTCGATTTCTTCTAATTGATAAAAATGATGATTTTATTTAATCAACAAATTGATCGTTGTGTTGCAGGACATTTTTATTGCAATTACGCGACGAGGCAACAACAGCAAGTAAATCAATAATTACAATTTCAAGTATATAAAATAATAATTATTATTGTTCCTTAATAAAGTTTAAGATCCCATTAAACAAAATGTTTTTCAATTAACCTCATATATTTAACGCTTTAGTACATGATGTCGCTTTCTTCAACAAAATTTGTTCGAGGACCGCACTTGAAAAAGCGCTCGATCGCAAAGGGTTAATAGATTAATTCCAACTTTTATCGAAATTCATTTCTCGTTTCTCGTTTTACAATTTTCATTAATTGCCGTGCGTGTTCGTCAGTATGTATCACAATATGTATCCTGTTCGGTGAATATATAATTAACAGTCCAATAAATTGAAACGAATACCACTCCGTTGAATATTATTTCCTTTATTTTTGAATATCACCGACTTTCAGATAAGTCTGACAATTTCATACAAGTGTGACATAAACCAGTTTATACTTGCGATACTTTCCTTTCTTCCTAAAAATTAGAAGCGCAATATATATATATATATATATATACGTTTTGAAAGTTGTCGGCAAGACTGCTGGTGTACAAAAGGCAGTTGCATCTCGAATATATTTAAACTACAAATATGTAGTAAAATTTAATGTTCCATAGTCTAGAGATATTTCTATTGAAATAGTCGAATTTCATCCACGATTTCTTCAAGTATATAATTTTTGTCACACTTTTCACACGACGAACAATTTCGATATAATCTCGATTATTTATACGAACAAATAACGAATCGTTCGATTATTAATGCATATTCATATTATCAGCCTGATTTCGTTTCGAATTGAATTACATTTATGAATCCCTTCAACGAATTTGAAACCGACCAACTTTCACTACGATGATGACCTAGGTCTAACAAGGTCGCCAAACTTTTAATTGGCATCGAATATCCCACTGGTCGACGAAATGTATCAAATTATCGGATACGCGAATGTTTCGAGTTAAAAATACACGTGATACAGTAGACAGAAATTTTCGAGAAAGAAAAAAGTGTTCGAGAAGGGAAAAAATGGGAAACAAATGAATCTCAGGAAAGAAACGGAAGCAAAAAACGTTAATTCGCTTCCATAAATTTGTCGAACTTTTTCCTCGATGATATTTCCATGTTCATTTGTAATTGATTGTTATCCCGTCTCGGAAAGCGGTTGATGCAAGTTTCACTGCACCGGAAACAAACAAACTTTTCACCGGTTTGTTAACGAAGGAAAGAGCAACAGAGTAAATTGAATTTCTTTCCACAGAAAGGCTGCCGGCTGCTAAATTGCTTCATCTGCGATTGTCGTTTGCATTACCGCAGGCTTCTTGCAAGTAACGTCACACCGGAAGTGAGTGCTCCTCATCAGTAGCCGTAGTTGCGTTACGTCGGAAAAACGACGTTTGCTTTGAGCACAGTCTGTTTTCAAACGACTTTCTCAAACAAGGTACAAGTAATCTCAAACTATTCCGTGCCACGGACGCACTGTTACGACGCGCACGTGTGTGTTCGCAAACATGCTGACTTTTCGAGTTACAAAGTTGGAACACGTCCAAATTTCGAATTAAATAGAATTACTCTGCTGAGATTACGTCTTCTTACTGATATAATAAGCAGAGTACGCTAATCGCGTTGGAAAAATTTGCAACTGACGAGGAGACCATATGATATCATACCGTATCATACCACACCATAGCATACGATACCATACCACCCTATGTCACCCCGGATTTGAAGAAAAGAAAAAGAGACGAACTTTGTGAACTTTCCACTGCGTTTCGTGAATTCCATTATACACAAATTTTGTGAATTTTTTTATATTTATAATAGATATTTTGTTTATATTTCTAATAGATATATAAGTTTTGCGAATTGTACATTAGGCGAATTGAAATTTTGTGAATCTTAATTGTAGGTAATCTGATCTTTGTAAATTCTACTATACACGATTCAAATTTTGTGAATTTTCATTACAAACGATCTAAGTTTCTACTCTAAACGAATTTCTACTGTAGACTATCATACCACACCATAGCATACGATACCATACGATACGATATCATACCATACTGTACTATACAATGCAATGCCATACCATACGATACCATACCACCCCGGATTTGAAAAAAAAAGAAAAAGAGATGAAAGTTGCGGTACGAAGATTGCGAATCCTCATCGAACGTGATTTGAATCTCGTGAATTTTTAGTATGGTGAATTTGAACAACACGAGGTTCTGTACTTTCAAAACTTTCGCTATAAGCAGTTTGAACTTTATGGATTTCCATTAGTAGGCGATTTATACCTTGTAAATCCTCGTCACGAGTAGTCTGAACTTTGTGAAATTTCCACCGCGTTTCGTGAATTCTATTATAAATTTCTATTACAAATTTTGTAAATTTTTTTTATATTTATAATAGATATTTTGTTGTTTTTTATATTTCTAATAGATATATAAGTTTTGCGAATTCTACATTAGGCGATTGAAATTTTGTGAATTTTCATTACAAACGATCTAAGTTTTATGAATTCTACTCTAAACGATCCGAATTTCTACTATAGACTACCATACCATACGATATCATGCCACACCGTACGATACGATACACACTGCGAATTATTATTAAAATTTCTCCAGTTTTACATCTCGTCTGATACGCGTAAAGATACGAAGTCGTGACGTATATTTTCTACGTGAAATACGAGAAAATAAATTCTCGTTTTCTAAGAAATGATCAAACTTGGCTCTTCTTCCCTTTTCCCCCGCGGAGCCATCGTATGTGAAACACTTGTGACAAAAATTAACTTGCTGCAACGTAGAAAATTTAATCGATTTCGCTACAGTCTGCTTATTATATCACCAAGATATAACACTACAGTAGCGTTTCTCTAATGTTTCGTTTCACGGAATTTCCTGTTTCATAAAGTATTTTACACTGTATCACAATCGCACGACATAAAAATTACTGTCACATATTTCACAGACGTTTAATTTCGTAATTAGACATTTTCTCAAGAAAGTGGAACAACTTCGAAAGTTGAGTGTAGTCATTCAACTTAGCTCTGTGCAACTCAAACACATCTGCAGTTTTTACTCTTTTTTAAATAGCGCACGTTAGAAGGCACAAAGAAACGTGGACTCGAAGGAACGACAAAGTTTAATTACGAAGTTTTAGAATGTTCAGTGAAACAATTGAGTGTCACAAAGTTCTTTTGAAAAGATAAACTGAAGAGACGTAAAGACCGAGTTTCTTACTAGAACATTTCTACAGAGAAAGAGCATCTACAAATTCCGTTTTTTGAACTAATTGATCTTTCACACCTAAATGATAAACTTCTTTTCACAGCAGATATTCTACGTCAATTCGATTCTTGCTGGAACAATAAAAATAGAAAAAAAAATACGATAGTTTCATAGTGACGTTCAATTGTCAGTTTTATAATTTTTTTATAATCATTGAAATATTAAAGAATTATCTTTTACACGTATTTGTGAATATCCGATAAAGGTATTGTCGTAAAATCGCCAAGACACGTTTAATAAACATCTCTACCCTAATAAATTGCATTGCAAGTCGCAAAATTTGAAACCGATCGAGAAAGCGAGAAACTGTGCTTGTTTATTTTAATTTAAAAAACGAAATCACATGCCAACCACTAATGACAAAGACTGAAAAAATGAAAAGGAAGCCAATTATTGTTCCTTACTTGCCTCGCGGAAATAACACTGCGAAATTGACAATCTGTTGAAAACATCAAATTAACAGATACACATGTATTATTGACGAACGATACAAAGTATAGTAATTCACTCGACAACAGCGTCGAAGTGAGAGAGAAAACGAGAGGCGAAGGAAGGAGAAACAAGAGAGAGAAAGAAAAATGGAAAGAGAAAAAGGGAAAGAAATACGACGACAAATTACCGTAATTATTTCTTACTTCTTTCAGAGCCCACGCGGAACCAAAGGTGTGCGTCGTTTACTTTAAAGTCGGCTCTCATCGATTCGGAAATGGCGCGAGATTAACACATATCCGTCCGCATGACGAAAATTCGTCATTTCACAGACAATCATCAACAGCCAAATGACGAACAATTCGTCATTTGTATATTGCAGTAAATGATTGATTGTTGTTTTATTAAATCCGAATAAATTAAAACGTAATTTCTACCAAACAGAGATAATTCTACGAAAAAAACTGATTTCAGCTTCAGTTGCGTCGTATAAGAGTGCAAACGCAAAAAAAGAAAAAAAAATTAATTTACAAACGTATTAGTCGGTACTGCGTATAGAAGAAGTTTATTCAAAGTTTAAGCACTTGGGTGTTAATTGCTATTAATTATTGATAAAATTAAAGTCTCGAAAATAATTTACTTTGTCTAATAAAATAATGAGTAATGTTTTCAGTATTTCGTTTCAACTTTTTTGTGGATTTAATTTTTATTTAACTTCAGAAAGAAATCAAAAATCAAAAATCAAAAATAAAGGCGTATATGTATATATATAAGTACAAATTCGTTTTATTTCATTTCCCAAAATTTCGCTAAAAAAATATATGACTTTTTAAAAGTTAGGTTGTTTTTATATAGAGCGTATCGTTTCTACAAATAGTGTCAAAAAATGCCGGCATTTGGTCAATGGCGGTGCAAATAATGCCGGACGGATATCTGTTAAAAGATTACGAAACGAACGTGCGATGCACACGCGAGCCACGACGCATTTTAATAACCGGCCAGCTGGCGAGACGATGATATACGAACTATGTTGTAGAAAGTGAAGTGCGAACCAACTTCGGAGGTAGCCTTTTGCATTCTTTTTTTTTTTTTTAATGGACCGACCACCGCGTTCCATATTCATTGAACGATCTACGATTGCGTAGCAATTGCGATTCATCGCATTGCGCGGTTATTATTTGCGAAACGTCCGTGAAAAGAATGAACTAGGCGCCTAACCGAGCACTGATCAGACCTTTGTGATTTAATTTAATTGTAAATTATGTGCGTACTGTCGAGGCTGATTTTGACTAATCATTATTCAACGCTAGAACTACCGAGGACTGAAGAACCACAGAATTTTCATTCGGAACATTAAAGAGAAAAAAATAGAGAAATATGCGATTTTCTTTTTGCGAAAAATCATTTCAAAAATCTGTAAAAATGCATTGTTTCACACATTCTGTAACACGTCTGACAAAAATTATGAATTAGTCGTTAGTTTCGACCATCTCGATAGTGTTCAAGGTACATGAAAGCTGAAAGTAGATTGAAATCCTCTACCGAGTTCTGTGCAAATCTTCAGCGTATTCTGCTTGTTCCGTTCGTCGAAAGGCACGAGACATTGTCACAGGTTTCTTGCTCGTTTAATTTTGCATTTCTCGAATTCTTGAACGAAAAGAACAAAACCGTTCGAAAGATTGCAAAAGAATTAATTTCAGCAATGAAAAATTTACGTTTAACATTACGAATAAATCGCGCGGAAATTATTTCGCAACAAATGTGCGACGATCGTGAAAAAATCGACGTGCGATTAAAATGTCATCTGAAGGAACGAAACATTAAATTTGAAATTCAAATGAAAAGAAAAAAAAGAAAAAAAGAAAAATAATCTTCATGGACGCGGAAATATGATCTACGTGGAAGATACTCGGAGAAGACGTATTATTTAAAAATTTCAATTTTCCAGCGCGTTTAAAGTGATTTACAGGCGAGCATTCGATTCTCGTTGTTCGATGACTCGGTACGCTGACTGTCTTATCAACAGCACGTTCGACTCAACGAAATTGCGGTTTATTATTTTCATCGCGTGAACGGAGACAGGTGAAATCGATTGCACGTTACGTCAGCGTCGACTAGGATAAATACGTTTATTCCGTGAGCCAAGAAAAAGGAAGTACACGCTTTTTATCAACAACACGATGTTACTCGGTGTGTGTTTCATAAATTTCACATTTGTTCCATAATTGTTCCGTTTTTAATTTAATTATCTGCACGTATCGCGTTGACACTGCCGCGTGGTAGATAATTTTGCGCTTTTTTTTTTTCAAATGTTGACGCTAATATAATATTACATTTTATGGACACGCTCTTATTAAGTATCGATCCGTTTTACAGAACGATAATAATCTCGATAATAGCTGCCAGATAATATTATATCTTCTGCGTTGCAATACACTTTCGTGAATATATACTTGTATCTTGCAGACTTATATATTCTAATCTATAATGATTAAATTCAACCTCCATTTTACACGTCGCAAGACTATAAATATCGATCATGTTTAGAAACTATCTTCGAACGTGATAGAGCACGATGTTTCATTAGTCGAAAAGTGTCGCTTCTTTTTTTCTCATATCTTTCGTATCTCGATCGATGAAACATGTCTTCGACGCGAACAACGCGTTTTTTCGCTCGATGAAACAATGGAAAGCGTACAACGTGTGTTGCAGAATTGAAATTTCTTTCAGAAGACGATAGTCATCGACGAAATTATTCTATCGCGAGCTGAGCGTATGATCGAACGATCAATATATAACGTGCACACAACGTCGTAAGTCGTAGCACAGAGAATTTTCGTTTTGTTGTGACAAGAATGATAAATGGATCTCGGCCCGGATCTCTCTTCTTTTTTTTTTTTTTTTTTTTAAAGCGAGCAGCACCGACTTTCCGCGTTGAAACCCTCGGCCATCCTTTTACTTCCGAAATCTTTTAACAAACGTCTCTCGTTTAACAAATCCTCACGGAGCAACGGCCCTGAACCCTGAAATACCACGTTCGCCTCGAACTACCGACCATCTAAAATGATCACTGTCAAGGACAACTGTTGATCAGATACCGATGGCGTTAATATTTCTCTTTCGCGTGGGATTTTACATTCGTGTAAGTAGTCATCTCGATTGAATTAATGGTGCTAATGGAATAGATCGACGACATTAATAGATCGCGAAGATAAATTGTTCGACGAAAAGTACAAGGGCTTCATTTTTATTTATAATTTTTATTTACGACTGCGGATTGTTCGTTCAATCATTGCGCTGTTTATTGGGACGTATGTTTATTATTCTTCTAATTGTAGCGAGGCAAAAATATATGAAGAAAAGTCTAATGTTCCACGTACGTTTGTATCGATAATTATTTCCAACAAACATTTAATTGTTTATTTTTCAATTATTTTGTAAATTAAAATTTTTGAAGTTTTGTAAGTTCTTACATTTTCATTCTGATTTTGTGAGTTAAATTGGTTATTTAAATTCTCGTTGTAAAATGGAATTTAATCAATTGGAGGTGACTTTACTAGTAATGAGGTTAAAATGGAAAAACAGATGGAAAAGTTTGGAAACAATAATTAAATTTAAGCTGGAAATAAATTTCACGTTATAACGCTTGCTCTTCTTAAAAATTATACACACAGCTAAACTCACAATTAGAAGTTATCTTGGTTGCAAAACTAAAATAAATACAATGTTTTATATTAATTTCAGATTAATTTTAAATTTTATTAAAAATTACTAAGTTATATCACGAAAAAAACTCTCTCTCTCTCTCGCTTCTCAGTGAAAAATTAGGAAGAATTATAATAAAAAAAAGGAAAACTACACGGTAACTCCATTCTCTCAAAAAGACCCTAACGCAACCGAGTATAAAATGGAATCAAAATTCACCTCTGGTTTCCTTTAAATTTCCATTAAACCCTAATTGCTATCGCGAAAGAGCCATGAGGGGCTATTAATTTAATCAGCAGTTAATTTCAGAATTTTCACCTTCGTTACTAACCCTGCCGCGAGGAAAATAAAATTTTAATAAGATAAAATTTTTTCATAATTTCGTAGTCCGAAACACTGTTCGAAAATGAAAACGCCGTATCGTATCGTATGCTAAACGGGAGGATATATCCTTTGCAACTTTGTCACACTGACAGCGTAGGCAAGAACCGTGAAACGTTCTCGTGTGAAAACAGAGAGGGGAGGAAAAAGTATTTTCGAGGGAAAAGCAAACGCGCGGCCGATGTGAAACGCGATGAAATACGGCTGGTAAAAGAGACGCGATGCTAACGGCGGTGAAGCATTGGACCAGACTATGAAAAATGTGTATACCGAGACGGGTGTTAGTATGCACAGGCTAGTGACTACAAGCTGACTGCCGTATAGCCAGCACATGGAACCACGGGTATAAAGAATGTCCGGACCTCTTCCGTCGTTTCTGACTCACCGTTCGACTATTTGGTTCGTCTAACGCCGACCGAGAAAGAAAACCAGATGACTCGGTAAACGACGACGAGCAAAGCAACCATTCGAAAGCGTTTTTCCCATGGGAATTGACGTCCCGTAGACGAAGACGAAACTCAGTATCGAACAACCGAGCAAAGAAGATGTGATTTTCAACTACCAAAGTAATTGAAATGATCAATTTATTAATTTTCGTTTCAGACGTGAAAACAATGTATTTTTCAATAATTTTTTTCATAAAATATACAAACAGAAGCTCGTATACTCCATTGTATTATAAAGTTTCTCTATTTGTTTTTTAACGTGATATATAACGTGTATGTATATATATATTTTTATTCAAGAAATATGAAATAGCGTTAAAAGTTCGAAATTTTGTTTAGTATTTTTATATCACGTTGGTATACTTCAAAATAAAACTTTTCACGAGTAAATTTCTACGTAAATTACTTGGAAACCATCCATTTCCATCTAAGCGAAATTAAAACAGTATTGCATGTTTCAAATTTTATTCGTTACACCGTATCATTCTTGTTTTGTTTCAAAAAAAAAAAAAAAAAAAACGAAGCAACTATCGAATTTTTATAAAAATACTGATCTTCAGCCTACAGAGAAAGAGTTGCTAAAATATAACTCAGTCTAGAAATTGATGACGACTTTAAGTCCCAATTAAAATTATTTAACACTTTCAATTTCCACTCGGTACGTTTATTCTCAACCTTACGATAACTCGTGTATCCCTAATTCATATCTTACAAACACATGGAAACGTTGGGTACGTGCTACACACACACACACACACATTCGCACCATACGTACGACAATGTATGTATGTCTCGGCGGCTGAACGACGAGACGTGTAAATTAAATTGTCGAGACGGGAAAAGAGGAATGCCAGGCACGTGAGTAACTCACGTGACACGGTTTTCACATCTTTCAAACGCGCTGTAAAATTCATTTCTTTCGAATGTTTCACGCCTTTACGTATTTACGAATGGCAGAGTGACGAACGGACAAATTACTGGTGACTTCCTACGACAATGCAGCGATTTACCAAGATGTTTTCGCATATCTTTTTATTAGTCGCTTCACGCCACGATCGCGTAAACTTAATGCGACTGAGAAAATGTTTTTCTTCCTCTTTTATTATATTCATATTTATATTATGAATTTTAAATTATATCCAAGTGGTTTTATTAGTGTTTACACGAATTCAAGAAGACTATCACCACATTCGTTTAAATAATTTTCTTTGTTCTTCAATACTGCATAAGATACAAATCCCCCTATATGACGAGACTTAAAAATAAAACAAAACAAAAATCATTTGTATTTGAATAGTTGTGAAAAATCTGGCATAAAAGGACGCTGAAAGGTTTCTAGACGTTGCAAGATACTTTGCAACTTTTACGGTATTTTGTCCTGACAAAGAGCATCGAAACATTAAAACCGAATTTATAATTCTCTTCCTCGATCGTCGCCAACTTCGGACGAAAGTAAAATGTCAGTGCATAAAATCGAATGAGTACTTAAAGCGGCAATAAAATGTCACGAAGGCACACGAACGACGAGGAAATGCTTCTTCTTAAAAGAAGCACCTTAAAACAAACACGGACGGATCCGATAACGCGCCATTCTTTTTACGATCCAATACGTTACTAAATAACATAAATAATGAGACAAATATTCGTATACGACACGATAATGAATAAGCTTGAATCAAAGATTCGCTCGGAGGAAACACGTATCAATTCGTGACAAATGTAACACATCTATCATTTCCCACGTTATCGTTTCAAATACTACTTAATTCATTGATATCTATATTTTTCTTCGGTTTAATTACTACGTACATACTGAGATAAATCAAAGACTATACGCTGAAGCGAGCACAAAAGGATTGACCGAGATTTTATTAACATTTTTTTTTATAATTTCTGCTGATAACGAATAAATATATTTTACAGTTACGTGAAATAAC
Source organism: Tetragonula carbonaria (assembly GCA_032399595.1). Lineage (NCBI taxonomy): Eukaryota > Metazoa > Arthropoda > Insecta > Hymenoptera > Apidae > Tetragonula > Tetragonula carbonaria. The sequence goes on from JAUCRC010000004.1 coordinate 11,683,373, forward strand.
GTTATCGATCCTCTACAACTTGTTGAAACAAGAAACATCTTCGAGATGAAACATAATAATTTAAAGAGTTCATAATTTGCTTAATAACTTGAATATTTTTATGATTTGATAATTTAGCAAATTACTGCATCCGTTTAAATTATATATATATAAAAATAAAAAATGATAGTATATATTAAATACGTGATCGTAAAAATTTCTTTCTTTCTTCAAATTTACGAAGACTTAATTAATAGCAGAGGAAGGACAATTATATTTAGTTCTATCATTTATTAAAATCCACTTAATAAAACTAAAAGCTGTAAACATTTTATTTACATTCGCTTTAGGAAATCGTTTCAGATTTATCGTTATGATCCTATGATCTATAATATGGATCTAAACGGGTAATCCAATTAGTTCACTGAATACCTATCACGTCAGTTTCTAAGATTGATGATTTAATTTTATCTGGCTAAAGTGGACTAGAAAGTGATGTATCCAAGTACGTACATTTCTTTCGTATGAAAATAAGTGGCGAGCATTTATAGATTGCAACTTGTATTTTGGAAAATTAAAATGTCAACGCGTCGAAGTTAATTGTGCGATGAAAATTTAATATAATTCAATTGCTAGATCAATCGCGGTTGTATTAAGTTGTAATCAGAGCTTGTTAAAGAATTAAAAAAGAAAAGTATTTGAAAAATCAATAATCATTGCTTGTAAAAACTTCGTAACCGGAAGTGCGTATTTCTGCTATTTAATTTTGGCGTTCAACCAGTATGTTGACGGCCAAAAATTATGTGCGGCAAAAAATGAATATAAACACGCGACGACTGAAATCTTGGCCAACTTGATGAAATAATAATTGTAACAACATTGATTTACTGTTCGACGTTGAGTTGACGATAATAGAGACTGTCAGCATGAAAAATATGCAAAGTAAATTTGCGGTTGGCAGTATCTTCTACAAGATTTCATTTCACCTGTTTACTCAGGTGTTCTTTAATTTGCGTCTTTCTGTGTACCTGTACACATCTCTCGTGTACGGGCTTCTCTTTTCGTGAAAGAAATGCCACGAAAACTCGAAAGAGATAAAATGAAAATTTTCGTAGAAGACGGTGCAATTTTGTACAAGTTTACTCATATTTGTAGTGTTATATATTTCTCTAACTACTACTCTGTTACATTTTTGTGTCGTTAATTTAACAGATTCAATCATTTGCACAAGCTGTTTTATGCAAAGACATAAATAAATATAAAATGCAATATCATTGCAGAGAAACAGTGATAATTATAAATCAGCAATTACATACAGTTTATCGACGAATGAATCACAGTTGAATATTTTCATTTCAATTATTATTTGTTAGCAATTATTCTAGTTATTTTACGCAGCTCGTCATGTTGTCCTATCATCATTCTCTTTCGTAACAATTAATCCACTCGTAGCAGCTTTCAATTTCCAAGTGCCAAGTTAAAACTTGGAGCCAAATATGAATTTTGTTTTACGATCAGATAAATTCCTATTCGTACAAACACAAAAATACACATAATTTCCAGTCGTTTTGGAGCAAGCTGAATAATCGTATAGAAATCTACATAAATTTCCAACTTCGCCACATTTAAATTAAGCGCAAACAAGTAACGATCTTCCGTTTTATAACTAAATTTTCATTTATAGAAGAATGCCAAACTACCAAATAAACAGCTACGTAAAAATCATCGATCATTCTACGCACGACAGTATCAAGAATTTCGAAGTTCAATACTCATTTTGCCTCGTAGCCAAGCAAAACCCTATTTATAGAAGATCGACGAAGAGACAAGCAATTTGAACTCGCTTCGAAAACCCCGTTAAGTAATCGCGAAAATTTTCAATTATCTTCAACTTCACACGTCGGCGATCTTCCTCTCGAAGCAACGCGAACAAGAGTAACCACTGTCCGTTAGCGTATTAATCCTAAATTTGACTGCCAGGCGTCTTGCCCTAGGAGCTTAAAATTTTATTTTAAAGAAAACATGAAATTTTCCAAAATATAATAACACTAAGTTACAGATTTAATATTGAAATGGCATTTACAGTAATTTTTATTGAAAAAAGAAAAAAACACTACGAGATAACTCGTAGCTGGCGCCACTGAATAAGATTCCTGTGCTGCCCGCCGCTTACGAGATATCACGTAGTGTTTTCTTTTTTTTTTCAATAAAAATTGTAATAAACAAAGACATTTTCTTTTATACCAATTATAATCAATCTAAACTTGTAGCGCAAACGAGATACCACGTAGTTGGCAGTTTTGGTACATACGCTTATTACGAGATATATCTCGTAGTTGGCAGTCAATGGGTTAATCTTGTCGGCGCTGCGAGCCTCTCTACGCGTTAAAAAAACAATTACCAACCAGCTTAGTTTAAATTTTCGAGTTTTTTTTTCAATCGCGCGGTCTAACAGATCGCCTTTTGGAAAAAAGAAGTCATCGGACATGTTGGTTCGTCGCGTCGACGCGGGATCTCCATGTCTAGGGACTTTCCCCTAGTTTCATAGTTACTTTTAATCTTGGAAGCACGAGCCTTCGGTTTAACCCATTGACTGCCAGGCAAATTTAGAGCGTCTTGCCCTGGAAGCCAAAATTTTATTTTAAAGAAAACATGAAATTAATAATAATAACACTAAGTTACAGATTTAGTATTGAAATGGCATTTACAATAATTTTTATTGAAAAAAAAAACACTACGAGATAACTCGTAGCTGGCGGCACTGAATAAGATTCCTGTGCTGCCCACCGCTTACGAGATATCACGTAGTGTTTTTTTTCAATAAAAGTTGTAATAAACAAAAACATTTTCTTTTCTTTTCGTTTGATTTTACAAGCTTGTCTCCTAATTTCATCTGGCGATAATACAGGTATACAGTGAATAGTACAGGTATGTAATGATCCTCACTGGGAAAAGCCTATAAGGCAACGGTATCTACAAAGAGTTGTAAAGTAATAAAAGAAAGTAGGTATTTTTGTCCAGTGTGCCCCAACAAGCCAGCTCTCTGCGTTGATCCTTGCTTCAAAGCTTATCATACACAGCCACAACAATAGAAATATTTTAATTTTAGTTATACATTCATATAATATAATTAATATGTTATGACCGAATATAGTCTAAGTTATTATTTTTATAATAAAAAGTGATATTAAATATGTTTTATACACTGTATTAAATTTTTATTCATCCTTTCTGATAATTCCTAACTCAACCGGCAATGAAAATATTCCCTGACCAATTGTAATCAATCTAAACTTGTAGCGCAAACTACGAGACATAGTCGGCAGTTTTCGTACATACGCTTACTACGAGATATATCTCGTAGTTGGCAGTCAATGGGTTAACAGCGAGGGAACAATGCAAGTGCGCGGTAGACGAAGGTTGGATGACAGGAAGCAGAGGCAAGTACAAGGTGAAATATTCAATGCAAATTACAGTCACCGGCGCAGAAGTAGATGGAGAAGGAAACACGTCGATCTCGAAAGCCGATGGGCGGTCCCTGGCACTTGACCTTTCTGCCTCCACCTTGAAGGTTTTCATCTCGTGAGAAGAAAAAAACGAGAGAGAGAGAGAGAGAGAGAGAGAGAATGATCTTGATTACTTTCGACCCACTCGGTTAGTCAGCTTGCCGTGAAATCTCTGCCAACGTTTCGAGATTGCAACTCTTCACGTTCGATGAGGGATAACAATGAAACAAGCTCGTCGGCACGAGCTGTGCAGCGTTCGTCATCGACGTTTTACCGATACCCACTCTCTCATCCACCAGACAAAACCATGGGTATTTACCTTTCTTTACCTATCCTATTTCTCACGCGACGTTTGTGGTTTTCTGCATATCGGGTATTATCGAACGCTGCTTTTTATTTCTCTTGCCATCGATCCGTACAGCCTTTGCAGATCCCTTTGCAAATAGGTTCGAGTTTGTTCTCCCTTCTGAGCGTGGTTGTTTCTCGCTCTCGTTCGATGTTAGAAATAAATCGCGACAGGCCAAGAAAATTGTCGAAATGGAACGTCCGGTGAAAAGATTTCCCTTTCGAGAAGAGGATTGGCGCCTTTCGTAACAGCATGCCGTATTTTTCCAAGACGAATCGATTTTCCTTCGTTCGTTCGTCAGCGGCCAGCCCCTCCTCTCTCGTCTAAACGAATCTTCCGGCTTATCGATTTTCCCCGGATTGCTTATTGCCTTTCCAGGTACCTAGTGTACGTTGAATTCCCACGAATTCCCAGCCAATGCTCCACCCATTCGCAATCCCTTATCACGTGAAATTCCATCGAAAACGGAGCTCTCTCTTTCTCTTTCTCTCTCTCATTCTTCTTTGTTTCTCTGTTATTCTGCTCGAGCGAGGGCACAGGTGTGAAAGCTTCTTAACTCGTACGAGCGTAACGAGTGCAGATTAATTGCCGAGGAACTTGCAGTCTGGCTTTCTCGGAAGAGTATTAACTGCTGAGAAATGCAGATTTTTCGTTTTCGGAGCAGGAGGAACGATAACTCCTCGTTTAACGTTGCATAATTATTAGACGGTGAATGTCGATGCGTTTACGGGAAACTCGAATGCACGAGGATGCACGTAAATGTGATAATTAGTATAATATCACAAAGCGTAATAAGTATTCTTAATACTCTGAGTATAGTAATATAGTATAGCCACGTACTCTGAGTATAGTAATCGTAAAATATTGTAATAATGCTGGTTAACATTTTCAAATTGTATGTGTAACGACTGTATGTGTAATTGTACCTCGTAAAATTTACAACGTTTACGGAAACTTGTATAAATATTAAATTTATTTCTATTCAAATGTTTTTATTTCAAATTTCAATCCGTAATATTTGTGCAATTTTACGTACATGATGATCTTATGGTTTTAAACTCAAGTTTGATTCTTTCAATTGTACCCATAAGAATATAAATTTTTCACGTACGTACCTCCGTGATCTACCGAAACGATTTGATACAAAACAATGTGTAGATTGTCAATCTATTTTCAGATATTTCATCCTCCTCTTAGCCAGCTGTCAGAACTTTTCATATAAATTCAATTTGATTAAACTGAAGCGTGATAGAATGAAATGGAAAATAACCATCGAGTAGGTTACAACGAATTGATGAAAGGGCGTGAAGTTGCGATAAGCGAAGAAAATGTTACCTTGCTTCTACCTCTCGGTCAGAATTTCCAATGGAACGCAAAAAATTAAATAGTAGACCGAGCGAAGTGTAACACATGTAACTGTCGAATTCGTTCTCATTCCGAAACGGATCAATTTTTTTAACTCCAATCGAGGGTCTTGTTACACGGGACGAGATCGTCGACGAGGGTTACACGTTTTAGAAATAATAAAAATAATGAAAAATAATAAAAATTAAAATAAAATATCGCGCGTTGAAGTTGAACGATGCATCGAAAGTCGAAACAACAATCGTTGCGACGAAACGCGATTTACCCGTTGAAAAGTTAAATACACGCTCGTTACAACGTTTGGCCATTTGTGGCGTGCAACAACGGTGTTTGGACATTGTGCGAATTCAACCCTCCCTCCCCTATCGTATTTTGTATTTAATCGTATCACTGTTAAACACGAGACATTAATCTGAACGTTTATATACGCTGAGGCGTAAGTTCAACTGAAAAATATGAAGTTCGTTTAATCGAACGGTTATGTTCGTTGTAAAGACTGGCATTAAGTGAAATAACCGTCTAATTTCGAATACGATCGAATAATATTACCTACACGCGTGCAATGGATATTCTATATGTAATAATCATTGAATTTACAAGATGCGTAATACGAAGACTTTAATTTAATGTTAAGTGTTCGTTGAAGTAACTCGAAGTAGATGTAATTTTTCAAAAGTGACGATCTTTATGCTATATTTTTGGAATTACAATTAAAAAAAAAAAAATATTGAAGATGTTATAGAGAGTGCTACGGCCTGAATTTGTTACATATTCCTTTTTAATTGTTATGCTGAGCAATTTTGAAATTTCTCATAAAAGTCCGCGATTTATTTACATTGCCTGTAACTATTGTAAACAATATGGAAGTATACATGTTACACGTACAATTTAACTGTTTCTTATCTAGTATTTCTTGATAATACGAGATAATTATTTCTCGTATGTAATATCGTCATGTTCTGTCGTGTAGAAATAAGAAATAAATTTTTCTCGAGTTTAACTTGTATTTTTTTTTATGTTTCAGATATTACTCGACGAATTAGTAAACAAAGAAATCTCATGTATCCGCGATCCAACTACACGACCAACGTTGATAAATTGACTGAGAGTTTTCTTTTCTATTCGATCAAAATTTAAAATCGCGTCAACTTCTAGACTGAGATCTATCAGAGACTCTGCCTGCCTATTAATATTTATAGCTTGAAATATTGCAATATCTCGGCGAGCACTGGCCGCTCTTAAAAAGTCGTTGTTCGTTTTCTATGAATTTTTATGAAATATCAAAATACACAAGGGGATATAAAACGTCTAAACTACAATACACGTTGCAAAAAATTAAAAAAAAAATAAAACTCTAAAATTGAAGAATAAAATTCTGCAGAAATTCAGGAACAGAAAGAAATTTCTCTTTCTTTAACTCTTATTTCTACAAAAGTACTCTTCGTTCGCCAAAAACACTAATTAGCGCAAATGTTCTATCGATAAAAAAAAAAAAAAGAAAAAGTAATTGCAAAACGTGCGAATCGACGATCGATAATTTCCGCCACAGCCATAATCGACTCGCTTGGAAGAACACGTTCGGACACTTGCGCGATCCCTCGCATGCGAACGATCAAGTCTTTTTCTCTCGTCTCTGCGTCTGCAGTTGCAGAACGAAAGTCGAATAAAAAGGAAGAACGAGGCGAATGTCATCAACTGAAAGCACTATTGTATAATTAGGTGCCTCGCGTCGCGTAGACGATCGTGTCGTTCTCCGACGATGCAACGTTTACGACGTGTACACGCACGCGTACGTAGATTCAGTGATCGTGAAGTCCCGTTTAACGAGTCGTTGGATCGTAGAGCGACTTCTAGATCGCCGAATATGGAAATTTCTAATAAATTTATAGAGCTTGTAATCGCGCATAAAGTTCGAGATTACCGGGAAATTACGCTTGGAAAAAGTTCAAAACGAAGATGAAACTTGAATTACGAGGAATTATCCGTTGTGCAATCATTTGTTCATCGTTTTGCTGCTATTTTCGCGTAATTATCTTCGCGATATCGTCGAGAGGTGATTTGGGAAGATTTCAACGATTTTGCGAAATATTGCAAACAGTGTTGGAATAATACAATTTACGGGGAATAATATAAACGAAGCGTCGATCGTTCGAAAGGAATGATTCGTTAGAGGCAATATTCAGTTTTTCATTTAATATTTCAGCTTTATTTACAGCTTTCGGGAAATATTGATACTTTTTGTTGGTAATTTCTGTTGTTGAAAGAAATGAAAGAGCGGTGTGTTTCAGGAATAAACTGATCCTACAAACAATCCAAAATGTAACAACATTCGAATTGTTTCAACATCTTTGGAAAACGTACGCGAATTCACTTGTAGAAATATTTTGTTTCGCGACGAGAGAGAGAGAGAGAGAGAGAGAGAGAGAGAGAGAGAGAACTGGTTTCACGTAGCAGCAAAATAATGAAACTGCAGACAGATCTGCAAACGCAAACGCGAAACGCAGAGTGCAAAGGCGTTGCACGTGCAAAGAAAAGCAAGAGAAAATGTTTGCCTACGGTTTCACTTGGACTTTGATTTTCTACCATTTTCCGGGAACCGCGGACGCTTGTTTGGCAGGAAAAGAAAAATCGTGCAAGAAACATAGATTCGCCGAGGTGCCGAGAGGAGGCAAAGAAAATAAGACACAGGCGAGAGTTGACTTAGAAACCCAAGGGAGATCAAAGAGAGACTAGACGATATAAGGCTAACGAAAATTATATAGACAAAGAGACTGGAGATTTAATAAGGCGATGGAATTCTAAATGAATGAAATGATGTTTGCAGATCGTTATAATGAAATTACTTGTTGTTATTATTAATCGGAAGGAAAGTATATATATTTTCGAAAGTACACGATGATAATAAAAAAGATAATGATTCCTGTTATATATACGCTTCTTTTTCAAACGTTCTTAAGACAGTTGTCGCACGTGTTTCAAAACGTGAACAAATATAAACAGTAATGCGAAATACTATAGTGATAAAATAACAGATGTTTTAATATAATACAATATATATAGTACAATATATGTAACATCTATAAAATATTGCAGCACGTGTAATGTAATATAAAAATATTTCTTTATAATTGAAATTTCATGAAAAATATAAATAGACGATGTCTCGAAACATTTCAGGCAAAAGTGTACATATTCTGTCTGCAATGTGTATTTCATAGATTCTCGGTGAACAATTCTGTCTGCAAAAATACCGATCGTCGAATGCGAGCAAAGGATGCTATGAAGATTAACGACCTGCTGGCTCGTCACATGCGACCATTCAAGATCTCGATGATGTAACAGAGTGAACTTGAAAATGCAACCCACAGGCATCTTAAATGCCTATTCAAATCTTCAATTCAAGAAAATATACGCGCACACGTACGTGTATAAATGCAATATGTCTCTCGATGATTATTCTTCGTTCTATTCTTCCCCGTATCGTTCTAAATTTAATTTGCCTTTTATCTTCCGTTTTAATAATTTTATTACACCGTAGAGTCTTATTATATAGTTTCATTAATTTTACTATTCGTACATCGTACTGCCTCAATGTTTTGTTACTTGAATTACGTATTATTCATTTAAGATCTATAGCTACGATTTGTTGTTAGAAATTTATTATACAAACGTTTTATTCTAACATCTACTGTTCAAATATTATACTATCTGAACATTGTATTATTTAAAGTTATATCGAATCTTTCATTATTTAAAGTTTATTCGAATCTCTCATTATCCAAAAGTCCTGCCGTCGAAATATTTATTTAAACTGTCTGTAAGTATATTATTATTCGAACGACAGATTTCCTTTATCACTCCAATATAGAATTTCTATTAACTATGATCTAAAACAACTGTTGCAACAAGAATTTCGAATTATCTAATAAATCGATATTCCTATAAATAATCGAATTCCTCCGTACGTCTCCAATTTATAAAAAAAAAAAAAAATACTTTTCCAATCGCAATGAAATAGCTCCATAAATTCAAAATAAGACGAGATCTGTTTAAATCGTAACTGATCGACCCTGGGATCGTTTATTTGTTCAATTTGTCCGGCATCGACCCACGTAGTTTACATGAAAAATGAAAGATTAAAAAAGAAGAGGAGAAGAGCATGGAGCGTCTCGAAAGTTTTCTACAAACACAACACAAGGTCTCTGTATTAATTCGATCGATCTCGAAAAAGAACACCTGAACATTTTAACACTTCGTGGTGCACTGTCTATCTACCGTTCTGTAAAAGAAGAGGTGGTGGTATCGCCTATAATCTCGTGTTTCAACTCCATTAGTATACATGACGCTTCAAAGGAGGAAAAGTGTCCTTCAAAGAACCGTGTATCAAGACCTTCTCTTATTATTAGAAGTTCCATCGATTCTCGACATGGTTCACAGGTTGTTTAATTTCCCGTTACCAGGGTCTTTGTACACACGTTAAGTGTGCCTTTCAAAGCACCGATCGGCAATTTAGGCGTCGATGCCGAGTGCTCTCAAGATCGCTGATCGCTTTTTTTTTGGGGGGGGGGGGACGAGGTTGAAAATTCTGATAAGAAACCGTATCATGCGGAGTATAATCATAATCTCGATCGTCGGCTCTCAAAGATTAAAGTAATTATTTGAATTGTCAACTACTTGGCTACTGGCTTCGGAGTTCTGGAGCGAGTTAAATTTTATTTTAAAAAAATTATTTGGATTAAGAAATAGTTTGTCGTTTTAATATTTATTAAATTTATTTATTTTTTAATATTTAATGTATTAAAGGACAATAATGAAAATCTCAGTAGATTGATTTGAAATATTAAATATTATAACTGACGATATTAATCTATGTAAATCGAAAAAGATAATAGTATCGACTCATCGATCGTTTGAACGAAGCGTAGAATATACTGTAATTAATTAACATTAATTTGCAAGGTTAATTTAATAGTATGTTCTTTTAATTGTTAACAATCATGTTTTTTTTTTTGATAAATTATTTTCAAAAATCGAACCAAAATCAAACTAAGAAGAAGAAAATTTCATTTTCACGAAACATTAAGACTTCCTTCGTTTTACACATTTTCCTAGAAGCTACTGTCCGAAATTCTTCTTTTACGAATCTGTGAACTGAGTCTATGGATGAATTATGATTACTTAAAAATAGAGATTTACGATCAGACGTATGGTTCCTCCGTAGCTTGCACTATCCTCAATTCTCGGGAACTCACGTACGTGTAGCACATATAAGAAGTTCTCAGAAAAATAACAAACGAGTTGAAAGCAATTTCATAGTATGAATATTTTAGCAGCTTTGAATCGCGTTATACTGTCACTGTTGACCATGCATAGTTACGCACAGAGCATGAGAAAAATTTTATGAAAGCTCGGATAAATGACAAAAATTATTCCACACGATTGTTCGCCGGTCTTTTCTTGAAACAGTAATTGTTCCTTTTAATTGAATAAAATAATTAATTTTCGCCATCCTGCTGACAATATTAAAAATACTAAAACGTGAATATTAAAAAATAAAAAGATCATAAATATATTATCAAAAATCTCGTTAAATGAAACAGTTTATCAAACGAATATAATTCTACGTACAGAAATATTAATAAAAGAATTTTCCGACTACGACACCGGGATAACATTCTAAAAATCCCATTTACAAATTTTCATTAAAAATTTCGCCAAGAAAAATAAATAAAATAAGAAAAAGGAGAAGAGAACGAGCAAAAGAGAGTAAACCTAGTTCCACTTTGTTAAATATTCCAACAAAGAGAATGAAAGACAATCACAAAACCGAATGCATCAAAGTATAAATTCACGTTGAAAAATTTCGCTGAAAGAGCAGAATAAGGCTAATCTCGCCAAGCGATAAACTTCCATTCAAAAAAAAAAAAAAAAAAGAAAAAAAACGAAAAAAAAAACGAAAAAAAAATCCCGTTTGAAGAGAAACGAAGTGATAGAAGCGTGAAAGAAGGATGAAACGGTCTGTTCCAATTACACAACAGTGTAGATACATCGAAGATACAACCGGGCAATTTTCAGTCAACCCATCATCCGCAGATGCGCAATTTTACGATGGAAGGTGCGGAACGACGTCGCGGCCCATTAGCTGGAAGCGAATATATATACAACTGTATCCGCGCGCGAGGCCTTTCAATGACTTTTTGCACACATCCTCCGGCAGTGCCAGATTAGGCATATTACGATAGAGATAGGTGAACGGTAGGCGTATCAGAGTCATTTGCATAATAACGACGCAGCTGCTTGCGGGCGAGAACAGTCCGCAAACTGTGCTCGTTACGAGCTTGATCGAATGATACCGAATGATAGTCGAGCACCATCAAAATTTAGCTGGCCTAATGCCTAATGGACACGTCGAGATCCGAAATGATTCTCCGTTATCAACGACAATCTCCGATTGTTAGAGCGAATTGTCAAACTAATGCCAAGCCATTATTCTTTCCAACACACGATAAATGCACGTGTGTGTAACGTACGTACGTGCAATAATAATGCTATAACCTGTGTATACATTCATCGTCGAAGATGATCAGTTTGACGTATAATTCTATCGTTCTCGTACGTTGAATTTCACGGTGAACCTACCAAATTCTGATATACTAATCTCAATATAACGTTCTAACTATGAAGTTTGTTCTAACGTTGCGTGAAGTTTCAATGGAAACGCGTGGCAATCATATCAACGATAGAAATTTGTATTACATCGATGGCAGTCGAATTATTCAAGTACATCGATAAGATTTCAAAAAAAAACGCGCTGAATTTTCATTCGTCCCTATTTCTCTTTGTTTTATATTTTACACAATTTTGCTGCTTGAAACTCTTCTTTTCACCGTTAGACCGCAGAATTTAGACGCAGCCTTACGTTTCTCACAGCGAAAGAAACGAAACCAAAGAACGAAAGTCGAATGTGATTTTCATTCGACACCTGTGCACAAATGCACGATGCAATAAATATTATGCGATCTGTGAAATGTTTCGCAGCAGCGTTAAAAATCTCATCCAAATCAAATCGCAGAATTTCAAATTTATCGGAATATTCAACGCAATTACGAACAATGGAAGGAAAATCGAACCCACCTCCGTCAAAAAGTCAAAAAAGCACTCGACAATTATTCTCTGCCTTCGATCAAACTTTATCGGAGCAGAAGTCTCGACTCGATAGGTCGTGTTTTCCGCGGGAAAAGATTTCCACGGCTCCCGGGCCAGCTTCCGCATTGCACCAGATCAGCGTTACGTCACTGTTTCACCCTTGCCAAGCACCGAAAGCTCGCTCGGTTTCCCTCTTAAGCCGAGTTCCCAAGGTTCGCGGCGCGCGTTGGAGGCAACAGTTTCACGAGAGCCGTTCCAACGAGAGCTTAATTACACCGAGTGTAACTCTTTCGTCGGCGTAAACGAAAGGGGACACACTTTTCCACGCGGCGATACATCGGCGGTGGGAAACGCGCGCAACGACAAAATGGCCATTCGACGAGTCAAACCTCGACGAGGAATTTGAAGTTTCGAAAAACTAGCGTTTTTTTATTTTCTTTTTTCTTTTTTTTTTTAACACTAGAACTGCCGACAGTTAAGACCGAAGTTATTTCTACCAAAATTATTTTGACGTCTAATAAATAAAAATAAAATGAAATTCATTATATTATTTCTTTAGTTATCACTGTAAAAGTCATTGCGTCGTTGCGGGGAAAAAATTGTAACATGAAATAGAAATTTTAAAATAAAATTGTATAAACCAGTCATTTTGACTGGTGTGGCAGTGTTAATGTCACTGCGAAAAGATAAAGTTCAAGCGCGGCGATAAAAAGCTTGGCTTTTTAGAAGCGTGTTTAGATAATTATCAGAAAGTCGCGCGTCATCGCGTGCGAGTTTTAACGATTTACCATTGCCTCGTTTTTAATTCTGCTGGATAAAGCCTCTTTTACGTGAAAAACTTAATCGATTTCTTCTTACGGAAATGGACAAGCGCGTAAATTCAACTTACGAAAGCAGAAGGTTTTGAATTGACTCGCGAGGTACGAATGAAATTGAAACAGGAAATGAGTAAATGAGATTGAAATAAGAAACACTTGCAATTCGTCGAATTGCGTAAAATAAATGAAATTGAAATAAATCATTAAATCATTAAATAACAGAAGTATAGTTTCTCGAGTAGCCTGCGTGTTACAAAAATTATGCAAAATGTGGAAAGAAAAAGAGGAAAGAAAATAAATGACGAAACGGAAGAGTCCAATTCTGAACTATACTAACAACTTATAATTGTACAGCAGTTTTTTGAAGGCGCATGATGCTTGTAACTCTAGAATCTAATTTCCATTGAGAAACAGTCGTTGTCAGAAAAACATTCGATGAGCGGATAAGGAATTCACGATTATTCTCTTCCGCTAGCGGCGGAACACTTTACAGATTTTCTCACAGAATGTAAGAAACCTTTCATTCTCTTTGATTCAGAGCTTCAACAGAAATGTCCGATTATTAATCATCTGCTATGATCACAGAATAGTCCGTGGAATTTTGAAAATTTTGCACACGGAATTAATTATTGATCAATTCTGTATTTAATATCTATACGTTTAATGCGGATTTCTCTATCGTTTCGTGACAAAAGTAACGCAGTATGTGTCACGAAAAAACTATAATACATATATTTCGTATTTTTATCTTTTTCTTTTTTCCCCACGTTGTTTATACAAAAAAAAAATAAAATTAAATTTCGAACATTTTTAATTATATCGTTTAAAATATAATATTGCCAAGAATTGCAAAATTAACACGATAGAAATGTGAAATTATCGATTATCTATGTGGAGCAGGCAATTTACAATGATGAATAATAGATCGCAGTAAATCAATCGGAAAGGGACGTTCAAAGTAACAGTGGTTTCGATAATCGATACTACCGAATTGTGTAACGAAAAAGAAATAAAACGTATGATAAACGGCGAGATCGTTCGCGAATCGATTTTCAAGCTCGAAGCTATAACTCTGTTACTAATAAATATTTTCAAGCTGAAAATACGCCAGAAATATATACGTTGAAAGCGTAAAAACATATGAGGGTGTTTCTCAAATAAAAATAAAGAAATTGTTCGACAAATTCGAAAGCTACAAAAGCTATAAAATACAGTCTACCAATGAGCCTCAAAGAGAAGATTGACTTCTACAGAAACATTCCCAAAGTGTTTTGCATATTTTACGTGGAGACGATTCAAATTTATTTTACTTACAAACAGTTGCAATGTTTAAAATAATCAATAATATGCAGCTGTTGGTGTAGGACAAAAGGTACTCCAAAAATATCCGCTATTGGTATCTAGTATAGTTACTAAATTAATAATTTTCTTCGATCTGATCCTCGCATATGATAAAACGAACCAAGAATTATTACTTTAATCTTTAATGTATATTTTAATCTCTATTATTATATTTATTTCTGTACATTATTATCGTATTCTGCACTTGTATATTTCTCTATATATTACCTACGAACAAGTATTTTAATCTTCAACTCAATCGTTTGACAATGATTCACTTTCTATGAGTAAACTTTTTATTAATATCGTGCTGATAAAATTTTCACTTTACAAATTACATTTCTCACTTTTGTAAGAAGAAAAATACGTTTGTCCTCTGTTTCTCCGATTCTTGTAAAAAAATTCGAAAAAAATTATCGTAAATTATTAATTTTAAACACAAGAGGAGTTTATAACGAGAGTTTACTCTTATGTATAATTCCAAATAGAAAATTCAAAGCCGAAATTCATACAGAGTTCAACGTGATATTAAATGTGAACTATATAGTGAATCTCGTAAAATTCCTAACACGATGGAATTATGAAAGAAAGAGCAGAACCGATTCACGGGAGTTTCGAATAATAATCAACCGTGATCAACGTG
Source organism: Tetragonula carbonaria (assembly GCA_032399595.1). NCBI lineage: Eukaryota > Metazoa > Arthropoda > Insecta > Hymenoptera > Apidae > Tetragonula > Tetragonula carbonaria. The sequence continues at coordinate 11,698,517 of JAUCRC010000004.1, forward strand.
ATGCAAAGAAAGATTTTTTTAGCGATTCGTCAAAGTCTTCGAAACAATGGAACTCGACGTTTTGTAACACAGTGCTTTTTATATCTTTATTCCGATGCTTTGGAAACAAAGAACGAAGTTCAAAGAGTTTTGATTTTCAAATGCCTTTGTAAAATGCCTGCACCATTGTCTCGGTGTGTCGAATCGATTCCGCAAAAGTGCTGGAACTTTTGTTAATATCGTAGCACTTTTGCGTCGCCGCCACAATCTGTTTCAAGACCGTTAATTTCAAGTTTCACGACAACTGAATGAAGTAAAAAATAAAATTTAAAAAGTTAAAAATTTGATAAATATTATACTTTCTTGTTCTCTCGATACTTTGCAATTATTTTGTGATTTTACAATTTCCCTATTTTTTTGGTTTGGTTGACACAGTATCATTAATTGCAAAGTATTTCTATTTTTGAAAAACCTGGAAGCTCAAAATCTAAGCCAAGTGCTTAATTGAAATTTCAGAGAACGAAGTTTCGAAATTTAAACAAATAAAAAAAAAAGATAAAAATAAAATAAACACTGTTAATGCCTCTGTCTCATTTTTGCTTCGTTCGTATTGTGTAATTATTACTAAATATAGGCAGGAAAGATACAAAGCTGGAAGCTCGAAACTTATCTTATCAGGACAACCATTATCATCGTGAAATGATTCAGAGAGTGTTACAAAAATATTTGTATACGATTTCAACGAGATATCGAACGAAGAGTCTATCTGTCGCGACGCCACGCAAGTAACAGAAATAAATCAACAATAAAATCCATGTCCAATTGGAAAAAAATAAAAAAGTAAAAAAATTAAAAAACTGGAACTTTTTGAAGTAACTCTGCAACAAAGTCAAAGTTCGAAAACTTTACAAGTACGATCACTCGAAGTAAAAAGTCGTCAGTCGAAACTGTCTTGAAAGTTGCTCTCCAATCACAAAAATCATAATCTCTTTTTTTTTTAGTACACACCCGTCGCTCTTTTGAACAGAGGATCGTTGAAACTGCCGGGGATTAAAATCACTGGCAATTTCTTTCAAATAACTCCACAATGAAATCGGGGGGAGAGAGAGAGAGAGAGAGAGAGAGAGAGAGAAAACGGGAATTCGTAGGGAATTTTTTTGCTCCGTCTCGGGGGCTGAATTTTCCCGAGAAGCGAACACGTCACATTCATATTTCACGAAACACTCTGAATAATGGGCCGCATCATCCACGGGCGAGTGTACAATTCGCGAATAATTCATGAAGCCTCGCCGAACTTGGAAAACCAAATATTCTAAAATAAGATGAATATCCCCTCGCCCCTCGCGTGTCTCGTTTCCTCATTTTCGTTAACGACCAGATAACAAGCACTTTGAGAAAAGTCTGCGAAACTCTTCTAAAGTAAAAGTTCTCCGTGTCGATCCCCGAGTCGGCCTTATTACCGGAAATTTAAGTCTCGAGAGACGCTTCCGCTTCTTTTCCGAAATACGATCGACGGTTCGATCAATTTGTTTTTAAATTATATATACATAATTAAATTATATATATAATTTAATATATAATTTAATATGATGTATAATATAATATATATAATTTAAAATGTGTGTGTGTAATTTAAAATGTATATATATATATATATATATATAAAATTTAAAACGTGTATGTGTATGTGTATGCGTGTATACACACACTTAGTGAACGCCTGGACAAACGAGAGAAATTTCCCTCGGATTGAAAAATACTCATAGACAGACTCGCTGCCACGAAAAACTGGCGCAACTTTCCAGTCTTCGTGAACAAGAGCTTCCCACCGCGGTGATAATTATTGGGGAATGACATAAATAGAAAGTGGAATATTTTGGCGATGGAAATGGCTTGATTAAGAGAAAATGAGAACTGAATCTGAAATGCAAATTGTGAAACAAAAATACGCGGCCTTCTGTAGCATAAATTAACGAAGCGGTAAGTTTCATTTTTGCTGCAGTGATTTTATATATCTGAATAATGGAATAACAGAAGAGTGATTTATTTCACATCAAAAGTTGCTCCTTCAAAGGTGAAGAAGAAGAAAACGAAACGAACGAAAGGTTCGCGTGATAGAAAGAGGGAAAAATATGAATTACTTTATCGTCACGTATTAGAGTTTTACATTACGATCGATGTAGCATTTGATACTTAATTTTAACTTAATTTCTAGCCTGAAAGCGATTTTCAGAAACTGAAGCTATTCTTCAGAATTAAAATCACAAAATAAATACATGCGTCCGATACATTATACAATGATTTAAAAAGCTGAAATATTAAAAAAAAAAAAAAAAAAAAAAAAAAAGAGGAAAGAACGAAATATAATATAAAAATTTGTTGAAAAGATGAAAGAATAAATACCGGCCCTACTATTCGGCCAAGCCGTGAATATATAAAACTATCCTCATGTCCGAGGGTCAAAAAATGAAAAGTTTACTTGATCATATGTCATCGACTAAAAAAACATGCGACTCTCTAGAAGAATCGCTGCGTAAAACTGTAATTCAGATGCTCGAACCACGCTTCGGTGAGTTCGACTATCGCCGTAGATAAAGAAAGAAACCATTCATTCAAGCGGAAGAAACATAGGCAAGTAAATCGACGGGATTAATCGATAAATCGGTGACCCGGATCGATCTCATCGCCGCGACTACCCGTTAATTTTTTCGCCGCTTGCGGTCACAATACGCATTATACATTGCACTTTCGTACGAAACTCTCGACTCGAGTCGTCATTTTCTCTTCGACCGCCAACGACTTCACTTCCAACAATGGCTAACTATGAGAGAATTCTAAAATTCGCACGGTTTTCAAATAGCCGTGTTTATAAGTGAACTTCGATATGGGGAATTCGAAAATGAAAAAATACTCACGTAGAATAAACAAAAATATGTAAAATATCCAAAGAAAGTACAGCGATTTAACGTATAATTTAAATAGGCAATGTAATTTCATTATCTAGCTCCCATTTTTCTTCTAACGAGATTAGTTCAATTAGTAGATTTAAATATAAATCTGCACAAGTATATACGTTCGTTCAAAAACGAATCAGAAATCCGTGGACGAGAGGTTTCTTTCGTACCTGATTAACTTTTTTACATACAGATAGAAAAGCACGATCGAATCGAAAACGAGGCAAAAGCAGCAGAGTGAAATCGTTTCCAAAATAATTTTATAAAATTATTTCCAATTTCCCTGATCGTTTATCCTCCTCTTTCACCCTCTTATTCTCATCCCATTTATTCCCCATCAACTCAGAAACTCACAATCCCCATCATCCTAATCACGTTTATTTAACATGTCGAACAAATGGGTGCCATCGCTCTCGTTGCTTGTAAATAAATACCGCTTTTTTGACGTAATACACCGAATATATATCACGTATATATCGGATACCGAAAATTGACGTCCTAGACCGAGTTTTAAAAAATTCGACGCGTGAAGGTTTTTTCATTGAAATAACGCGTGAAAAAATGCGAATCGTATCGTTGAATTCGAATTGAAAATTTCACGTTTCCAACTGCATTCGACATTAACGCTACATGCTTGAGTTGTTATTACAAATATGTTTACAAAGATGTATCGTACATTATTAAATTGTGGTCTTGTGCGCACTTATGGGGAATTTAAGGATGCAGAAATACATAAAATATCAAAAATAATATCCATTCGTTGCAATATTTAAGAACTAATAGATATGTTTCTGCTAGAAATTTATGATTAGGATTCATTTTCTTATGCGCACTTGTGGAGAATTTAAGAATGCAGAAATACATGAAATATCAAAAATATTATACATTCGCAATATTTAAGAACTAACAGGTATGCTTCTGCTAGAAATATACCTATTTATGATTAGGCTTCGTTTTCTTAATTGCGTCCACGAAATCACCTCAGAAACAGTGTAAAACAATTTAAATAAAAAAATTCTTTAACAGTTTAAATGACAACAGAAGAAAGTTTATTTAAGTATATCTCTATTGACATTTACGAAATTTAATTTAATATTATGACATACTGTGATCACATACTGTGGCTATGAAAAAAATTGTCACAATTAAACGCGCAGACATTTACGCGAATTATTATTTTCGCTAACACAATTAAAAAAAATAAAACATCTGAGATTTATTATCGTCTACTAAATCCTATAAAAAATAATTTACATATAATTACATTTACATTTTGTAATTGCACCAATATACATTGACCCTACGTCTCGAACGATGCAAGTTTCCCACAGGTGTATCAAATCGTCGCAATCTGCTTGCAACGATTCAACGAAAAAAAAAAAAAAAGGTTTACAACTACCAACCATCGCGTCAAACCATAAGTTTGCAAACCATAAGTGCTCGAAGGGGACTCTAGATTCTGAAATTTATCCCATTAATTCGCTCTAACGAGATCTTTGATCGCAATAAATCCCGAACGAAGCAGAAAAGTACAGCGGAACAATACGAAGCAGAGAGAGAGAGAGAGAGAGAGAGAGAGAGAGAGAGAGAGAGAGAGAGAGTGGCGGTGGTTAAAATGCTTGTTTTGAACGACGTCCAATACAATTCGATTATTGATAACTAACGAATCCGTGACCATGGCGCGGGCTCGAACAGGGATCGAACACGCCAAAAACAGGCGAGTTTATCAGAATTGGCTCTGGTGTACAGTTCCGTGTTACACTTCCGAGCTTGGTTTATTATTAGTCGGTTTATCTCGTCTGCCGTACAACGAGTTTGGCCTGCGTTTTAATGAAAATTCGAAAGCTACTTACGTCCTGACGTATTGGCTTGTTCGTTTGATCGTTCGCCAGACCAGCCTGAAAGGAGACTGCTTCGATCAGCTACGAGCTGTGGTGATTTATCTGATAATACGAATGTAGAAGGAACGATCGTAGAAGGACGTGACAGGTCGATGGTTTTTCTTTTCGTCGGGAATATCAGCCACAAAAACGGTTGTTATCAACGGTTACGTCTTGATGAGGGCATGTTATTGTTATTGATAACGAGAACGAGCGTCGCATCTCGTCGCAAAGCCATTTCTACAAATGATTATACGAAGCAACGTGTTATATAATATAATATTACTTTAAAACAAGTGACGATGAGTAAAAGTAGTTTGCAGATGAGAATACAGAGTTCGTTTGACTGTCGCGCGAAATTTTTTGCTTATGGAAATATTTATTAAAAAAGTAATAGCGCAACGAAAGCCTAAAATCATCTAGTTTTTTATTTTATTTTATTTTTTATTTTAATCAATATCATTTCTTGTCGATGATATATTTATTTCAAAATTTATTTACAAGAATAGTGGCAATCAACGTATGAATCCAATACCGAATAATAAGTAAACTTCTTTTTGTTTCCTTTTAATTTTTATACGTTTGCAGGGAATTTAAGAACGCAGAAATGCAAAGAATGCACAGAGTATGCAAAAGTATATATAAAATATCGAAAACAGATTTACATCCCTGCTTATAATATCTAATAATAGAAAGAAGTTTCCTGCTGAGGTTTCGTATCGCAAAAGAATGAAATTGCACGAACATACTTACGATATAAGTAATACATTTGATAAGTAACCGAAAAATATCACATGGAATTTATTCTATGATAAATTTATTAGAACGACAGTCATAATTTCCCTTTATCATTTTGAGTTCATTTTATAAAAAACAAATTTGATCACGATATTAATATCGTCACGGTCGTTAGTGAAATGCTTATCACTACAATTTCTCATCGAATGAAATTATTTCGTCAATTATTTTGAAGAATCATTTGTTCGAAATCTATTCGCTGATCAAAGTTGAAAGCAGTTTTTTTTCGCAGGGATCAATAATAAAATATCAAAAGCAATTTTTTTCGTACGGATCAATAATAAAATATCGAACCGATTATCTGACGTTACACTTTCGCGATCGTATCGAGTCGTTTATATATACGTATGTTTATAAATAATTCGTACAATGACGAAAATTCATTACGCAACACGGCGCCAAGTTATATGCGAGTACATAAATGCCGCGTGCAATGCAAAAATTAGCAACGACGATACATATCGCGCGAATATGACGAAAATAAATGGCGTAGAAATTTGATCATGCATTCCATTCCGCTGATACAACAATGAGTTTCAGTAATATTATCATTTCGTAGCAACGATCAACCAGTGGAAATGCGATCGTGTCTACGTATGTGTAATTGCGTTTTTACTGCAATCAAGGTTAACTAAGTATACACGAAGAAATCTACTATATCACAGGCAAGTATAGACTAAACTAGAAAATGAGAAGAAGCAAAGGTTGATCGTCAAAAAGTAGGAATTTAAATTCTCTCGTTAAATTTTACTTGAAGAATTAATTTCGAATACTTTTATAAATTTTGTAAACTAAAATAAAACAATATTAAATATTAAACTAATGAAAATTTTATTAACAAAAATTTTTTCGACCAATCGATTTCTTTCCTTTCTTTCCTTTGGATCGATCAATTTCTTGCAAAATACATAATAACAAAACTAAGCAGCCAGCAACATTGCAACAATGAAATACGTACTAACAAATTCCTGCTGCTGCAGAAAATACTGAACTGAACCAGACAGACAAATCAACCTGCATTTTTGATTGTGAAGATTTCCAACTGAGGGGATGCGACTTCTATTTTTTTTCGATTGCGATTACAGGAAATGAAATACTAAAATAATGGATGACAGACGTTTTAAAGCAAGTTATGAAATAACTGTAATTAAAATATTATTATTATACATTGGGAATATGTCACGACGTTCCATGTTTGCCAACTACTTTCCTTAAATGTTACTTCTAAAAGCATTAGCTATTTTCACTGTTCCTCTTGCGAATATCCGCACATACATTACTGCTATAATTCACTTACTTTGAAGTACTTTTCTAGACTCGTATTATCTGCTAACCACACTATCTACCAACATCGGAAGTACTTTTTTCAATTTAGATTCATAATTCAGAAATTGAAATATTTAACAACTCGTATTGGCTCGCAACAATCAATTTAATCGTGTCGCAATACTTCATTGTACTTGTACTGTGAAAATTTATTTTTCCTACTAATTGTAAGCATTATAACCAAGTAACAATATTTTATATATATATATTTCTTTTTAAATACCCCGTAAATCCACAACCTGACTGTACAAAATCAAATTTATCGATATTTCGATTTACTCGTAATTTTGTAATCGAACGACAGCGCGTGTCGTAGGAAGTACCATAAGCAAGTATTCAGATGCTCTTGAACAACAGTGTACTTCCTCAATTTCCTTCGCCTATATCTCTAAAGAAAAAAAGAAAAAGAAAAAGAACTGCGCTCACTGCGCTCACTTCGTCCCTTAAAAACCACCCCTTATATCCTTCCTATCAATCCATCAGTTTCAACTCAGTTACCGGCATTTCCGGCGTTTGCCTTCGAGTTTCCTCCAACAGGAGCAGAAACTCGTCGTCCACGGGAGAAAGAAACTCGCGTCGCAAGTATTGACGTCAACTTCCGACCGCGAGGAGGAGACAATGGAGGAAACGCGGGCTACGAGAGCCTGGCTCGTTCGGCGCATCGATGACGAATCGATTCGACCGCCGTCGCCAATCGAATCGAGCTGCTCCGCTCGAAAAAAAAAGTTACGTACGAAAGGCGAGAAAAAAAGGTCGTGGTCTGAAATTTTCCGGATTTGCGAGCGATGCAATATTCGCAGGAGCAACGATAACGTTATGCGTATTCGCGCGTGTTCACGCGTCGAGAACGTGAAATTATCGGCGTGAATTTATCGCCGTGAAATTCACGTTTATGTATTGGATCAAAGGAAAGATTTTCATTGCTGAATATATATATACTTGTAACATGATTGCCAAGCAAATTTTAAAATGCAAATTTCAACGTGTTCCCTGAATCACGATCCTTGATTAAAATATTGATGAATTTTCTTTTGGAGCATGAATGTCCCATGAATTTTTTATTAATAAAAACAGGATAGTTATGCGCCCTGACATGGGAATATCTATTTACTTTCAAACAGAAAATAGAGTATAAAGCTTGTGCTTAATATTAATTTTGTACTAAACATAAGATTAAGATAAATATCTGCCAACTTCTATATATGTGTATATTTTGCCAACTTCTATTTATGTATATATATATATATTTTTTTTTTTTCAGAATCGTCTCGCACTACACATCGCAAAATATTTTGTACGACGCCATTGCAAGAAGCTCGTTAAAAATTAAGAAACAAAGAAAAGAATATTGTACTTTCAAATGAGATTATTTTGCTCTGTTCGATCATTCTTTGCAACGAGGCCAAGCAACTTCAAAGCTTTTGTTCTTTAATTAAAAATTTAATTCTATCCACAGATGTGCACGTGTAATTTATCTTGGAGACTGGAACGAAGTTACATAAGTCGTTACATAAGTCTAATACTTCTGGTGCAACCAGTGTAAGTACACGGAAAACTGTGACCCGCGAAATGTTCGCCGGTTCGTTATGAATATTTCGCATTGGACTGTGGGATCCTCGACGCGTATCCCCCATCGTCGGATGGCGATTTGCGATTAGTACACTCGTCCGGTCTGGGTAAACGTAACCGAGGCGAGGTCGCCAGCGTATTCAATACGATTGCTGCGTACCCTGAATCGACGAACGTGCCGATTCAGGTCGTCTGCCGAGCAGAAAGCAACAGAGAGGTCGAAAAAGTTCCCAAGAGAGAGAGAGAGGAAAACGCCGATCGCTTTGTCATTTAAATGAACGAGATTGACGAATTGACGAACACAGACGAACTTTTAACCCTCTCGCGCGACACTCGTGAAAATCTCTTTCCAATCGTGTAATAATTCTGATTTTATATCTATTTGGTGAGTCCTCAGAAACCAAAAAAAAACATTTATTTCACACTTCAGAATAATTCTTAACTTGGTTACGAGTGGAAAATTGTAAAAATAATTTCCTACAGTCTTTTTATCAAAATTATCCGTTCAATAAGTTTCCAAATGATTTTACCTGCTTTTCCTGACAAATTTATTTCGATTTCATCTGAGATACACGCGCGACACGTATAAAATTAAAAAAAAAAGAAAAATTCAGATTTCCTTGTTATTCGAGAGCGATCGAAAACTGTATTCTTGACGTTGTGCGTATCGATACAGAAATATAATGAAAATAAAAGTTTCTCGATTTGCAACGAACGTGGAAAAGTGATCGTCAATTTTTTTTCAAATAATCGTGAATTCGATTTTGAATGTTCAAACTGTGTTCGAAGCAAGTTCGCAAACTGCGAGAATTAAAATATCAATAGCTGATGGCAAATTAGAATTCTTCGCGTTGTATTTCATTGGTGTGCTTACACCGACTTCCAGTAAGATCAACGTTACAACGCCAGCACTTTCATACATAATTCCACAATTGTATGCAAGAAACGCAATTATCTAACCCTTGCAGATTACTCGCGCCAGAGGATTACCAACAATGTACAGGGCTAATTAGAATTCAGATGAAACGCCTGATTCTAATAACGGTCAACCGCAGAAGACGATGTTCACGGCACGTAAGCCTTTTAAGATTTCCATTAGAATTGTAAATATTTTTCAAAGACCAGTGCTGCCTCGCGTACACCGTGTGAAAGCTGGAATCCGTGAATAATTCAACGTAAAAAAAAAAAGATAGAAAAAGAAGAGAAAAAAAAACGACACGAGATCGATCTTGCGTCCGGCTAAATGCGAGGAATTCGACACGTATACTTTCATGTTTCGGTATGTTCAACCTTCTGATCGTTCACCGCAACGTGATTTCGCAAATTTTTCATGGGAAACACCATCTGCATTGTTCGACATGTTTTACAGCGGAACGATTCCAAAGTAATCGTTGGAAAATGGATCGAACGAAATAGGAATTTTTAAGCAACTTTGGAGAGACTTGGCAACAAAGAGACTGTTTTGTGCATTTTCGTAATTATGTTTAATAATACCTTTCAACTTTATGACGCTAGCCATAAATTATGTTCATTCTTTTTTTCTTTCTTTTATTTAGCTACTCACAAATTTTGAAATTTTTCCAGTATTTTTTTTTTTATTTAACACGCGTATCACTATACCCAGGTATCGAATAATAAACGAAAATGGCAGGAGAGAATCTTCTCCTTGATTCTAAATATCGACTTTGAATATAATATGTATCGTAAAAAAAAAAAGAAAAAATAATAAAGAAATGGAGTAATTTTGTAAAATATCCCTCGTATAAAATAAAACCTTTGAGAAATATTCAACCTGCTTCATTCATCTGACAGTTATTTACGAAATGCCGAAGCCTTCTCTACTCAACTCGCCTCACCGTGCATCGGGCGCTTTGAAATTGCAACGATTCACGAGACGATTTCCAGAGCAAATGTATGCTTCATCGTTTCATTTAGCTTGTTTAAGCGGCAAGCACCCGCCCGCATCTGTTGGAAACCAACAGGTGGACCACGTTCATTACGAGTATTCTACATTTGCCACAAAGACGAGGCGAATAATACTTCGCAGATCTTACGAAACATTGGCGAAACTTGGCGTCTTATCGGCGATTTATTCGACCGAAAATAATTGCAGTCTACGCTCTCGAGTAATTTAAGCGCGCGAGTATCAATTAAAACGACAGACGTTCAAATTTAAAGGTCAAAACTAGTCGTTAGAGATAAATAATTGAAGAATCGGCTACCCGAACAAACGAATCGAATATCGATATCTTCGAAAGTTTCTCGCGTTATCGTGTGTAAATTAAATGTACCAAGCGATATATATACTAAAATGGTAAATAATAATAAATTATGATTCAATATCGTGCAATGATATTATTAATTTATTATTATGTATGTCACGTATATTACGCGTGGAAATGAATGATTCTCTAAACTGAATGAACGACGATGACGCGTTTATAATTAATTATAGTAATACAGAGGAAAGTTCATTTCATACACGGCTTTAATTGTACAAAAGACAAACGGCACAATTTGCAACGCGTGCTCGCTCACTCACTGTCGACCAACTTACTACTTTCTCGCATGAAATTCTCAGTTGAAAGAACACAACTAAAAATTCTTCAAAAAGAAATTCAACAACTACTGAGATTCCTTAAAATCTAACCTAAAAAAAAAGAAAGAAAAAAAAAACTATAAATAATCAGTAACTAAGCTAATAACTAAACTGCGAATTTTCATGTAATTTTATATAAATTCTATTAAAATTCTATTTAAATTCTTTTTGAATTCTGTTTCTCTAGTTGTGCTCCGAAAAATGTAAAAACCGCAGCGAACCTAAAAAAAACCCGATCTAGAAATCCCGACGCGACCTTAGACTTTGATTTAAAAAGAATATCCGATTTTTTTCTAAGCAACTCACGCCTTTCTCAGTATACGATGTATTATTTTACGATAACTTTCCCTGTTGGATTTACTCCATTATCATCGAGATTTCTCGAGAGACAACAACCTGATAAATCTATCCCAAAGGTTAATGAATAATTCGAAATACAGTTTCTCCTACGAACGAAGTAAAAAATTTTTTTTTCCTTTGGTAGACTGCCTCTTATCTCCTTCGTATAAAGACGCCGGGTATTTATAAAGAAAGCAGAATAGAACGGCAAAGAAAAGTCACGGTGAATAATATATATATGTATATCAGTTACGAACGGCGCAGATTTATACACCAATGTCGAATGAAAGAGTAAACTCGGCGCAATTACGCAGATATAAATTACGTCTTAACGAACTGGCAGGATAATGTGATTGATACGCAATGAGAACACCTTTATATCGCGAAGCACTGGCAATAAGATCTGGAACAGCCGGATATCGCGTTGTTAAATTACTAAGTTATTGGATATCTTCGATCGATTATCCCAACGTCCAAAATACATCATGCGAAACGAAACCACCTTGAAGATATTCGTACCAACCTTCCAAGGAGAGCTTATACGAATAACTGAAATTAACACATATCCCGTCCGCATGACGAAAATCCGTCACTTGTATATTGCAGTAAATAATTGATTGTTGTTTCATTGAATCCGAATAAATTAAAACGTAATTTTTACCAAACAGAGATAATTCTACGAAAAAAAAAATTGATTTCAGCTTCAGTTACGTCGTATAAGTGTGCAAAAAAAAATGTTGCAAAGTTTGTAAAAGTTCACAACAGAAAAAGTAGAACTAGCTACGTATGTGACTTTTGCAACATTCCCCCCTTCATACTGGAACATGTTTCGAACAGTACCATTCGTTGAAGAACTATTAATTATTGATAAAATTAAAGTTTCGAAAATAATTCACTTAATCTAATAAAATAACGAGTATGTTCTCAGTAATTCATTTCAACTTTTTTGTGGATTTAATTTTTATTTAACTTCAGAAAGAAAAAGATCAAAAATAAAGGTGTGTGTATATATATATATATATATATATATATATATACAAATTCATTTTATTTCATTTCCCAAAAATTTCATTAAAAAATATATGACTTTTTAAAAGTTAGGTTGTTTTTATATAGAGCGTATTGTTTCTACAAATAATGTCAAAAAATGCCGGCATTTGGTCAATGGCGGTGAAAATAATGCCTTGACACGACTCGACGATTCAATGTTAATTATCGACCGACGAATTAAGTAAGTAATCACATAAATTCCTAACTAACACGTGTATAACCAGTGCAACGCGTGAACGTGATTTTTATCGTTCATTGGATCGTGATTTTTCCAAAGAAAAGATTTTCTTTGAAAATCGAGTTATGAAATTTCTCTCAATGAAAGAATTCGTAATTTTTACCTGTTTTTGGCACTGCAGAAAGTTACGTAGGGGTAAAAATAATTCAGATAAGTAATTTTAGCCTTCGTCGATACGTGAAACTCACGGTTGCCTCATTGAAAAATAACATCTGTTCAATAATCCTGGATTATTTTCTTGGATTCGTACGTTACATGAAACAACACTTCACCCACAACAAATATTTGCAACGAATCTTTTTCGATTATATTTCGAATAATTCAGTATTACTGGAAAATTCTGCGGAATTTAAGATCTTTCGAATTTCACGTTCGAAAAGAAATATATTTCATATCGTCGGCACAGAATAGCTTTTCGCGCTAAAATTTTCTTATAAATTTATAAAAATGTGTGGTTCTTTATTTAATTCCATTTGCAAAATATAACTGTATGATCTTAAAATAGTTACGTGCAATATTGATTCTGATTTCCCTTGGTTACGACATTCTAACATTATACGTAATTTTCTATTAATAATTTTTTATCCTACAACTATTTAACGACAACTATAGAATATTCAAACTTTGAACTTGAAAAATTATATTTTCGAAGAAATTTCCATACGTTCATATTTACGCACGTATACATATTTACTATTACGCGTCGAAATATTCCGAGGAAATCTAGCCTGCGTGAATATTTTTATTCGTTATTGTCAATAAATGTAAAAAGACGAAATTCTCAAAGGCAGAATATAGGGATTTTTAAAAAATTTTTTTGATATATCCTTCGTAATCAAATCTCCGAGTGAAACTTTCGAATTAAAAAACACACGTAACACAGTTAATGTGAACTTACTGTCGCAATGAAGTTTGCGCGCGAATTGGCGTGAAATTAAAATGTCCCCTCCATTGACATAATTGAGGCACGCTTTTCCAAATGAACGTTAATATTTTTCGTCGAAAAAACGTACGGCGAAGTTTCACGAAACGACAACGTAAATTTCGTCTAAATTCAACGAAACAGTTCACGATTTTTGAATAAAATTTCTTTATGTATTCTAGACCATTTGATTAAAACCTCAATGCCGATCAAAATAAATAATCGCGCGAACTCGGATGAAAATTAAATTTCAAATTTAATTTCAAATCGTACACCTCTCGTTTGTCGCCGTGGAATTAGACCAATTCAGCGTACATTTAAGTTGCAATACACATACGAAATATTAATACGAACACTTTGAATTCCTCGTTTAAATTGCAGAAGGAATAACATTTACAATTGATAACCTTCGTTTATACTCGCGCAAAGAAATCTATGTCTGAAGATATATTTCTGCGAATCGTATAATTTCTTGTAAAGTGTCCATAGAAAAAAACGTATCGTAGATTCGATTTCTTGAGAGAGTCTCGTATGAAAATTGACAATTCCAATTGAACGTATATCAACTTAATTACGCATCGATCGTAAAATTATCATCGAGAATAATTCACGTACGATTCACGTGTGCATTAGGTGAATGGAGGCTTCTGTTTACTTTCGAATGCCCGTCGGGGCGTATGGAAACACGTAACGAAGAAAAAATATGATTCAATGGGAGGTTATATCGTTGAAACGGTGGCTAAGGTCGAATTAACGCGCCCGTGAAAACGGGCAAGCATGGCATTCGAACACGAGATATCCTGGTGCACGAAAGCGAGAACAAGTTCGGCGAAACACACTCTAACCTAACGAGTGTGTACACGCACAATCGACACACACACGGTTGTTTGTTTGACTTGTTTATTCGTTCGCGCCTACCACGACTTTACAACGTCGCAACAATTCTTCCACGGTAGCGATGTCGCTGGACTCGGACAAAATTTGAACTTTCCTTTTGTTTCTCTCTCTCTCTCTCTCTCTTTCTCTCGCTCGCTCGCTCGCTCGCTCGCCTTCCGTGTCTGATCTTTTTTATTTACTTCTCGAGCCGAACCGTAGATACAAACAAACGAAGAAAGAAAAAAGAAAGAAAAAAATAGAGAATCGAAACGATATCGATCAAGTACCATCAGTGAGAAGTAAAACCACTGTGATTGGGATTGCGATGCATGCACGTTCGGTGATCTGTCACATCCGATTGACAGCTAGCATCCTACAATGGGCAGAGCGCGCCACGCAGTCCCAACCTGACACGCATCCCAAATAACCTAACTGGTGTATGTTATAAAAGAAACACGTTGATCCGACGCGAGGTCGAGTCAGCGCGCGAACACCGGTGCCCTTGGGGCAAGGGTGCGAACAGAAAAACGCGAGCGATCGTGGAAAAAAGGGCGTGTGAATGTCCGTCGAGTGTCTGGCGTCCGCCAAGTGACAAACGCGACGTTACAACGCGAATATCGGCGCGTAACACGCAGACTGTGCGAGAATTAACGATCAATTATCGATTACCTTGGTATACAGTTCGGTGCAGTGCAATCCACTTCCCAAGAGGCAAACAGCTTCATGGGAACGGGCCGGGTGGCCGGGGCTGTCGTCTTCGTACGCTCCGCCATTTTTTGGCCCGTCGGCCCCCAGAAACACTCGCCACACCTTCAGTTCACCGCGGCTCGCGGCTGACTGACTAATCCCGCTCGTGGCGCCATACGAACGACCGTTTCGCGAATCGACGAGCGGTTACGGAAAAGTACGAAGACACCTTTCGGCGGGTAACCGAAGTAAACAAACGCGCAAGTTACGTGAAAATGGCGCTTGCTAGGTAATCGCTCGACCGGTAACGTTACTCGGATTAAAATTCACATGAAATCGTTTAATATCAATCGATAAATATTACAGGATTAGATCTGTAACTTAATTTACGCTAAAGTGAGAAGATTCTGCGTTAAACAGTAGGTTTAATAAATAACTGAGAATATTTGGAAGGGATTTTTATTACAAAAATGCACATACGTTGTGTGAATAATCAAATAAATATATCTCGTACATATCCCGTTTTTCATTAAAACGCATTTTCAATTTCTTTCCGTGTAATTGTTAATTAAACCAAGTGATACGATAACCACCACATTAGCACAGGTTGAATGCCTGCTACAAATAATATGAAGTAGAGTCTCCTTTTATTGCCAGAAGCTGTGTACGGGCTATGGTTTTGTGGAATGACTCTTAACTTCAACGACCGCATTAGGAAAAATGCTAAAGACGCACTGCAGTACAACCACACTAGGTAATAGCCAAATTTTCGAAATAATAATGAAATTAACAGGGCTGCATTCATACCGACGTATTTGTAACCACAGTAAGCTAATAAATCTAACGTTGAAAGACTCGTTTCAAGGTTCATCACATAAAGAGTTACAATGTGCACGATTAATTCTATGACTCCCCACGCAAGAGCACTACTAGCCAAAATACTTAACTGTTCTGGGGTAAAACGTTCCTGTGTTCCTGAAACTAATACAGCTGAAACTATATATGTCAAAAACGCCATTGTTGGAATATACATGTCTGGTGCATTTGTTTCAAAACGTGGTTGAAGTGGAGCATCTTGTTCGTACTTCACAGACCAGTCCTGTTAAAATAATTAATCACTTATGTGTAATCCATTTCACAATAATTAAGCTCCATTTACTAAAGACAAGAACATACTTTATGAGTGAACGGGAAAAATAACAGAGCCAGCTTCGTAGCAACATAGTTGGTGTCAACGGCGAAATAATATTTCAAAGCTGAAATTGGCACATATCTTTCAAATTGCTGTTTTCCAGATCCGACTAAAACGTTTCCATATTGTACAGCCATGTTTGTAACCATTGGCTGTGTCAATAATTGCGTGGCAAATTGTGGCGATGCATAATCGTCACCATGATTTTCAGGAGGTTGATAGTGTTGCATTGGTGATGAAGTATATCCATATGGCTGAGGCTTAAATCCATATTCAGGTGCCATACCATTATCCATAGGAATCTGCTGCGTAAAGGAAAAATTTAGATTTCTCACATACTATGATAAATTGTAATATATTTGTTAAACTTTACCTGCTGATTATACATATACGAACTCTGAGGCATTGGCATTGGCATTGGCATTGGCGCTGATGCAGATAAACCAGCAGATGGATCAATTAACCTCTTTGACTTTCCTGTTGGAAATTGTATTATATCAGATATTACTATAATAAAATCATAACTATTTCAATATAAAGATTAAACGTTTAGTAAATATGGTAACCTTCAGGGAATCATAACCTCAATGTAATATTTCATAATATTACGTTGTATCTTACCACGTTCTTTAAGAAAATATAAAAATATACAAGCAAATATTGGCTTCCTTTTTATTAAGGTTAAATCATTACGTAATTAAATCTTAGCCTCGAATAGATATGGATTAAAAAAGTTAAACATTCATGAATCAACAAACTTACCTCGTCGTGGGCTTGAATGATTATAATTCATGATTATTTAATTGAATTTCTTAAACTGCTTATTCAAAAACACCAGATACTAATGAAAATTCTATAACTTGCGGGCTCAGACCCGATTATTTTCACAAAGAAACATAAAAACAATGCATGCTACACGTCCCTATACCCCGTCATTCGTTGCGAATACTCCCACTCTTGATATATAGTGATTTTGTCATTCTGTAGCAGATGCCTTTAATTCACTCTAATTAAAATAATAATTTACACTACAAATTTTACGACTTAAATAATTTATTTGCATAAGTATAAAAATAATTTTTTGAATAAGATCTCTCGTAAAAATTGCTTATTCTTGTATGTCTGATCAATTTGCCGATTAAATTTAATATTAAAAAAAGAAAATAGAAACTTATGTTACATATTGCAAAAGATATATACTTATATTAAAAAATTACTTAAATATTCAAAATATATAGTATAATATCTATAAAAACATATAATATTCTCATAATTGACTGATAATGCAATTCTTATCATATTACGTGGCATAATAAATATTTTTGCCTATAACATCGTGCGTAACAAAATGTAAATCTTGCAATATATCACAGAAATTAAATTAATTAAAAAAATTAAATTTGGAATAAAATAAAAAATATATGTTCAGGGGGCACCCGGGTTTGAACCGGGGACCTCTCGATCTGCAGTCGAATGCTCTACCACTGAGCTATACCCCCTGTTAGAATATGTTTTTTAGTAGTGGAATTAATAGCAATACTATATAAATATATCTTATTTATTAGAAAAGTTATATACTTTATTGTTTTAACAAATATATTGTGTAATTATTTCTTTTATTTTATAAAACAAAATCTTATCTTTTTGTTATTCTTTTTTAGTAAAAAATAAATTACTTTTTGATAAAACATTTGTTACTAAAAATATGTTTATAAATCAAAATAAAAGTAAAAAATTAGAGTAACATATAATAAGAAGATGATCATGTTAAAATAGGTGTTTATGTACGTTCCACGCATGTTTTCAATTAATAATTATGCCGAATATTATTTACAATCTAGAATTAATCAGTATCGTATCTTCACTGCTAAATTCTGTTATCGTCAGAGATAGAAATTAAAAATATATATCAATTCTATTAAAAATATAATTTAAGTTAAATGTAATAGACCAACTAAGAAATACTAAGATCTAATTCTAATCAGAAATATAAATATTTCTGCTCTATTCCTCTGTTGGTACGTTACTGAGACGGTGGTAACTAAGCAACCCTTACATTAACTAGCCCTGGTATCAAAGGGATGTCAGTGCGCGTCCCACCCTCGTGTGGTGCGCTTCAGAGTCTTTAAAATATATAAACCTCGTGGACGGAACGTCAATCAGTGGCAAATACGTCTTTCAAGATTATATCTCGCGATGGAAAATAGTCAAAAGCTAACAGCGCAATTTTTCAGAGAGTAAGCTTTAAATAAAACAGCATTTTCCCATATTATTCACTCTTCTAATACTCTGTGTTGGATTCAAATAATTATCACAGACAATGAAACGCACGTGCAATGCTTAGACACGTTGGTTTTCGTTTTGAATAACACGTCAATTTAATAGTATATATATATATATATATATATATATATATATATATATATATTTTCATGCACTTTATAATTTCTTTTAAATTTCATATTAAATCTTTATTAAAAAATAAAGCTAAATAATGTAATTTACGAGCAACGAAACGACTATTGTTACACTGATATGTATTTATTATATAGCAAGCAGAAATTTATACTGCTATGCATTAATCACGTATATTTTTTAGAATATACATAAATAATATAAAAGAAAAAGTTATATTAAAAAATTAATATGAAAATATTCGTATTAAAAATTTATAATATGAAAATATTCATTAATCTTTATCCTTTATGCTACATTTTTTTTAAAATTTTCCTGCGTTTAATACTTATATAACACAATCTGTGTTTATAGTTTTATCAATCTGTGTCAACACTTTTATCAACAATTTTCTTCTTCCAATTAATATTCTTTTTCTTCAAATTAATATCCTGTTTGTTACACGCTAAAAATAATCACATTTTCTTCGACAAATTATTCTACGCATCGCAAACGGAACTTAGATAACATATTCATCAATGAAATACGCTTACGATACGAGGCTTATCTCAAGAGGAGCTACTCGATTCAGTTGAAACACGCTAATACTACTAACTCACATTCACCCTCATTAATTTTCTCAAATAAGCACGCAATGAAAGGAACGAACATCAACGAATCGGAAGAGTCCAAGTCTCGATTCTACTCTTATTCGTATTCTTTAGACCAATTATATTTTTTTAACATTAAGAAATCTCGTGTAATCTTCACACTTTAACAGTTTTTGCCAAAATAAGAGCAAGATGGAGCGTATGTGCATATACGTTTCAGGATCGCAACAGGACGAACAATTCCTTTTTTTTTTTTCCTTCTTCAGATCGATTTCATGGTTTCGCGGTTATTCATACAATCGCGATTGTTTTCACGCTCTGTTTCCGATCTACGATCGCGAACGATCAACTTGATTATCAATAAATGCGATAAATCAAACGTTCTCATAGCGTTACTTGCGCAGCGCACGTAATCTCACGTGAAACTAGAGATGTTATCATTAAATATTAACGACGCGCCATCACGAAGGAACGAAGGCCTCCGCGAATTATTAAAGGAGCAATAACGATCGACGTGCAGCAACGGTGAATCAACGAAATAACGATTTTCAGTCATCGCCGCGTTACGGCAACACGTGCACGTGGGTTCGTTGTACGTGTGTATAGATATCATTAAACGTTTGCCATTTTGCTAAACACTGATTCAAACAGTGCTCCAGCGGAAACATTCTTGGAATTTAGAATGCACTTTTTTCACTTTTTACTACATTCGTATCACTGTGAAGACTCTATGCTTCTCACCCCCTTTATCTCCTTCAGATTTCTTCTTAGTCAATCGCTTTTCTTTTGTTGAAACATCTGATGCCTTTGCAAAGATTCAATAATTTTGTTTAATGATGGATTTTTTGCAACCTCTTGTATCACTGAATTAAATTAATGAAATTTTAGAAATTGCACTAAATTGTACTAAATTTTATAATACTAATAAATTATTTTTTATAATGAAAAGAAGTTTGATAATGAAGAAAATACAATTTTTTTGAAATAATTTCACAAATTATATATCTTAGAAGGATTTCTTTCTTAGTTTAAAATCAATACATTGCGATTTGTTGACCGACCAGAAACATAAAAAGTCTTGACAATAATTAATCCATCAAGTTCTTACGATCGACATATTATGACAAATACATACATTATGACACATCATCTGTTACTTTTTTGAACGCACCAAGTTTCCGTACAAAGCTATCGTCGAATAATCTTATTAATTCCCTTAAATAGGGAAAGAATTTTCGCAATATTCTTTTCCAATATAAAATATTGGAAAATTCTTCTCTTACTGTCTTACAAATATCTTTGATGTATTTTATCATATTGCATATATATTCTGTATAATAATACATTATAATTTAATTATGAATTATAAATAAATCGTTTCATAACGGACGAACGATTAGTCGGAGCGGATGTATTCGCTCTCCGTGCTTAAAGGATTAATTCATTCGTTAATAACAACGAATCCCGTCGGAATGGCGTAGGATTTTAGAAAAGATAGATCGTAACTTGAAAACTGCTATCGATTCTTCTGTGCTGTTACACACATTATAAACTGACTGGAAGTCTGGTTCCACGATAGCGTGACACGTGACGGGAAACAGCCAAAGAACGTAGACACCGCTGTTTAAGAACGATAGTAACACTGTTCGCAGAGGTGCAGAGAAAATTGCTTCGACGATGCATACGTTAGGTTACGAAACGATTTTCTGCGTTTCAGCGATTTAGATTCGACACAAGCGTGACAGAACTAATCTGTCACAGTGATCCAATTCGATAGAAACGTGTTTCACTGACAGTGAGGAGTGATTGAGGCAAAAACTCGAAACTTCCATCCTGATTGAATGGTATTAAAATTTCGACTTTACGGGAAATTCTGCGATTTTAAATGTTGCTATAGAAGAGCGTTATTAAGAGTGTTCGTGTGGCTATAATCTGTGCCATGCTGTGATCATAATCACGATTGTATCGGTAATTCGATCGCATTTTGCACTTTCCATAGTCCACTCGAATTAGACTTCCCTATTTCACGGTGAACTTCAAGGACACTCGTCAACACGGCCGATAGAAGCAATTTCGTTTGGTACTACTGTGCCAGTGGCGTGCACAGCTGTCCGTCTTTAATTTCTTATCAAACTTCTTTTCCCTTGAAAATCAATCGATTTCATATCGCTCTATTTTCCACCGGCGCATTCCCCTTTGATTACACCACGAATGGTGGACGTTCTGGCTCTTCTCCGCTCTTATTCATCCCGCATCCTTCGCTTGTTTCTTGCAAAATTTCTTCGCTCATGCAAGAAAGTAAGCATTACACAGGCCGTTGAATGTTAAATAAAACGATTAAAAAATTTCAAATTTTAATATCGATTGTACTAACAGTCTTGCGTGGAAAACGATCACCTTACGATAAGCGAAGAGCAATTAAAGCGAATCAAATGAACAAGCTACCATACATACGTGCCTCGTGATTGCTTGCTTTTCCTCCGTATCTCTTTTTCTTTCATTTTTTCCTGCAATTTTTACGCGACGTTGAAATATATTATCAAAAGATAGAAGGAAAATTATTCGAATTTTCCTCGTTGATGACGTTGATCAATCGTTTCTTCACAAATCCCGATCCTTTCGCTCTCGCGAGACAAGGGGAAACGATACAAGGAAGAAAGAAACGAAAATCGGAGATATGTCGACCTTGCCGTGAAATCCGGCATAATAGTTCTCGACGAATGATAGGTGTTGTGGCGTTAGGTTTCTATGGCAGCGAGTGACCTGGTCAATCTACCACGTGGTCAGTAACCGAGCTTTAAATTCGGGTCGAGTTTAGTGATAAACCTCTGATGGGATCTGCGATCGTGCCGACTCTTTCTTGACTCGTAAGAACGAGGTCAATCGGTGTCAATCAATTAATCATTAACCAACTATTCGCTGTTCTTGCATTAGAAAAACGGAGCCCGTTAGGAGACGTTTCCCGTACGATCGATATCGGTGCGAAACTCACTTTGAAATATCACAAAGAAAATTAAAAATTCTCAACTTCCCTCGAGCCGTTTCGTCGTGGAATTTAGGTGAATTCAGTGCATTGTTGCAGACGTACCAGAATATCTCATAGCGATTATTATTGGGATTGCTGTGCTGTACGATGTTCATTGTCAGTCACGCAGTGGCTGTGTTTACTACTGGCGCACAGTGGTTAAAGTGCTTTTAGTCAGACAGTAGTAACGGACAGTAGTAATATTACGGACAGCGGTAAAAAAATACCAAGTGAAGGATTCACACAGCCTGGTGAAACGCCTTCATTTTACAGTTCGTTCACAGTCAGTTTTTATTCATAGTTTACAGTCGTGTGTTGATATGCACGGTCTATAATAACCGACTAGTGGAATGATTGACGTTGTTGTTCGTAACTTTTCCTTGTTTCGTAACTTTCTAACAATTATTTATCATCATGTATTTACCTATACAGAATGATAGCTGTTTCATAGTATCATTAAATCTTTTAATTACGATGAAATTTGATGTTTCTTTTAGTTAAAACATCAAATTTGTTTCGTTTAATTCGATCGAAAACGCAAATAATGAAAGCGGTTGCGTCAACTACTTCGAACCAAAGAAATTCGTTCTAACAAAGAAATTCCCTCGACATAAAATATATGTACATTTTCGAAATCTATGGAACAAACTTTTGAAAGATTTAAATGTACAATACACGTAATACGTTTTTAATCTTCGTCTGTCAAGTTTCGCGTACGCATGTCACGCATGTATTCATCTAGGTACCGGAAAAAAAAATGAAATGATAAAGAAAAAGATTGTGTTGTACCTGTTAAAAGATTCATGACTGCACCAACGAACAAAGTTTGCATTGAATCTTATTCGAAGGGGTGACCCAGTTTACGGGTAGAAGAACCGGACATTTTCTCTTCGGCGCGATGAATTCGATCCGCCGAGAGGGCGAAAGATGTTTCCACGCGAGGTCAGACCAGTTGTGAACCGGTGCCAGAGACGGGCATGGACACTAAGACTCCACCGATCCCGTTGAAGGTCCAGGAGAAGCCGAAACCGAAGCAGCAGGAAAGTGTGGCCGATGTGTCCTTGCCCCCGCTGACACCATACAGGAATCACCGACAGAAACAGAAAACGCCTGGAACTCAGTGGTCGCGTGATGTACCCAGTGCTATACGGTATCAGGATCATCAGAAAAAAAGGCCTTACAGGTACACTTTTCCCCTCGATCGATGCATGCATTTATTCAGCCGCTGTTTGGAGTAGATTCTTACGCGTAAACTCCGGTAGAAAACCGTTAAAGAAGAATATTACGAAGCTGAAGTTACAAGTAGGCAAAGTTTGTTCCCGTTGAAATTCTTGAAAGAAGTAACATTTCAATGTAATTTCGAGAAGGAACGACGTGGATCTTAAGAAGATATAGGAAACTTTTTTAAAGTCTAGGTTTGCCTGTGTTGAACTTCACATTAAAGTATTCAAAATTCTCTTCTAATATACGAAAGGCCTCCGTTGAGCTCCAAATACAGGATCTTTGATGTTAAATATAAGATATCTTCGATATCGAATTTTCTTTCAAAAAAAAAAAAAAAAAAAAAAAAAGAAATGCAAGAAATTAATTTAATCCTTTCAAAGTGTTTTAATTTTTATATTCTTTGAAATTACTAACTGCAAGTAAGATTTCGAAAATATTTCTTTCAAATTCTCCGTCCGGCTTCAAAAAGCAAAAAATGTTTATGTAACTCTTGCAGAGTGCTTCAAATCGGCGCGACGCCTTTGATGCACGCTTGTCAACAGGGCGACAGAGCAAGAGTTCTAAGATTGTTGAAAGAACAGGAGGAAACAATTGGGTACAGAGATCGCACTCTAAGGAACGCGCTTCACTATTGCATGGACGCTGGAACCGGAGGTGCCGTCGCTGCGGCGGCACCGGAACTGGTAAATGCACCAGATGCAGAAGGACACACGCCACTTCATTTAGCTGTCATCGCTGGTGATACGCAATTAGTGGCTGTTTTACTGGCGAATGGTGCTGACGTGAATGCCAAGGATCTGGAGGGACACAGCGTTCTTCATTGGGCTACCGGTATTTTCATTATCACTGATCTTTCGCGCCATGACGATCGATGATTACTAGACTGTGAATGTTTTTATCGAGCAAAATTAAAAAAATATATTCAGTTCTCTATTTTTGGATATATCAATCTACGTGTTATGTACATTTCACGTGTACTTCAAATTTCCTATAAATGCATAAAAATCCACTGTCTAATAATTTCGTTAATGTCACACTGAGTGTTTACTATTGTTAGAAGTATATATATCGTAGACAGACGACACAGAATTGAATAACATTTCGTTTACAAAGTATAAGTTTAAAGCATCAAAGTCTATCTCGTGGTTGGACTCTAATGTAATTCCATTGTGATTAGTAATGCGTAACTCTGACCAAAGACTCTCGAAACAACCTTATTTGCGATGCACTCATAGTTGTTTGATCGCGTGGTATTTTTAATGCCTCTTATATATATATATATCGCACATTTGAAATACGTACTTTACTGAAAAGCGTGATTCTTAGAAATCATTTACGATACATACTTCGTATGAATCGATCAAACCTAATCTTTACTTTATCTTTCCCATTCTCTTCTAGTCATTTACATTTAATCTGTACAAATATCGTACGTTCCTTAAGAAAGTCTATTTAATATTACACGACACATATACGCAATAAATATTTCATTAAAAATCTTCAGAATTCAAACATCAAATTCTAAATTGCAAAAACAGAAAGATTTGTTCTAAACAATATATTTTTTTTTTCACTCCTCTGTTAAGTTGACAATACGATTGGTTCTTTTCTGAAAATTTGAGCCAATATCACGCGCTATGGAAAATACCCTCTGTAAATCCGAAACGCTAATCACGTTAAGCTCTGCAATATGCATGTAATATTCAATTTACAAATAACTACATCTCGCGTGAGTGGCAATTTTACGGTCGGAGGATACGGCCAGCGATCCTTTACGCGAGATTAGCCAAACTGTCGTTCAAGTCTGTGACGTGGAAAGTGAAGGTAAATTGGCCGGTTATATAGAGAGCCAGTTTTTAATTTCCTCGGACGAAAGGTCAAATTGCAAACGGCCACGAGCCGTCGGTAACGATTCCTTAGAAGCTGCGGAAACTGTGAATTACAGGCCGTATCTTTTCTACCGATCTCCGAGAAAACAAGGGTGGTATTGGTCAGGTAAGGTTAGTGGGTCAGTCCTGGTGACGTCATTCCGGTTCGCCAAGGAACACGCGAGAACCACGCCGAGATAATCCACGAGATTGACCATAGTCGTCCTTGGTATTCAAATGACCCACGATTTATAGCTGTACACTGCGATCGCCCGGTAGTTTTACGTTATCGTACACAGTAGATTTTTCTTGCGGATGAAAAAGAAAGTTCGTATCGATGAGTCGTATCTATGTAATTCATGGAACGTCATTCAATACGGATGCGACTCGACGAAGTAACATTTCGACCTACTTACGTGTCGGTGTCGTTGCTTTATCGCTTCTAACGCTTGTAACGTGTTACTTGCCGTGTCCCGAATACGAACACGATACCATCTCGCGAGTCAATTATCGGAGACACCTAGAACTCTGATCAAAGAAAATCTATCTTCGCAATATATATATATATATATATATATATATATATATATATATATATAGAATTGATGTTACTTCCTTATTGAAGATTTTTTTATGAAAACTCTCTGACTACCTTCTTTAAATCGTGATTCCTAAAAATTTTAGTTCTTCGTAAGGAAACTATGTTTATGAACCATGTAGCAGAGATATCGAGAAACATTCTAGAATTCTTCAGATATTTTAAAAGTTTTAAAGTAGTAGTGAAATTAGGCTTAAAGATAAATAATCTTTCTTTTTTTCTTTTTTTACGTGGAGGAAATCTTCATAAGACACCCTTTTCAGGGAGTCTTTTAAGGGAAGACCCAGGTAGTGTCGGATTTTTACCGACTAAAACCTCCGTCCTCTGCACGTTGGGAGAGCTCCGGGACCTTTTATACACACAGTGCTCTCCCGTGCTGTTGTCCTAAGGGACAACGCCTTTTTTTCGCCCGAACAGGGGCTCGAACCTTGAAAACTCTCAGATTAAGAGTCTGATGCTCTACTGACTGAGCTACCGCCACCTCAAAGATAAATAATCTAGTTAATCTAGTTAATGAAGGGATTAAGCATATGCCAGGAATATTATTTTCTTTTTCTCCTTAATTAGTTTTAAACGAAAATGTAAGAATGGATAATAAAAAAAATAAGAATGCATATTTATTTACTGTTTAGTGTGCGGGGAAGCAGAATGTGTTCGCTTGGTATTAGCAGCGGGTGCAAGACCGTCGACGCCCGATCTCCGTGGCGGATCTCCTCTTCACTATGCCGCTCAATGTTGCGGTGCAGCTGCGACTGCGGAACTTGCTGTACCTAAGAAAGTTGGTTTAAAAGTTCTCCAGACCCTTTTGGAATTCGGCGCCGACGTGAACGCGAAAGACGAGGACGGAAGACAGCCAATTCTATGGGCAGCAAGCGCCGGTAGCGTGGAAGCTGTGTTGGCTTTGGCTAGGTAAAGTTTTTGATTCGATTCAAATACACGGTTGTTGAATGTCAACGGCGGGAAGCAATCTGTGTGTTTCGAAGTGCTTTATTGTAGCGTAAAGAATGATACCTGAAACTTTCCCAAAAATAATAGTTTCAGCAATAGCTTTAGCAACAATAATTTTAAAAAGTAGTCGTTTTTTCAAAATAACAAAATATACGTAGTTTGTTCCTTTTAAATAGACAAATTATTTTATTTCACTTTATATTATTATCTGACGTGATTTACTTTGCATCTTCTTTCTTCTAGAGGAAAAAAAAAGAATGATTCTAAAAGCAATAATTAAAATACAGAGCCGGTGGTTCAGCTGCCGCAGGAGCTGCGGACAAGGACGGCCTGACGGCTCTCCATTGCGCCGCTTCCAGAGGTCACGCTAGATGCGTCGAGGCTTTGGTGAATCTCTGTGGAGCTCACCCTGATCACGTGGACGATAATGGATGTTCGGCTCTTCACTATGCCGCCACTCTTGGCCACGCTGATGCCACAGCTTTGATTCTAAAGTTAGGAGCCGATCCGAATCGTCAGGATCGAAAGGGTAGAACGTAAGTACTATAGAGAGCTGAAACGAACATTCGTTGAAGCACAATTCAGTTCCGTTAAGTTGAAACTTTGAAAAATATAAATAAAATCCATTTACATTCAATAAAGCAGTTGATATCAATAGTTGAATTATGATTCGATACTCAAAGGACACTCGTTCTATCTTTCTGTCTTTCTGTGGTAAAAGTTTTGCTGATGCATTTTAAGCATTTTTGATAGAAGTGATAGAAGTTGAGATTTTTATTTCAAAAGTATCACGTATCAGGCATATTTAGACAATTACAAATATAGTCATATCGTTAATTAAAATATTTTTCTTGGGATTTATTAAACTGAATTCACTCAACGCAACTTAGTTCTTAACGAATATAATTAAAATTTTTTTATAATACTTGTACGATACTAACTCTAGATTCAAATAAAATAATAATAAAATTCAGAATGTTATCGCAAACTATTTCCAAAATTTTGCCTGAAATTACAATTTTATTTCTACATTTTATGAATAATTTTAACTCTTGTCCGATTTTACGGCTTTACTGACTACATCTCTTCTACTGACTATACTGACTATACTGACTATACTGTATCTATGTCAAAATTGATTTTATCGTGTCGGTAATAGAATTAGAATTCATAGGTCATAGAGTTCATTGACACTATTATCTTGCATACGTATATACAATACCAGATAATCTGTAGACAGACACTATAGACAGACTATTATCATCAATAATAATATATACATGTCATCGTTGAATGCCAACGTTGCCTGTAGATACTGAAACTAAAGAATTTATTAATTATTCGCAGTACGATCAAATTATTAAAACACGGTAATAAAATTTTTGAGAACGAGCAACGATACCAGATCTTTTTTTAATTCAAATGAAATTTAAAAAATTTTAATGAGTCGTAATTATAATTATAACTATAGTAACAGTAATAATAATAAATTAAAATTTCGAAAATTCAATCAAATATAAATTCAAATAATTTTACAAAGTAATTTTACAAAGTAAGTCTAAGGAGACGAAAGTAATTAAACGAAAAAACGCGAAACATTTTAGACCAGCACTTTGTGCGGCAGCGAAGGGCCAACTAGAGACCCTGAAGATCCTTGCTCAGCACGGTGGTTCTCTTTACGCGAGGACCATACGAGGAACCGGTGTCGCCCACGAAGCCGTCGCTTCCGGCAGAATCGAGTTGATCAAATGGTTGGCGAAAAAACGGCCAAGCACTTTGGACGTAGCCACCCACGATGGCAAGACACCTCTGCACGTGGCTGCCCTTCATGGACATCTGGACGTGTGCAAAGCCCTTCTAGACAATGGCGCGAGGATCAATGCCGTCCTTCGAACTAGCAAAGGCAATCTGATGACAGCTCTGGACGCGGCGCTTTACAGAGGGCACCGAGATTGCGCGAAATTGATTCAGATGCACGGTGGTACCACGGCGCAGAAACTGCGAATGCAGAGAACTGTACCGAATAAAGGTCAGCTTAGGTATACATATATTGATTTACAAAATTTATATTCTACGAATGCCTCGGGAACTAGGTCCGTCCCCTCTAGTTACAATGTTCAGAAAAAAGGTTGTTTAAAACGTTGATTTCTACAACATGTTCAAAAATCATCCCCTCGCAGGAGAGGCTGTAGCTTTTCTACAACTTCCATTGTATTCCTCTGCGAAATTGCAAACTTTTTACACATTGAGAATTTTTACTGTTTACTTGGATTAAATTTAGTTAATTTAATTTACACTCGACGGCTCTCTTTCAGCAACAAAGAAGAAGAACACATATAACGTGAGGAAGTAATAAATTGAATTTATCTATTATACCTATTCCCTCGTTTTGTCGAACTATGCTTGTTTGACAAACTGTGTTTCGTCTTTAAGCATTAATACAAGTAAACGATTCTATTAAACGATCGAGTTCATATTCCAACAAAATTCACACATTTCTAAAAATGTTGGGGAATCTGTCAGTTTTTTTCTTTTTTTCTTCGAAGTAGCTTGACGAGGAATTAACGGACGTTTCGCAGATCTTTCATTTTTCGATCGAAACGATTTCAGTGTTCGCGACGAAACTGCGAATGAGGCACGTCGACAGCAGTACCGATACGGAGAGCAGCCCTCGTAGACGAGATCGTAGCTGTCAGCTGCCGGAATTGTACTACGAGGAACAGTGGATTAAAAAGAGAACGCGACGAAGAGGTAATCTGAGGAAATTAGCACGTCAGGACAGCCGGAGCTTCAGCGAGGAGGAAGTTAGACTGTCAAAATCGTCTTCGAAGAAAGATCATCGAAGAAGAGCTCGAAGTGAATCGGCACGGTACGATGTTTCCAAATTATATTCTTCTTCGACTTCATTAACTCGAGATCGAAATCGTTGAAATTTTGAAATATTTAGAGTCTCGTTAAGTTTAAAGACATGAAAATGCTATGCAAACGTAGAAACTTGGAACATTTAAATCGTGCATTCGAGTGCAATCGTTAAACCAGTGACTAGAAAAATAAAAAATAAAATTGTAGGTACGAAGAGGAGGATACCGATCGAAAATTGAGGAGAAAACGAAGTAAAAAACGATCGTCCAAGTCCAGACGCGATTCCAGC
This sequence comes from Tetragonula carbonaria, assembly GCA_032399595.1. Classification (NCBI taxonomy): domain Eukaryota; kingdom Metazoa; phylum Arthropoda; class Insecta; order Hymenoptera; family Apidae; genus Tetragonula; species Tetragonula carbonaria. The sequence goes on from JAUCRC010000004.1 coordinate 11,728,745, forward strand.
GAATCGTCCATAGAGTCGGACAGTTACGAACACGTCGAGGATACGTCGAGACAGAAGTTCGACTCGCGAAAGGACAAGAGCAAAATGGACAGAAGCAACGGGACGGAGAGCCGAGAGAATCTGAAAAGGGACGACGACGACGACGACGACGACGACGACAACGACGAAAGCGTGAGCGAAGATAGCCTGGAAGTGGTGGTGGTGCGAAAATCTTTGGAGAGGAAATGCGAAAAGGTGGTGTCTGGACGAAGATCAAAGACGCCCAGGGAAAGTTCGAAGGAGACGAAATTCACAAAGACGCAGAGGAGCACTAGAAGAAAATCGCGGTCCAACAAGTTGAAAGCGTCGGACAATGGCGAGGGTATAGCCGATCGAGTACATTCGTTCGACAAAGAGCAAGGATCGAAAGAATCTACGCTCTGTGCCGAGCAAACCCCTAGAACGTCGATAGACGAAGAAAAGGAAAATGGGGGAAGTGTCGTTGAAAGTCGATATCGTAGAGACGTGACCGATAGCACCAGCCAAGAAACGGTGGAACGTGTCGTTGTGACAGCGATGGTTCATAAAGATCAAGGACCAGACACGCCAAAATCGGTAGTCGAAGCATCGAAAGAAGTCACCTTCGACGATAGATTAAGGACGGAAGTAATCGAGGTGCAGGAAATCTCCAGGGGAGTTAGTTCGGACATTTTGGAACAAAGCGACGTATCACGTAACGATCTCGTGCAGAAAGCTGCCAGTTTAAAGAAAGACGTTGAAGAAATGAGACAACAGGTTGCACAGGAGAAAGTTCAACGGGAAGAAGAAGATTCGAGGCAGAGCCGAGAGAGAAAAGACTCCAAGCGAGATCAATGCGAGGAGGGTGTTAGCCAAGATCAAGATGCAAAATTAGACGATAGAGAGGATAGAGAAGATACGAAAAAAGTAGATGACACGAGAAAAGATCAGGATCGGGCCGCTATCAGTGATGGGACAGAAAAGAAAGACGAGAGTGAAAAAGGTAAGACTTTAAACGAAATAGTAACCACAATGTCGCAAAAACTGACTCGAATTTTTGTGACATCAGGCATTGAAACAAAGTCCCTTAGTTAATTTTTTTGTTAAAGAAAGATTCCTGTCAATTTTCTGTAGAATTCTCTTTCCAGGCAGGTTAGATGTACGCGAGACGACCGAGTCGGAAAGTCCCACGTTGGATTCGCAGAGCGAGCAGCAACGACGCCGGAGTCGACAGGAAGACAAACTCGTTTCCAAATCAGACGGTACGTCGTCCGAAGCGAAACCTGACAAGGCAATCGACAAAGAGAAAAGAGAAGGCGTATCTGAGTCCACTTTGACGGAAGAATCGGAAAAGACGAGCAAATCCGAAAGTCCAAAGAGCGAGAAAAATTTACAAAAAGGAGACGCTACTCCGAGAACAGCGGTGGAAGACGTTTCGCCGTCGGAAGGAGAAGAAAGAAAATCGACATCCGAAGAAATCAAAGGCAAATCGAAAACGAAACCTGGAAACGTAAAGAGGAAACCGTCGTTCGACGAAAGACGATCAAAATCCTCGTCCTCCAAGTCGGACGAAAGCCCGAAAAAGAGCGGTGGGACTCAGAAGAGAAAAGAATTCAGCAAGAAACGCGAATCTTCCGCGAAGAAGGTCTCTATGAAATCCTCGGTGGAAAAAGGGAGCAAATTAGGTACAGAGAAGACGTCGGAAGTGCAAAAAGCTGAGGGGATTCCTGTCGACGGCGCACAAACGAGAGAGACGTCGACAATGTTAACGAAAAGCTCAAGCAAGGAATCACGGGATGAAAAGGAAGAAAAAGCAGATTCTGTTCGTAGGAAGTCAGTCGACTTTTCATCCTCGAAAGACTCTGCCTTAGTAAAAGACGATATCGAGGACAAATCGTTGAGCGCGGATACACCGACTGCTACGAAGAGGAAGATGGACGACGAGGAAAAAACTGACGAAGACTCGTTTCCGGCAAAGTCGAGTTTAGACGATCAAAAGGAGGAAGACGAGGCGAAGAAAGTGAAGAAACGTCCAGTGGAGGATGCACTGGCGACAGGTGAGTATCGAAATCGTTGCACGAGTTGCAACGAGTTTTATGTTGTTTCGCGTAATTTTTAGAAGAGACGTTTCGATATATCGACGAAAGTTCCTCGAGTTCTCCGAAATCGGCGCAAACCAGACGCTCGAGACCGTCAACGGGAAAGATTAGAAAAACTGGACGACCATCGGCGAGGAAATGTTTGTTCGAAAGTTCAGAAGATCGTTCTCCAGACAGGAGCGCGATAGTGGCGGTGATCGAGAGTCCAGAGTGGGACGAAGAAGACGAGGAGATCGATAAGGAGATCAGAGACGCTATCGGGGAAGATGCGGAACACGAAACGGAACCTGAGGATGATAATGAGATGGGTGTCGTCAGAATGCTGCCAAGCACGAGCGAGGAAGAGATGTCTCGAGCTGGTCATGATGTTTGCAGAACTTCGGCAGCCGACTCGTTACCACAGGTAAATTCACTCTGCGATTGACGCAGAAGATATTTTTAACTTAAGGTGATTTTATACGTCATTCCCTTTCACGAAATATCTTTCAACGGCTTGTTTCCATTTAAATCGATGTTCGATAATTCGTAATGTTCGATCTATATTGTAATGTAATGTAATTATCTTCTCTGTTCTCCTCACATAGGTGCAATCCAGTACTCGAGCTCGTCTGACGCGGGTTCAAAGTCCTCAGGAAAGTAGAACCAGTCGATTGCAAGGGAAACAACGTCGCGATAGCGGCGGCAGGGACAGTGGCATAGAACCTAGCCCTAGGGTGTCGAGGATACCGAGAAGAAGAATCATGAAGTGCTGTCCAAACACGGATAAGCAACAGTCTCTTAACATGGACACCATAACAAGAGACGTGCAAATCAGTTTACGAAGATATCACCTGGAAAGGAAGATATTTTTTCAGCTGATGGAATTGAAAAGATTACAGATACGTCATGGCAGAGCGAATGAACAAGTTTTAGTTAAAAGACTGGTAATAACTTTATATATATATATATATACATATATATATATATATATTTCTTTTCTTTTGAAAAAGTAATACATGAAAGTATACATGAGATATATATACATATATCTTTATTTTTAGGTGGATGCTTTCCATAAGGCGGGAATGTCCGGTCCCACCCTTGGCGTGGCAAGATACGATCAGCCTCTAACATTCAGGTTACTGTTTTCTAAATGTCGAGAACAAAATAATGCACTACTTAAAACAATGAAAGGATTGTTTTTTTAAATTTTTATCACGGCATCTCTTGAATAAACCATCAATCTATCGAGTCCGCAGTCTATAATGTAGTCTATAGTGTTTTAAGTAGCGTGTATCTTAATAATCTTCTGAACGAATATTTCTTACTAGACACTTCGAGGCTTTCTTGTACGATCAGCTGAGGAAACTTCAAAAAAGACCAGCGACTCCAGATTTCTGTATGGAAGCGAAACAATGCATCCAGAAAACCCATCGCTGTCATCACGCCACAAGTGCTTACACTTCCTTCCCTGTGTACACATATCGTACGTTATATTACCGTGCATTGTCATAGAGTTTCAGGATTCCATTTCAGGCGTTTAGAAAAATTTTGCCTGTTCGATCGATTTCTTGAAATTGCATTATCTTCAACAACAAAAAATAACATCTTAAACTTTCTTCATTAATTCGTCGCAATTGATTAATTTTTACAAAGCACAGATATTAGAAAATTCTTTCTTAAGAAATATCAAATACACTTTTTTACACTTTTTACAGAACAAAGATGTGAAACATCTTCGTGATTAATAATCCTGAAATGGTATGCTGAATGCAAGAATTCAATCCAAATGACTTTCAAAAGGAATCAGTTTCCCTATTGTGATTGTAGATTATAATTGCAGTAGGTGGAGGCGGCCAAGAACAAGCGGATCTTCTTCCAAAGATAGAGAGCCGTGGAAAGGGACAAATGACGGTAAAAATTTAATTACGTACTTAAATAATTCTTTGAGAGATGTGCGAGTGTCGTGTCACGAATCTTAATACGAGTGGAAGAAGTCCAAAGGATTGAACTTTAAAATTCTATTCGGACCTGTGATTACAACTCGACTGTGTGATTAAAACACACTCGATTCCAAACAAATTAATTCGTATTGAAATGAAATTTCTACGTCTGAAGAAAAATACTACAGGGCGTTTAGGTTTAGACGATTACAACGTATCTGTTGAATTGCATTGAAAATTTTGTCCTTGCTACAGGTGGAAGTAACACATGGAGAAGAAAAGCAAATAATAGCTCTTCCAGCTGAAAGATTGGATCGTTCGAAAAAATATTACGTAACGTTTACAGTACGAGGTGAAGCGCAACAAGAAACTGAGAAGCCGAAATCGTCGATCGGTATCCAAAGGAATGCCAAAAGCGTTTAGAATGTCTTCAATTGTTAACTATATACGTATCGAACCACACCACATCTTGGCGATTTTGGCTACGTCTTTTCTATTCGAAGCAATATCGAAAACGTTTCCTATACATTTTTTACGTAATCATCTATTCTACCAATCTTCGTACACGCAACTGTTTCACATTGGATTTTCTACGACTGTGTACATTGTATTTTCACGACGAAACATTGAGTCTCAATTTTTCGTGGTAACGATTGTATTTGAAAAGGCTCGAAAAACAAAACTGCCAGAAAACAAAAAAACCAAGGTTCATGTGTATCCAGAAAATCGAGCAGAAAATGCATATTCTGCACTCCTTCCATTGTAAAAAACGTAAAGAAACACAGCATAGACATGTAAAATTGTATAATGTATTGCATCGGAGATGTTTTACGCGTGAACTCTCAATTTTACGATACACGAATTACATTACATAAGGATTCAGCTGTATCCGACAAGAGAAGCGAATTTCATAAAGTAATCTAAGTTTGTTTCAATCCAATCTTGTCAAAAAAGGATCACTCGATCTCACTTGAACGTCACATAAAATTTTATTCGTAAAAATGCTGGTCAAGGAAATACTTACGAATTTATTCTACGTATACAATAAGAAATATTTCGTTCTTGCAAATGCAGGGACCACGTCACGACTAACGCGTACACGTTCTGTATATTTGTGTAAAGGGAGGCTCTAACATGTTATTCTGTGTAAAATAAAAAAAAAAAAAAAAAAAAAAACAAAAAATGAAATAAAAGAGTCACGAATCATGTAACCAAGTTTATGTCAAACTCGGTTTTACATGCCCAAAATCGATAAGTATGTTATAGTGTTAATCGTAACAACGTTGATAATAAATCACTTTTTTAATGACACACGCACGTAAAAGGAGTTAGTCACTATAGAAAAAATATAGTCCTACGAAATTAAAGGTAGAAATAAGGTGTGTTTATTTCTACTTTTAGAAGCACTTATAGAAACATTTTTCTTAGATTATCACACGAAAGTACAAACATAAGACGCATTTCTGTTATTTCTTCATACTCTAGAAACTCTAGATGTTTTCTCTGTTCTTTCTTTGATACAAACAATCCTTTGTATCAATCTGTCTTTTTACTTCGCTCAATTATTACAAATGATAAAACTTTTGATTTCGAAACTTTTCTGTACACTTCAATTCATTCCTCGTCGACAGTGTATTATTTCAAAATTACTAAAAAAAACAATTTAAAACAATTTCAATAAAAGCGTCCAATTAGGCATCATTGCACACGAGAAATTACAATCAACTCGCAATTCCCAATCCAGTCGCATGTATTACACTAAATGTCACAGGGTAAGTAATGCGCGCAATTACAAATCGAAGTTTGTCCTCTTTTAGATCCTTTGATTTTCATGCAAACAGAAACGCACATCACGTAATAGCGTCGTCATTAGAGTGTTGTATGTATGATGAACGAATTGGGAATCGTAGTTATTCTCAAGTGAACTGGCAACGTACGGATTATCGATTAGACTCGCAAGAGTCAGCACGAGTGACGTAGTTAAACAAATGGTCGAACGGTTAATCGGTTTGATTCACTGGTGAAACGTACTGCTGGCACACGATCATCCTGGCAATAATGCCGACACCTCAGACGCGATCAACAAGAGTCAGACCGAGGTTCCCGACGATGCATCTTGAATATTCCATCGAACAGACGAAATACCTGTGAGAAACGTTCGCATGGACAAATGGCTCCAAGATAGGAAGCTTTGGCTTTTCGGTAGCACACTACCTCTGCTACCAAGGAGGTAAACACTTGTTATATTTTTTTGTTATATATTTCTTTTTTTTCGCGATACTTTCCTTTTTTAACCTTTGATGACCTTTGACATTTTCGAAAATATTATCGTTGATTGGTGAAAAATGTTTCTTGAAAAATAAAGAATTTTTCTTTCTTTGTGAAACTTCTCTTTTTCTTGGGCGGCTAGAAATTTGTTACTTCGTGATTCGATAGAAAACTTACGACTATTAATTAAATAAAGTTATTTTTTTAATTTTAAAGTATTTTCGTCGATCTCAGAAGATTAAATGAAATAACATTCGTGAAATATTGAATTGTCTCGCAATATTGTAACCTAACAATATCAGTGAATATACTCTTATTATACACAATTTTAATATATGTACACATAGGCCTATATTTTACAATTTCAATAGCATTTTTAATAGCTAGTGTTTTTTTAATTTATTTAATCTTAGTTTCATTTCTGTTTATTCTGTTTAATTCCGTTTAATTAATTACAATTATAATTGTACTGTATAGAATTACTCCTCTGATTTTTTTTTGCAATAAAAAATAATAGAAAACTATAAAAAAAAATGCCACGGTCGGAATTTGAAAACTTATTCTTTCCAGAATACGTAACTTTGACATTGAATCGAATCGATCGATATTTGTTACATAGTTTAAACACGCAAGACAAGTTGTAGTATATATTATACATTATGAATGCTATTAAATGCGGCTGATGTATCAACAAACTTTTAACATTAGTCTCAAAGTAGAATAATTCTCTTAGAGCAAGACAATAATTTGCATCAAATGTTCTAGTACGTAACTCCAATAAACTATCTGTGAAAATGTCAACCGGTGACGTTTGATTGTTTTAAAGATATTGTCAAATATTACCACCGTTACTAGCTAAACATTGATAGTAATAATAAACAGCACTAATGCAAAACATGACCAAAATTGATTAGAAGAAATTTTTAAGAAGAATATTATTACATATTAAAATTCCACTTTCACATAATATCGTGTAGCTGATCTTCAAAAAATAAAATAAAACTTCTGGAAAATAACTTTTGATACGATTTTATATATACATAAATATTTCTATGATAAAGTAATAAAGTGAACTCTTGAGAATTTAAGTGACTCGTTTTATAGTCACTCCCATATCACTCCCATATCACTCCCATACTGTACATAAATATAGTTACTTTTATATAATATAAGTGTATTTAGATATTAGATCATGCAACTGGCACTAAACATTTTATTACATAATCTAATCTCTAAAATTTAAATCGTCTATTTTACTCGAATGTTATTTAGAATCATTGCTTTATAAATAATAAAGTATTATTAAGAAAAATGGTCGTCACCGTCGCGTTATTAAATTATGAGTTCTCTATCTATTTAATGAATCTCCTGTCATATGAGTCCATACATATGAGTAATCAATAAACAACATCACCGCATAAATCTTTCCGTGTCTTCAACGAAATTGATAAAGTTCGCTAAACTCGAAGGAAGGTTGCATAACTCGCGCACCCCCATTTTTATACACCTAAACCTGGTTCACGGTCATCATTTAAACATAACCAATATGGCAGCTTGATATCGATTGTCAATAATCAAGAGTTCAACAACAATGTAAAGTAGTAAAATAGCCTTTCAACGAGTTTAGTAACGCTCGGTATGTTCGGCGATAAAGGTGTTTCATCATCGAAATCCTATGGACATTCTTTTGGGATTTTTGTACGTATAACAGCTTCAAATTTATCAGTTTAATGTACAAGATAATTGTTCAAATAAATCTGGATGATACGTTTGAGAAACTTTGCACAATATTCTAAATGATGGAACCATGTGAATCGAATGATTTTCATTTTTGCAATTTCCTACGTAAAAGTATTATCCGACATTTCACGAAATTGTAGATTATAAATTTACAAAAATTACAAATTATATATTTGAAAATTTCATTCTTACAGCAATATATGTAAATCAACAATATATATGTTTTTATTTTTAATATTCTATATTTTTTTTATAGAAATATCACATGATGCTTTATATGAACAATGCCAATCAGAGATTTCTTATTTTTGCAATTTCACGTATGAGAATATTTCATGTCAATTTCGATGGTAACATCGATTATCGCGTTCGAAAAGTTGAATTATCAATCATGAACAACATTTGCATCGTAAATTACCAATGAAAATAAAATACGTGTAATTTTCTGTGAGTCTCATCGATTTCTTTTTATCTATGCTATAATTGTTCGTATTGCGACCGACATTCGAAACGAGTAAAACTTCGCTTTGTGTACGATTTACAATAATATATAGTCATCGAGCAGATAAAATTCATAATTGTCCCATGAATTTAACGCGACGCGGAAAAAGGTCAAAACAATCATGCGCTTCCTTCTACAAGTCCTCCTAAAGTCCAAAGTATTCCAAGCGTTTTAAATCAATTCTATTACTTTTTACCCGACAGTAACACGCGACTGATTTAATGAGAATACTGACGGTATTATTCTTCAAATAGACCATACTTGACGACGTCATTCATATCGACATAATTTTCTAAATAGAAAAGGTTTCTTTTAAAGGTTTTCTTACTGTTTCTCTATGAGTGTTCGACATTTAAAATTTCGTACTAAAGATAATAATGATTTGTTCCTCTTTAGCGTGGAATCTTTTCAATATTAAATTTACACAAATTTAGTTACACTTCGAACTTAATAAAATTGATATATATATATATAAATATAATTTGCCCTGGCTTATTAACTGAAGTTAATATATTTTAGATTCTCGTCACTCGTGAAATTAGCCAATTGAGCACGATGCAATTCCAGGTTGAAGCCAGATTTTTTTTTCATTAATATCGTTAACCTTTTTTTCGATGGCAGCGATGCATTTTCTGCCGATTTAAAGTTAATTCCGTCTTGAATGACTAACAATAGCACCGCTAAATTAACGAATACCAGGAACCATTGACTTTGGTAACACTAAAAAGACACGAATATGCTGATGAACTGCTTCCACCTGTCTCGATATGGTCAACGATTTAAAATTCGCAAATTATCGGCAGCATGTGCCGTTTTGGTAAGCTGTTGATGACTCGTGAAATTCGCATACTCCCTACTCCATGAACTTTCAATCTTCTATCGAATATCAAAATCGAATGTTAAAAATATCAAATCAAGAACGAAACGTGAAAATCATTGAAAATTTATACGATTAATACACAGTGACTTATAGAGATATTCGTATCTCTGTGATTATTGAATTCAACGATGTAACGTAATTTTCACTTAGGTACAATATAGCGAATTGTTATTTTTATAGTGAATTGTTATTACAATATTAGATATTCCTATCGACAAACATTGCAAGGTATATATTAAAAAAATTATTAAAAAATATTGTTATTAAATGCCAATGATTACGAAGATAGGATTACTTCTGTATAAAATAAATTGTAAAAAATCAAATATTGATAATTATTAACAAATTACAAATATTTCTATGGCTCGTTGTAAAATACCGAGATAACCAAGAGAAAAAAAAACTAGCAATCTAAATTTTACGCAAAGACTCGGTAAAAAATTACTCGTGAACGTGAAAAATCGAAACATGGTGGATTATGGAAGAAAGGAGAAGAATTTGCTCGTATATTTGCTCACTGTTGTGAAGTAAGGCCGAGAAATTTTGAGAACATTTTGATATGGGCACTGATCACATTAAACTTTTATTTAACGCAAGCTGGCCGCGGTATTACGCGACATAAGGGCGCCTGCGCTGCAGGTTCCGATTCAAATAAAGCGAAACAGGGGAGCTTGACCCTTGGTCATTGGTGAGAATACAGACAGTCTGGTCCGCAGCCTTTACAGTGATAGCATGCTCTTTACGCAGCAGTTCACCTCTTTGCCATGCCTTGCCAAGTATAAAAAGTGGGTACGAACCCAAATATCGCTAGACATCGCTTTCAACTTCGTTTTTTTATACTCGCTGTTCCTAGAAAGATCTCTAATATCACGTCTAATTGGCAATCGTACTAGTTGCACGCAATTTCGTCCCTCGCTTATTTCAATTGCATTTGTACAAGAAACTACGTTTTTTTCTCATACGAGGGATTCAGTGGAAAAGTGCAGAAATTTCCCAAGAACAAAAAAAGCATGCCTAGCATAAGCAAATTTACTTTAGAAGATTTTGTTATGAATTTTCAAGCTTTACGGGCACTCATAGTGAAGTATATTAGTGTTTGGAATTGAAAATTTCCAGGTTAAAAAAATTTTCCACAGATTTTCTATCACTTTCTTTTTAAACTTCTCGTCTGTTACTATTTCGACGGTGTCAAAATTTGAAAGCAACTTTTGCTTTTACGAAGATATTGTCACCTTCTTACCTCAGACATTAATCGGAGATTATCGTCGTACTTAAGAATCATTCTCTAATCACCAGTGTACACTTTCTAGAATCGAGAGCTAGTAACTGCGTGCTATGCCGTTGATGCAATAAATGATGCAATGAACGGAGGAATACGTTTCATGAATCGCGACTGTCATTGCAACTTCAATGAGAACACGCGTGCATTCGCGTGTCACAGGAGATAACATCCATGTCATACCCGCAACTGTGTCACACACGTACAATCTTCGTAAAAAATATCGATGTCGCGACACTTTTTCTCTCGATAATGATCCCATATGATCCAAGTTACAATTCTCGAATTTCGCCTGATTAAATAATTAGAGCGCAACATCGCGAAACAATGAAAAATTTGAAGAGAGAAATTACATTACGTGGAACATACATACGTGTGCAATCAACATTGTATTACTGTTATCTATCGATGTCGACGTTATTACCTTTATTAGTATTTAAGTACCGTATCGTATGGGATTGTATAGATATATACGATCGTATCTCGTGACCAATAGTACAAAGTGGTGTATTATTTATAAAAGAAATTACCTTTTTTGTAGGTCACGCGCGCCGAGCAAGGCGATGGAACGGTACGAACGACTGGCGCGTCTTGGGGAGGGTAGCTACGGTGTAGTCTTCCAGTGTAGAGATCGGCAAACTGGAAAATTGGTAGCGGTAAAAAAGTTCCAGCAGACGGAAGACGATCCTCTTATACGGAAAATCGCGCTACGTGAGATAAGGCTCCTTAAGGTCAGTCCCTGAAAAATAAAAATATATGCGTTAGAAATGTGTTTTAAATCATCTACGACGGCAATTTCATCGATCGAGATTAATTATATTCTTAACAAATATTATTAAAAACGGGCGAACGTGAATTCTTAGATATTCCTTTCATAGTGTTTCGTTACTATTCTTGGTTTAGGTTACAGATTTTTCCTGAAATTTTTTAAGTAATTTTTTAAGAATTCTAGAAGCACGAGCCATGAAGAAAATGGAACTAAATCTAAATTATTCAAAATATGAAAAATAGTAGATAATATGAATTAATTGTGTATAAAAAAACTTTAGCTGTCGAGAAAACAGGAGAAAATTGTATAAAATATTGTTTTATATCAATTATTATTTTTTAAACATATTATCAATAATTCTTGAGTAACAATATTTAAATAATATTAAGTATCTTTACATACATTTATAAAAACAACACATTAATATTAGGAATATCCAAGACTTTCGTATAATATAATATATATCGTATGATAGTATAGTAATACCATAGAATATAACACAAGTATGTTTTTTAATTCACAAAAGGAGGAAAGATCATAAGACTAGATTTGTCAGTAGATTATAGATATTTGTAAAGCAGTATATTTGTTTTTTTTTTTTTATAAACATAACTAAAGAAATGGAATCCAAATTTGTAGATTTCATCCAAATATAATAATATAATACATATATGCACTATTTTAAATATTTTCCATATTTTTACATATTTTATGTAAATATACATATATATTTGCATATTTATGTAAATTTACATATTTCTGAAAGCTTAAATTTCTTAAATTGCACAAACATCCGCAATCTGTTTATCAGACTATCTGAAAAACAAGTTTTGCGCGTCTAGTTCCTTTTCCCTGCCACGTGATTCTAGACCTTTACGTATATATCTCTGGGTGAACGACCTCTTACAACCTGAAGATACTAAAGCTCACATTGGTCACTCTTGAATTAAGAAAATTTCACTCGAAAAATAGCTAGAAACTCCAGAGTGCGCATATTATTAATTTCATTCAGAATATCGGCATTAGATATTTAGATTTTTTCGACTCGTCGGAGAAAAAAATATGGATCCACCTGATTGAAGAAAAATTCATAATCTTACAGAACAATGTAGCAGTATAAATTCACCGTCGACTGCAAGAAGTGGCCAACGGTCAATACCGTGGCGGTCAATATCTTAGCGTGTTCTGCTCTCGGCGACCTAGCCTTATCGAAATAATCGGAGGGTTTCCTCCGAAACATATGCGCATTCAAACGAGCCTCCACTCTGCTCTGACATTTCGCTTCAAGGATATTTTCCTTTGTGCATACAATAAATCCGGGACGTGATGCTAATGATTTCCTCACCACGCGATTTCTGATCGCGAACCCTACTCACTGATAACCGAAGCCGAAGCGAAATATTTCGTTCTGAGATTTTCCCTTATCGAGAAGTTACAGGATTTTTTTTCCACTTTATTTCTTTATTTCTTTATTGAACTAGTTTTAATATTATTTAAATAACAAATCACGGTAAATGATGTAACATCTAGTAAGTTATAATGTTGATATTAGAAAACTTTTGGAGATGAAAAGGAACCAAACTATAATATAGATAAATGATTTTATAGTCGCCAGTTTTGAGTTCTCTGAGTTATTCGGAGACTTGGAATATATCTATTATACGTGGTATAGATCTATAATTTGGATAGATAAATTATAATGTTAGTAAAATCGAATGAAATTATATTAATATTATACATCGAACAGCAAATAATTTTGTATTAGCACGCTCAGTAATAGTCGGATTATAATATATTTCTATGCATTTTTCTTTCTGTGGATATTTCTTATTTTTACACTATTTATAATGACTAGAGAAATTATTATGGATTACAGTATGGTGTTACAGTAAATACTTTTGTGGCCTCCATAAAATATATAAATTAATATTTTTAAATTTTTCTGAACTTGACCAATGTAATCATCATAATTAAGTCTGTTATTAATAATGTTAATAAAATTTCGATATATTTTACATAAGATACATGATGCATTTACAAACGTAAAAAATGTTGCAAGGATATTATATAATTTACAGAATTTGAAACATCCGAATTTGGTGAATCTTCTGGAAGTGTTCAGGCGGAAACGGAAATTGCATCTGGTCTTCGAATACTGCGAGTACACGCTGCTGAACGAGATGGAAAGATATCCGAGCGGTTGTCCAGAAATCACCACCAAGCAACTCACATGGCAAATTCTTCAGGGCGTGGCGTATTGTCATCGGCTAGGTTGCGTTCACAGAGACGTAAAACCGGAAAATATTTTAATCACAGCCGATGGCGTAGTGAAATTGTGCGATTTTGGTTTCGCGCGAATGCTCAGCCCTGGTGAAAATTACACGGAATACGTCGCGACTAGATGGTATAGAGCGCCTGAATTGCTGGTAATTAATAATGTAGTAATCAAATATGCGTTCGGGCATATACTAATGATGTATTAATAGTTTGCGAATGATTATACATTTTTCGAGAATTTAAAGGTAAAGAAATCTACAGAATACGCATTCTGTAAAATAGAAAGTATTATCATTATATTTAGTAGATTGAATAAATTTATTTTTCGTTTCTTTAGTTTATAAAGATAGAGAATTGCATAATGATCCGCACGCTTCATTAAAACCATAAGCATTGTTCATTTGTATTATGAGAATTAATTTTAAATTGTTAACAAAAAAATGTTTTTCAACAGGTTGGAGATACTCAATACGGTACGCCAGTCGACGTATGGGCAATTGGATGTGTTTTCGCAGAATTAATACGTGGAGAAGCACTGTGGCCAGGAAAATCGGACGTGGATCAACTGTACTTAATTCGAAGGACTATCGGTGACTTGTTACCAAGGCATTTGGCTATTTTTCAGCAAAATGAATTTTTTGCGGGCATTACACTACCAACGCCTCAAATCCTTACCCCTCTTGAAACTACTCTCCCTAATAGAGGAAATGCAGTTCTACAGGTAAATTTTTTGATCTTTCTCTATTTGAAATAAAAGATTTTAACCCTTTTTACATAAGTTTTAAATTTGAGATGAATAAAGTCGTATTTCGAGTCATTTTCACTAGGACAATTAATTCATCCCCCAAAAATTCGCATACACTATAGATTATATTTTCGATATGTGAATTTTCAAGTTAAAATGGTACAACCTATGAAGAAAGAAAATTGAAGCTTCATTTAGACAGATGCAATTACAAAAGATCATAAATTAATCCAAATATTAATCCAATTCGAATATAATTTGCGAAAATGTAAATATTATTCAAACGTGTGCTTCGATTTCTTCTATCGAGCAAAATTTGTAAATCTTCACAAGATTTGTAGAAGTATTCTTTTTGTTCAAATGGAATACAAGAAGAGTGCTAAGAGTGTAATCTTGAAGCTGCAACTGCAAAAGTTCATAAATTAATTGTCTTCGTTGTAAATAGTCTTTTTTGTAAATGAACATTTGATCGATTCATGAAATGTTAGCGCCACGCGGTCAATTTCTATTACTGTCTTTGCTGTACATTACTATGCTCTTTGTGTAACATACACATATCTGTTTAAGTTTAATTATCTATCATTACTTTATATATTATTATTTATATATTATATATTAATAATCGAGTTTGTTTATTTCAGCTTGATTTTCTTAAAAAATGTTTGGACAAAGATCCTGACGAAAGGTGGTCTTGTGAACAACTTCTACAACATTCGTATTTTGAGAATTTTCATTTCAAAATGCCTGAAGTCGAAATGGAGGAATTCGAAAAACTTAAAAAATATCGAGATCGATCACGAGTATGTACAATTGTATAATAACAAAAATATGTAATAATTACACGATACAATAGTGACAAAAAATGTAGAAGACTGTTAAATTTCAAATGTAAAAATTTATTGTTACTTGTTATCAGATAATATTAAACTATGTCACTGGATAACATAATACATATGACAAAAAAGTAATAAAAATATTCTACTGTATTTTAGAATAGCAATTACAGTCAAATGGTATTACCTCAACTTCCCAAGGCTGGTGCTTCAGTACATAGTCAAAATGAAAATCGACCGAAAAGCTCCTCCATGCATCATCAGCAAGATTTTGATCACCTGCCTACTATTAAAGGTTGTAATTAAGCTCTTCTGTGATTGTAATATACTTATACATATATACATATATATTTACCTATTTATTTAAACTTTATAGATTTTCATGATAAATTAATAATTCTTACTACATTTTATTTTTATTTTGCACATTTGTCTTTATAACTTCTGAAGAGATTTTGTTTAATTAGTATGATTTCCATATCATATATACATATTTATTGTATGTATATTGTATGTACATCTTAAAATAAAATTTTATACAAAATAATATTATATACTATTATGTCTAAGATACTTGTAAGATAGCAATTTATTAATAAATCGTTCTTTTTAGAAGTTAATTATAAAATACAACAAATATTTTTACTCTATCAAAATAACCAACTTTGTATATTTCATGCATATTTTATACATATTTTATTATGCAATATTATATGCATACATGTTACCTATATTACATTTAATCATCACTTTTCTTCGTTAAATCATAATATAGTTTTACAAAAGGATGTAGAGTCTGATCTTCTTTTGGTACATATCTATCCCGTATACTGTACCAAGCAACATGAATGCCAATAAAAGATAAAACGAACATTAATGTTGAACCAAAAGTGGACATTTTTTGGTTAACTTGTCAACTTTACGTTTGTGCAAAAAAAGAAACCAGTTTTTTCATATATTAAAAACGTTTTATATTATCTCCCTGAAAAATTTATATAAAATAGATATATTTTATAAATAAAATATATTTTATTATTACTTACAACATTTGTTGCTAATGTGTAATCTGTCGCAAATATTACACGTTGTAACATAAGTTATAGGTTATGATACAGATCCACCGAAGTATATGAGTAGAGCAAGTATCTTACGAGATTTCGTGCCCCGTGATCTGAAATACCGACATAGTAAAAAAATCACTGATTGCACCAGCAATATGATTTTTGAGAGCCATTTTTATTCTAATTTTCATCAATTGCTGTTTTATATCGTTATATTCCTTTATTGATGAAGTACTACCACGTTCAATTCAATAAATAATTCTCGAAACAGATATGGCAACACTGTTCATATATTTTGATTTTAATTCTCACCACTAGTAGTGCTGCGGTGCAAAACTTGCATAAATCGGTATAACAGAATGTGACACGAAAATGGTAAGAGAATCCCAGGACTTCAAAATCGTAGAATAAAAAAATATATTGTCGAGGTCTATTCATATATATCGTCTGTGGTTGAACTTGATAATCGTCAATTATAATACTTTGTAATTAAGAAATTTTTGGATGATTTTAAAATAATATAGATCAATTATATATATATATATATATATATGTTTCAAAAGGCGGGAAATTCTTGCAATAGTGTTCTCTATGTGTAAATAATAAAGTTAGAATGTGAAGAATGTTAGAATATGAAATTGTAATACATATTATTAATGTACGTTATTAACATTTTGAATCAAGAAGAAATATTAAAGAAATATATAAATATGTATATAAATGTAATATAACGCCTCTATAATAATGGCTGATGAAAAATTGGTAAACGTGGTACGAAATACCTTTTCACTATACGGACTTGTAATTTCAAGGTGTGTACATTTCTAACACACTTTTTATATAATTGATTTTTTTCTATTTTTTCTAACATATTGTACGGCAATATACTCTACAAAAAAAATGTATTATTATCTAGGAAACTCAGTGTTTCACTTGCAAAGGAACTTTTAAAAGTAGAAGAAAATGAACGTGAAATATGGTTGACACAAATAGCAGAACAAGTTTTATCTCAAGATTTAAGTGATACGCACGTAACTATTGAAAATTTGCAACTAGCAATACAAGAGTGTATAAAACCTAATACATTAAAGAATGCAGAAACAGTATTAAATGTTATAGATGTATTTGATGTTCCTAGAATTAAATATGACTTGTCTAAGAAAAAATTTATTTTGGAATCTATAACACCAGATTTATATGCTGAAGCACAATATAAATCTACAATTTTTAAAGATAGATTTGAGTTGCTTTGGTACAGAACTTTGAGACATGAATTATTCACTCCTCCGATGCTTGGTGAAAGAAAAGAAAATTGGATTGAATTGGTACCAATTGAATATCTGTTGAGTGAAAGTAAAGGAGGAAATGTATATGTTATGGGTCTTCTCTCTCAATTAGTAGAGGGACAATATTATCTGGAAGACACAGGAGGTTCAATAAAAGTTGATTTGCGAGAAGCAATATCCTTTTTGAAACTTCAAAAATAATAATTATACACATTATTTTCAAATGTAAAATACTGCTATTTAAACAAATATTTTCCTTAATATTCATACACAATTTTCAGGATGGTTTGATCATGGAATGTTCTATTGTAATAGTTAATGGAGATTTTCATGATGGTGTTTTATATGTGAAAAATTTAGGTTTTCCACCAGCAGAATCATCTAACAATGCACGTGTAGATTTTGGTAATTCTAATGCATTTGGTGGTCCAAGTGAGTTTTCTTTGAAACTTTCGGAAAAATTAAAAACTTATGAAGAAAGTAACAAAGATGGAATGATTGTTTTTGTATCTGAAATGTGGTTAGATGATAAAACTGTTTTACATAAATTTAAAATTATGTTGGAAGGATATTCTGAATATCCACCTATAGCTTTTGTATTATGTGGACATTTCTTAAGTTTTCCTGCAAAATCATCGAGCGGACAGAAATTGATAGAGGGACTTAAAAATCTTGCTGATATAATAATGCAATATCCAAATATAAAACGAGATTCCAAATTTATTTTTGTACCTGCCATAAATGATATTGGATCACCAAAAATTTTGCCAAGATTACCACTTCCAAACAACCTTACTGAAGATTTTAGGAATAATATACCTGGAGCAATATTTGCTACTAATCCATGTAGAATTCAGTATTGTACGAAAGAAATTGTGGTATTAAGGGGAGATATTCTAACGAAAATGTGTAGGAATACACTTCACTTTCCATTTCAGGGCAATATTTACGATCATGTAAGTTTTATTATATTACAGATTGTTTATATATTTTATTCAATAATTATTTTTGATAAATGTTTCAGTACGCTAAATCAATTATCTGCCAATCTCATTTGACTCCTTTAAGTCTTCCAATGTTACCGATATATTGGAAATATAATCATTCACTACAAATATATCCTACTCCGGATCTTATTGTAACTGCAGACAGATTTGAAGCATATGAAACTGTCTATTCTAATTGTCATGTGATCAATCCAGGATCATTTTCGAATAACGATCATTCGTTCAAAGTATACGTTCCAGCACTAAATTTAATCGAACATTGTGCTATTCCCAAAGATATGGATAGTGTTTAATTATAAATTGTTTTTAATTTTTGAAAATAAACAAAATATTAACAAGTAAATGTAATAATAATAATTTACTCTATCATCCTTCTAAGAACAATTGCATTTTGTACAGTATTTATTTTCACATCGCAATTCTCATGAAAATTACAATACTTCGAAAAAAAAACGCTTTCAGTTCGTAACTTCGTACTAAACAATCTTCATTAAAATAAGAGAATATTAAATTACGTTTAGTCATTGAAAAAATTTAATCATTCGTTAGAGATATTGGATAATTTTTCAAGTTTTCATTCTAGTAATATAACTAAAAAAATTGAAGAATAAACTATCAATGATGTTTTTATGATCAAATGTGTTTAATATTATCAACACAATATACCTTAGAGAAATTTAACACTCTCTTTCTATATCAGGTTTAACAGAATTGTATGTCAAACTTTCTCTATGGGACACAGGAAGTACGCATTTATTTAATTTTTTTTTTCATTTTTTTCTGATCGATTTATATAAATAGATACATACAATATTAAACACATGTGTTTCTACCTCTTCACAATGTACATAACAATATTACAGGTACAGACTGGGCCCCGGCATATCTCAATTCACTGCGCTGGAAGCATAAGTTAATTACTGGCCGTTTAAACAAACATCGGTATAAGGATCGTAACCGTTTATAGAATAACGTATAACATATGAGATGCAATAATAAAACGCGATAGTACAGTCGCATTACAATTTTATATTAATAACAAGCTGAACTGCTACTAACAATACCAGCTGTACAGAAGTTAAAGGGAACAAATGTAGTTATGTAAATATAATAATTAAGACACAATTTTTATTTAGCAAAGTTTATGATACATACATACGTACATATATATATATATATATATATATATATATATATATATATGTATGTATATATGTATATATATATATATATAATATATATGCGATGTACATACAATTATATATACACACTCATATATACATATATATGTATATAGAAACATTAATTTTTATTATTCAAATTGATTTTTTCTCTAGCACGCACAAACTTTCACTTTCATCCTATATACGCACACATATTTTTTTCGTTCTCTCTGTACACTATATAATTTTAGCAATCGTATACGAATTACGAATGCAGCAGAAATGTTTTTTAGTATTCCAAATATTGGAAGCTAAGTATCGTATCGATATAACGAACTTTTAATCGTGGTAAGCGAATGCTAAATTTTTATCTTTTAAATGTTCGATTAGAATGTGAGCATTAGTGTTAGAAAAAACAGAGATTAATAATTAATTGTAAACTGTAAGGGCTGCGCACCACTTACTCGTCGAAATATATTACAATGCCGCTATATATAAAAAAAGAAGAACGCGCTTATATCTATTGCACATCCTTAAATCTTTATATCTTCTACAATCTCAACTATATCATAATACAGAATAATACATAATAGTTTATATACCAATGCTTTTTTCGTGTAATTATGTACAAGTGTATAAGTTTAGCTAATAAAATTACAATTTCAGTCGACGGACGGTGTAACGGTCCTTCAGACTCCATGTCTCACGAACTTTCTTTCTTTGCGTATAATTCTCCTGAAAAACAAAATAATTAAATCAAATTTGTAGTCTAAAATAGCTCCCCCGGAAAGGGTTTTGTTTCTCCAAAACTATGCAGATCATTTATTGTTAACAATTAATAATGTGTAATAACGATATAAAATAATTAAAAACAGCAAATTGGGAAATAAAATTTTAATAACATATGTTTTGAAAAGTTATATTTATAGATACGTACACATAAGATTATAAAAATTACACAGAAAAGATTTTTTTTTACGTCTTATCTAATTTAATTATCCTTTCATACAAAATATACCTTTTTGTTAATTAGACATATATATGTATATCATTATTATCTTTTCAGAGTAAGATGTAAAATCTACTATTGTTTGAAATACATATGCTTCAAAATGAACGCCTTAATTACAATTAATGTACCTACTTTCTCTCTGATATCTTCGGCAAGCTTGATTTCTTTCTTCCGCGTCGAAGTACCATAGAGTGATTGCATATCTCGTTTTATATGCTGGCTGAACCTCATGTGGATTTCTCCTGTCAGACCAGAAGAACAGTATTCTGTCGAAGAGAGGTTCAATATCTGCTACTTGATCACGCCAGCCTTCTGGGAATATCCTCAAGAGGCCACCATTTTGCTATAAACGCAGAAATTGTAAAATTATTATAAGCGATGAGAAACCATTGCTTGAAATAATAATGAACTAAATGAACAAATTGAAACATATATATATATCTTGAGAATTATTCATTTATTTATTAGATACTTTAATCAATTATTACTGATGATTACGAATAATTATTTATTATCATATTAACATTCATTAATATTCATAATATGAAATTAATAAAAAATAGAAAAAAAAAAATAATGACAAAACTTACAGAAGTGTGAATGAAACAAAACAAATCTAGGAACATATATTCATTGTTAAAAATTATTCTTCAACGATATTATATTCTTATAAGTTTCCCGGTTCTTCAAGTTCATTATCTTTTATAATCCTTTCGTTAAAGCAAAATTCGTACACATTTAAAGATACAAAAATTCCGGACTCAAAACTTGTTCGTAAAGAGGCCAATAAACATAAGAATTTTACACAAGTTCATCAAGTTTCTCTTTCGTGATGTCCTTGTTTGAAAGATGTATTCATTCATTAGAGTTGAAGGTAACAGGACCACGTTTTAGTACGAGACATTCCCACACATCCGGTGCTTTTATATTTTCTAAGACAGCGTGTGTGTTTAGACAGCCCCTATTTTTTTCGAGTAGGTCAACATAAATATTGCTCAATATGAGATTCACGTACATGTGCGAAACGGAAGCGTTACATGGAGCAACTCACGTAGGCCCCCGATGCCCTTCATACTCCATTGACTACCCTTTTCCAGAGTGTCTTTACTCTTAAAATTCAAACAATCACGGTCGCGCGTGCAGGGTAAACAAGACTTAACAAGGACTGTGAGAGCCAGTGCCAGTCTGACGAATAAAATATATTTCTCTTTACAATGATTTGACTGTGAAGTGAATGAAATTTTACTAATAAAAATTTCATCTTCCGATTTTTATGTTTGAGAGATACAAATTTTCTTTGCAAATTTCCCACACGCAAATTTGAGAAAACATTGATCTAAGAACTAGTGGAACATAGAGACGAAATGATTAAACTGATTCTCACCTTGATATCCCAATCTCGATTAAGATAATATATGGCTGTGATGCATCGTCCATCTCGATTTGGATTATCCACATGTTTTACGTAGTGCGAGCCGTGGCCAGGATAACAAGCCACCATCGCCTGAAAAATAATGCATCGCGTCATTTTAATCGAAAAAAATCGAGTGCTCTTGCAATGTGCGAACTTTGCAAGTGCAAACATTTACAATTTGAGTAATCGTTAAAAATACAGACGGTGTCGTAGAATTTTTTATACTCGTTGGTTTACAACGGACAAGCGCGTTGAACAACAATAATCATTCAAAATAAGCTAAATAAGAACATAAATCAAATTTAATAATTACTTATCGATGATGAGTAGTTCTTTCTTTCAAATTAAGAGCAACAAAATGGCGAAGATAAATGGTCTCGGAGATGTAGTTAAACCAGCATAAGATATCGTAGCAAGTATTAATCTTGCATTATCAGAAGATAAATGGGCGGCTAATATATTTAATCAATATTTAATCAATATGTTGAAAGTATTTTCCTCTACTATATATAAGTGTGCGGCCATGTTATGTATTTTTCTTTTCATGTTCTTATTGACTTTAAATCATTCTATAGAAAAATTAATTTCTATGGACAATTGGTAGCTGTAGTTATAAACGTAAGTGAATTGAATTTTCTAAAAAAAAGAAAAAGAATTGGTCTGTGGGTTTATATAAAGTGGCCACTGAAAAAGTCATAATTTGTTCGTTTTCAATCTTTTTTATTTTCTTTTTTTGTAGATTATAAAATTATGAAATTATAAAATCCATTAATTATAAAATAATAAAATTCCAAATAAAATAATACAAAATTTAAAAAAAACGTGTTTGTAAAAGTTATTTTTGTTTAATATCATTTAATCTTTCAGTGGCCCTAACGTAGTTAAATTATTGTGAAATTTTGATTTATATTAACATTCTTTAAAAGTCATTATAATTATCAATTCATAAATTTACAATTAGAAAATAACAGCAAGACTTCCAATGTAATTTATTAAATTTATCATTGTGTTTTATGATTAGCGTTCGATTTTAATTTAGTAATTGTACAATTTTGTTTACGTGTTTACATTGCATATCATATATATGTATACAATTCTTGCAGAATGTTTTCCGATAATGTTATCATTTTATAATCGAATGATATTATACTTTAAGAATTTTAATCAATTGATTAAATGAATAAAAAAATGATAACTACCCGAAACCATCATAAGCAAGGTGGCATTATAAGTACAATAATTCTAATCGCTTTTTACAAGAATAATGCACGTTTCGCTTGAATTTTTTTATCAGCAGAGACTTAAAATCGATTTTCAATTGCATATATAAATTTCTTAGTAATTGTTTCATTTAATTCTTGAGTAAAAGTAAATTATATTTTGTGGCAATTTAATTAAGTCAAATTTTATTATTTAATTAAATATAGAGTGATAAATGTAATTATAAAAATTAATTAATATTAAACGATTAATATTAAAATATTTAATAATTACATTATTTTATATGTGAATAATTAAGGCTTTAAATGATAATTTCATCTGCTTCCTGTTTCCAAAAATATAACTGTAAAAATAGCCGGAAATTTTGGTCTGTATGCACCTGAATGAATTGTATCCACTCAGAGTACTTATTAGATGTAGTTAAAGCATAGTGAATGAAATCTCAAGTAGATTTCGAGCCTTTCGTGAGATGCATCACGTAATGGAAAGCAGCAGTACATTTCTTGTTTCAATTTCTTTTTGTTTTCAATGGAAAATGTTACGTTACAACGACACGTCATCATCATTTTCGACGTTTACGTCATTGTGTTACTTAGTTTTTTTATATTGCTATTGTATATACCATGTATATATAAAAATCTTTTTCTACATCCAATAGATAGTATTATACTTGTATTATATTTTCATTTCATTACAAATTATGATATTATTCTTCTTAAATAAACACTGTACTTTTATCGAGTAATTATTATATTTTGCAACAATTATTATGTTTTGCAGATATTTTAAAATTTGCAATTTCTGATATGCTATAACTTAAGAATGTTTGAGATAAAACATTTTTATCGCTAGATAAAAAAAATTCTGACTAAATACTGAATGACTCATCGCCACAAAAGTAACATCAATGAATAAATAGATTTTATTTCTGTTCCTTGGATTGATTTATGTTTACTTCGATATAATTGAATGAGTAACATTGGAAGAAAAATAAGGACTTCCCCTTTCTTAAATCGAAAATTGCGATCTTACGGCTAACAATATTTAAAAATATCATCTTTGTTAAATCTCACTTTAAAGAAAATTAAAATCAAAAAATCGTATGAACTTGAAAAAGAAGACGAATTTTGGCTTCATCGTAACATACTTGAAACAATTTTCTACGATTCATATAATCATTCATATACTACACACTACTACGCGAAGTCAATGATCTGAATAATTATTCAGCGTAAGACAATAATCTAGCATCAAGGCATATAGTCAAAGTATACAATTGTAACTTGGAAACCACATAAATTCAGATCTAATAAGAACTGAATCCGTATCGAAGTTGGAAATAATTTGAAATTTAAAAAAAAACGTTCGCAAGGTTCTTTTAATTTTTGAGTTTGAACATAAGATCGTTTCTTATTATAAACATTTAAAAAGTATTAGAAAATATTTTTTCTTGATGTTTCTCACACGTATAAGGCGCAAACTATTTTAATTTATTTTCTATCAATATCAATATTTATTTTCTATCAATATCAGACAACACAATGTCTGTTGTTGATTAGCACAGATTCACATCAAATGAAGTTTTCAGACAATTATCACATATCCAGAAATGTCACTAATTCTAAATGTTCGTATTTTTTTTCTTTCAAAATTTACAGTTGTACCAACAAATACACCAATATATAAAAAATTCAAAACAAGAAATTACAAAATCAATCGATGAACCAATCAATTAATGTGCACACAAATTATTGTAATTACTTCATTTTTAAAATATGACTTTGCATAGATAGCCACAGTCTAATAATCATGTATATATCCACTGATTTTACACAAATCGCTGATTTTACAGTAGAGAGATTTTATAAGAGATGTGTATAGAGTCTCAAAGATTTCAGTAAACTGAGTGTCAGTCTAACCAGAAACGTTTCAAAGAAGCGTTAATAACAGAACAGTCAGAAAACTCTGAGTGCACGAAAAGGGCTGAGATAAGTCGCAAGGTCTCTCCAGAGGGAGAACGTACATATATACAAATAGGGATCACCTTTTAGCCTTGACCCAAATAGATTGCTAACCTTGGTACCACATTCGGCAACGTGTGTATTATCACGTAATCCACGAAACATGTGGCACACGATTTTTTAAATTTTCTTTTTATTGTCTTGTAACGAAAACTTCTTATATAGAATATATATATATATAGAAGAACGTATGTTGGACTAGGAAATTCACGATATATCGTTATCAAATGTAACGAAAACTGTATCAAGTTCGAAATACACATGTTTTTCTCTGCTCATGTCTTCTTTCTGTATCGATTTTTTTAAATCTTTGAAAATAAATCATGACAGAAAGTGAAATTCCTGATTTTTGAACTTTCAGATGTCGAAAAATGTAGCTTGTACATTTGAAATTTTTTTAGAAACTTTTAAATAGTCATGAGCGATGAATTCTTAATACACTTCCTACAAGAGGGGGAAGGAGATATGAAGAATCATCTTTTTTTCTCATATTTTTGTGTACTTTTAATAAATTGTCCGTGAACTTTTAAAGAGATATTCAAGAAGACGAACTTTTACGGAAAGATAAAAACTGTGCCGAAATTCAAGATGATTAAAATAATAAATTGAATTCTTTTTTTTTTGGAAGTATTC
This sequence comes from Tetragonula carbonaria, assembly GCA_032399595.1. NCBI lineage: Eukaryota > Metazoa > Arthropoda > Insecta > Hymenoptera > Apidae > Tetragonula > Tetragonula carbonaria. The sequence goes on from JAUCRC010000004.1 coordinate 11,754,874, forward strand.
TTTTTTCTAAATCTGAATTGAAAATACAAATGCAAAGCACGATAAAAATGTACATGTATTACAAATAACAAGATTAGACTGTTCTTGCTTGTAATACATTTCTTCTTCATGAATGAAAATTAATTTCAGTAAACCATTTTAGGAGCAAATATTATTCATTGCTACTGATTATGAATACTGTAGTAAAAACTTATTTTTCAGATTCTAGATTAAGTTGCGGATCGACATAAATCATTTTTCGGCAATCAGTCACAAATAGCAAAGAAAACGGAACTTTTCACGGAACCTCCATGTTATATCGATTGGTTTTTTCTTAAATTCTTTCGGTTCTCTACTGGATATTGGATAAAAATGCATGTTCTAATTCAAGTAAGACACTCGTGTCACGCGTTCTCTAAACAGTGATCCAGTATGGCAAATGCCTTTCACCATACCAACTAAACGGTAAACGATACATATGAAAAAGCCATTCGATAAGAAAGAACAACTTCCAGCTGTACGTAGATTACGAGCGCGGTCCGATCGAAAATATTTTTTTCTTCAAAGCGTGTCGCGCGATTTTACCACGTTCAATATTGATATCGATAGTATTCAATAACTATTGTGCACCATCGAATCACCTTGAAAGATGGACAATTGATACTGAGCTTGACGTCATGCACATCGTTTTGTTTTAAACGTTAGAGACAGCAGAGAAACATTCGTGCAATCAGTTAACTATTATCTTTCTCGATTTCCGTCGCGTCGATTCAACGACAGAAATTGCCCGAGAATATTAAACATTCTTTTCTAACATGAATCGCTCACACTCGTATAAATTCAACGGCTCCGACGTGTGCGACGTGTACAGCGCTGAAAAAGATGCGCACGGTACCTTATTTGTAATCTTTTTTATCTTTGCAGATAATTGAATTTATTAACAGACATCGACTGATATGATATAGATAGACTGCACCAGCGAGACAAAACCTTTGATATCGTACACTTTTACGTGCAGTTCGTCACGTTCCTCGATAAGAAATACAACCTGCCAAAAATACGCCACCGCGATATAAGAATCAACGAAACCGCGGATTACACGAATCGAGACACAAATGTGTGAATTCTTGACGTGAAAACAGTATCGTTTGATACGTGTTTATTAAATCAACGACGTCGAATGGTGGTGTGCGATCTTTCGTTTGGTATAAATATCAAGAAAGACCGAAAAAATATATAGCTTCGTGCGGCTAGTTGAGAATAATCTGATAACTTTCGAATCATCTTTCATAGTCTGTGAAGTATTCGATCTTTTTTTTTATTCTGTTCTATATAGTTTGTGATTAATAACTTACATTCAAAAAGGCTCGAAATTTAGATATATTTTTTTGTTTATCTTTATAATTTTATTTATAACACTGAGGGAAATGGAACGAAATGGACTATTCAGTCCAGTTCAACATAAAGGACTGAAAAATTTGTATTTTTTTTTGGATTTTCAAATATCTTTTTCGCACTTTGCAATGATCAATACCCTTTCTATGTAAAACGTGAAATATGAATGAAATTTTACATACTGCGTATAACGAATAAATTAAACTAAATTTTACTATCTCAGATGTATCTCAGACTCATTCATCCTTTTTTATGTGCTTTTTTGTAAAAAGTTAACAAAACTTAGTTTAATGAAGGAAAAAATTATTTTGCATATTTATTATGTAATTTATGACTGACAGTTATATTCGTGTCTGAAACATATGATTAAGTTCGAGTTATTATCACGCAATGCACAATATCGATCATATTCGAATATTTTTGACAATTTTTAATAATTTAAATTTTAACAAGTTGTTTTAACTCGTTTTCCAACAACAATTTATATTGAACAAATTCTTACTTTATTTGCAAATAAACTTCATTTGAGTTATACGTAATCTGCGAGAGGTAATTCTCAATGACTTTCTTCAGAAACCGTTTTTGGACATCATGAATATTAAAGCAAGGCTTTGGAGTAGACGTGACAATTCAGAAAGAAGCAAAACCACGTCCAATCCTTTTCTAAATTCACATTAGTTTCGCACCGATATACTACGTCACAATCGGATTTTTAGTATTTGAACACCGTCCAAGAATTATTTCAAATCTCGTTTCGTCGAAAGGAATATTCATTGTAACTGCACAAATCTTGACAACTAATGCAATTAATCGGCAACGATCGGCAACAATCAGCAACGAACCGACAGAGGAAAGAAAAGCATCGGTATATTGTTCGTTTTAATGAAACAATCAAGTACTACGTTATGTTTTCAGGGAAAAACCGCTTTGCTAATATTATTACACGTGTTTCATAGAATCGAAAGGAGAAACACACACGCTTATTACTCTTCGAACACAGAAAATATTTCTGCAGCATGAGTCATCGATTGGAACCATACAATTCTATATAATATATACATATGTAGTATGTATACATTATATATAATATGTATAATATGTAATATATACATATGTATCCATTTTGCCTTCGATAAGTGCACGAAGTCCAACTATTGTAAAAATTCTTTACCAAAAGTGATTTTGTTGTTGCGTTGATGGAACATACTAAAAGGATACTTCGGCAGAGTACATAGTTTGGGATATATCGTACATTGAATGAGGAAAACTATACTGTTATCTATGCTAAATTTACTTCATGTTTCTCTCATTGTAATGCGCATGCATATGTGAGTCATATATAATAAATTAAAAATGTTCATCCTCAATATATTAGAATTTATTATTACCGCATTATCATAAAACTCAATATTCATTGCGTTTTTTCCTAGCAATACGTAGGAAATTCCTTTCCTACGAAATATAATTTTTTTTTTTTCTTATTTTTGGAACGTGTATGGAAAAAATAATTATATAATGAAGTAAATTTTGTCGCTAAAATATATTTTAATTAGTGATCAGTAATCAATATTGTAATTTCAAAACTCAAGCTTATTCACATCTTTATATCTATTTAATCTGATTTAAAATTTCCTATTTCAGTAAAAGAAAATAGTCCACATCTCGCAATAATGTTGTACCATAAACTCAAGCAATTTCAAATCATCTATTTCAATGGATTCTAAATGAATCTAAATGAAAATGTATGCATCTACTCTACATATTTACGTATTTATATATTTCTATTTTTTATATATTTATACTGTAATGTGATAATAATTTGAGATATAAAGGTAATACTGTAAAGTGTTGTAATTATAATTATTTTACAAATCATTATAATTACAAATCATATGAAAGATACATATGTCGAACTGATCAAAAAATCAACAAGCACCGGTAAATATCCTCGTGGAGGAACGCCACTACGAAGACGAATGAAATCGTCCTCAAACACGATTGGCACGTTCTCAACCATCTAACTATATGCGCAAATGCATATGTATGTATATGTATGTTGTACCTCGTCGATTCTTTCACCTTCACGAAGGTTAAAGAGCGAGCCAGCTGGTTGTAAGGATTTAATCGAAAGTGAACGGCCTGACACGAATATGTTGGTTATTATCAACAAAAACACTATTACAAAATAGATTTTAATATCGTATTCAAAAAAAGGCGTTAGACTACTTTGATAATTCAGCAAAACCTTTGAGCATTTTTATACGTTTAAAAAAAATAAAACTATTCTCATAAGATGGAGAAAAACTGACAGTAAAATCGTATTGATACTAAATTTCGTTACGCAACATCGCGTAATTTTAACCATATATAATTATCTAACGATGAAATTCTCGAAGATGATGTGCCAGCTTTCTCGTTATGCTAGTGTAATATTGATAGCAGTCTTCTACAATATGTTTCAACGAATTTCAATATTATATTATCGGAATACAACACGAATAGCTATTGTTTTCCACTTTATACGCGTGAACGAAAAGTTAATAACAATTAAATTAAAACTGGAAAATAATAACTAAGCGATAGTAATATAACAAAATGCTATGGAAAGTTTTATATATAAAAATATTTTTATTTTCAATTTAAAAAAATTTTTTCTTCTACGCTATTTTATTTTTAAAAACAGGATTATTCAACGACGATTATTTAATTATATTTCCCTTTTATTCAGTTTACTTTATCGCAATATAATTTTTGGTAATTTCAACTTTGCTAATTAAATAAATGCACTGCGTCAGTAAAAGAGAACGCGCGCTTTTTAAAATCAGGAGACTAAAAGGAAAATGAAATTTTTAACCAGACGATATTGCGTGAACATATTGCTAATTGGGCGTTCCAATTAGATGGAGGATTTGGCGCGGGACAACAAAAGAATTCGAAGTGTACTGAATATTTTCTTACGAACTATAAATGGAAACAGTGACAGAACAGCGCGATATGTTTAGTTTAAAAATACACATTCGCTTGTTTCTTTGGAAGGGGAATCAATTGCGAAGACTTTAGAATCGAAAACTTTTTTTTCAAACTTTTAGTTGTAACAATTTTAGAATCATGTCCATTTCTCATTTTTACTTCTTTCTTTATTTTTCCTATTTTAATTTAATATAATTATATATGTTTGCAACATCTAATATTGAAATAATATTTAAAAGCATTGAATTCAATAATATGTACTTTCAAACAACTCATTATGAAACACTATTATATATATATATTAATGATAAATTAACTTACAATAGCGATACTCGTAATATTATGCAAAATATCTATACATTGCGGAACATTATTAAAAAGAAATGAGAACCGCTGTTATATACTGAGAAAACAATAGCAAATGTATCACCAAAGTTTGTAATAATATTCAAAGAATTATTCAAAAATACGTGGATATCGAATCAGTTCGATAAATTTATTTTAAAACAAGATTAATTTACTTTAGAATTATATAGAAAAAAACACAAATTGAGATAACCTTAAAATCTTCATATCCAACGATCACACGAAATTTAATTTTACAGTTTCGTTTCTTTCGCGGAATCGAATAAATGATAAGTAACTTTGTATTCTTCGACTAGTAAACGATCAAACATAATCGAACATTTCGATTCGAATTGAACGTTACATATTATATAAAGTATTCGCAAAAGCTATGTTTGTCACCGTAACTGACCATTGCTACTGCATAATGGATTTGCTTTATAATATATCGTATCGTTTCACTCATTCGCACATGGTTTAGAGTCTGTTTACGGGAAACAGGATGCGTAATCGGGAACGTTTACATACTGTCTACTTTCTGGCATAAGAGACAAAAGGGAGAGCCAGTGAAAGACAAGGAGAAAGAGATAACGAGTCAGCCCGTGCGGCGTACGTGACCGACTGCACTTCGTGCGTAGCTACTCTCGTTTCAGTTCTTCGTTTAGCATACGAGCCACCCGAAAGATCGGTGCAATTTCGGGATCCTGACCTTCTCTGCTTGCCATCGCTTATTCTCTCTCTCCTCCACCTACGAGATTAAACACCGTTGCTTCGAGGGACGCGAGAGATTTATTTTTTTTCCCCAATACAGCGAATGTGCATTGTCGATATTGTCCTTTGGAGTTTTGCAACAAATCAGGAAATCTGGCATGCTTGTATTTTAATGACTAATTCTATTACTATGGCTATTACGCGAAACAACAGATCACTTTTTGGTTTGTGTTACTAATATTTCTGCATATGCATTGTTCTTTCGATAATCAAAAAATTACTATTCAATACACAAACTATAATTGGAATTTAGTTTGACAGTTTTTGAAATTAACGAACATTTTTAATGTACTGTTACCTAACAATATGTAACCGTGTAATAAATATAATTTCTTAAATACTCTTTTTTATACAATATAGTATGCTATAACAGCTATATATTTTTACAATAACTATATATTTTTTACAATAATAAGTAAAATACGTAATTGTTTTGCAAAAACCATAAATTGTAACAATTATATAGATTAAAACTAAAATAAGCGATTTGTTTAAACATTTAATGTTCAATTATTCAAGGTATATGTAATTGTATGTTATCTTTAAAATAAAATTTTATTGCCAAGTTTATTTAAATTAAATTAATAACTATTCGATTACACATTCGATGAATGTTTATGTTTTATGTATAATTAGGCATTAATTAAATTTATCATGTTAAATATATAAAATAACATAAAAAATCTTGCCCAAGAAAATATTTCCAATGTTTCCAATGAAATTAACTTAGAAATAAAAAAAGATATCGCTTGTCAAAACTATAGAAATACAATATAAACTCTAATGTATAGAAATTTAGAAGAACATATTTATATATTTACAAGTTCTATAGACATTAATATACTAAATAATAAAATATTAATACGTATCTCAAATTTACTACTTATTGTTCAAATAATATAAACATAAACTTTGACAAAGTCAGTTTACTTGACTTAAACCATGAATTAAATAAATCAAAATAAATACAACTAATTATTGAATATAATGATATTGAATATGCATCTATTGTTGATGAAATCATTTATTCTTACCTTTGTCCTTCCATTGATCGTGTAGTTCCCCATTTTCCCATTGTTGCACATTTTATTTGCCCTCATAATGACGGCATCGACTTGGGATATAAGCATTCCAATATTTTGACATTGTTTTTCTTTTCCATCAAGCCACGTTATTTGATCACCACGAATTGTCTTTAAATCATTTGCACCTGCTTTGTTAGAAACCAACTGTCCATCCTTAAATAATCCAGCACTATACATATTTAAAACTTCGTTTAACACTGCAAGACCCTTTTCAGTCCCTAGAAAATTGTCTACCACACACATACCGTATTCATCCATGTCTCTAATCACATTTTTGCTTATATCGTCTATTAATTCTTCGAGGTTATTTTTATTTTTATGAAGGAAAGGTGGTAGAAATTCTTCTTCACGAGTTAAACGAATCTCTGGAAAGTTCTTCATACCGTTATGATGTTGTATTGGCATATCTAATTCATTGTCTTGTAACTTATGTAGGATTCTTGAACCTTCTAAGGCAGGATTCAATAATTCTGTTCTGGCACCTAAGATCGTATCTTCAGAACTTCCTTCATAGGTTATGGGAGAAGTCCATCCATCTACTCTATTTGTACGAGTACCTTTTGTCTTGGTGTTATTGGATTTTCTCTTGGAATTTTGACTTTCCTTACGATCTGGTTGTCCTTTTATCTTTTCTATCTGTTTGTTGGTTCCTACAAGCAATAGAATCGTACAAAGATTACTTAAAATAAACGAGACAAATTATATTTGTCTTGTAAGTCATACAGTTCATAGTAAATAATAAATTATTAAACTAGTAAAAGGCTATTGTTTTTTTTTTTTTTTTTGCAAAATAAAATATTTATTTGTTTCTTTGGTTACAACCATACAATTTTAACAGTTTTGTGAAAAAGCACAAGGAAAACAAGATCATGTTTCATATACCTCCAAGACGTTTCCCGTCATTATACACTTCTGGAGCAGTGTTCGATCCTCGCGTTGTTTCTAATATCGACTTCTCGCTTAGGTTAGAAACCACTGGTACAATTGAATTCTGGCAGTTCCTTACGGAAGAATCTTTTTTAGTGGATTTCAGAATAGAATTTTGACTAGCAGCCGAAACAGTATCCGATACGATCGATTCCACGGAATGAGTCGCACAAAATTCTTTGTGACGTTTCCAATCCCGCCTTTGATGTTCTTTGGTACAATAAAAGACGGCCTTGCACCGTGAACACCTTAACAGCTTGTCAGTCCTGTTACAGATAACACAACCCAAAGTTACACCTATTTGAACATCACCGCCGGGTGTCTGCGCACGACTGACTATCGGTCCGGACATGTTTCGTCGTTTATTTAGCGGCCACGAGTGCCGACGACATTTCTCCAACGAGAGAAGTCACACACGCACTCGATCTGCGTACGATACTAGCGCGCTGTCGAGACTCCGCATTGCTTATATGTACGATCGTCTTTGGTTTACATACTACATATACGTTATCAGATCTGCAAAACACCCATTGGTGAAACGACGATCGAAACACCGATGCTTAATGTTCCTCAGTTTTTACTACGTGTGTAAGAGATCGTGCATGTGTATACTTATGCATTGATATGTCAAATCGCACTGCGTCGAATTTTTTCTTTGAAAATTCATTTAAAAGTTAGACGTACATTTGCTATCTTGGTCGTCCTTAAGAGAGCGCCACTTTGTAGTTATGTTTTTGCAATCAAGAATATTTTATAATTTACAGAAACAATCTTTAAAAGCGTACGTCTTGTTTTAAATCGTTCTTTTATACATGATGTACATCATTTAGATATAAATATTGTAAAGAATAAAAATCTGTTATTCAGTTCATTATTTGATATAAAATATGAACTGAATTAAATGCAAATGAGAAGTGAAATACGCTATCATTAGTGACGTTTTATATTAAGCATGAATTACGAAAAAAATATATGAAAAATATACGAAAAAAATATATGATGTATTCTTTTTGTGATTAATGTAATGTTATATAAATTCAATGTATATATAAAATGTAATAAAATGCTTTTGAAATAGCAAATTTTTATAAATGTTTATTTATTATAAAAAAATCATGTTTGACTGACGTGGTATTTCTCGAATTTTAATTTTTAAAATATATAGTATTAAATATCTTTGTTTTTCTTAAGAAAAAGCAATTGTTTCCATAGTTACGATATTCCTTTTGTATCATAACATTACATACTGTATACGTCATAGTTGAATTATTAAAATTTTGTAGTACAAAAACAATTTGATTTTTGTGAGTGAAAAAATTATTCTAAAAAAATGACTACTTTTATACCAAATGTGCACATTAAAGATGGAGAATATACAAAAACTATTTATTCAATGGTACATTTCATTTGCGTATCAAAAATTCTATTATTTCTCCAATCAATTTAAAAATAGTTTAAAAATTTATTTTATTGGAAATATATTAATATTTAAATAACATATATGTAATATAGAAATCAATTTTTCAGATCAAAGAACAACGATATTCAGAAACAATAAAAGTTTTAATTATTCTTTTAGATTTTTATCCCACTGTATGTATTACTACATTCAAATCAACTTTTTTATCAGTATCAATGTTTAATAATAATAAATTATTTCACAGTCTAGACCTTGTTTGTCTCTTCTTGCTCACTGTTATTTTTATACACAAGATTTCATAGCTTCTGCACAATGTTATGAGAAGTTAGTTCAATTATGTCCTAATGAAAGTATATATAAGTTATATCATGCTCAATCTTTGCACCAAGCATGTATGTATCAAGAGGCTTGGACAATATGTTCCAACATCATTAGTCAAAGCAATTTAGAATTTAAAGTAAAAAAACTACAGGCCGCAATAAAATATGGTCAAGAAGATATCGTTGCTGCAAAAAATCTTGTCGACCAATGTCCAGCAGATGATGTTGATACAGAAATTAATTTAGGATGTCTTCTATATAAGGTATGAAAGATATTAAATGTAAAATTTCTGTTTATGTAACAATTTATACTATTGTCTTACTTAGGAGGAACAATATGAACAAGCTTTAAAAAAGTTTGCAAATGCATTGCAAATTGTAGGCTTCAAGCCTCATTTATCATATAATGTAGCACTTTGTTACTTTAAATTAAAAGAATATGCGGCATCATTAAAACATATTGGTAAAATTTACATTGTTATTAAGCATTAAATTCATAAATAAAATTGCTTTAAAATAATATTTTATATATTGACACATTTTATGTATATATTAGCTGATATTATAGAACAAGGAATAAGGGAACATCCAGAATTAGGAGTGGGTATGACAACAGAAGGTATAGAAGTACGCAGTGTTGGAAATACATTAACACTTCATGAAACAGCTCTGACAGAAGCATTTAACTTGAAAGCAGCCATAGAATACCAATTACAAAATTGTAATGATTTCTTATGAATTTAGTTTTTTATGATACATCTAATTACATGTAATAATATTTCACACTCATTATTTGTTATTTTTAGATGAATCGGCAAAAGAAGCATTAACAGATATGCCCCCTAGATCTGAGGAAGAGCTTGATGCAGTTACTTTGCATAATCAAGCTTTAATAAATATGGATACAAAGCCTAGTGAAGGATTTGAAAAACTTCAATTTTTATTACAACAAAATCCATTTCCACCTGAAACTTTTGCAAATTTATTACTATTATATTGCAAATATCAATATTATGATTTAGCAGCTGATGTTCTTGCTGAAAATGTACACTTGACTTATAAATATTTAACACCAGTAAGTATTATCTTTATTGTAGATATTTATAAACGTAGCTCTCACAAATAATCTATTTTAAATGCTTCAATAATTAAAAAATATAACGAAGACAGGACAAAAATTATAGTTGAATCATAATTTTCACATTTTCATTCAGATTTAGTTTTTGAATATTTACACTTTTTAGTTCGTTTTTCTGAACTTTCTGTATACTTTCGTTTATGAGCTTTCACATCATGACTAGAAAAGCTATCGCTAGAACTCTTATCACTAGAAGAACTCTTGTATTTTTTCTTTTTCCTTTTTTGATCTTTAGAATATTTCTGTTTTTTGTTTTTAATTACATCTTTTTCATTAGAATCACTATCAAATGTATCTTGTTTGATTTTTTTAGTTTTCTTTTTCTTTTTCAATTTCTTTTGTTTATGTTTTTTCTCTTTCTTGCTTATATCAGTTTGTGCTTGAATAACTTCTTCTTTTTCTTCAATTTCTGGGATCAATTCATACTTTTTTCCATCAGGACTCATAAAACATTCTTTAGATAAATGTCCAGCAGTACCACATTTTGTACATGTAGTATTAAGAACTGCTTCTAAGTGAATAGTTTTATTTTCGTGTTTTTCTATAAATTTCTTCTTTTGTATATCTCTTTGTAATTGTACTCCATTTGGATCTAAATCTGTACCATTTCCTTGATTTACATACTTCATAGATAATCCTATTTTGCCATCATCTCCAATAGAAATAACTTTACACCATATACGTTCTCCTTTCTGCAAAACTTCTATCACATTATCTACATGAGCAGAGCTTACCTAAAGAAATTATAAAATTACATAAAATATTATAATTTTATTGTAGAACATAAATAAGTAATTTATTGTGATTGTATTGTTCTCATACCTGTGATTTATGTATTAATCCCTGAGCAGAACATCCTGGAATTCTGATAAAAGCTCCATAGTTTTGAACAGATGCAACTTCTCCAAGAAATATTTGATTTAATTTGCAAGTAGCCATTCTTATAAATGTATTTAGGCAAGAAGCAACAATAATAAACAAATGTCAATTGAATTCGACTTGAGGTTAGGTTTATGTATGATGCTAAATCTACAGGACTGTAGCAAGAAAATTAATTTAGGGTGCAGAGAACAAAAAATAAAAATCGTACTTTTGCATTCAACGTAAACTTATTAGAATTAAAAGTGAATAGTATGAAGAATTTCATTATAATCATAATGATATTTATTTCCCAATATTTATTTCCCAGTATTTATATGATTTTCTGGATGCGTTAATTACACAACAAACTTCACCAGAGGAAGCATATCGCAAATTTGACGATCTCGGTAACAAACATATGGAAATTTTGCGAAAAGCAACAAAAAGAGTTCAGGAAGCGCGATTAAATCACGATGACGGTGCTGTTAAAAAAGCTGTAAATGATTATGAAGAAGCTTTGGAAAGATATGTTCCAGTTCTAATGGCACAAGCTAAAATTTATTGGGAACTTGGAAATTATACGCAAGTCGAGAAAATTTTCAGAAAAAGCGTTGAATTTTGCAACGAACATGATATATGGAAATTAAATGTAGCTCACACCCTTTTCATGCAAGAAAATAAATTTAAGGAAGCGACAGGATTTTACGAGCCAATTGTTAGAAAAAAATATGATAATGTTAGTTTTTTTTTGCAATACGTATATGTTAATATATAAATTATTAAATATTATCAAACATTTTAGATTTTAGATGTAAGCGCTATAGTACTTGCTAATTTATGTGTAAGTTATATTATGACATCGCAAAATGCGGAAGCTGAAGGATTAATGAAAAAGATAGAAAAAGAAGAACAAGTAGTTTCACGAGAAGATCAAGATAAAAAATTATTTCACTTATGTATCGTAAATTTAGTAATTGGAACATTATATTGTTCCAAAGGAAATTACGAATTTGGTATATCCAGAGTAATGAAAAGTTTGGAACCCTATAATAAAAAATTAGGAACAGATACTTGGTTTTATGCGAAAAGATGTTTTCTTTCTCTTTTAGAACAATTGGCTAAACAATTAGTAGTTTTAAAAGATACTACTCTCCAGGAGTGTATACAATTTTTGGAACATTGCGAAGGTATTTTTTATTTTTTTATAAATAATATAACAATAACATAGTTATTAAAAGTTTTTAAAATATTTTTTTCTTTTTAGTTTATGGAAGAGATGTGGTAACAGTAGTAGAACAACCTTTTGATATACAAGATATGCTTTCTATTATTCCACAAGGCAAACAAACAGTTGTTTACGAAGCGCGATATTTGAAAGCCTTATTTTTAAAATTACAGATGTCTTAAATGCGTATATATATATAATGCGTATATATATTATATATTTATAATATGTATAAAATTTATAAAATATTTATGTATATAGAAATATATTAATTAGAACGTTTCAATATTACACAATATTTTTTTTAATGTTTAGAAAACGAAAGTTTGACATGAGAGCTTTTGTTTTATAAAAGTGAAATTTTGAAAATATATTGAGAATTTAAAACGGATTCATGTTATTATTTCGAATGTTGATATTCATGTTATTATTTCGAAGTTACATACCTGATGATTTACTGCATACGTCAGACTAGTGAAAATGGTGGTCGACATGGAGTTACAGGAAGCTAAGGATTATGTTCTTCAGCTTATGAAAGACAAAGATAAAATTGAATCGGACTTGGAGGCTTTAAAAGAAATTTTAGATATTGTATGTAGATTGATATATTAATTTGCACAGAATATCTGTTTGATCACAACAATCTTATCGGAAATAAATATAATATATTTTATACTAGAATGATTTGTCAAATTTTCGAAGGAATGATCATATATTGGTATCAATTGTAGAATCATGTTGGCATGGAAGATTCATTGGTGGACTGCGAAGGATATCCACGAAATGATATTGATGTTTATCAAGTGAGACATGTGAGACATAAGATAATATGTGCGTTTAGTTACTACGCAATTTTCTCGCATAAGATTTTACTAACTTGAACTTATTAGTACATTATTAAGTGATTAGGTCTCAGAAATGATCACAAAGCATTGATGAATAAAATAGAAGAAGGTTTACACAAAGTGCATGCTCTAGCAAGAAACCAAACAGAAAGTCCATCTCCAACTACAACTGTTATTCAAGATAATGTACAGTTGGATCCTTTCTTAAAAGTGAATTTAGTATCACCAGGGTCTCCAGCAGATATAGCGGTAAAAAATTGATTTTACTTTTTTATAATGTTCATAAACTTATGCATCTATGATTCATTGAATATTAAATTATATAGGGAATTCAAGTTGATGATCTTATCTTAGAATTTGGTTCTATCGATTGTCGGAATTTTAAGTCATTAAAAGATATTGGAACTCTGGTACAAAATAGCAGATATAAAACAATAAATATAAAACTCAAACGCGGATCTAATATCATAGCCTTGACTTTAATTCCACGTCCATGGATTGGTAATGGTCTTCTGGGTTGCAACGTAATACCTATAGAGTCAGTTGAAAGATAAAAGCTCCTGAAAGAAATTTTTATTTATATGTTGATTTTGTGTGTATATTAATCAATAAAAGAATATTTATAAATTATTGTGTTTATAATTATTGTATTCATAATACACTTTTGTTATGCAATGATCTTAGCGTTGGCATTAAATAAATGTTAAAAGTATAATCCTAAGATGTCAGACACTTCTAAGATGTTTAGACCTTGAAATTTAATACACATAATCTATCAATATAAATTCTTACTTGAGTACTTGAAGTGGTGGAATGACTATAAAAACAAGCAGATTCTAAGAAGCAGCAGTTAGTTTCGAAAAGTAATAGCAAGATGCATTTTCTATTGATTGTAAGTTATAACTTTTTGATTTGTGTTATAATTTACATGTAGATTAATTTATTTAATTATTAATTTACTTAAAATCTTTTTTATATAGGCAACTCTCAGCTTAATTCTCTGTGGATGTCAAGTACTAAGTCAAACTAATACTTATGAGTATTCTGATCAACGTCCATGGTCCTTTGTTTATGCTTTATATCCATTCTATAATTCTGAAACATTGCTTGAAGTTTGGAGAGGAGACAAAAGTATAGATATCTCTACCAATGTAGTAACTATAGCTCCACATGAACAAGAACAAACAGTCGTCTTTTCTGATGATGTTCAACGCAATGGTACAAATTTAAAATCACAAGATAATTTATCTTATTTTTTAAGTGAAACAAAAAATATAAATGAGGAACAATTATTAAAAAACAGACAGCGACTCTCTAACTATGTAAGCATTAATTATTATTCTTAAAATTCTATTATAATAAAAATTTTAATATTACTACTTATAAAATATTTCGATATTACAGAGAAACAGACATAAAGATACAACTCTTCAAAATGAATAAGATGTTTGGATATCAACTGGATTTTATGATTTGAAAAAATTTATATGTATATTTATGCATTAAAATGATGATTTTAGATAGTTAGTGCTACTGTATTTTGCACTATATTATTAACAATAAAAAATTATTTTGCTTGTAGGAAATTTATATTAGTATCTGCATTAGAAAATTTTATTAAACATGAAGTAATTTATATAAAATTTAAATATTTTTATTTCCAATCCCTAAATTGAAAATTACACTGAATTATTTACTTTAATATTTTTTAACTATTTACAATTATTATAATTTACAACAATTTCTAAATATTTTGTATCAATTTTACATCAAACAAAATTCTTATATATTTCGTGATTATTTCTGATTATTAATTGGTATTTTGTACCATTAATACCAAATTTTGTAAAATTAAATTGTGTAAATTGTTTGATTCAATTATTTATATATATATTTAATTGTTTATTAATAATTTACTTCATACTTAATTATTATAGTGTTTGAAATTCGCGCTTTAACATCATGTATAACATATTCATTCTAAAAATATTTGCTAAAACATTTGATTTTTGTTTGTGTATTTCCTTTTCAAATAAAAAATAAAAATCAAATCAAAAATTTCTTATTGAAATTTCCATAATTTGTTAATCGAGGAGACTTTTATAAGTTTTGAGTATATTTTAGTTTTTCGCGCAAGTTTAGTTACAATAGGATCATGTTTTCTTAACCAATCAGGAAGTAGTTATATGAACTGTTGTGTTAGTTTAGTGCCAAAAAGTGTGATGGTAAGACGTATTACCGTTTGAAATGGTATGAGTTTAGTTTTATTTTAATTCGATTAGATTTAGTTTACATATTTTTTTAAAGTCTTTCATTTTATTATTTTATTATTTTATATATTCATTGATTGATTATGAAGATAACTTCCAAGAAATTGAATGCTAGTAAGTAGAGAATGAGAATGAGAATGAGAAAGAGAGTAATCTATTGGAAAATCTTTCATGCAGCTTTGATAAAATTTAATTTATAGTGATTAAAACAGATATTTCTCTATAATTATCTCATTTTGTTCCATAGTTCATAACATTTATTTATAATATTTATTACATATACTCTATATATATTCTTAATAAATAATTTTTGGAAAGGGATGGTAGATTTGAATATGTTCTGCGCATCACGTCATTTGAATATTGCGCAGCTTTATTTAACCAATAATAAAATTACGTTTTTTTATAAATCAGCCAATCATATTCGTTTTTGGTTGAACCCCCACCCCTTCAAATTAGTTCGCAATTTTGTTGCGCGGGGATTAGTCTGTTGTCTCAAATCGTGTTGTTAAGATATCTCTCTGTGTTGTGATATTTATTAACTGTGTAGTACTCCTATATTGTTCACATCCACCCTATCATTAACTCTCTTTAATGAACGTATGTTTTTAATTAATAATTTACTGAATATTCATAGCTAAATTCTCTTTTTTCTTTTAATTATTTTGTCATATTCATTGGTAGTTCATATTATGAATTTTCAAAATTGTATTTGATCTCGATTATTGTTTCATTTTTACATATTTCGCCTTTTTTATACATTTATTTGAAAATTTTGAGTTTCTTTTGTGCAGATTACGAAGAAAGTTCGAAAAATTAGGGGAATGCCATGATGATTAACGATAAATCTTATGGAAATACGGTAACATTTTATTTATTTTAATAAAAATAAACATATTTGCATATTCATTTTGTCATTTTGTTGAATAATTGACAACATTTATTTAGTATTTAATTTATATACATTTTTAATAAATAATTTTCGGAAAGACGCTAACAGTCCCTTGAATGTTTGTGCGCATTCCATTATTTGAATACTGCGCAGCTTCGTTTCGAATAAAAGTACGCCATATTTAATTTCCGAAGTACGTTTGAATTTGTGTGCATTCAGAGTGGTGTAATGTCAATGATATTTTGTAAACATAATATATTTTTACTTTTTGATAAATAAATAATAATTAATTACCAATTTTCTAAATGAAATCAAAATAAAATTTTCTAAATAAACCTTATGTGAGTTTAGTGAGTATTTGCCTTATCATGAAATTTGAATATTTTTTAAAACATAATAGCTTTTACTAAATTTGGTTGTAATAATTACACACAAAATTAGAGTTGATGTATTCGTTGATTATTATTTAAATAGATACATTAGTAATTTTTTATTTTTCTTTTTTTAAACAAAAATGTAACTATTTTTCTATATTGTACTTTCTAAAGTTTTAATATTAAAAAATACAATAAAATAGTTTTAATTATTAAATTTTTTTTATTATTGAGCATGAATTTTGTGTATTTGATTTAGACCAAATTTTTTATTTTTTATTCTAAGTTATCATTTCGCGCGAAACACACGATTACAGCGCCCCAACGGTGAAATACGCAATCACTTCCTACGATTCTCGAATATATCGATATTTCTTACTATCGAGTTTTAAGCGGGAAGAATGGCGGAAGGAAGCACACTTCGTCTCTAAAGAAGAAAGTATTATCCAGAAAAATCATCGAGAAAAAAGTGTTATCCAGAAGTTTTCAGGTAAAAATATAAATCAATAGTTCTTAGATTTGTGTTTGTGTTTTGTTTGTGTTTTTAAGATAAAATATGTATTTTTTGCATCAACTCAAGGTATGGTTTAACCAAATAATGATGTAATTTTCAACAATTAAAGGAATAATAGGATATAAACATTTAAATAGAACTTATTATCCTAAAAGATATTTATAATTTTATACCAAAATTTAATTTCAGTGCTAACCAGTACAAATATTGACTAACTCATTGGTACACACATACACACACACACACACACACACACGCGCGCGCGCGCGCGCGCGTATTTTATTATATGCTTTGGCACACAAACTTCTATTATAACATTTTTTATTTATTTGTTCTTTAACTTCATACTGCGTAGTTCTTAAAAATTCTAATATTAAAAAACTATAATTTATTAATTGTCTCGTTTTTTAAAAGAATTTAAAGTTGTTTATCGTTTCACTTTTACATATTTGTCTTCATTTAACATATTTGTTCTAACTTTTGGTTTCTTTTTGTGCAGGTTATTCTTTGGTTGCAAAGATAGCATAGAATGCATGTACGCCACGACTGTTAATGAACAATCTGATGAACTTTCATGGAAAGTTGTTAACATTTTATTTATTCTAGGTAACATTTGCTATAGTTTATATATATTTGAAATACAATTCACAATACGTAATTTTTTAATTATATGGGATACAAGGATGAAAATGGTAAAGATTAAATCAATTAATATTTTATTTCAAATATTTTGGGGATCGTAGTAGCTTAATGGTATATAATTTCAAACGGATATATATTCTTGATTATATTATCAAATTTATAGCTTTCGTACTTTATTATATTATATTTTGCTGCATATACTTTTTCCGAATGCTGACGCGCTGTTAAACGATTTAGAGCAAAATTTCACACGTGATTTTTTAAATACATTTAATTGTGAAATTTTGATTTGGACAAATATTTTTAAATATTTATAATACGCAACGTGATGTATTACTAATGTACATACTTCACTTTAATACTGAACACTCAGAATACAATTTTTACAAATATTTCTGTAAATATTGAGGAATACTTTATAATTTCCAACTAATATCTTTGCAATGCATACTCAAATTTATAATCATTTTCTAGAAAAATAGCAGTATTTTCTAAGTGAACGTACTCTTTGCCTTTCCCTTTCTAATCAGCTTCATTTTTAGAAAATTTTTGTGACCGCGCGCAATGCGGTTGGTAAAGTCAGTGTTTGTTGCGCAATATTTTAATATTTTTCTGAACAAAATGGCTCTCATTAAATTAGATGATTAATTTATTTAGATTATAATTCGCGAAGTTAGAGCCAGTGAGTCCGCCGATTGTTACTTAAATGCGCGCGTTGGTAGTCTTTTCTTTTTTTGTATTTTTTCTTATTCAATATTCGTTTTCGGTATATTAGAGTCAGTGATGAAGAGGATAAGGCTGTAAGGCCAAGATCGTAAGTAATTTTATATATTGTACTTCAATTTACTCAATTTTTCAAATTTGACAATAAAGTATAATATTTCTTTTTTTACAGATGCTTCACAGTATCAACTTTTTGCTATATTTTGGGGAAAATCCAACGGTGGCTCCAAAGCCAAGAATGTAAGAACATTTTCATTATCTCGAAATTCTGTTCTACTTTTAAATACAAATTCTAATGTTTAATGTTTTGTTACAGATCTTCTACAGACCTTCTCCACTTTCCCTAATCCTCCAAGAATCTTATAATGCTTCAAAAGCTAAAAATGTAGGTACTTTAGCATGTTGTATTTAAATTCGAATGTAAAATTATAATTATGAAATAAAAATATTTCAAATTATTAATCCCATTAATTATTATCATTATTAAAATTTAAATTTTCACAAATAAGACTGTGTCTTTAGAAATAAAAGTTGTTTTATGTTTTTTTAAGAAATTTTTCACGGCGTTCAACTTCCACCGTGGGATTCTCAGTAGTATTTACTCGATGAAGGCCTTCATGATAACTTTCCCTGCTCCAGTGCAGTATCGGTGATAACGTTCTTCATATCTGTCCTGTGAGTCGCATGCATTTATGTTCCTCTGGTCACTCAATCATGTCGTAGGACGAAAGGTTCGAATCGGCACGGGTGACTGGTTGTATACGTAGAATTTTTGATGAGCATAGTGACCGCGGGTATTTTTTATACCCGTGAGTAGTAACATTTTTTTCAGATTTTTCTAGATCAGGATAGGGCTTCTTGCACATCGCGATTTTAACAATTAGAATATATACATTTATTTAGCAATTACTTATAAAATCAAAATATCTTCAGTATAAATGTTTGCAAAGATAAAATATCCATATGAATATTCATATGAATAGATAAATTATAAATAATTATTATTAAAACGTTTGAGCATTTCCCAGTAGAAAAGACGGATACCATCCGACTTCGTTGCTATGAAAGATGCAGTTATTACTTGTTAATATTGGTGATATATTTTGTTATAATAATTAATAATTAATAATTGTTATAAAAATTAATTTTTTTTGATTCTATCTTCCCTTTCGTAATGAAGCATTGAACGATTGAATTAATTAAGTTTTATAATTATGAACTTTAGTAAAATTTGAAATATAATACATTAGAATTTTTTCCGTAAAAAAGTGTATGAGATTTTATGTGCAAGAAGGTATTTCGCGACAGGCAGACTTTTGAATCAAAGCAACAAGTTTGAACATTTGCTTTCACATTTTTGAAAATATGCTTTGATGAAGAAGTCACCTGAGATTTTTCTATCAACATTTCATTTACTGCATAATTGTTTCATTCGCAACTGTATGTACAATTGTACCATTATTGTGTTAACACTTGCCCAACCTGGACGAATATTTTCCAAGTATTCCTAAATACGTGACAAAGTATGTTCGCGCGTTTTACGCCGTCACTGTTCAATAACACGTGTTCTTACAACAATTTCTGGCACCATCGAGTACGAGTATGCTCAAAGTCTTGAGTTGCCCGGCTTAGCTCTCTGGCTCCTCCGGGAGTGCCCAGTAACGGAGCTACAGATTTTTGGGCGCACGATAGTATGTACTTTTGAGCGATGGTGAGTTTTTTGTTCGTTCCTGTCGCGTCGCGAACTTTTCTTTGTATTCGCGTTTGATATGAAAGACATCGGTGTCGCGCAAGTAAAGATGTATAGTTTGGCATGTCGAAACGAATTCGTCCGCACCTCCTTTGAAAATAATTTCCTCAGTCGTTTCAAGTTGGGCAAGTGTGTCGCAACTGTATGTAATGTCTATAGATCTTTTTAACATATTGTTCATTGTTTTTATTCTCTTGCAATTTGAATAATTTCTGAAAGAGTAGAGTCATTACAGTTTAAAATAAAATAATACAATAGTCCGTTAGATACAAATTATATAAACTAATCATTTTTTTAGTTTAGGATTTTCAGGTTTAATCCTTGCCGTGTTCATTGTCAGGATCTCACTCACGTGCCCAGGTGCTACTTGGGTGGGTGAAAGACATTGGGTACGATGATCATAGTTTGTAATATTTTATAAAAAATTTCTCAGCGACTGACAATATATTAGCGTATCGTGCGCGACGTATTTTCCGCATGTGTGTGTGTGTGTGGTTAGGATGTGGAATTGCGTCGTTTTTTATTGTTCCATTTATTATAAGTTGAAATGTTTAAAATATTTATACACTGATTTGAAGTATGAATTTATCATATAATAATACTCATTGAATATACTATAAGTATATTATTAATTATACAATCAATTATAAGAATGATTAACTTTGCACGTATAATTTCTATAAAAATTATATGTAATTTTTCTCAGTTATTAATATCTCGCATATTAGCTGTAAATATAAACGTGTTTTAATCACGTTCTACGCAATGGTCGCTAGTCATTGTTAGTCGATTTTAGGAAAATGGTACGTAAATTAGAGAGTGTGAACGTTGTGTGTTAAACTTGGGTGTCGGAGGCGTCTCGGGACGTTCTCTCTAGTTTAGGTCTGCGCCCGAGTGGTATGTGTGAGAATCGTGGAATGAATGTGTTGGTGTGCCTGTTTTGCCATTTCTTAAATATAGGGCGATTGATTAGGATAGGTAGCTCACTTTCTGGTATGCCTGTGTTTAATTATAAGTAGGTAGGGCCGGGTAGGTTGGCACAGTCTCTGGTCGCGCGTCTTCCTTTCGCGTGTCCAACCTGTTTCAGGAAATCTAATTTGAAAAATCGACAGTGAAATTGGTACAAATGGAGCATGCCACTTGTTTCTGGTTTTATCCTTTGATTTTTCGAATTTAGTATCGCGGTCGTGGTCGCGGATAGGTCGCGAGTAGGTTCCGAAACGAACGTTTATATAGGTATTGCTCGAGCACGCACGTGCGAACGGACAACGATCACTATGATCGATGGTCGTCCATGTGTATTGAAGTCAGCTTCCGCGGTGTATCTTTTTATTTCACCTTTGGTTTGCGATTAGAAAGACTCGAGCTAGACGTAAGTTTCAGCGGGCATTGCGCTCGAAGAAAGAAGAGGCTAGAAGCCGAAGAGGCCCGGCAAATTGCTACGAAGAGGGTCACAGCGAATGGTTTCTCATCCTCTGGATCATTTAAATGGTTCCATAGCATGGGAAGTCATTCTTGTTACTGCTTTGTCACTATGCTCTTTTAGTATTTGTAGTTGTATTTTTTTTTCTTTTTTCATCGTCGTTCATCTTCGTTCTGGGCAAAGCGCGATTTTTCTTGTTAGTGTTGCGAAAGATTCATTACGGGTTGAATTAGAGTTGCGAAATAGTTTTGAGCCTGTTTATTAGTATTGCGAGAAATTGATTACTCGATTTAATTTAAATTAAAGTTGAAGAAACGATAATCGCGTTTGCTTTAGAGTTGCGAATTATGATACCGCGATTGTTTTTTGCAATTTTGTTTGTTAATTTTCATAGTTGTCTTAATGTTGTGTTAATTTATTTTGCTTTCTGTTGTTTTAAATTATATTATAGAATCATTGTTTTTAATTAATTTTAGAATGCTAGAATATCTAGCATTTTGAAAGTAGTTTTTTCTCCGTAGCTTTTGTATTGTTGATAATAATTTTCATTGAATTTGGTTTTAGAGTTGCGACACTATTTCACCGGGATTTCTAATTACTTTTACTCTTAGGATTGCGATAATGAATGATCGCGTTTCTTGAAATAGTTTACAAAATGCCTAAATTGGCATTCGATGCATTCCTTTTTAGCAGTATTTTCAGCACTGCGTTTATTACTGAAAATACTGCTAAGAATATATATTTAATTTTGTTAAATTTTATTATAAATTTAACATATTCATATGTATGACTGATTTCCAGTGTCATATATGAAGTAAAATAAGAAAGTATTGCAGCTATTAAATATTTAAATATTACAATGAAAATTTAAAATTCTTTTTTACAAAATAATTAAATAGTGCTTTGTAGAATATTAGCTTATTTTGAAATATGAGTTAGTATCCAATTTTTTGTTACTGGAGTCAGTAATAATGATTGTTCGTCATCAGAGTTATTTTCTTATCATTTTTTTTTTATTTTCTCTATTCTAAATGCTTCAACAATAAAATAGAATTATTTTACTTATATTCGAATTTCGTATACGTAATCTACTCTTGGTTTATTTATATACCTCATCTGTGTTTTTATCCACTGTTAATGTGGTATTCTTATTTATCTTAAATCGATAAAGTTGCACGCGTTACGAGATGAGATAATCACAATTTCTGAAATTGTAAAGGTTAATTGAGACGTACCATGTTTTGTCTGTGTCTGTATATATTCATACATTTAAATTGTTAGAGAGCATAGTTTTGTCGAACGATTGATATTTTAAAACATGTGAAAACTCTATAACTCACGTTTAAAACCCTATAAAATGCTAGGTCTATTTTGTATTTCTTTTGTGGTAATATTTGATTGATAGTTACTTTTGTGGATTGGTATCTCATACTATTATCATGGGTACATATAGGAATTATATGAAGTTATTAGAATCTTGGCCCCTAGATAATTCAAAACCTGGCAGGTAATTTTGTTAAATAAATTAAACTTAATTTTTTTTAAATTCTTATATTTCTTTATAAATATAATACATATTTTTAATTTCTCTGTTAATACATCTTTCACCTTACTCATAATTTACAATGAGGTTAGATTTAATATCTTGAAAGTTGTTAATAACTTTGCATTATATACAATTAATTATATAGTTTATAGTATTAGAATACATTGATTTTACAATATTTAATTATTACAATAATTGTTATATAATATAATTTCATAATTTTTAGAGACTTAGCTCAACATATTCGTGATCAGTTAAAACTTGCTTTTGCAAAAGGTGAAGCTAGTGAAGTAAACCGTGAACAATGTGATCGTTATTACACGATTTTAAAGAAAATTTCTTCCAATTATTATGGGCAGATGTATAATCGTACACTTTCAAGCACTGCCACTGGATTAACAAAAGATCAATGTAATTTAATGCTTACACCAGAAGGGTTAAAATATTATTCAGAAGAAAGAATGATTTCTAAGAATACATTTTTAAGATTATTTAAAAATGTTGTTAAAAAATAAGTTGATAAATAATATAATTCATGTACATAAATATTATAGTACGAAATATTTTAATAAAAATGTACATTATTTATTTTGGAGACAAAGTGATATAATAGATTTAGAGAATAGTAGAAAATATAGTGAAATAACAAACAAAACTGATCATGATACTGATAACGTATCTCATATACCAGTTATGACTAATGAAGTATTACATTATTTGGAGCCATCTCCGGGAAAAGTTTTCGTGGATATGACATTTGGGGCTGGTGGACATTCTAAGAAAATCTTGGAATCTTCGTCTGATGTCAAAATATTTGCTTTGGATAGAGATCCTATTGCATACCAACATGCACAAAGTTTGTCAGAAAAATATCCTGGACAATTAATTCCTTTACTGGGTAGATTTTCTGAATTGCCAGAGCTGCTTTGTAAATATAAAGTAAATGTAAATAGCATAGATGGCTTCTTGTTTGACTTTGGTTGTTCATCCATGCAATTTGATGTTGCTGAAAGAGGATTTTCTGTGTCAAAAAATGGTCCTTTAGATATGAGAATGGATGGTTTTAGATGTCCACAAGAACCTACAGCTGCTGAAGTTCTAGAGCAAATAACAGAACATGACTTGGTTAAAATTTTAAAAATTTATGGTAATGAAAAGAAAGCTAAAAAAATTGCACGTGCCATTATAGAGGCTCGCTATACTTTTAAGAATCTAAGAACTACGCAAGAATTAGCTCAACTTGTTGAGTCTGTAGTTTCTGAAAAGAGAGTTGATCAACTTGGTAGACATGCTCACTGTGCAACAAAAACGTTTCAAGCACTAAGAATTTTCGTAAATAATGAATTAAATGAGATTAACTATGGTATTGTTATGGCTGGAATATATTTAAAACTTAATGGTCGTTTAATAACTATATCTTTTCATTCTCTGGAAGACACAATTGTTAAAAGACACATGACAGCAAATATAACAGAAACTGTATCTAATATAAAATCATTAAAATATTCAGATTATGGCAAGTGTTACAGTTCATATGAAATGGAAAATTTCAATCGAACACCTTGGAAAATGTTGCATAAACATGTAATAATACCTACACCAGAAGAAATAAATAAAAATCCACGTTCGCATTCTGCAAAATTTCGAGCTATTAGTAAAATAATTTAAATTATTAGAGTTTAGAGTTGAGATTCTAAATACAAATAAATATTTCCATTCTTATTATTTTCTTCCAATACAAAATAATATTTATTGTATCTCTAAAATATAGATGCATTGTAACACACATGTAAAAAAAAAGAAATAAAAAATTATAACTCATAAAAAAATATTGTAATGATTAATACAATATTTACTTATATGAAAATATATTATGAGAACATTTATAACATTAGAGATATAACACACTTAAAACAAGCCTTCTATTTCGTCTGTCTCATTATTCCAATCCATGTCATAAATGCTTGGTCTTGTAGAAAGACCTGGCATCATCATAATCTAAAAACATAATGTTATGTAACAAATTATGTTGTAATATTCAAATATTTGAAGTACTTACCTCTCCTACCATAGGTACTATAAAGCCTGCGCCTACTGATACAAATATATCAGTAATTTTAAGCGTGAAACCTGTAGGTGCACCTTTAATTGATGGATCACCTGTTAGAGAGTTTGATGTTTTTGCCATGCAAAGTGGTAGTTTATCATAGCCTAATTGGTTGTACTTTTTGATTTTCTCTTGAACCTATATTCGTAATTATTAATTGTACATATAATTGTATAGATTCTATATGAAACAAAAATATTCTACAAACTATTGCTTACCTTGTCTGTAAGTACAACATTTCCAGCTCCATACATTTCTTTGGCAATGGTATCTATTTTTTCTTCGATACCAATATTAAGATCATATAATAATCTGAAATTACTAATTTTATTTGTAGCAGCTATGACTGCATCAGCAAGTTCTACAGCGCCAGCACCACCCTCTGCCCAATGATTACATATAATTGCATCAGTCGCACCACTTTCTATTGCTGCTTGTTTCAGTAATTCTAATTCAGCTTGAGTATCAGTGCTGAAATAAAATTTAATGATTTTGCATTTAACACACAAAAATATTTGCAAGGAAAATTAATTGTAAAATTTACCTGTGTGTGTTAATGGCAACAATAACTGGAATGCCAAACTTTGTTCCATTACTAATGTGTTTCTGAAGATTTGGAAGACCTTTTTTAACTAAATCGAGATTTTCTTCAAGATATTCTTTTCTCAATGGAGCACCAGTTGTTACTGGAGGTCCCCCACCATGCATCTTCAATGCTCTAACAGTTGCAACGAGTACAACAGCGTTTGGCACATGGCCAGATGTTCGACATTTAATGTTAAAGAATTTTTCCATGCCGATATCAGAACCAAATCCAGCTTCAGTTACTACGATACCTTCTCGTCCAACTAATTTTAATGCAACAGCGTCTGCTATAATCGAAGAGCAACCGTGAGCAATATTTGCAAATGGTCCAGTATGAATCATGACGGGTGTTCCTTCCAATGATTGCATCAATGTTGGCTCAATAGCGTCTTTCAATAAAATTGCCATTGCTCCGGTCATACCCTAAATGTATTACTATCGAGTAATAAAATGAAATAAATATTTGCAATTTTATAATTTGGAAAACAAATATACTAACGAAATCTTCGGCAGTTAGGGGTTCACCATTTTTGTTAAAAGCAACTACTATGTTGCCGAGTCTTCGCTTCATATCGTCGACACTAGTCGACAGTGCAAGTATTGCCATTATTTCCGAACCAACAGAAATACGAAATGATGTTTCTCGCGTTTTACCTTTCTCAGTTGGATTTTGACCAATGGTAATCTTTCGCAAATATCGATCGTTTATATCAACCACTGAGATAAATACATTTTATTTATGAAAGATTTTTTTTTTCAAAATTTTCATATATGATAAATTCCATGTTACCTCGAGTCCAAGTAATGTTTTCTGGATCAATATCCAATCTTGCGAATCTCCGTTTTTCTTCTTCCGTTAAACTATTTGGATCAGTCTTTGCGATGCCCAATTTTTCTAAACGTCTCAATTGTATTTTCGAAAATTTTCTCTCATTTTTGATGGTTGGTACAAGACGATCGTAAAGGGCCTGATCACTTTGAGTACATTCGTGGAAATATCGAGTATCAATTTGTGCTGCTAACAGATTATTGGCTGCGCTTACGGCATGGATATCACCGGTTAAATGCAAATTAAATTCTTCCATAGGAATAACCTGAAAAATTTTTTTTCCAAAGATTGATTCATGCGACTATTAATTATTATTTTATATCTCTATATTTTTACGTTGGAAAAAAATATGTAAGTTACTTTATTCACATCTTTTAATAATCGTGTTTGTAATTCATTTCTTGGGATTCTGATGCTAATGTGATAGGCAATACCTGCGAATACCCTCCACCAGCTGCTCCACCTTTAACTCCGAAAGTAGGTCCTTGACTAGGTTGCCTCAAAGTTACGAATGAATTTTTTCCTCTATGCGCTGTTAACGCTTGCACCAAACCTAACGATGTTGTACTTTTGCCTTCACCGAATGGAGTTGGTGTGATACCAGCAACAACTACAAGTTTTCCATTTGGTTGATTTTTCAATCGTTTTAGAACGTTCAAGCTGATCTTTGCCTTTTTACTTCCGTAAGGACTAATTTCATTAGGCAGCAAGCCAATTTCTTCGGCTAAACTCGCGATCAGTTTAGGTTCTTGACTCCTTGAGATTGTTATATCGTTAGCTACCGGCTTCTGAGGATTGATCTTCAAAACTCTCAAGTTCCATTTCGGGTTTAATATTTTTTCTGCTGCCCTTTGTGCGGATATTACCGTGTTCTTCATTAACATAGCTACGGTCATCGGACCAACACCTCCAGGTACAGGCGTGATATATGAAGCTACTTTTATAGCTTCAGAATATTCTACATCACCGACCAAACGTTGTCCATTTTTCTTCGTTGGATCTGAAAGAATTTTTCAAATTATTATCCTATAAATAAATTTAATGATTTAATTGATTTAATATCTACTAATATCTGCAAATAATGAACAAATACTTTTTATAAGCATCGATTGTGAACAGCATGAAATTTTTACTTACTTGGGAAGTAAAACAACTAAAAAACAACTTAGGAACATCAAGTAATGTAATAATTGTTATAAGTTTAATAATGTCAGAGAACACGGTACGTGAAATTATATTTACCTGGAATGGAATTGATTCCACAGTCGATTACAACTGCCCCCGGTTTAATCCAGCTTCCTTTAACCATCTGGGGTTGACCAATACCAACCACTAAGATGTCAGCTTGTGAGACCTTTAATTACAATCGAATATTCGATGTTGAATATAGCTATAGTTTTCTTTTCTCGAGTGTTTCGAGGTACAATTGGAAAGGGAATATATTTTAATTTAACAAAGACTACTTACAACTTGTGGAAGATTCCGCGTTTTTGAATGACATACTGTTACAGTTGCGTTATGCCATTTTAATAGTTCAGATACAGGTGTACCGACGATTTTACTTCTACCTAGAACTACAGCTTGAGCACCAGCGATCGGTACGCCGCTCCTGGAGGATATTAATATGCAATAGATATTATACGTAATTGATTATACGTAATCATTTGAAATATTTTATTCACAATTAATTACTATATTTATCTATTTAAAAAGTTTTCAATGTCTCTGTTTCAAAGTTATAACCTTTTATACCCTTTTCGCGGGTAAAAAGCATAACAAATTCTACGTTAATTGAACAGAACAAAACTATTTTCAACATACTTTTTAATAAGTTCAATGCATCCATTTGGAGTGCATGGTAAAAATCCCGTCATATCACCAACGGCTATTTTTCCTTCGTTGATTGTGTTTAATCTAAAAAAAGGAATTAGAATATTATTTCCAGATTTTCTATTTTGCAAATAGAAAGAATTATTCCTTATTTTCAATCGTGAATAAAAATTAATTTTTCGTAATGATGCGTTGCTTTGACGAAAATATTGTGATATTTTTATTATGAAATTAATAAAAAAAAATCGTTATCGAGTTTGCAAATATTCAAACGAAAGACATTTAACGATTACATTCTTATCGCTATAATTCGAGATACTTTGCGTAATAGGTTACAGTAATGACGTTCTTTTGTATACATTTCTTTCTTTCTTAAAAGCTTTTTTCGTAATTAGTAACAAGTTTTTAGAAATTGATCAGTTTATACGCGTGTGAGACATACTAAAGAATAGGCATTAATTAGATGAAATTTCTGAGATTAAAATTAAAATATATTAAGAGATAACAAACAAAGACTTACCCATCTACATCCTTTTCGGGTGATACTAGATCGGTAATCAAATGAGAGTTAATTTTATTAATACTATCAAGCGGCATTTGTACAATGATTCCGTGTATACTTGGATCATTGTTCAATTTGTTTAGTTTGTTTATCAATTCTACTTCTGTGATGGTATTTGATAATTTGACGTGATCTGCGAAAATCCCAATGTCACTCGCCGCTTTTATTTTCATTCTTATATAAACATTTGAATCTTCTCGGTTCCCTACTTGAACGATCGCTAAACCAGGTGCATAATTTGGTAATTTTTCATTCAACGTTTTCACATCTTTATGTAGCTTGTCGCGAATTTCCCTAAGAAAGCGAAAGATTACGATGTTAATACATAGTATTTTATTTTCGATATTACAATTATCAAATACGTAAAAATTTACAAAGGATAACGTACTAAATTCGTTAAGTTAATAATGCATCTGTTTCGTATATTTGAATTTGGCGGGTTTTAATGCGCACGTGTGTACCCATGTTTTTCAAAGAATAACATGCAATTAATCGTTTTAGTGAACATCGAATATTTGATTTCAGGGAATTATCTGTGTTACCGTGAACATTCTCTTACTATTATATAATTAGAGTATACATAACCTCACACAGAAAAAGAAGCATGCCTTTATAAAGCGTATAGTATAATATTATTAAGAATTTATTTAAGAATTAAATTCCGAAAGATACGATCGTCACGATTGTAATGAACACTATCGACCTCTATACGACTTTCAATAATTGTAAAATTAATTCGAATCGTTATTCGTATTTAGATAGTTTTTTATTTTAAAGTTTATTCCACGTGGAAGATCAGAAATCGACAAATTATTTCAAAGATCTGTCTTGAAAGATCTAATATGTTTAAGAAAGACTTATACTTTAAATAGTTATATGCAGCCATTTTTTATAGTTTAAGATAATACGACTTACTTTGCCACATCTGTACCAGATAACACAATTCCTTGTACATCTGTTGACATGATTCTATAGAAAGATCTACAATCACAAGAGAAATTACTGTATTATTTTTAACGATTGTACACTTCGTAAATTAAGATCTAAAGGAAAAAGATGTAAATTGATACGATCAATACAGATTTACTGCAAGACCGATACTGGTCGAATGAATAGTGTTAGCCAACTGGTTTACAAGCAATTCAACTCGTGATGTGTGTGTATGCCTTTGTAGTGATAGTCTTATGTGAGCTGTTCACACAACGAAGCGTCTATTCGGTTATTTTATTTGAATTCTCATATTCATCCGATATTTAAACTCGCTTTTTATCTACGTTTAAATCCGCTTCGTATGATTGTTTTTCTTTTTATTATTTAATTATCATTCGATTTAATAATTTTTTGAAATTCTTTCATCCAATTGAGGAATATTTATAGCACGAGTTATATGTATTTCTTAAGTATACTGTATGTTTCCCGCGATTTCTTCGCTTGTACTTTCTACATTTTTCCCCCCACTAATATCATATTCGTGTTTTCATTTTGTTAGAGCAAGTATGTTTTAGTAAAATGTCAAAGAATTTAAAAGAGTATTACGAGAAATATTGGTCTTACTTGAAAGTTTGCGGTATTCGTGTCATATTATCACATAAGGACGATTCGGTGGGGACTAATGGTTCATTAACAAAGATGATGTCTCCATGGGGGGCAAGAGAATGTTGAAATTATCATTGAACTTTGACATCTATATTACTTAAGATATATGCATGAAGAAAATATTATGTTTATGCGACGTAAAGCATTTAAGCGAGTTTATGCGAGTAAAACGATCTCTTTTTAAATTAATGATATTTTATGTTCGTATATAATAATTCAGTAATAATCAGCTTTGAACAACTGAATTACGAATGCAGTGCAATACAAATGAGATGATGGTAAGAATATTTTTCTTATCTGTCGTGCTTGCATGAAATGTTTTGAAATCGTTTCTAGTAAATAGTTGAGAGACGGTTGACAGAAATGATTTCTCAAATCTTATCAAGTCAACTCTTATAGACGTCAAAACTTTGCAATCAATTCTTATAATATGTTGCTGAAAACAATTAATATTCTAGCTAAATGAGATATAACTGACATTTTAATATTTTTATAATAAAATATTCGTTTACAAAAATTCGAAAACTTCATATTCTGAGAATATCTTGAAAATCGATATATATAGTACAGTTAACAAATTTTAAAACTGGACCAACCGAACGTGCTTGTATGATATTTGGCTATATATTTGTAATCAATGAATTGTGGTTTATTTTAATTTTAAATGCAAACAATTTTTCGAATCGTCGGTTTATCAAAAATGAAAAGAATTTGATAATTAAAAAAATTAAGTCACGTCAAAAGAAGTTGTGTCTTTACAGAAAAAAGTAATTCGTTTTACTGATTAGAACAATTATTCTTTATTTTATATTTGACCGCGAGTTTAGTCATTTTTAAATAGTACACAGTTAATATATTTATATTCAATTAGGAAGGTTCAAACTTGTTTATCGAGCATTGGGAACAATATAAATTATAGTACTGGAACTTTGTTGAGAATCATGCAAAAACAGCTTGCTTCCCTCATTCCGTTCCATGTTTCAAAACCCACGAGTCGATAAACCCATCTAATTTACTGTGGATGTTCTCCAAGCTAAGCAAAAACCGAATTTAAGCTTCTTGAAGCTTTATGACGATTAATTTCACTATCGCAACGTTGAAACAGTTGACCTATTAGTTATTTTTCGAACCGAGAAATTCAGATAAGATTCATGCAATCACGAATAGATTTAATAAGAATTATATTTCAATTTTAAGTTTTTTTCTTTTTGAAATGTTAAAACAATTTGTCATTTAGAATTGATCTGTAAAATGATTGTTATTTTTCATTAAATAGTCGTACACTTGTTAGGAAAACGATAAAATTTATTTTGCGTCGAGTATCATCGTTTCGTGCGTATTATATTGTCAATGGACACTTAAATTTGATTTTTGTAAAATATTGTAAAAAAATTATTGCGTCGTACTTGAATTAATTCTTTGAGAGTTCTGAATATAAAAATTTTGGTGAATTTTTACTTTTCTTTGATAAAAAAAAAATTTGTTTAGGTAAATTTATAAATATTTCTTCATCAATATTAGTCTTCTTAAGTATCTTCTCGATATGTACAAAAATAATCACAGGAACGTGAAAGAGCATGTAGTACATAATGTTTTCAGACAACTAAACTGATTTAACGAAAAACTGGTTAACTAAATTAACACATTTACACATCGTCATGCTTTAATTGAAAGTTGTTTAGATAGATGGTTAATCAAATTCGTCAAACATAAAAGAAAACCAGATAAAATAATCACGATCAATAATTGACAGATCATCAGTTTGAAGGAAATCTTTTATAATTTTCAATCTATTTAAAGATCATATTCTGAATGATCGAAAGCTCGTTAAAACACGTATCTAATGGCGCTTGTCAGTGATTGAGTTCCTTAATCAGTGTCTCGATAATCTGAAAAGACTTTACGTCCGTTTGAAACGGCTCAATGAAATTAAGCATAGCATGTTCTACGTCCTTTATCCGGTCTTCTCGCTGATTGGGGGATCTGTAATGTCGTTAGGCCGTGGTTTTCAACCGTTCTGCCGTTTCGACGTTCGAGGTCGAAGCAAGCGGCGAAGATTAGTAAGATTAACCAAGATCCTCCTTCTGCGTGGCTTTCCGCGTTCTCAGAAGGGCGGAAGTCTGACAAAGGATCGCGTTTCGTGGCTACGTCTTTGATGGTTCAGATTGCCCCCCGTGTTCCTGGTCCATGGTGAACCGATCCTGGTCCACGTCTCTATCTTTATTTCTCTCATAATGGGTTTAAATCCTTGAATAGTATCGTTCGTTCATAGATTACAGCGGTTCAGTTACATCAGTAACAGTAAGATTTGAAATATTTGATTTCATTTTGTACTCTCCGTGACAGAGGTTCGTAATAAAATTCAATTGAAACTAAAGAGACTCCCAAATTACTATTCGGGAAACGGCTCGATGTTATTCCTAAGTTTTATAAAAAATTTGGCTAATACGATACGATGATGTAATTTTTAACTCTAAACTACTTGTATCATTGTTAAGAATGGATACTTATATTCAATAGAGTGTAACTTATAATAAAATTAGAATTAGAATTAGATTTTATCCTTCGTTAGAGCTGTCGTAAGAATTTCTGCTAGGAAAAGAGTCAGCAGAAACTGCAAGATACGATAGTTCAGTTGATCGACAATATTTCATGGAACTTAGACGCACGTAAACGGTCGGATCGCTAACTGTTTAAGTACACTTCTAAGGCAATTCCCGAAGGACCTACGCCCGCGCAAGTCTCAAATCTCGCGGGTCTTCGTAGCTTAAAGTTAATTAATATTTGACCGACGGTAGCAAGGTCGAAGATCACGTGGAAATTGGCGGTCTCCGTGAAATTACTGGATCGATGTAGCAATCGGCATCCATAATTTCACGGCGATGTGAGATCCTCCGTTTAAATGCTCCTCCTACGTGAAACTATTTACCATCTTCGTGTGTCGTCGTGTGTGATTTACTTATCGAGTTAGCTTCTCTCTTTCTTTCACATGTCGATTTCCTCTCTGATATGACTCTACAACTCAATCTTCATTCGCAAGATTTGCCTGGGGCGATCTTCAGGCCAAAATCAATATTACTCTAACTTCTATTTGACTTTCGTAGAAATTGTTTGGTCATTTCGATATTCTTGACGAAGTGATCTCTTTTTATTAACGTTTTGCTCGACATTGTCCAATAATATATTAGTTACTATTTTGTTCGTTTAGTTTCTTGTTCGTTGTTGCTTTTCTTGAAGGTTCGAAGTTGCTTTTCTGGCAGGAAGTGGTTGGAGAAATTTTAAAAAATTTATCCAACACGTTCGGACAGTCCGGTTTCACCGGAATAGAAATTGGAATTGAATAGTACATTATATCGAAGAATAAGGTGAACGTTAGAATGTTTTTTTGTATTTCTATTGATCACTATTTTAGATGAATAGAGCAACAACTTTCGTAAGAAGTACTTGCATGAATAGAAAAATATGATACGAACGCAAGCCTGTAAGTCGACTTCAAGGTTCATGTATCTCATGTTTCAAACATAACGTATTAAAAATTAAAGATTATTAAATTAATATTTTCTTATTCGTACAGTAGCTCATTATCCCGAAAAGAAAACATTATAATATATAAAATTCATTATTAATATGTAAAAATTATTTTTTAATCTTTGATTATCATAATTACAAAAATGTAGAATAATTCAGTACAACAATAATTTTTTTCCAATTTTTGTAAAGAAAATATAATGTACTAAAATTAGGTCCAGGTTCAACAAAAATAAATACGATCACTTGTCGTTTAATTAGATACCGAAGTTGCGGTATGCAGTGGAAATTAATTGATTTATGTATTCTATTTTTTTTTTTTTTTTTTTTTGAATTATATAAACGAAGAATTGTAGGTAGCAAAAAGAATCAGTTCAAACTTTTATTATACAAACTCGTGTAAATGAAGTCCTACTGTAGTTAATTTCCCTTTGTTTTGCAACCAACATTCAAACTACAAATATCAATACTAACCTTCTTTCATTCCTCTATCGATCTGCATCATCAAGAGATCTTCTCATGGATCCTCCAAACTCTGTCCGAAATACCTAGACCGATTTTCGTTTTCACTTTCCCTCTCTCGACCGGTTATTCCTGTCCACCGCATCTTTCGTTCCTTCTACCGACACTAATGCTACTCGAATCGGTACCGGTTGAGCGTTTCGTGTTCGAACGAAGGGGTGCCGGTTGATGGTGGAAGATGGGGTGGGTTTGTAGCTCCGTCGTGGAATAGGTACGTACAGATTCCAACTTCTGCGGATAGTTAAGCTTAAGGGTTCTACGGAGAAACTAGCCTTGGGGTGACTGGGGCCACGGATGATCAGGGCTGAAGTAAACTGGCGCGGAAGGGAGAGGGAGGGAGAGCGAGGCAGAAGGAAAGGGGCTGGATTGGGTGTTATAGGGTGGAAGATTTCTCCATCTCGGATAGCAAAGCAACTTGGACCGCAAATTCCTTTACGTGGTTCAGCGTGGAGTGCATCCGCTGCTGCAGAGTCAAGGAACGAACTCGATTTCGTTAATAGGTCGCGTTTAACTTGTGCATTTTATTCGCCGGATATAGCGGAGGGGCTTTCAGCTTGTTTCTCGAACAGAGTCTTGTCGTGGCTCCGTGTAATTGGATAAAGAGTGAGAGGTGATCAATTTTTTTCAATCTCATTCAATGGTCCCAGCTTCGTCTCGCGACGATAAGAGTCGCGTTATTTTTCTGCTTTTATTTTTGTTTCGTTGTCGTTGTTATCTACGTCCGTCTCGTTACGATTAGGAAAATGAATATAAATTAATTCGTGATTTATTCATTGATTTATTCTTCAAGTAACGAAAATTTCGATTTTATTGATACTTCTCGAGAGAACAGGGTAGGAAAGGGTAGGAAAGATGTAAGAATCATAGAACCATGTTAAAATATATATACCACTGATCAAAGTTTAGAATTATTATAGAATTCAATAGTCTAAACAGATATCAGTTTAAAATGTTTCTAAGCTTAGAATAGAACTTTTAGTAAAAAAATCTATCGCGATGAAAGGAACAAGTACGGATGTCTGTGCTATTAATTTTGAACGAATAATAGTTTTAGTGTATGAAGCAGGAAACCGATTTTTGGCCAGAAAAGTTAAAATAACCAATAAATGTGCAATCAATATCAAATTTATTAGGGATAATTTTTTTTATTAAAGTAAAGTATTTTATGGAAGGAAATGATAACTAAGATGGGCGTTCTTTAAAATACAAGCCAGTTGGAGACATAAATTACCCGATGAATCAAGTGACTTTGCGAGCTACTTGTAAACTGCTGCGGTCGTAAACCTACCATTACTGCACTCTACATTTAGTGTACCTCTATAAACATTTACATTTACATTTATATTGCTTCACTCGGCTGAACACGACTGAATTTCAAGCCGTGCAACAAGCGTGTTATCACACTTTTCTATCAGTGCTTCATAATTCCTATGTTCTAGTAAAAAACTCACATTTTATACAGTGCTTTGACTTCCAAACGTTAATTTTGCTTGCATTGGTTCGTCGAAAAAAAAAAGAATACTTTATTATTAATTCTCATTCGAATAAAATTCTTAATATTTCTATTAATTACTATACATTTGTAATCGCAGTGTATTCGTCAAAGTTTCTATTCCTAATTAAAGAAATTCTCAAATTTTAATCAAGATTAGTTTCTCCGTGAATCAGAGGGATGAAAGCATGACACTAACGTATGTATGTATAGAGGACGATCATTGGCAGGACCAAATCTTGATGACGAAGGAACAGTGATTCGTCGGACCGTCGATAATTCAGGCCTATCTACTAACGTCTCTAATTTCCTTGATATTCACGTCGAAGGGTTCTTACGGTCGAAGAGCCTAAGGATGCCAGAAATACCTACGTGAAGGCAGAAGCGCCTTCCATGACAGGCCTGCAGGATGGAGTTGTATTAATTTCATATCCCTTCCGCCGTCCAACGCGAATGACTATGTTCAATCGTCTATTTATTGCCAACATATCCAATCTCGTGCCGTCTCCACGAGGTATCGCCTAGATACGTAGGAGTGGCAACTGGCTATTAATTTTGATTAGTCTCGTCTAAGGATCCTTGATTGGAAGCAGAATTGCGTCCCACACCTGTATCAGGGCACATACTCCAGCTTTATGCAAGAATATACACACTTGAATCAGGCGATAGCTCAGGATTAGCAATTTCTCGTGTTAGATTATTGGAAAAGAAGTCTTCCGTACGTATCATATTTGCAGAGTTCAAATTCCTTAAATTCAAGAACAGTTACAAGTGGAAGATTTTATTTCTATCTGATTGTAAATCAATTGGATTTTGAAGGATATCCAATAATTTGATCGGTTTGCAAGATTTTCACGGTAAATGAAATTGTAATTGTTGAATGAAATTCATTGGAAAGAAATTTCTCGTTGCATTTGCATCAACTTAAATTCATTAAAATAAGATAGAAAACTTCGCTTCGGAGAACTGTTGTACAGTACAGCAGAAGTTTTAAAGTTTAACGAGATTAATAAAACGCAACGGGTACGTTGGGCCGAGGTGTGGTAGAAGTTTATATGAGATAACTTTGCATTCGACTTCTGGAATGGGTGCCGGTATTATCGTTTCGAGCTTAGGTACTTTTGTTGATTAGTCGTAGAAATTCGACAGCTTCGTAATCGAAAGCATTATGCTAAAATTGTACGAAAGTACTTGGAGCAGTACTGCTATTCCTCATCTTGCATTATCCATGATGTGAAGCATGCAAAGAAATATCTTGAATATTCCGAGAAATTTAAAAAAAAGAAAAACGTCGTATATAAAATAATTAATTTTCTAATAAAAAATAAAAAGTCTGTAAAATCATCTTCTTCATATATTACGTATAATTCGGGACGGTTTTAACTTTTATTAATTTTATTTTTTTAACTTTTACGCGTTTTGTTACGCATAATAGCACGTTCGTAGAATTTCCCCATGCCAGATATTCAAATACTTTCGCGCATCTCTGCAACTAAATTCCAACGAACCCCCGTCGGCATCAAATTATCCCCCTTTCGTAACTCTCGCCGGCGAAGAATATTTCATCGAAACATGAAATTCATATTGCGCCTTTCTTAGTGGCACAAGTGCCGATTGATCGTAGCAATGGTCTGGAGTGGTTCGGTCAATAGTTGGGAATTTCGAGGGTGCTCTAACTCTGCACAGGGCAGGGACAAGAAAGATAACTTTGTAGAGAGGGTAAGACGCGGCTTGCTGGGGGTTGATTGGATGACCCCTCTCTGCTCACCGCTCGAGCATCACCCTCCATCCAGCATCTTGCTTTCACTGCGATCAAAACGATTTCACTCCCTCTTTCTCCGTTTGCCCACCGCGTAAAAATATGGCCGACCAGATGCGGCTCCAAGGGTTTCAAATTCATCGTTCTAGAGGCTCGACGAGTCCATGTGAACCGTGATTACCTTTCCTTAAAACGGTTTCCGTGCTTACGATCTTATAAAAGCCGCGAGTAATTTTTCGATTAATTAATCGTACTGACTGCGAATAACGAAGTATTATTTCCCAGGGTATTTATTGAGAGAATGATATGAATTGTTCACTTTCTTCGTACTTCGTTATCGTGAATGGCGATCTAATCAGTGAGATTCTTAGTTTAATGCGAACGTGCAGAAAAATTACGCGTAATTTGGTTGATTTTTCTGCTTTGTATAGTAGTATGAAGAAATTACCGTGCGAGCAGCGAGTTGATCAGCACATTGATTACCTCTGAATGAGAAAAAATTAGGAACAGGACAGGCTACTTATTAGGGATTAAGAATCGTATAAAAGAGACCTGACGAGATGTAACGATACGTGAATGGAGGATTCATTGATTGTCGTACATATCTCGGGAAATTTATTTTTGAGAAAAATTTCAAGCTCGCTCGTTACTTTTCCGTGATATTATGAAACTGTAGATAACAAAGTGTCTTTGCTTTCTCCAGTATCTTGTTAAAATGATTGTAAATAGTTATTTATTAGATAGATTCCTAGCGTCTTTATGTAAGTTTAATTATTCGACGTATGTTTATATATTCACCAAATTCTTTTGTTATCTGTTACTATTTCCTTTCTTATCAAAGTAATTTTGAATTTCTCCATTTCTTCTCTAATTAATAATACCTTAGCCAAGATCTTTTCGAGAACCAAATACTTACTATTTTCCAAAGATATCTTATTAAATATTTATCACTTTAAATTGCCTACTTGTTAGACTAAGAACGAGCAAAAAAAAAAAAAGGGTAAAACGAAGCTGAAGAATCTATTTACACGTGTCCAACTTGCGCGGTAGTTAATTGTGTGCAATTCAAAGGGATCAATCGTCCGGTACGCGGTTACGTCTCATTGTAACAAGGACTTGGCGACAGGACAAAGTTTGTCCAAAGTTTAAGGAGTATCGGTGCACTGAGGCTGAAGCATCGAGATCTCTTGGCAGAGAACAATGGTACACCCCGGATTCTCTTCTTAGATAGCATCTGTATCGAGGACGCGTGGTACAGAAGAGAATGAGTAGGAAGGTCTTGCAACCCATTCCCAAACCCCATAGAACTCTGCCAGCCCAGACCGTTTCGAAGTGCCTACCATCTTAACAGCCATATTGAATTATGGTTATTACGACGTCCTGTCCTTACGATATTTCCTACCCTTTGAAGTTCACGGAAATTGGACCCACGAGAGATGCGTGTCTTTTTTGTTCGAAGCCACTGGGGATCGTTTAACATACAGACGATCAAGGCTCGTTGTGAAAAGTGAAATGTGTTTTTCATTGGAACGTAGTATTAAAATTTTAACTGATTGAATTTTCAGTTGAAATCGAGTTGAATGTTGGATGATTTTACAATCACGTTGCAATCAATACGAAAAATCATGAGTGGACAATTTAGTAATCGATAAAGTTGTAAAGTAGTTGGAGAGCTATTGATTGGATATGAAAACTTCGTTTCTTCTGTTGGGTTTTTTCTTAAAAGTGATGAAGTCCATAAACGCCTTGAAATTGCAGCACTTATTTGTCGAACTATAGAATATCTGAGACAAGCGAGGAACAATCTTTGAAAAGGAGCCGCAAGATTGTGTCGATGAACTAACAATTTTAGAATTTAGACGAAAGATTCAGAAAAAAATAGACACTCAATCGAAATCAATTAAACTATCACCCAACGTAGTGAATTCGTACAATTTCCTGCTTTAAACGTAACTATGAAACACCTAATTTAAAAGAAATTTCAAAAGTTCAACAATACCTATCGTGAAATGTATAAATCGATCCGAGTACGAGTCGAAAGTCGCGCGAAAGTGTAAAAGTGTGAAAATATCTTTCTGTAGCGCGTAAGAGGGCGAGCCGTGCATCTCCTCCACGACTCAAAATATGAAAATCTTCCGATGGTTAGGGGTTCCGCGTGCTTGATCAGTAGGCAGCGAGGAATCTCGTGGGCACGATCACTCAGCTGAGGATATCTTGATGCAGACGCCCACGATATCGACAGTGCATCCCTTAGGCCCGGCCCGGAACTCTCTCCTTATCCGCCTTCCTGCGTACCTCCGAATAACCTTAGTTACTTTGCTCGACTGTTAGGTTGCTGAAGCCAGCGTGCGGCCGAAGTACGAAACTCTCGGTTCCTAGGAGAGTCCTAGGTAATCACCGAACTTCGCTGCTCCCTCAGGAACGAGCCACGCCGTATCACCCACCTCCCCTTTCCTCCCTTTTCGTTTCACCCTACGCTTGCTAGCACGAGCCGATATAACTTTGTTCCTGGGGGTGCAGTGCCGTTCCAGGAGCCAAGGCTTGCCTCGTAGCTATCGCATGACGTTGGGCTTTTCTCGGTGTAGAACGTTTGCATTCTTGGAATCGATGTTATTATATACGTTCTTAGCAGTTTTCGATCGAACGTGATCGCGATGTTTTTCGAGAAACTCGTTGAATAGGGTTCTTCAGGATACTCTTGAATTTTTGGAGTATAAGGGATAGTATAGGATAATCGTCGATGTTAAATGTACACTGGGTCAAATGGTTTGGATAGATGTGAGAAATATGTACACAGAGTTTTTAAATACCAATGCACACTTATAGTATCAGCTGTGTGATTTGTAGTCTACAAATTTTTTTTTGTATATTTTCAGAAATTTAGAAGCGCATGGAATTTTGATACTAGATATACATTTGTGATACTAGAATGATACTGATATACAAATATATATAGAATATCTAAAATCCTTTTCCTACGGTTATTCTGATTATTTTTAACGAATTTGAATTTACATAAAAGTAGTCTGTAGTTTCGTGATTTTCTTGTCTATAATTACTTCAGTACAATGTGCATATGAAATTAATATGTCTGCCAATAGCTAAAAAATATATAGAACTTGGCATACAGTGAAATGTTCAATTTACCCAAAGTGTATGCAAATATTTGTATATACTCTTTATGCAAAAATATATATCTTGGAGATTTTCTGTAAGAAATTGATGTAAGAATATGACGTAAGGAATTTACGCAGAATTTTGCTTGGTTTTCTGAAATCCTACTATTAGACATTTGCAAGATTTAACAAGATCTCTTCGACGCCAGTTGATGCACGTTTAGTGCGTAATGTATAGCCCGCAAATCCACGTGGTCCTGAAAATCCTAAACAAGCCGCCCTCTG
The DNA here is from genome assembly GCA_032399595.1 of Tetragonula carbonaria. Taxonomy (NCBI): domain Eukaryota; kingdom Metazoa; phylum Arthropoda; class Insecta; order Hymenoptera; family Apidae; genus Tetragonula; species Tetragonula carbonaria. The sequence continues at coordinate 11,796,500 of JAUCRC010000004.1, forward strand.
TCTGGCTTAATTGGGTTCCTAGAAAATCCTGTAATTGTACGTTAGTACGCGTTCAAGTCTATCGTTTCTCTCTTTCGATGTTGCAGCTCCCGCAACAGTAATTATGTCCCGCTATACTTGCAATCTTACGAAAGATTGTTGATGTTTCTTAGAAATATTGGTTACCCTCTTCATAAATTCAAGTAATATCTAATCATAATATCTAACAAAGTTTAAAGAACCTTTCTTTTTGATGCCTTTGAGAAAAACGGTCTTCTCCTTACAATGTAGAGATATTTTCAAAGGGACAAAATATTATTATGAGAAATATTTTCAGTTTTAGATCGAAGACACTGGTATGTTTTAGGGGAAATATTTAGATTATTTTTACTCTCACATTATTGTCTCATCTTTCAATTCTTCGTGATCGAATATTAGAAATATCGAATTATTACGAAGATTGTAGAGTCAAAAAACTCTATTTCTTTAGTGTACGTGTTTTGGTAATTTTTCAAAGCTGAAGGACCACGTTGGATCCCAGGCATGGAATGTTTTCCATATCGCGTGGCAGATAACAGCTCGAAAATCAGTGGTCAGACCAAGGAGGAGGGCCACGTTGGTCGACGACTTCACGAGAATTTGACTCTTATCGCGAATATTCGAAGCAAAGCGGGTCGATGGACAATAAGGTCGTTGGACGGATCCACCTATCTCAACAATGGTGGCTTATTATCTCGAACAAAAGCAGAGTTCTAGCAGCATTGAGGGGGTGGTGATGGTTACCCTAGGAAAGATGCCGACGCCATAAGCCTACTAATGGATTCCTTCAGCAGCAGCTGTCGCCTTAAGATTGACCGACTTCAACTAAATTAATCTCAGCGTCTATGCCATGCCACTTTCCCCAAATTAGGGATCGAAGAAAATCTTCGACACGCACAACACCGATAACCGATATTTATCGTCGTACGATTTGCCACGAGTCGCGAGTCTATCTCTTTAGAATTTCGGAATATAAGTAGCCTTGTATCAGTGAATTTGATAAATCTTACTCTTTGAAACGACCTCTACGTTTAGATTTTAATTTTTGCCTTTTAATCTTGCTTTCCATTTTAACGAATGAAAAGATTGAAAATGTTGAGAATTTTTTATGCATAAAATTGGAAATTTCATTTATTTTCAAGTATTATTTGAAAATTTTATTTTAAAGTACGAAATTTTATTTTCAAACTTGAAAAATTTTTACTGTAAAAGTTGAGCGAAAATTTACGATAGGAAAATAAGATTAAGTTGCGAACAAAAGGATAAATAAAAACTGCAGCAAAGTATATTTCTTTCGTGAACAAATACATGAGTCATAAAACGATTGAAGGTTAATAATAATTGTAGAATGATTCCTTGAAAAAATACTTTCAGAATTTAGAAATAAATAATTGAGATTAACTTTTATTAGGTAAAAATAATTTTAGTTCTTTTTGTATCGATTTAAAGATAGAAATGTCTAATATAGAAATGTCCATGTCTGAGAAGTTATCAATAACTTAAAATCTTTTTAATAGACTGATTGAAAAATAATTTATTTCAAAACATGTATCTTTAAAATGGACAAGCATTTGCAAGTTATTTACAAGCAGCTGGATATGTAGTCAACAATTTCGGTTAAATGCGATACCTGCAAATTAGTTTATCAACAACGTAATCAGCCTTCTTCAGAACATGCAGTTTCAGAACATGTATACAATAAAAAATATTTAATTCTATTCTATTCTATTTTCTATTCTAAACTATTCAGAAGAATTATTTGAGACACTATTTTTAACATTCCTGTTTGTTAAAGTTTGTTAAAATTTTCACAGTTTAGATACTGCTTGATAAAAGTAAAAAAATTTCTATTTCACATGTATCATTTATGTCTCGTTGCTTTTCGGCAGGAAAAATTTTCAGTTTTTTCAAACTGCTTGACAAACGATGGTCACTGTTAGAAACTTTTTATTGCAATTTGTAGAAATTGCATTTGTTGATTAAACGAGTAAAGCAATAATCGAGCACGCTGTCCAGCAGTTTTCTAAGAGATGGCGCATACTGCCATTTTGCGACCAGCTTTCACGTGGGAGTGAGTAAATTATTGATCAAATCAATCCCATGACTTACTAGAGCCACCTACGCGAGAACAGGGCAAGTTCCTACGATTATTCCCAAAGGGGTAGGTTAATGAAGAAATTTGTCGGTAATTGACTTATGTTTCTCTCGTTATAAATCAATCACTGATTAATTGCTTCGAACAATTAAAGAATATTATACTTTAATAGCTTCGAGTAATTGATACGATGCGAATTCAATGTATTTTATAAGTTGGGCATTTAGTATCAATATTATTACTGTAAATACATGATGTATCTCCCATAAATGAAATTCATCATTCTTCGTAATTATGCACATGCAACATGCTCGCTGTATTGATCAATATATTATACTGATAAAATATCTTCTATTGCCTCGTTTACGCAGATGCAATTTGCAATTCTAATTTCTCTTTCGGCTCTTTTCTCTTTTCTCTAATTTAAAACTTGTCGTACTTGCCCTTTCTTTTTATACGAATGTAATAGTTCAATTGATTTTTTGATTATTAAATTTTGTATTACGCCTTCAGCTTCTATTTCATCATAATAATATCATGCATAAATTATTTGAAGACTACAGAGAAACGTATTTACTTCGTACATCTTTGCTTTTTCCGTGATAAATTTTTAAAATAAAAGAGAAAGAGAAATTTTATTACGTATTGCATAATTTTGGAATATGAAAAACGTTTCTTATCTTTTCTGTTTTCCTTAGTATTCTACAAGTAGATAAATTTTTCTGATAAATCGAAATACTAGAAAATTCTCTTGTTTTCTTTTTTTTCTTTTTTTTTTTTTTTTTTTTTATAAAATTTCTGTTTTTCATAAAATTGGATTTCATAAATTTGGGAAATGTCCCGCAAGAGCGGGACGACTACGATCTTCATTCAGAAAGGAAGGAAAAGTTAACGAGATTACGGATGATAGTTTACTCACCTCGTGCAAAAGTATTCATCGCCGTTCCCATTCGCGAGCACAATACGAACTGTTCACGTGTCTCGCGCGAAGACGCGACAATCAGAGGTGATACAGCTTTTGAAAACCAGTCGTCTCCCTCTCTCAAGGGGTGACTGAACGAGAGCCGGTACTGGACGAACTGGTCACGATACAGAGAACGCGCGGCGACTCCTTCCAGCATCCTGGTGGACCAGTCGTGGACCGGTCGTTGGCCAACAATAAAAAAAAAAGAAAGAGAGATAGGAAGTTCCGTTGCAAACTGGACATGGCGCGAGATGACCAACCGGTCCGGCAGATGTTGGTCCAGCTGCAGTTTGCCCAGCGTACGATTATCGGGTTTAGAGGAAGAGTGCTTATAGGTTCGGAGGGTTGAATTGTTCGAATTCTTTGTGCCGGCCAGTTAGATTATTTTCATGCATGTCTGTTTATAATTTGGAGGCCATACTTGGAGTTTCTATGAATTTTATCAAGATGATATTTTATTTGGCGACACAATTGAAAAGGGAGCAACTTTTCACGTTTTTTAAAGATTTGTAACATTAAATTATAAATGTGTGAAGTTTCGCGGAACAATTGAAAGAATAATTAATGCACCGATGATTGATATTTTTAAGCTATTGAATTCGAAGGAGTGGTAAAGGCAAAATTGGAAATAAAGGACTGAGAGATAACATGTCGAATCTTGAAATCGCCTTCTCTCGTGGTCTTTGTATTACTCTATAGAAGATATCTAAAATTGTATTTAACTACGGGAAATTTTTTTTGCAGGACGTTGGGTTAATATTAATTAAACGTTTCTTACTCTTCGGGACTTTATTCTTTCTTTTCGATTACAATTAGAACTTTGTTGTCGGATTGTGTTATTTTCGTGTTAATATTAGCCAGAACTGTTGACAACTTACATTTTGTAGAATGCGAGGAAATGAACAGAGAGAATGCGATTGATTTGCGTAGATTGTTCACATATCGAATATTACAAAATTTATGCTGTATAATGTTGGTAATGCAAAATGTGAAACGAGGTGACGAAATCAGACCAAAATATTGTCACGCAAAAATAATATATAACGCTCGTGATCGGACTTGAACATTAATTTTTGATCAAATAATTTCTGCACAATGATACGGGTTTGGCTGTACACCGCAAAATTTCACGTTTATTCGCAGCCACGAAATATTTTCCCTTCCATCGAGAGGAGAACGACACGCTCATTAATGCTATTGAGTTTGTTTGAATGAACGAGATATTCGCGCTTCATAAAATTATTAAAACCGTCCCATCAATTAAAGCATTAATTTCCCTTTCGTTGACACAGCTACTTTTAATTATTTCCACTTTCATTCAATTGCTTTCGCACCAAATTATCGAAAATAACAGCCCGGCGAATAATTTACATTCTTATGTTCAATTTTCCGATAGCTTCACGCGGTATTAATATTTCGTTATATTAATTTCTACATCAAACAATTATTTAATAACGGTAATTACGCGCGCGGATTCCACAAAACTCTTCTTTTTCACAGATTATCATACCCTTGGCCGTGAAACGTGAATTATCGAATGGGCAATAAAATCATTTTTAATGGAAATGCTGAGTTTATACGATAACCGATTCTGAATGACGATTAATTCTTTATTGGGAAATGAAATACCGTTTAATGGACGGGCACGTAAATTAATTCCCGAAACAATGCTCCAAATAATTATTCCGAATGAGAAACATAGCTTAGAAGTAGGTGTATTCCGTAACGAAAAATTGAAAACATTTCGCTAACCATTTCGAAACCCACGGCTTATAGGAAATTATTCGGAAAACGAAGTACAAGTTATATGGTATAATTTTACAAGGCAGTAATGTATAAATATTTAGGGATATTTCAGTCACGTTACACAGTCATAGCGCACAGCTCATGTTTCATACAAACACGTGTATTTTTCTTCATTTTGGCACAAGATTCCAAATGAAAAGATTCCAAATATCCGATTATCAGGCTGTGTAGCGAAAAGTGAAAGACATTTTTTTCGTTTGAACGATATCCGGTTTGTAATTAACGTCGGACGGTGGTCGAACGTTTGTGCAAAGCGAATTGGCACAGTGCTTTGCAGAAAATGCGGTGGAATTGTCTGCGCATGAATAAAGAATGGCCGCGTGTCGCGGTGTGTCGTTTAAACTGGCCGGAAGTTGTTTAAACCGTGGGTTCGCTGATTAGCGCGAAAAGGTCGTGGAAGCAAAGGGCCGCTTAGTAAACAATTAGTCGGTAGTCAGGTAGCCAGGTATAGGCGGCCGGTTGCATGCTAATAGGGCCGCGATAAAGAATGGAAACTTGCCGCGGCGGTATAATCCGGCGGAATGAACTTGGTAAATAAATAATTAAATAATTAGCGGTCCACATGCTGGCGCGGAATAGTCGACGACTCGTGCCGTTTTCTCGGTTGCTCGCCGCTTAACAGTTGCCCCGCCGCTAAAGAAGAAAACGGGAGAAAAACGAACTGACGGCGCGAGAGGGTGGCAGCGAAACTTTTGACCGGGCGTCGTTTCTCCTGCGAACCGTGAGCCGAGACACTGCTTTTTCGACGTCTTCGCGGCGTGAATTTCTCGCAAAGGGTTAAAAACACCGAGCTCCTCGCCCGCCGTGATTCTCAACCCTCGTCGCGTTTCCAGGAATCGCGTTTTCTTCTCTTGTCTTCTCGTGTCTCCGTTTTCTCAATATTTGGTAGTTTTGGACGTGATTTTTGTGAAATGATTGTGTGAATCGAGCTATGCATGTATCTTGATAGTTTGGTTCCAGCCTTTCGATCTGACGTTTGATTTGCTAAAGACGATGATTGGTCGTTTGGATGGTTCTAACATGAGAACGACGTACGATTTATTCGTACAGATTTGTTCTAAGAACTTTTAGTTCTTTCGTGTATTACGTTCTTTCGTGTGTTTCTTTGATTTTTGATGTAAATTGATGATAAAGTCTAAGGATTTGATTATTTTTAATGTAATCAATGATATTGCAATTTTGTTGCATTGAGATTTCATCATTTTTCTGTTTCTTCGAAATTCGATTTTGGAATCAATCGATGGAATCAAAGTAAATTTGTTGGATGTATTCTTTTATCGCGCGATGAAGGACGAAATTTTCCAAGAAATACTAGAATTTCCGTCTATACTGTTTCAATTTTTGCTTCAATTATTTTCAATTCTAATACTAATTTCTTGTTATTGCATAGAATTTTATTCTGATTCTAATAATTCAGTCCATCTGATCAAACACTTGTTACAAATGCAATATAAAATAAAAGTCCAATGCTGCATCTTCTAAAGGAGGCCTCTTTTTAAATTGTAACGCTTCCAAATTACACATTTTTTACAGTCGATATCCATAGAATCGTTCGTTCTTCCCCGAATCTTTCGCACCAGCAAAATTTAAGAAGCTCTCGCTCAGGGCTCATTTTTCTTCAAAAATTCGAAATTTTTCGATCGATGATGTTAATAGAGATTTTGATTGCGGTAGAAGGTAGAAGAATTTTGAGAACCGTCTGCAGTCAGTCGACGAAGTGGCAGAGTGTCGGAGCAGCACGAAGAGAGCATTATAAACTCTTCTTGGCCGTGTTTCTGCCGTTTCTACTTTACCGCGTTTTCCACCCTGCCGTGCGAGAAACTAAAATGAAAAAGAAGTAGCTCTATGTGTGGGTGATATACACGTGCCAGCGGCGTTTTATCGCGCGGTTTATGTTGCACACTCGCCACCCCCTAAAGCCGACATTTGCCTGCAGCGGCAAGAGTAAGAATGCTAATTGGAAAGCCGGGGCTATTTCTTTCTTTCGTCTTGCCGAGGGAAAGATATTTCCTTCTGTCGCCCTTTTTACGCCGGAAATTTATAGCGCGCGCCTTTTCAAATCTTGCCAGAGATGAATTTCGATGCTTCCGACTGTAACTCTTCCGTGCTATTTAGAATTTTTAATTGGCTTTTTAAATTCAACTTATATATCACCAACTTTTTTTCCCAACTATTTTCCAAGTCGTCTTGTTAAATATTTAGTTCTTTGCATCTTTTTTTTTCTTTTTTTACATTTTCTCCAGTTTGGCGTATTTCTCTTTTAACATACCCTGGCCGTACTGAACGTTCGAGCGTTTAATTTTGCACAGGTAAGAGTTCCGATCGGTGTCTGTTAAACACACGGATTATTTCATTCTTTGGAGTTTTTTGCAGTTTTAATTGTCGGTAGTTTATAGGTATTCCTTTACAGTCATCTGATTTTTTGAGGATTTGGAAATCGTCGTTTTTGATTTTTCTTCATGATTTATTCGGTTTCCAGTCAATTTTCATTTTGTACTTAATAAATTTCTCGTCTGAGCGTGTGTCTACCCCGATAAAAAGAATTCCTAATTTACGTATAATCCATTCAGATTCAGATAATTTCATTTAATTCACAGCGAAAAAGAACCTGGGTTGAAAATTTATTTTTTATTCTTCTCTGTTACGGCTGCGAACGAATTCCAATTTGTTCCAAGGAATGTCTTTAGAAAATGTACGGTCGAGAAAGATCGCTTCTGCCTGGAAGAACTTGTTTGAAATTTCACAGGGAGGTCGCGATGTAGCAATTTCGAGACGGTTCTGTTCTACGAAAGAAACTTCGTCAGGGATTGTACCGGGACCAGTTTATGAAACGGAAAAAGTTCTGACCATCGAAAGAACTTTAAACTTTGGACGACCCTGGATATAAGGGATGGGAGAAAGGAGGAGTATGCGATGCACATGGGAGCTTAAAAGGTTTATTATAGGTGGTGTCGGAAGTTAAGGTTGCAGCACAGGGGCGTGGCAATGCTGTAAGTAGTACGACCACAATTTATGCAATGGCGTTGCGTCAAATAAAGTTCTTTTCTTTCTAATAAATATCGCCTGGATTTTTCTCAAAGTTTTACTCGTTGCTTCTTTCGTTTTAATTTCCAATAAATTGTTATTGTTATTTTTTGTGATTGGTCCGAAGTTTCACAACAAGAGTCATGTCTCAAGGGTTGTAATAATTTGATGCCGTTTAATTTGATGCTTGTGTTAATATTTAAATTGTTCACAATGACAAAATGACGATCAAAGAGTGAAGAATCTTTTGCTTTTCGTTCGTTGTCTCTGCTACACATTGCATTAATTTTTGTCTCTGAAGATAAACTTGTTCTCTCGTTAATTTTTATTTCCTTTTTACGATGCTGCAACGTCTCGCTGGTATGGTGCATATTTGACACCAAATTTCATTCTCCAGTTTTATGCGTTTATGTTTCATTTCGCGTTATTTATAATTTAGAAGTTTTCTCGCTCCCTTGTATTTGCTCTCCTGTCCCCAGTTTCAACTTCTCCAAGTTTCATCTTTTCTGTATGAAAATTTCGATCGCCAGAAGGAGCCACGTACGTTCTCATTTTTTTTAAATCAAAATTTTGATAATTCTTCACGGAACTAGTACTTTCATTGTTTTCGTTAATCACGTGAATTTCGTTACGTTTAAAACCACTGTTTCAATGTCTGCGCTTTGTCCTCATAGCTTTCATCTCCTTCTCCTTCTTAAATCGATGAATATTTTTTGAGATTAGACGAAGAATATTCCTTATTTCGCGTTAGGATAGGACGTGTCTCGGCCAGCTCGTCCGGGGATAATTTTCGGAAGGGTCGCGCCGCAGAAAACGCTTGAAGTGGCTCCTACTTTTGCGCGGGTTTATGCTTTCCGGTTCCTCCGTCGCTATTATCCGGCCTCCTCTGTTCTCTGCTCGCGTTGTGCCTGAAACAATAAAACACGTTCATGAATGAAACCCTTCTCTACGCCCTCCCTCGCCCCTTCTGACACCCGTCTACAATTCTACACCCTCGACGGCCTTCAGGAGTAGACTACCACCCTCTTTTAACGCGCTTTATCATCCTCCTTCCATTCATTCGTAGCTTCAGGTAATAAACTTGGCGGCCACGGAAGGGAAGAACAGGAGAAGATCTTCGCTCGGTCACTTCGCCACGCACCCACCAGGAAGCGTTGCGTCACGTGTTTATTTTTAAAAACGGAAGGGTGGAGACGCTATAATTACCCTCTAGGAATCCCGGTTTCGAAGGTCAGCCATAGGATTTCAAGGGCGAGCTCGTGATCAAAGAAACGGGAGGGGCACCATGTATTAAATTCTTCGGCGAGAAATTTGTCAAGGGCGGATAAAAGAGTATCTTTTTTTATCTTTCTGAAGAAAATAACGAGTATAGGCTCATGTAGCGATTAAGCTGAAACTGAACGTACCTGATTTATGCTTATATTATATGCTTTTTCACAGCTTAACATTTTTCGTTAATGGATAAAAATCTGTCTTGCGTGGAGCATCTTCTTGTCTTTTTCTTTTTATTTTTGATAGTTTAAAGACTTTGCAACGAAACTTAATTCAACAAAAATATAAAAAAAGTGGCTAGTCACAGAAAATTTATAATTCTAATCATTATGAACGGTTGATTGCAAAGACAATCTTTCTCTTATTTTTTTTGCAATCGAATTAAAGAGAACATATAGATGTACATATGTATACTCTAGCGTACAGTTTACGTGTTACGTTGTAGCGTAATCGATGTATTTAAGTGACCGGTAACTTCTAAGTAGGCGACTCGCAAATAACCAAGTATAGTACGCTGTTTTGTTGTTATTTTGTTTGCACGCATTTTCCTATGTTTTCTTGTTCTACTTGCCGCTTCCTATAATAAACTCCTAGATGCAACGCAAACGGGAGCGTGAAGGAGTATCTTGCTTGATTTTTTTATGCACATGAACGCCCGATCAGAGTTTACATAATCTGTTATTTATAACGAAGGCCGGCTACCTAGGATAAATAGAGTCCCCGATCTAAAGGTCACTTTAGGTCTCCTTCTTTACACGTACGCAGTAAAACGTGAGACGCGCGATCTAGCCTCTTTCAAGTCACTCTCTGTCTCTTCGGTTATGACAACGTTGAAGTAAAGAGATATTGAAGATTTTGCTTCGTCTTTGATAAACGGACATTACAGAAATTTTATGAAATTCTTGCGTGCACGTACGTGCGGAATGAGTGCTCGTTGCGTGTATATAGATTTGAGTGGTCCATGAAAGAAATTTAGAAGTAGCTTAAAACGATTTACAAAGGAGAACAAATGAGGAGGACAAACTTGAATTTGAAAAAATAATTCATCGTTTCGTATGGTTCTCTTGGAGTTCATTCCCAAGGAATTTCGATAATTTGAGAGACAATGTGACTTAACGACGCAGTTATGAAGCCAAGAAGTTAATCACCAAAAAAGGATGTCCTTTTTTTATTTCTCTTCGTCACCGGCTGGCCACGTACGGTATTTTAATTTTAACAAATATTCTATATACTTGCGTATTTTCACCTTCCTACCATTCGCCGCGCATATAACTACATATATTTTCCACGAAAAAGGGAAGCACGAGAGAGGAAGATTATCTTTCTCAGCTCGGAGCCAAATTAAAGTCATATAAAAAGGGGGCTGGGAGCCTGGTCTCCGAGGAGACGTGTAAATGCATTTAATTGTTAAGTCAGTCTCGAGACGAGGCACAGGGAGAGACAGAGAGAGAGAGAGAGAGAGAGGGGGGGGAGGACAGAAGTGAAATAGATCGGAGAAAGACGGGGAGACATGCAGACAGATAGAAGAGACAGACTGAGAAGGCTCCTCATTCGTAGCACAGAGCTAGAGATCGCAGTGGGCATCCATTGGCCGGAACTATGGGGTGGGTTGGCAGCGCTATGGGCTACTATCGGCTCCTTGGGGATGTTTCCACCCCTATTTCTACCAACTACCCCGCTTACAGTGTACACCGAATACACTAGTATAGTTATACAGACTCGTACGTGCCGGGCTGTTGGGTATTGATCGTCGTTGCCTCCAGAATACCACGTTCTACCTACTTCTCCTTCACCTGCAGTAGCACGTCCTTACACATCCTTGCTGGTCCTTCTCTGGCCGGAGGTGCATCCCCCTTGGTCTATCGTCCGATTTCTATCTGGCTGCTAGCCGCGGAGTTCGGCCGGAACCCGGTATCGGGATTCGTTAAGGGACGCCGCTGGTATATTCTCGTTATTGCAGGCGATTCTTCGTCGAAGAAATAGGAAGCATTGTAATCGCAATACGAACCTACATTTTACGTATCGGTAAATCGAGGAACTGAAGTGGCAAACTTCAGTGTTGCAGAAATTTTCAATAGAAATAGAAAATTGCATTTTATGCAATAGATCGTAGTAAATTTCATTGTACATTATACTTTTATCTTTTTGATTCTGGATTTTGTTGTTCGTTTAAGTTTTGAATCAGCTGTTCTTTTTATTGGGATCGTTCCTTCGTTTTATTGAAAGTTACATAGCTAGAAAAATAAAATTCTGGAGTTTGTAACATTTTTCATTTTATTTTACTTGAAATTTCTATTCTTTTCCATTTTTTTTTTCGGTTATTTGTCATTTATCGTTTGAACACCTCAATGATTAAAAAATTTCTCCTTTATTTATTTATTTTTTTTCTTTAATTTCTCTCGTACGCATATTTGTAGCACAAACATAAGAAGTATAAATATTCTAGTAATTTGACATTGATAATGTTCTTATGGATTAACACTGATAAAAAAGGCTCAAAATGCTCAATCACGAATGTAGAATCATTATAGAATCAAATACAGAAACGGGCAAATGTTAATTCGTGTGTCTCGTCTAAATGTTATTAGGCAATCGATCTAAAAGAATGACGTAATTTTATACTTGGTACGCGCACGAGAAACGATCCATTAAATTCTCACAGATCTATCCACGGCGAATACCTGTGGAATACTGAAAAAGTAAAAAAGACTGAACAGCCAGGGGAAAAGAGAGAGATTCGAACGGAGAAAGGGAGAACGTGAAAACCTCCGGTAATCGAAGACTCTTATCTTTATTGCTAAAATTCCACGTATCTTTGGGAGCGAAAGGACCGATGGAAATGAGGACATTCCGTTCCCCGGCCGGATTGGGTTTCGACGATTAAGGATCCTTCTAATCCTTCCAACCTGACATTGTATTCCGCCACCACTATTTCCCTCTCTCTCTCTCTCCCTCTCTCTGTTTCTGCCCCATTCGCGATCTTTCTTTAGCCGGCCGTTCACATGAGAAAGTTGCTTACATTCGCAAATAAATTCAAATATGTGGTCGACACTGACGAGTTGCGAAACTATTTCGAGCGGTTCCTCGTGTATCCAACCGTGTAACTGATGTTAATGTTTTTGTTAAATTACAGACATTATTAACGTGCAAACTTGGAACCGCTGCTGAAATTGTAATCGACGCTGCTATTTCGGAGTTGCCACCGTTTCGAAGTTCCTTTGGAACTTCAGTACGTTTTTACTTTTTGTTCTCGCGAATTTTTATTAATCTGGTCGTTTAGACCAGAGTGTCGTTTGGTCGTGATCAATTTAATTTGAATAATGGTAATAGCACCAGTGTATCCTTCTCTCATTTAATCAATTACTATCATATTTATTTATCTAATTTTTGACTCAAAAGGGATATTATAAACCTATCGAGTGCGTGAAATTTTTTACTGCATATGTTGATGCTTAAGCAAAGTATACTAATTATCGACCCAATGTTGGAGACTTAAATCTTGCCTCTCTGAAAAACTTTCATTTCCAATAAAATGTCAATTTAATCATCGTTAAAATGTCATTGAACCATCGTGTAAGATACTACGCTCGAAAAGTGTGTGTAAATTACATTTAAAGAGCGATTTCATTGCGAATAATTCGAACGAAATTGCGATATTTCCAATAGTATAAAATGAAGCAAGGAGAAAAGTAAAAGCGGGAAAGCGGCAAAAGTAAAATGAACGCGAAGCTTTTAACGTAACATTGGAGGAAATTTCCGATACGGTACTGTTTACATTGAAAGGAACGCGCCGCGATTCGGTCGCCGGATCAGTGACGGTCTTTTTCTACTTACTCGATTTTCAATCTAACTGATCGATCAGCGGGACGGGACAATGCACGCGAGATTTTATCGCCCTTGGCGATTTCGACGATCTCCATATTTCCACCGGAGATATTCCCAGAAAGAAAAATTCACTTAACAGATAAGTGCATGAAAAAGTACTTTAGAGAAACGCGTTTACGGTTCGTTTCTATTAATCGAGGTTTTAACGAGTTAAATAGAAAAATTTGTTAAGGAAATTCGTTAAGGAAATAATTCTTTCGTCGAGAGACTGAATTTCGAAACGTTATTCATTCGAAAAGTCTGTAAAACAGAACGACGAATCGAGCAGATTGCATTAGAAGCATTAATTCTACTTTTTTTTTTTAACATTAATCCTTTTTATATCAATTCTTTTACAAAATAAATAAACATCTCGCAATGATTTCGTTTCGGCTCAAGAATCTTCGATTCGAGAATCGAAGATCGAGAATCGAGATCGTTTTTTCTTTATCGATAAAACTAAATAAAGATGAAAATAGAACAATAAAATCGAGAAATAGAGAAAATAAATATAACAATTCAATCGCGAGATATATCCACCATCGATGTATGTACCGTGGATTTGTAAATCCTTTCTTAAATAAATAAATCTGCTCATTTATCCTATTACACGTCAAAGAAATTAATTAGATCCTTTTTCTACTTAAATAATTAGTACGTTTTCCTCCTATTACTCTTAGCTTTTTAAATACTCCGCTTCTTTACGAGTTTCAGCTCTTTTAGCCGATTACTTTTGACTCGGGAGTGTGCTCGTTTCCGCGGAGAGCATTTCTTATCCTTAAGAGGGAAAGAAATTTACGGAGTGGTGATAATGCCTTTCCTTTGTTTGGAGGGGGTAAGTCAGAATGGTGGATGCAGAGAGTGGGGCGAATGGTATGGGAAACCACGTTTTCCAGAGAGGGTAAGACGGGACTAGCGGTGGTGGTGGTGATGGTGGTGGTAGTCTAACATTTGCAGGGGAATATGAAAGGGGTTTTGCAAGGAAAGGCGGGGTAACAAGATGGCCGCGACCACCGACGTAGGGGAAGTAAGACATTTATCCGTAAACAAGACTGTGCTAGCTTTTGCTTCCACTACGTTGAAAAAGTAACTAACTAACATCACTTAAGGATTCGTACTGTTCGTCTTTCCCCGCGATGTTGTAGTTACGATCTTTGATCTATTGTACTGTAACTATTACAGTTCTGACGAAACTGTTGGTAGTGACGTTTTTAAATCGAAATGATCATTGGAAATCGTTAAATTTTGACGTAGGTGACTAGAAGCTGGTATTTTTAAGGAGAAAAACAACCGAATGAGAAAGTATTATACAACTGCAATATATTATTATTATTGTTATTTCTGAATAGTTTTAATTAAATTTGAAAAATATTGCTTAGGGTTGTGAATTTGTTTGAGTTTATTCAATGATTATGTTTGTGTATTAAATGCAAAAATAATTGTTGCTAATGACATTTCAATGTGTTTTGAAACAAATGCGATACTGTTATGATTAATTGTTTGCAAGTTAATTTTGAAACGTCCTATAGATATAACGCGGCGTATCCCAGTTGTAAGTAACCCTGTGGTCAACCCGACACACGCTTCTAAATTAACTCCGGGGTCTATTCTATTAATTAATCTCATTACTTTAATATCTCTGCGGATCTGTGTTTCGGAATTTATATCTTTCGTCTCCGGGACATCCTGTCGAAAAATGTCGCGTACGATTTAACGACTGAAACGAACAGTTTCAGAAATATTATTTAAAACTTCAGCATTTCGCAAGCACAATTTTTGTTAAAAAAATTGAATACAGATCAAATTCTAATTCTATAGTCGAAAATAAAGTTTGATTCTGAGTTGGAGAAATTTCGCAGCATTAATCACCGCGCTATCTGCTGAAAGACGATGAAGACTATTTCTCAAATATTTGATCGAGGTTCCTCCAATTGGTCACATTAGCATGTCTCAATTCACCGTCAATTACGATCCTTTATATTATAGATACGTCTTTTAATATTTTAAATATACATTTTTAAATATACATTTTTATTAGATAGAAGTTTATCAATTACTAGAAGTATTATGCAATTTTCTTTCCTCTCTTTATATCTTCCAACGGAGAACTATCGCGCGGTTCTATCGTGATTCTTCCACGACTTCCGCGCCAATCTGGCGACGCGACGTGTCGGCGTTAGGACAGCGGGTGGTAGTTTGCGTCGCGTCGGCGCGAAGATTACGCGGCTCATTAGGCAATTAGCGAGGGAACGAAAAGTCCGGTTAGAAGGTAACGAAAAGGAATCGGCGGTCTCGCGTCTTCCTCTTCTTTTTTTTTCACCTTCGAACGAGCGATCGCAAAAGAGAGGCTGGCTAGTCGGTGTTGGCGATCGATCCAGTAGTAAAGTGCCACCCGGTACTCGGGCGGAAAATAGCGTTCGGTGGATGTTGACTACAACCGCTCTACCCCTTCGACAACTCGAACGAGAATGCCCGCTGGTTGGATGTATATAGCTTTACAGGAAGTCACTCTGTACCTTCGTTGAATGACCAGTACACACGCTAGCACGCTTTACGTACTGCTACCACCGTTCGCCAACTATAAGTATACGCCCGGTGTCGTTGTGTCTTTTGCGTGTTCATGCTAGCTGTTGTATATGTGTGTGTGTGTGTGTGTGTGTGTGTGTGTGCTGGTCTCATGCGTACGTGTGTGTATGCGTATGATACGGACGTACGTAGGTACGGATGGACGGGCAGGCTGGACAGAGAGGGTGGTAGCTGCCCGGACAGAGAAATGAGAATAGTGTCGGTCTACGAGCTGAGTGGAGTTGGTGAGCAAATTGCTCAAAGTAATTAATCGCTTTTGCCGGGTTGGCTTGCCACGCTGCCGGCTGAAGCTCATCCAAGGGGTGGCACCAGGTACCCTAGGAAAAGCTATCGAGGGACTCAGCTAAAATGGCTGACTTAACGAGCCTGCTGTCTAGATACACCTACGAAATTTTCGAATTACGATCATTGGCGATCCGAGGATCTGTTTATCGTCCGATATCCTCGCAATCCTTCAGTTCCGGGTGGAGAGAAGCAAGACAGCTCTTCGGACAGTCTTCTGTCTTGCCTCGCGCTCTCGCTAAAGTTTTGCAGTTCTCTATCTCGTTTTCTCGTGTATTGTATCTTCTGCTTCTATTACTAGATACTGCTATATCGAATATGTTATATGGTTGAACGCAGTAGATTAAGTATATCGGATAGTTTTCTCCCTTGATTTCATATATGCTATCAGACCTTTCCGTTTCGACTAAGAGAGGATTCTATTTTTTTGATCAATTGTATTATCAAATCGATGTGCACATATTGAATAATTTTTGGTCTCTCTTGCGTCACGTTATACGTATAGTCGAACGTACTGAATCCGGTATATTATTTGTTGGGTATTTATTTTAAGAGCATCACGCTATCGCAAATGTATGTATGTTTCGCGCAAATATTGAATCGTTATAATGTAAAATTGGTCGAACGTTATTACAAATTCACCGGAAAAGCGATTACACGCGACTGTGGAAATAAATTATGCGGTACGATTATTAAATCTATACACCGGTGCCGAGCGCACCGTACCGCGCTTATAAACCATGTACTTTACAGAATACTGTATTAAAATATTTCGCTTTCGAACGGTACTTTCGATTCGTAAATTTTCTATATTGCTGTAATACACGGTAATTGTTCACGCTAATAAACTTCTGCAGCGTTTGGTGATTCTCCTTCGCGAGTTCTTTAGAGCGACATTAGCGGTGACCGTTTCATTCTTGAACGAATTTCCAGTTCTCTTTCGATCAACTTTCGATTTCGATTAATAACTTTATCGTTCTCGTGCCCAATTTCGTATTCTCTTCTGTTTGCCAAAGGAAAGAATAATCTATAGAAATCTATAGACCTGTGATAATCATGGGTTGAATTAATAAATTATTAAGAACATCAAATAAAGTTTCAAGTACAATTCTCCAAGATACTCCAAAGATACTCCACGGTAAAGATGAAAGTTTTGCACGAAGAGTTCTCAACAAATCGACACTCCTCGAAGAGACCGTCTCTGTTCTCTATCTGAAATACCGCCATATTTCACGCGAACGGGGCAGTCCGGAGATTGTTGCTTCTTCTCGCGAGAGGTTTCCGATGTTATGTGTGTATATTGCAACGGAGAAACTCACAGAAATTGCAACTAGCAGCGCTTGCGCCCCCGTTAAGCGAGAGAACGTTTGGTGGAAAGGAAGCAGCACGGTGGTGGCGATGCGGCGCGAACGGGGGATAAGACGCAGACAGGTTGCTCGGAGAACGACGAGGCGGAAACGTTTCGAGGAACGAAGATGGAAATTCGTTGAGCAAGCGAGAGTGACGAGGAGGGGCTGACGGTAGAAAACCGTGTCGAAGGAGAATGAGAAACAACAAGGACAGACAGAAAGAGAGAAGCATCGATGAAAGATGAAGACAAAGTTCATGGAACAAAGACGAGGCGCAGGCACTGGAAAGATACGAATGAGGTGATAAAAGACAGATAAATTTAACGAGAGCGAGGAAGCGACGCGAAAGAAGAGTTCTGCGGAGGACAAGGACGAATTGATACGAGAAGATACGAGATGGTTGGAAAGCTCGTACGAGGGAACAAAAGACGGAGGAGGAAGAAACGCACAGAGAAAGCACCGAGGGACGAGACAAAGAGAGAGACGAGCGAGCATTCAATAAGGACGAGGATATTCTCGAGAGCAAATGGTGAAGAGCAAAGGAGAGAGATGCCGCGAAGCTTTGGCGAAATAGAGAATATAGAGGAAGGATAAGACGCAGACAGACAGCAGAGAGAACGAGACCGAAGGATCTCGTTGGTGGTCGATGAAAGGAAGACGCAAAATAGGTGCAGCGGGGGTGAGCACAGCGCTTTGCGTAGAAACGGGACGCGAATAGCCAAGCTTAACGGCGGGAACGAAAGAGGTGGGGAGACGGAGAGGAGGAGAAGGGAGAGCAGCGGTGTTTACTGCGAAAAGGAGGAAAAGAGGACTGAAAAGCGCCCCACCACCCGTGGAAAATCTCGGTCGTTTAGGAGGCAGCCGTCAGGAGTCGACGCCACCTCGAGCTTTTACGCGCGCCTCGAAGAAGAAGAAGAAGAAGGAGACGAAGAAACGACTTTCCACCTCCAAAAGGCGACCGCCTCGGGTCACCACCACCCTGCGGTGCCTAGAAAAGGGGTGGGTGCCTTCATCCGCGGAACTGGGCGCGACTAACCTCTATTGATCGTAAGAAGACTTGCACACCTACGATTCTCACACTTTCATGCGGCAGTCCGTACCGGGTGGTTCGCGTTTAAACTAATTCGTAAATATTTGAACGCGTGAAAGATTGTCTGTTTGTTCGATCAATTTTATTCCTCCATTCGGTCTCCTTGCTTTTTCATTCACTTTTAAAAGGTCGTCAAATTTTATACCTATATTCATTGTACATTTACAAATTTGATTTGCGATTAATTAATTAATTTTGATTGATTAAAAGTGTAACACGTACGCGAATCTTTCAACAACGTCAAGCAAGTTGCTATATTATTTTTATTAAAATCTTATTGTTTATTCAATAAGAGTGGAATCTTCCAATGAATTTACACGAAAAGAGAAACCAAAACTTTGCTTTAGTTTTTGTCATCCACTTCCCGATGTCACGTCGCTTTCTAAATTTTCATCCAGTCTTTGTACAATTCCAACAATTCTTCCCCATCCTCGTTAAATTCTAGTCGTTCGTTAGACACTCCACGTTTCCAGAGTGAACGATCCATCTTTTCCGTGGCACATCTTTCAGAGAGCCACCCGTTAGATTTCGGATCTAGCCGGACGGGTTTTGCAGGTCCGTGGGTTCGTAAGAAGCGCAGCTTCGCCCGCGACATAAGAACATCGTAGCTGGCGGTGGTAGTGGTGATACAAAGGGGTTCGTCGGAGGTTGTCAGAGGGGGTGCAAGGAGGGGGCGAGACGGGAAACTAAGTTGTATTGATCCTAGGCTGCAGGGGTGGAAAACCAGGCAGGGTTAGTACGTGTTCTTAATCGCCAAGTGACCACCCTCGCGTTTCTCTCTCTCTCTCTCTCTCTCTCTGTCTCTCTGTCTCTCTCCTCGTCTCTCGTTCTACTCTCTTGTGCCCTGGCTCCGTCTCCTCTTCCTGTTTCTCCACCTTCCAACCCCCCCCCCAGAACAGCGCTAACATCCGACCAGCTAAAGGGGTCTCGGTTCTCACCCTCGAGAACCGTACCCTCCTCCAACCACCTTCCGAAATCGCCGACGCCATTCGGCCGCGGCATTGTTTCAGGATTAGGTAAGGAACTGCGGCATTGTTCTCTGTTGTATGATGCATTGTTGGCTCGATGAAAAATCATTCTGTTATCGGATCTTTCCGCCTCCCGCGTCTTTGTCGAGGAATCTCCTTCAATTGGGAGAGCGTTCGGCTAATTTAGCAGTCGTTCATAATGGATTTTATTGTACCTTCCTTTCTAGAGTGAATTTAAATTTTCTGCCTTTCCTCGAGCGATATTGGATAATTTTTGCGAAATTGAAGTTCTTCTTCTCGATAGTGACGTTCAACTTTGGCAACGTATAGAGTGCGCCTTCGTTGAAATGCTGATTCTTGTAGATACATTCTATATAACAGATTCTTATCTGTTCAAATTTGTAAAAAATAGGTATCGTCCAACATTCATTTGACAGTCGGAGTCAATCTTCGACCGCGGTTTTCCAAATGAAATCCATATCACGATCGTCTTCTCAAATTACTCTTCAATCCTCTTCCACGACCATCATCATTTCCATTCTATTTTCACCGCATCGCGGTTGAAATTCTTGGCGGGGGTGTTGGCGGGAAGAAATTCGACGGCTAGTAGACAATTTCATTACACTGTATCCCGAAACGATGTACGGTTTTCCGTTTAAGGACGGAACAGTGCCGGTAGTAGTTCGAGAAGCTGACAGAACGTGTCTGGCAGCATATTACGTCGCTTAAAATTCAAAATGGTGAAAGACATCCAGAGAGGTGTCAACATTAATTGGATTCTCTTGAAACTCGTATGTTACTGTCCGCGTCGACTGGAAACGTATGAAAGGAATGATGTGAACGGTCCAGGGGTGACAGGGGGTGGTAGGAGGAGAAGGAGGGCGGGGGGGGAGGGTGGGAGGGAGGGAGGGTTGAAAACACGATTAACGAATACGCTGGCCGCTTTGCTTAAATTTCAAATTGGGCGAGGTCAGATCGTAGGTGAAATTGTGTACAACCGCGGTCCGTTCGGTCGCCAGTCGGAGTTAATTATAGAATGAAAATTTGAATTATGGAACGTAATTAAGCTTCGCTTTTATTCGTACAACGGGGAACACACTCGCGGAACGGTATCGTTATGAGCATTCATATTAATGGACACCGAAAATGAAACGACCGATTATTATTCGACGAATAATCATGGGAACAAAGACACTTCTCTAATGTCGAACCGGGGAATTATCCATTCGAATGCAGTTCGAATAAAACAATTTCCAATCGGGCGACGCGCGAACTCGTTGGCGACTCGCGGATGACAAACGTGCGTGCACGCGCGTAGCGTACAGGGTTCGAAGATATTATGGACCAGTTTTCCCAAAGAGGAATTCGTCCCACGACCTTCGAACCCCACGAAATTCTTCCCCTCTCGCATAAGAGGAGTTACCCTCTTCGAAATCCGGATTCTGCGGTCCAGGGATTCCAGTAGCAGAAGGTGTCCCATGGGATTTTCAAATGCACGCCGGCAATACCGTTGATTTCCAGTTTTTGTGTTCGCTCCTACGAGGATTTCTGGTTTTGCATTTATCCGCGAGACTGGTTATACCGGGATTATTTCTCTGGAGTACGAAAGAATGTTCTGCATTCATGTTGACTGTTGGTCCAGTTGATCGTGAATGAAATCGAATGAACTGTGGGACCTCTTTAGGTTTCTAGATCCGAGACTCTTGGTATTCTTTTTTAACCTTCCTAAGTAGATAAAGTCGCCGTCGAAGCAAAAGAAATTTCTTCACTCTTGAATCTGAATTTTCTCTTTCCTTTGAATTTTCGTTTTCGTAGAGAAGCATTTCAAGCTTTTGACTTGTTAGTGATTAAATTCTGTAACGTGGTAAAAGCATTAACCGGTGGGCTAAGTAAAAAATTTGTCTTCCACCTGATGTATCTCGTTTCATAATGACGTAAAAACTTCTGGGAAAATTAGGCAGCGTTTGAAATTCGTTGTTTAACAATTAGTATTTCTTAAAACATCGGATATGCTGCTAAATGTTTTAGTGGAGAATTAACACCCCGTTGTCAAGGTAGAGGGAAAACTACTCGAAATACTCATTTCATTAATTAAGCTTTCATTCTGAAGTTCTGTGTGATTATTGTTTCTGATTTCTCTGACGGCTTTACCGGGTAAATGAATCCTGGATGTTGTGTGCTTGTCTCGCCATCCTGTCCCGCATAGGCGTTTCTAAATTCTCGTATTAATTAATTACATTTCGAACCGCGATGTACATATATTTCAAAAACACTTTAAATAAATTTCAAAGTCACATAAAAAAGTCACGAATATTTGGAAAATTTTTTCTTCGAATTCAACATTTTTCTGCATATCAGTATATAACAGAAAATAATTGAATCTCTAATTAGAATATATATTTATTCTGTGACATCTGTGTCAACAATTTCGATCCTTCCAAAGAAATCCCAATTTACTTCAAATTTTGCTTAAACACGCTGAAAGAAAATTTTTTTAAACGTTCTATTAAAATGTTCTAATATTATTCTCTCTAATTTACAATTTACAAACTAAAACAATCATTATATAATTCAGTTCAAACGAATAATATCTGTTGAATTTAATTTAACGAAAAATTACTAAGAGACCCAGCATTATTTGCGTTTGAAATTGTTTAAATCGTTTGTTGATCCTATTTCAAGCATTTGCAGCTTCATCTTCTCCCAGTAAATCTTCGTATTTTTTAGATTAGATTAGATGGATTCAAGATTCTTTGGAGGTAGAAATTCGAAGAATCAGGTTACATGCTCGAGTCTTCGTAATTCTATAGATCCCGTGGATTTTATTTTTATATTCTCTAGTCGGGGAATATAAACTCGGGGAAACAGTTTATATGCTGAGTTCATGATACTCAAATGGACGATGAGCGACAATTGTTGGGCGACAACCGAGAAACATTGGAAAAATGCAATGTTTCAAGTGTTAATTTATAGTTTGTGCGTATGGTAGCGAACGTTATGCGTCGCAAGTGACCCTTTTAGGGCATTGGTTTCTACGTTACATGATCCAGCGGCATTACAGCTACGCTGATTGTGTAATTTCTCGCGTTGCTGCGGTAATATTTCCGCGCTGGCTCATTGGGAGGCGCGGCTCGGCCGCAAACAAACCCCGAAACAACAATTGATTCCGGCAAACACGTCGCGTCGTGGACGCGTGCAAAACAGCGAACAAGGGATTTTCTTGCTGAGCATTGGACAGGAGGTTGGTCCGGTCACGAAATTTACGGGATTGTATCCGTGCGAGAGGCTTTTTGCCCGGCCACGACACGACTTTGCTTCGCCGTTAATTACGCGCTGATAAGTTCTCGACTGGTGGCGACAACTTTTTGCCGATGCTTGCCGTGCCAACCGTGTTCTTTGCGAAACTTGTTGACCCGGTATCAACCGTGAGTCTTTTCCTTTCCGCTCGTCCACCTCGTTTTGTTCTCCTCGTTTTGTTCTCCACGTTTCACTGTGATTTGTAGCAACGTTCGATTGAGATATGGGCCTTTTGAAATGGGAATTTTCCCTTATTTTGTCCGCGTTGTCGAATTAATATCTTTACCAGATCCGGTTCGCCAGACTGTGTTGTGAATTAAATTATAATCGATATGAATTGACTGTGCGATGCGCGACTGTGACAAGTTTGTTTTACAATGTGTGCTGCACGAAGCTCGGAAATTAAATATCGTAATTAAATTATTATGTACTGTATTACGATTCTGAACTTGCTCTTTTCATATCAACCATTATTTATTTCTCATTATTGTTTCGTTTATTATAGAATGAGTTATACAATTAATTAATAACGAAGGAAAATACTCTACGATGTAAAATCTGCTAGGAGAAACTACTTTCACAGTTTCATAAATATAATAATTTATATGGAATCATTGGCTGTTACAAATAATGGAAGAGAAAAGATAGAGTAAGAAGAAGCTGGCATTATTTCGAAGATTTTAACAGTTTTCTCGCGTAAAGATCACGTAAAAATGATTGAACGAACGAAAGACCTTTGTATTTAATTCCAACGATCGTAACAGGTTCTTTTCAATTAATTTTCCGCGATTTCTTCTTTCGTTCAAGGAAATCGAATTACTTTTACGTCGGTGTGTAATTCAGTTTGTACTCCTCCCACGCAATCCAGAGCGCGACTAACGTGTAATTCGATGGTCGTTTTGCAGGTAATAGCTTGAAAGAAAGCTTGCTTCGTTCGAGGATTGCCGAGCGTTAAGTAAAAGTGCAAACGTGCTTGCCGGTAGGAAAGCAAAACGAGTTCACGAGCAGGAAATTTTCTTCAGCTCCGGCGCGAAGAGTTTTCTCTTTTCGCGCAAAAATTAAAATGTTTATCGCCTTTAAGCGTTTCAATTCAACGACCTTGTTCCGATATGAGATATTAGATCGTGCGACGTTTATATTTTTATAGAATTTTTCTATCAGGTACTTCTATCGAACAAGGTACCTGTAAGATTGTTCTTTTCGTTTTGTTATTTGTAGTATCACAAGGATAATTATATATATATATATATATATATATATAACAATTATTCGTATATATATATATATATATACGAATAATTGTGTTTAAGTGTTGCAGCTTATAAACACGTTTTCGGATTAAGCAACAGCGATCTCGCATTCGTGCGACGTTTATATTTTTATAGAATTTTTCTATCAGGTACTTCTATCGAACAAGGTACCTGTAAGATTGTTCTTTTCGTTTTGTTATTTGTAGTATCACAAGGATAATTATATATATATATATATATATATATATAACAATTATTCGTATATATATATATATATATACGAATAATTGTGTTTAAGTGTTGCAGCTTATAAACACGTTTTCGGATTAAGCAACAGCGATCTCGCATTTCTGTAAGAAACTGTCAGCACAGTTGCGAAGGAGGCAAGGGTATGGTAATTCAAGGGCAATTTGCCTTTTACGTTCCCATAACAGTAAAAGCATAGTATTCACCGTTTAGATTGCAAATTATACGAATGTGCGTTTACTGGACACGAGGTAGTTGTCGGACACGCTTGAAAAAGACTATTAACCGCGTATCGCCTAATTGTCGTGTAATTGATGAAACTCCAACGAAAGCTCTCGTCCTTGCATTTATGTTCTTGAATTTCTTCGTACCTTAATTGTAATTTCTTCTGGGCTGAATTTTCGTTTTGGTAAAATCACATTGTAAAATTCAAGAAAATATATTTCGTCTAGCGGTTAATAAATTTAGTACAATATAATTTATATAAAAATATAAATTAAGCTTAAGTACTAATAATAAATAAATATATATATTGTGTAATTTCTGAAAATTATAAGGATTTACCGGCTATTAGAGCATATTTTCTTTCTTCGAATGATTCTCAAATTATTTGTTACAAATTTTGCTACATTGTTCCCTGACAAACAAGCGAGTAGTACGTTCTTACATTTAGAATTGCGTAAAATAATTGTTTGGAATAATATTTATTCATTTGAGAAAGAGGTGTGGAATAAAATTTCTTTATAATTCCAACTTTCAATATTCTACCTCGTGATGCTAAACACGTAGTTACAAAGTTACATAGTTACAAAGTTAGAGAAAGTTAATACTGAAACTACCAGCCTATGATATGCCAAAAATATTACAGATAGACGATTATTAAAGCGACAAGAAAAATATTATATACAATTAGATTTCTGTTTTGAAGTTGACATCAATTTCTCGAAAGATTAAATCATTTCAGATAGTACTGTCGTGTACAGTAATCAGATTGTCTCTGTTGCGACAGAAAATACTTCTTGCCTCTCGATCCATCATCATTATCCGACTAATTCACGCCACTATTTCACGCGAATTCAATTTCTTCGCGCGACGAGCGTGTCCAGTGACGGTGTCTGGATTCCGTAAGAGGTATCGGGCTGCCAGAAAATCTCATTTTCCAGCCGAATGTCGGGCGAATCTTAATCGGTCGACGGAAATATGCTACGAGATGTATAATGCTCCGTAGGAAATGACGTCATCATTCAGTGCAACGTTAGAGAGAGACAGGACGAGGAAGACGACACGGAGGTGGAAACGGTGCGTGGAACTGAAGGGGTTCGGCACGAGGGAGAACCACCGACGGGGGGAGGGAGAGGGTGTGGAGAATGAAATAGACAGAGATAAATAGAAGTGGAGATACGTGTACACGGATACACATATTGCGCGAGGGTGTGCACCAGAGACTGACAGAGAAGGACAGAAAATGCGTGACGCGGTCTCGCAGAGAGAATGATGGAGAAAGAGAGACAGAGAGAGAGAGAGAGAGAGAGAGAGATGATAGGTGGATGGAGAAACAGCGGGGACAGAGAGGGAGATTTTCGCGAAATCCCGGCAGGTAGCCTCGGTTGAGTTATGCTCGTATTTCCCGTCAACACATCCGATGATGTCTACGGTAATGTAACCGAAATGTATGAACGTTTCGTACTGCTACATTTGCACGTGTAAATGCCTACCCCGTTACGAACCCCGCGACGCTCTCCTCTCCTCTTGTGTAACGCGCCACGCACGATCAGAAGTCCGTGTCACGAATCGTACGATTTACATGTCGATAAGCTCGTTGATTACCTTCGTTGTACTAAAGTTTCCATAGGGGAACCGCGTACGCTCTGTTCGTTCGCTATAGGTTTT